>CAJRST010004446.1:17651191-17685704 GCA_907169785.1 Menidia menidia | reverse complement strand
CCATCACCGGTGAGGTCTGGCCGTCTGTGCACGTGTCGTTTTTTCTCTGCTGTTGAACTAAAAAACTATGTCTAATTAACAGGAAGCCCCGTATGTGATGTACAAGAAAAACTATATGCAGATGGAGGGGAATGACAGATATGAAGGCTACTGTGTCGATTTAGCTGCTGAAATTGCAAAGCATGTGGGGATAAGATTTAAGCTGTCAGTAGTGCCCGATGGGAAATACGGAGCCCGAGATCCAGAGACCAAGACGTGGAACGGGATGGTGGGTGAACTGGTTTATGGGGTAAGTGTTATCCGGCCTGTGTTGCCCTTTTGCTGTTCGATTTTCCATATTTTAGATTTACAGATACAAAGACAAACTCGATAAAACTCATATTGGATCAAAAATCCCTTATGCCCTTTTGCTGTTCGATCTTCTATATTTTAGATTTACAGATACAAAGACAAACTCGAAAAAACTCATATTGGATGAAAATAAAATAACATATAAATATATATATATATGAAATAAACTTATAAAGCTATTAGTATTTTCACCGTATGACATAGTTAATGTAAATTGGTTTCCCCTTTTCTCGTTCATCCTGTTTGCTTTGGAGAACCGAAGTTTAGAAAAGTGAGAACATATAAATTGTTGTTTTTTTTTGTCCTCGAGTATCATTTGGGATCCCTTCTTGGACTGTGACTCCACTTTGGTGCTTTTTTGTCAAGCGTTCTGTGGATAACTCGTACTTGAACTGGCCCTAATAAGACGATATGCATCTTTTATGAGACTTCGGCCTCTGAATGAGTAACGTTTGAAACCTCCCTCCGCTAGACTAGAAGGCCCAAAGATCTGCATGCAAACAGTGAGTCACTGCGGCTTCCTCAGTCTCCGGTTTCTGCAGTTGTGGCTGCAACCGTTTCCCAGAAGCCACCCGGAGATCCCTATTTGTAGTAAATAAAATAGCCGTGTAAATCGACACAGAATTTGTGTTGGTGCTCAAATGGAAACGAGGGAGACTGAGAGCTCGCTAACGAAATGGAGGCAGACATTTGTCAGTGAGGTCTCTTATCCTAATTGCCAGCCTGTAAGGCATTGCAGAGGATCCTGTGGAGGTGAATCTAAAAGGCTGATTCACGTTTCATGAACTGCTTGCATAAGCTCCTCCACCTCTGTCTTCCACCCTTCCGCTTGATTCACGAGGGAGATCCGGATGGAGACAAAGACATTAACCGTCGCAAATGCTGAGTGACTCATTTTTTAAATGGCAGATTTGCTCTCATGGGCTTTGTCAGGGCACAGTTTACTCTACAATAATCCATTGTCGACATGTTTCTTGATTTATTTTTTGTCATGAGGTGGGATCTTGGAGGGAGGACAGAAAACAGGGTTTATTGTAACAAAAACTCACTCATGGAGTGGATGGTGACAAAGTTCAAAACAAGGCTGTGAGAAAAACTATGATCAAAGTAGCAAAGCAAGATAAACATGGCTGTGGCAAAAGTATCAAAACAAGACTATGGCAAAACAAGGTTAACAAGACTGTGGCAAAACAAGGCTATGATAAAAACATGGCTATGGTACAGAGTAAATAAGACTATGGCGTGGAGAAAAAGCAAAACTTTACGTGACATGGGGAGACGAAAGACGAAAACGAACTGGCACAGGACATGGGAAACGAGGACTATTTAAACACATGAGGGAGGGGAACCCCAGGTGAACACAATAGGAAATCAACACATGACGAGACACCAGACATTCCCCCAGACGTGACATTTTTATCTATGAATGTCGTATAAAACGGAGCTTTTTAACTCATTGACTTCCAGCCATTTTCAGAACAGAGAGTCCCATACTGGGTTTTTTGAGCATTTTGACTGATTTTTCAAGAACCACAGAATAGTTTGTGCTATGACTATGTAAACACCGAACACACCAAAAGAAAGAGTAGACTCTCTTCTTTCATCAGGAAAAAAAAATTGTTTCTACCTTATTCCGTTCTTCCTCGACTTGCGTCTCACCGGCGACATGTTCTCTCATAGCGAACCGTTACCTTTTTCTTATTTGCCTACAGTCTATGCTCATCTCCCATCAAAAGTGGCACTGCCACCTAGAGGGTCAATTTGTTACTACATACTCTGTCTAGAAGCCGATATTTACGGACTAGCTTTAGCAGATCGTCCCCCAGCCACTCTCGTTGAAAAACATAAAAGACGTCTATAGACGTCTTTAGCAGCCAATGAGTTAAAAAATCTAAACAAACATTTTTTAACCGATTCATATTTACTGTTCTTTCATAGGTATTTCTGGTTCTGGGAGACTAACCCCCCCCCCGTGTGCCTGTTCCCGTTTTCACAGAGAGCTGACATAGCCGTGGCTCCGCTAACCATAACTCTGGTGCGCGAGGAGGTGATAGACTTTTCTAAACCCTTCATGAGCTTGGGCATCTCCATTATGATAAAGAAGCCCCAAAAGTCCAAGCCGGGGGTGTTCTCCTTCCTGGACCCGCTGGCCTATGAGATCTGGATGTGCATAGTGTTCGCCTACATCGGCGTGAGCGTGGTGCTCTTCCTGGTGAGCCGTTTCAGTCCTTATGAGTGGCATCTGGACGAGAACGACGAGGCCAAAGACCCCCAGAGCCCCCCCGACCCTCCCAACGACTTTGGCATTTTTAATAGCCTGTGGTTCTCCCTGGGCGCCTTCATGCAGCAAGGGTGCGATATCTCACCAAGGTTGGTTGTCGTTTTTTTCCCCCCCTCTCCGCCTCCTCTCAGACGTGCTTGTCATCACTCTGCATTTTATAGTCCCACACATTCATTTCCATCCTGCAATGGTGCATATGGGTTATTTTGAGCCTCCATATACATACAGTGGGGGGAAATAAGTATTTGACCCCCTTGCTGATTTTGCAGGTTTTGCCCACTTACAAAGAATGCAACGATCTATAACTTTAATCATATGTACATTCTAACAGTGAGAGACAGAATCCCAAAGAAAATTCCAGAAAATCACATCATGTGATTTTATAAAAATTGATAACCATCTGATGAGGAAAAATAAGCTTTCTTTGTAAGTGGGCAAACCTGCAAAATCAGCAAGGGGTCAAATACTTATTTCTCCCACTGTAACCTCATGCTCCACCTCAGTTCATTCTCATCCCATTTTGCTCTGTGGAGTAAAGAGCCCTCCTCTTCTTCTTCTACTTCTTTTTCTTTTTGTTCTTCTTATTCTTCTTCTGTGTTTCGGTTTCTGTTGAAGCTGCATGCTGGCAGGGATGCCGTGCATCCGCAAAATAACTTATATCCACCATGCTGAGGGCTGTAAAATGCATGGGAGTCCTTACGTTTCATCCAAAGTAATGGCTGGAATTACTGGGGACTCTTGGAGGGCTACCGTGTTTTTGCTGCATGTTCCATTTTACGGTCATCAACCTGGCGCATGTAATTTGTTTTGTGCGCACGAACCACCATAAATAACCACGTAGGGACTCTTCCATCCATCCGCCCGTCCATCCATCCATTGCTTTGCTCATTTCTGACCTCTTCTCCATGGATTCTGACTTCCAGCATCCACTGTTCTCGGCTGGTTCAAGTTTCTTGAAATTCCAAAGATGTTTATGTTTATTAACCGAAGCTTTTTTCCATTCTTCCTCAACAATTCCCCTCATTATATCCTGAAGAAGCAAAACCTTTCTTGAGTTCTAGTGCTTTCATTGTTAGATTTAAGTATTTTTGTTGATTAAAACTTTTTTGTCTGTGTAATATTTGACATTAAATGAAACTGCATTCATGGAATTATCACAATTATTACCTTTTTACAGGTAAGTGTGATAGTATCTGGCTCTAAATCGTGCCCCTTTAAGATGACACACAGCAGGTTTATGCCCCTGTTTTGGAGGAAAAGCAACAAACAGACTAAATCATGCAGTGAATATAGAAATATTTTCCGAGCACAGCACATTAAAGTTGGTATGATCATAAAACACTGGAGAAAACGGTTCAAATTTAAAATGCAGAGCTTTTATGGCAAAATAAAAGCCATGAGCCACTATTTAAGCACTAGTAAGCAGGATGAGAATGGATGATTCTCTCCATGGACCTGTTTTCTATTATTTTCTCCATAAATCTTAACAGATAGAGATCTGTAGTGTGTGCTGATCTCACTCTTTGCTCTGTTACGAGATTTTCATCCTGAAAAACGATGGGATTCAACTGTGAGTTTTCTGTCCAGATGCGTTCACGGCTTGCTTGGTCATTTTGCATTTTTCACATATTATTTATTCTTCACAGCTCATTCAGAATAGCCAACGTCCTTTGGAACGCTACCAAATTAATTAACATCATTAAAAAGTTTCATAATTCTCCCTTCATTCTCCCTTTGCTCATTCCAGATTGTGCAATTATTTAATTTTAGAAAATAATGATTTTAGATAGTTTTCTGCATTCTGCTTTATAAGGAAGAACGATTAATTGAAAGGTCTGTTTAAAAAAGCCAGATTTCTCAGCTGTTTTTGTGTCATAAATTAATCATTTATTTAACCCTTTAAAGCCTGATCCAAGAATAAAACAAAACAGAAAATGACTTTTTTTTTGTTTTTAAGTCTTTATTTGGCCTTATGTAAATATGTAAAAAGAAAAAACGGAAATACATTTTTTATATTAATCATTTATTACTATGCGATAAGTCAAGATTATTTTCTGGGTAGTCTTCTGCCCCCTGTTATCAGGTGTATCTGATTGTGTGCAATAGGATTTTGAGCAAAGTTTTTACCATTAAATTAAGCAAAAGGTGTCAGACGCAAAACATTTCAGAAACCTTATGTGTCAAATATGATACATTTGGCATTATAGGGTTAATTTTAGGAGTTTAAATATCCTGTAAGAGAGGTGAATCCCTATATCTTTCCTGGACTTTTAGAGTGGGACTCAGACATTGGGGGTCCAGTATGAGTCTGCGGGAAACTGGATTTAAGTTGAACTGAACCCGAATTACCTCCAAATCTAAATTAGGACACGGTTATATTCGGTTAATGAGACTTATTATTGCTCTCAGCTAGTGACTCGCCAGCATAGGCGGCCATATTAAGTTAATGACACTCCTGTTTAATGAATGTGTTCGCACGCATCATCAGAGACCGACGGAGGGTTTTACAGTTATTAAACGAGCCATCATAAAAGGCGTCTTGCAAAATATATTCTTTAACGTTTGAGTATATGACACAACACTGGCTCATAGTGGGATTGAGTAAATGTGGGATGAAATAGAAAATTTTTGTAATAACTGCTACAATAAGCAAACTTATCTGAGAGCAAAAATTTCAAAAAGTAAATTAAACGAGCGATCATTTGAAAAGCAAAGAATTTAAGAGTCAGATCTGATGTTAGGCCAAAAACCCGAGCAGACCGAGTGGAAAACGTATGTAGATCTGAGCCCCCTGCTCTCCTGTCTCTGTCTGCTCTTCTCCCCCCCCCTCTCCCAGGTCTCTGTCCGGGCGCATCGTGGGGGGCGTGTGGTGGTTCTTCACCCTCATCATCATCTCCTCCTACACGGCCAACCTGGCCGCCTTCCTCACGGTGGAGAGGATGGTTTCTCCCATCGAGAGCGCCGAGGACCTGGCCAAGCAGACGGAGATCGCCTACGGCACCTTAGACTCAGGCTCCACCAAGGAGTTCTTCAGGGTGAGTGTCCCATAACTGGCCGGTCCCTGAACCCTTCAGGGGGGCCACCTCTAACTCTACAGGACTGTCTCAGAAAATTAGAATATTGTGATAAAGTTCTTTATTTTCTGTAATGCAATTAAAAAACATGAAATGTCATACATTGTGGATTCGTTACAAATCAACTGAAATATCGCAAGCCTTTTGTCGTTTTAATATCGCTGATTATGGCGTACAGCTTAAGAAACCCAAATGTCCTATCTCAAAATATTAGAATATTTCCTCAGACCAAGTAAAAAAAAAAAAATTATAACAGCAAAACAAAATCAAACAGTTGGGAATCCTTTTGCACAGATTACTGCATCAATTTGCAATTTACAGAAAATAAAGAACTTTATCACAATATTCTAATTTTCTGAGACAGTCCAGTATTTTGGCCAAAAAGCACACAATCTTTGGAGCTTTCTTTGGGTCTTGATGTATTACCTGCCAGGTAAGGTATAGTTTGTTTTAACTTCTCTTGTTTCTTATGCATCTGTGTGTCGTTACTAACTCCCTCCCCCTTAATGCTAACACCTTTTAAAAGCCTAACCAGGGATGGATTCTGCAAATTAGCCCACAGCTACAAGCCTTATGCACTTGCACATCGGCCACCTGTTTCGTTGCAATGTTTAATTGTAATGTCCCTGTCAAACAAACAAATAAATAAATAAAATAGATAATAAATTGAAATAATAATCAATAAAAAAAACCTAGCCTAAAACTCCATTTTTTTTCCATGATGCAGCACTTCCAAAGTACTGAGCCAAACAAAGTTGTCAACAGCTATATTTGATTAATTCGGTTAATCATAAAATAAGGTGTTCTGTGTTTAAAAAAGCACACCTTTTTTAAACACAGGGATTGTAATTAAGGAGAAAATTGCATGCATTTGTCTTGTTCTGTGTTTCGGAAGATGCCCCTTTGGGATAGATAGTTAAGAAGAGCTCGAATTTTAGGAGAGCTAAACAGTTCCCCGATGATAAACAGAGAAATAATGAATTTTTAATTAATTTGATTCTTTTATGTGTGGGAGGGAGTGTGTTATATCTGCCTCCTCTACAAATCCAGTTGGTTCGTAAAATTAAATTCGGTTTTCGACAACCAAAAAATACTTCTTAACAAACTGAATAATTCACCTCTGAATCTGGGCCAATTGTTCTCGCTCCTTAGACCATAAACGGGTTTAATGAATAACCTCAGAGCAACCGATTATATGAGGGTCCATTTCTATCTCAGTTATGCAGGAGTCCTGCCAAAGCAACAAAAAAATGCAATTATCCTCATCACTGTCACAAAAGACACGAACTTGAGAGAAATTAAATCAGATATAGTTCTAATTGTCGGGACCAAAAAACAACATTTGTTACCGAATCACCTTTTTCTTATCAAGTCTTTAAAGCAACCTCTGATTAATAACTGATTCATAACAGTATAACGTGAAAAACTAAGTACATTCCCTTATTCATTAACATATTGTATTACCTTTAGCCTAAAAAATAAATGATCAGACATTTTCCCTCTAACCTATAATTGGACTGTCACAAACTAGATTTGTTTTTTTAACTTTTTTTATTTCTCTATGAATTGCTTTGTCTGACTTTTGGAGGAACCTGTTGTAAAATGATGATCTATAGTTTAAAAAATAGGAATATTGATTCTTTCTTAAAGGTCTACTGCTGATATTTTTTTAAAACCAAAGTAATTAAAGCAATAAGATAAGATTTTTTAAATATTTCTGCAGTTTGACATAGATGTTGTTAAACAAAACACATGATTTCATGTCTCTTTTGTCCATTTGAGGTTATTTTGGGGTAAAAAAACAGCCTATTTTTATGCGATTAGTAAAAAAATTTGAAGACCTATACATTCGATTTCCAATCTGCAGGCCTGCAAATATGCAGTCTCATATTTGATGCTCAGTTCCTCAGAAAACAGCACTGACATTCACATCCAGAGTCCAGCTTTGAGCTCTTTTCTATTTTTAGATGTGATTGCTGCGAGTGAGCCTGAGACATTTGATAAATACAAAACCCCCGTTCTCCTTCAGACACAGGAGCCATCCGGAGGGCATTTTTGCTTTGCTTTCAGACTCTCGGTCCACAGAGAGCTATAAAAATCCCATTTTACAGTCTCCTCTGAGACTTAGAAAGAAAAAAAAAAAGGAGAAAATACAGCAGGTCTGTTTGGTTTTGATTATCTGCTGCTGGCAGTTGAGAAACAGTGATGATGAACAACTGAGTTCAAGCATAGAAGCATTAAACCGGAATTTTTCCGGTGAAAAATGATCAGCGGCCTCGCTCGGAGAGAAAATAATTTAGCAGGATGTGACCAAGTGTTGTATTTCTATGACTCAGCCCATTTACAAAAGGCATTCGAGTGGAAGGGATGCAGTGTCAAATTGATCAGAGGTCTGAAAGCGTTCGGATAAAGATTTTTTTTCTGATCGGGGTGGAGAAGGACGTCTGAGAAAAGTGCTTTGAAACGTTTCTAGAATCTGGTTGGCAGATGAACAATGCCGTTCCAAAGTACGTGTTTATGAGATTAGGAAGTGTTCAGATTTAACTCACAGGGCTGACAGTAATTCTGGGCAGACTTTGAGTGCTTTGATGACTAATAATTCAAACGAGACTGGTAGGAGAAAAAAGGGAACAGACGGCTGATGTGATATTAATCGAGATGTTACCGGGTTTTATTTTTTACTTGAATTAAAGTTAGAGAATGGTCTGTCATCCAACCAAAGTGACAATGAAAACAGCCATTATTTTTTAAGAAGAAAACCCATTTGTTTTACTAATTCATCACAACAGAGATGGGAAAGGCCAAAAATATCATCATATCATCATCAACATCCAATGTTTCAGACTGCTTTTTTGTTGGGTTTTTCTTTTCCCACAAAATGCAGTTAATTAAAAAATTAATCTTGGTGAATCATCACATGAAAAGTGCTCAATAAGGAGCTGTTGAACTCTGTAAATGCTCTCATCAAAGGTTAATCAAAGAAGCCGTGAAGGTAATTAGCTGACAGATATTAGGCCTTTCTGTCCCCACACCTGAAAGAAGAAGAAGCATTTAAAGATTTAAAGCTTTAAAGGGTTTATAACAATTGTAAAGTTAAACTCTCGCGCTTTTTTTAAAGATCCATTAAACCAGTAGTACATATAAAGATACATATACTTATCATTTTAGTCTCCGTAGCTAACAGTGGTTACAACTCACGCTCTTCAAGTCGTGTTCTTTACACTATTCTCAGGATAAACACAGATTTTGGCAAAACATCTTTTTTCTAGGCAGCACCATGGTCGTGGCACAATATTCAAAAGTCCCGCCAATTACGGACTCTTATTCCGCTACGGCATTTTAAATCACTATTGAAAACCGCTTGCACAGAGCATTGTAACTGTTACTCTAGAGTATAGTTTATGATTGATTTTATTATGTTGTCCTGTGTTCTTATATGTGTGATATTTTATCTCAAGGGACTTCCTGGTAAAATAAAGGTAAAATAAAATAAATCGATATAACTAAGTGTACAGATACACCAAAATGTATCAAAATGAACAGAAAAAATCAATATAATCAGCAGTATGACAGTCTTTGAAAAGCATTTTTAAAATGAAGCCAGTGACTGACTTTACATAAAAAGCAAACAGGGTTTGTAATGCGTTAAAAGGAAGTGGATAAGTGAGCAGAGGACAGAGAAACTGGCCGCCTGCCCCACAGACGGCGGCTGACCTCGGGGCGCTAACCTCTTTAATTAGCACACCTTTAATGCTCAATCCATCTGCCATGACACCACTTCCAATAGTTTACTGGATCTAAAGGATAGTTTTGAAATACACCTATTGGCTCTCATGTGATAGAGTGGAGAATAGTCTCTGATTCTTTTTAATTTAGAATCAAGATGTTCCAAGCCAGGCAGTTAGCTTTTATTAACATTAAAAAGAAGACTAGGACAACACATCCAGATTTGTTTATGTCATCCTTCATGGCTGTTTGTGTTAAATATCATCTAAGAAGTGTTTAATCAACTAAATTATGAAATTAAGTCAACTTTTTGTTAAATCAGAATGTCATTCTATCACATTTTATTTTCAATCAGATTACACTTTTTTGCAGCTTTTGTGTTTCCATCAGTTCCTCATTTATGCATCTTAAACAATGGCTAAAAAAAAGGCTTACACACCATCAAAAATTAGGTTTAAAGACAGACCTATGTGCACACTCACAACCAGATCTCACACTCAGGACACTAGATCTATTAGATCTATTATATCTATTAGATCTATTAAATCTATTAGATCTATCTCCCCCCGGTCATCAGACATACTGGTGGAAACAGTCCATTTCCACAATGGCTGACTTAATGGGGGACATTTTTTGATTGGATGGTCTCGTTTGGCCGGTCTAGTGAAGTCAGTACAGACATACAGATTTATTTCTCTATGTATCCCTTTGTCTGACTTTTGGAGGAACCTATTGTAGAATGATGATCTATAGTTTTAAAAATAGGACAGTATTGATCCTTTCTTAAAGGTTCTTATGTCTACGGCTGATCATTTTTTCAAATGAAAACTAAATAAAATTATAAATAAAAAAATAAAAAAATAAAAAAATAAATAAATGAATAAATAAATTCATTAATTAATAATAAATAAATAAATGCATAAATTAATTAATTAATAAAACTAAATTCAAATGTTAAATTAAAGTAATTAAAGCAATAAGATTGTACTTTGTTTTTTAAATATTTCTGCAGTTTGACATAGATGTTGTTAAACAAAACACATGATTTCATGTCTCTTTTGTCCATTTGAGCTTGTTTTTAGGTAAAAAAAACCAGCCTATTTCTATGCGATTAGTAAAAAAGTTTGAAGACCTATAAATTAGATTTCCAGTCTGCAGGCCTGCAAAACTGCAGCCTCACATTTGATGCTCAGTTCCTCAGAAATAACAAAGACATTCACATCCAGTCTCCAGCTTTGAGCTCCTTCTATTTCCACATTTCACACCAAATGGGGGACCGTTTGTTGGGCTTCATCTCAGCCTGACGGCATCTCCATTTTAACCCGGAAAAGAAAACTAACGTCTGTTTTCCCACCGTGTCCGGCTCCTGTCGCCGTTGGTTACCGTCACGTGAGGCGTGTCTGCCTGAGCACTCCGGTGGACTGAAATCACGCATATGTCGAGAGTGATTCACTCACTAGCCCGAGCCCACAATCCATTACATCACCGCTGAATTATTTATGACGCCGGCCTCAATCTGGGGGCTGACACAGTTTGTAAGCTTACTCAGATGTTTTCGTTTACTTTTCCCCGTACTAGAGATGATTTAGGACGGACCCACGCAGCCACTCAGAGGATAATCTGAATACATAAAGGATGTCATTTTATACACATTAAACACTTTAAATAAGCAGTTAACCCTTTAAAGCCTGATCCAAGAAGAAAACAAAACAGAAAATTACTTTTTTTTGGTTTGAATTCCTTATTTGGCCTTTTAACAAAATATGTAAATAGAAAAAACAGAAATACATTTTTAATATTAATAATTTATTACTATGCGATATATCCAGATTATTTTTTGTGTAGTGTTCTGCCCCCTGTTATCAGGTGTATCTGGTTGTGTACAATAGGATTTTGAGCAAAGTTTTTACCATTAAATTATGCAAAAGGTGTCAGACACAAAACATTTCAGAAACCGTATGTATCAGATATGATACATTTGGCATTATAGGGTTAAACATGGAATTTACAACAGCGAAAAATAAAAAAATGAAAAAAATAATGCAGATTTCAAAAAGCTTAGATAAGATCCAAGCACAGAGGGTCACATTAGCCCAGTTTCCTGCAGCCTTTCTATTTCCTCGTCTATTGTAGACATCTGCGTGTTGATCTCCCCGGTGACCAGTGATCAGCCTCTCGTCGGCCATTTTTAGCCATTTTTAGCCATTTTTAGCCGTCTGTAGCAGCTCCAGCTGGCAGAGGTGGAGCCCCCCCCCCCCCAACGTAAGGAGGGCAAATGGGCTAAAGAAGAGCCCTTCAGAGGCTCACACTGCTTCACGTTTACCAAATGATACCAATCAATGTGTTTTTGAAAAAAAAGTACTGAGTAAAAGAAATGTGTATCTACAGAAAAACACAGAAAAACCAAACTAAAGAGGAAAGCTTTATACTGTAATGTTCATTTAGACCCAAGATATTCAAATCCAGGAAAGAGAAAAAAATTGATTTACACCATATTTTCAGATGTTTAAACAACAAATGAGAACAATCAATGTGTTTTTTTTAAATAAAGTACTTTCTATTTATATTTGTATATATATTTATATTTTTAAAAAAAGCTATCTTGGGTTCATTTAGACCCAAGATATTAACATAGAGAGAAGATAGAGAGAAACAACTTGATTGCGACATATTTTGAGATGTTTAAACAATGTGTTTTTTACTTTTTGGGGAAAAGAAATGTGTATCTACAGAACACAGATAAACACAGATAAACAAAACTATAAAGGAAAGCTTTATAATTTCCGTTTAGACCCAAGATATTAAAAACCAAGGAAGAGAATAAACATCTCACATTACACCATAATGTGAGATGTTTGATCCCAAACCGGTGGTGCATTTGTCTGTCTGTTGTCCTACTGAGTGAAGACTCTTCTGGGAACAGCTCTCTAAAATAAACCCTGACCTGTGATGAGTCTCCAGCTGTGAGCTGCTGGAACTTAAACCGGTGGCTTCTGCCCGTTAATATCGACAACAAACAAACGCTTTACCTCCACGGAAACGCCAGATTGTCAGACGCCAGGTTTCTGGCCAGACGCCCGTTTGGGTTTATTTATTTATATTTTATTTATTTATTTATTTATTTATTTATTTATTTATTTATTTATTTGTTTGTTTGTTTATTTATTTATTTATTTATTTATTTATTTATTTATTTATTTATTTATTTGTTTATTTATTTATTTATTTATTTATTTATTTATTTGTTTATTTATTTATTTTTCCTTGTCGTGTTTGGCATTATGGCAACAGAATTGTAATCTGAGTTTTGACACTTTTGCTTTGCTAAAGGAGGCCTGTCAGGGTGAGAAGCCTCCCCTGATCATCCAAAACTGCTTTATTATTTATTTAGGATTTATTTTTGTGACATTAGTAATATGGCTAATGCCGTTTGGGGTTCCCCGGTTCCCTAGCTGCCAGGTGGGAGTTTTTTTTTGGAAAAGCACCAACTTCTGTCACGCTGTCGGTTAGTTTATTTGTTTTCCTGTTTCTCAGTTTTTAGCCTATATCCACAAAAAATAAGGTCTAAAAATGTTCGTCTCCTTCAGCTTTATGCAGATATGATATGTTACGTTTGGTGTTCAAATCTTTTCAACTTTTTAAGTTATTTCACTTTTTCTGCTTTTATTTGGAGCCTTTCCGACTGGGGTGTAACTCAGTGGTAGAGGGTTTCACTCTAGTTTGAGAGGTTGCTGGTTCAAATACCATTAAAGGCTTTAGTTCTTTTAATTTTTTTTGCTTTAGTTGTTTTACTCTTCAGTTCTATGTCTTCTTCAGCTTTTCTTTGGTTTCTTCTGGTTCCTCCCTTCAGCATATCTTCTTCTAATCCTCTTGTCATTCTTCTTCTACTCTTTAGTTGTATGTCTTTTTTAGCTTTTCTTTGGCTTCCTCCATTCAGTATTTGGCATTCTCACAACTGTTCCACAGGAAAACAGCCTATTCTAGCGGCTTTTTACTCTTAACTCTTCTTCTAATCATTTTCCATTCTTCTTCTACTCTTTAGTTCTTTGTCTTTTTCAGCTTTTCTTTGGTTTATTCTCGTTCCTCCTTTCAGCATTTCTTATTCTATCGTTTTGTCTTTCTTCTTATACTCTTCAGTTTTATGTCTTTTATAGCCTATTCTAGAGGCTTTTTACCCTTTACTCTTCTTCTAATAATTTGTCCTTTCTTCTTCCACTCTTTAGTTCTTGTAATCCTTTTGCCTTTGTTCTTCCACTCTTCAGTTCCATGTCTTCTTCAGCTTTTCTTTGGTTTCTTCCCGTTCCTCCCTTCAGCATTTCTTCTTCTAATCCTTTGTCTTTCTTCTTCCACTCTTCAGTTCTTTGTCTTTTTCAGCTTTTCTTTGGCTTCTTCTCCTTCTTCCTCCATTCAGTATTTGGCATTCTCACAGCTGTTCCACAGGAAAACAGCCTATTCTACTGGCTTTTTACTCTTCTTCTCATCCTTTTTCCATTTTTCTTCCACTCTTCAGTTCCATGTCTTCTTCAGCTTTTCTTTGGTTTCTTCCCGTTCCTCCCTTCAGCATTTCTTCTTCTAATCCTTTGTCTTTCTTCTTCTACTCTTTAGTTCTTTGTCTTTTCCAGCTTTTCTTGTGTTTCTTCTCCTTCTTCCTCCATTCAGCACTCTGCATTCTCACATTTGTTCCACAGCAACTTTTTCTAGTTTTTTTCTAGTTTTTTTCTATTTGTTTTCTATTTGTTTTCTATTTTTTGTTCTTTTTTTTTTCTAGTTTCCTTTTAGCATCCCGTTCTCTCCCTTTGAGCTGATATTTCCCCTCAGTGATACAGTACGGGTGCGTTTCCGAGGCCTCTCACCTTTTCTTTCCTTGTGACTAAACCATTTGTCTTTCTCTCTCCTTTTCCCCGCAGCGCTCCAAAATAGCCGTCTACGAGAAAATGTGGTCGTACATGAAATCGGCCGAGCCCTCGGTGTTCGCCAAGACCACCCCGGAGGGGGTGTCCCGGGTTCGGAAGTCGAAGGGAAAGTTCGCCTTCCTGCTGGAGTCCACCATGAACGAGTACATAGAGCAGCGCAAGCCCTGCGACACCATGAAAGTGGGCGGCAACCTGGACTCTAAGGGCTACGGCGTGGCCACCCCCAAAGGCTCAGCATTAAGGTGGGTGGGATA
This sequence comes from Menidia menidia, assembly GCA_907169785.1. Lineage (NCBI taxonomy): Eukaryota > Metazoa > Chordata > Actinopteri > Atheriniformes > Atherinopsidae > Menidia > Menidia menidia. The sequence goes on along the minus strand of CAJRST010004446.1, from coordinate 17,671,105 downwards.
ATATAACAATGTCCGCCATGTTGTTATAATATTCCACCTACCCTGATGCTTCCTTTTTTTTTATGTCATTCTCTTCTTCTTCACGCCTGATTTTTTTTAATCTTCGTTTTAACGGTCTTATGAGTTGTTTGAATTGAACCGGTGCATCTTTTTTTTCCTTTTTTTTTTCCTTTTTTGTCCTTAATTTCTGGTTTGTTTGTGTTCTTTTTCTGTTTTTTTTTCTTTTCCCCCACGTTCGTTTTCACCCATCCGAATGTCAGTGTGCTCCACCTTGTTTTATTTTCTCTGTTTTCCCTCCTTTCTTTGTCTCCGGTGCCCTTTTTTTTTTTTTGCATCACCTGTAATTCCGCTCTGAAATAGTCTTAATCCATTTGCTAGTTTAAAAACGCCGGTCTGTCACTTGTGCTGAATGTTAAACTGCATGCTGGATGTTATTTCAAATTTCAACACTATATATGAGCTTGTCCCCATCCCGCACACTTCAGTTACAGGCGATGTAATTCCTTCATGCCACCTCTCTAATATTTAACCTTTTCTTTGCTGTAAAAAAAATGCTTCTTACCCCTCCCGCTCCAGTGAAATTCTCTTACCGATTTGTCCCTCCCGTGCTCCCCTTTATGAACCATTGATACTGATCCACTATTTCTGACTAATATTCTACGTATTAGATTTCTCACGGACCTGTTCATTTTTTTCTTACAAGCTATGTTTTATCGTTTCAAGAAATGCTGTTAACCTGGCAGTGTTAAAACTGAATGAGCAAGGCCTCTTGGACAAATTGAAAAACAAATGGTGGTACGACAAGGGAGAGTGCGGCAGCGGGGGAGGTGACTCTAAGGTCAGCCTCGATGTCACCTAAGTCGGGTATCTTAGCAACAGAGTAATCGGCAAGGCTGTCCTCACTGAATAGAGCTAAAAAAAAACTAAAAAAAAGCTAAAAAAAACAACTTTTTTTGCATTTACTAACGTACACATACGTTACAGCCCTTCTGTGATCAACTGGGAACCCTTTACTTGGCTAATGGAGGATAAAAAATAACATTTATTTGACACAAACCAAAGTTTTGAGATATAGGATGAGGAAATGAGGTGTTTTTTTAAGGGTAGTTTCTTGGTTTGTGGTTTTGAAAGGCGGAAAAAAGAGTTCTCTCTGCTTTTTATTTCCACATACCAATAATATGAGGGTGTATCTTTGAACGAGGGAGTCAGAGTAAGTGAAGAATAATCAAAAAGGGGTGTTTCCTCCATTTGGAGAGGTAAAACGGGGGTAGGACAGGCACGGGGAACAGCGTTGTCTTGAGGGGACTAAGCATCGCAGGCAAACGTGAGAATTCTAATTTCAGACCGACGTCTTCGAAATTTTTTTTATTTCTCTCGTCCAACATCCAGCGTGTGACTGATAAAGACCTTTTGCTTGTTATCAGTCCCAGTCCCAGTCTTTCCACAGCCCCCGTCACCAACTGGGACCAGAATTAGAGTCTCAGACACATCCGGGGGGGCTTCCTCTGGACACGGATGTTGATTTTAATCTTCATTTAATAGGATTTTTTTTGGTTGATGGCGTAAAAAGTTAAGGAATAAATAACAAATGTGTGAGACTATGCAACTTTTGCCTCGCTCTGCCTGTGTGGCCATAACGACCCAGGACAGAAAAAAAAAAAAAAGAAAAGGACACATTTTGTTTTTTGTTTTTTTTCTGGATCCATCTTTTTAATATATTAGAGATTGATGAATATTTATTTATTACAGCTTTTCTGTTTAACTTAACCAGTTATGGTCAACAGTCAGTAACGGCGTATTTTTTATTTTTTTCAAAAGTTACATCGTCTCCGTTCTTTTTTTTTTGTACAGCCTAACTTTCTTTTTCCCCGCTGCATGCGTGTTTTCCTGTGGGCTCCTCTTCATCAGCCCGTCCCTGTATTTCAGGGACTCTGATGAAGGTTTCTGCTAATAAGCTCTGTTTAAAATCCCATTAGCCAGGCCCCTGATCCAGCGTTTCCGACTCCAGGGTGCAATAACTCTGGTTCCATCGCATCACGACCGAAACGCCCAAGTATTGTTAGAAAAAAAGGAGGCAAAGGCCGGCTTTTTTGCTGTTATAACCTCTCGTCATCCATTCCTTTGTGAGCAGGGGATGGATACCAACCAGAGGTACAGGACTGTCTCAGAAAATTAGAATATGGTGATAAAGTTCTTTATTTTCTGTAATGCAATCAAAAAAACACGAAATGTCATACATTCTGGATTCATTACAAATCAACTGAAATATCGCAAGCCTTTTGTTGTTTTAATATCGCTGATTATGGCTTACAGCTTAAGAAACCCAAATGTCATATCTCAAAATATTCGAATATTTCCTCAGACCAAGTTAAAAAAAAATAATTATAACAGCAAAACAAAATCAAACATTTGAAAATGTCCATTAATGCACTCAGTACTTGGTTGGGAATCCTTTTTGCACAGATTACTGCATCAATTTGCAATTTACATAAAATAAAGAACTTTATATTCTAATATTCTAATTTTCTGAGACAGTCCTGTAAAGCGCAAAAAAAGCCTCGTCCTCTCGCCGTCGTCTGTTTTGCATCTCTCTCCATTTTTTAGGTCCAGCAGATCAGTCTGACTGCCGCATTTCTCTGTCCTTATTCCCCCGACCCAAAGGCGTGTGTGGGTAATGTAACAACACGACGCAAATATATTGTATGTAATGACCACTGAAAAAAAAACACGACCTCCCACGGTCAGATTTGGGACATCCACAGTACGTCCGACCAAAACGAGCTCCAAACAGACTGAAAGGTAAAGTGAAATGAGCTGTTCAACATTAGACCCAATCAGTAAATACTTTTTGAGTTATTTGGGGTAAGATGTATGACTAGAATACCAAAGATTAAGAAAAAAAACGGATCATTACCAGTAACTGAACCTCACAGATGTTCTACCAGATGTTGATGGACTTAACTCAATCAGACTTGTGGAAAAAGGAGCTCTTATTCATTCATTTTCTCTAATATAAAACAGGTTTAAGAGATTATTTTGGCCTCTCTTTGTAGATTCTGAAGCCAATTAGTCTTTATGGTTAGATTTAAAACTTCAGAAGTTCCGTGAATAAAAGTCTATTTGCCCGCTGAGAAAATTTAAACCACTTTTTTTTTCTTTTTCCTGGAGAATTAATGTTAAATTTTCACAGATTTGACTTAATTCAAAGTGGTGAGGAGGCTGCATAATTAATGAGCCTTCACATAATCGTGCAGCCAACCAAAGAGGCCCGTGGCCAAAGTGGCCCACCACAAAATTATGCCTTTTCATTTGAACTGTAATCTTATGCATGTTACACAATAAAAAAGTAAGAAATAAGAGTAGAATAAAACCTGAACAGAAAATGTGACATCATTAGTCCACTCAGAGCTCAAACATTCATCTCACATGTTTTCAAAAGTTGAGAAGAACTTGAGAAGAACTTCAAGAGTAAATCTATGTAAAGTAAATTATGGAAATTCATCTGTTTAACCGTTTGTGGGCTGATATTTTCTTCTTATGGTGCTCTAAACTCTTGCATGTTCCCTTTAAATTGGACACAGAGGGAAAAAATGCAACCCTTTACATCAGTACTACCTCCCCACCTCAAACTTTTTTAGCATGGGATCTACTTTTGAAATGACCAAGTCAAAATGATCTACCCGTTATATTTATTGAGAAATACACTATATTGCCAAAAGTATTTGCTCACCTGCCTTGACTCACATATGAGCTTAAGTGACATCCCGTTCCTAATCCATAGGGTTCAATATGACGTCGGTCCACCCTTTGCAGCTAGAACAGCTTCAACTCTTCTGGGAAGGCTGTCCACAAGGTTTATGAGTGTGTTTATGGGAATTTTTGACCATTCTTCCAGAAGCGCATTTGTGAGGTCGCACACTGATGTTGGACGAGAAGGCCTGGCTCTCAGTCTCCGCTCTAATTCATCCCAAAGGTGTTCTATCGGGTTGAGGTCAGGACTCTGTGCAGGCCAGTCAAGTTCATCCACACCAGACTCTGTCATCCATGTCTTTATGGACCTTGCTTTGTGCACTGGTGCACAGTCATGTTGGAAGAGGAAGGGGCCAGCTCCAAACTGTTCCCACAAAGTTGGGAGCATGGAATTGTCCAAAATGTCTTGGTATGCTGAAGCATTCAGAGTTCCTTTCACTGGAACTAAGGGGCCAAGCCCAGCTCCTGAAAAACAACCCCACACCATAATCCCCCCTCCACCAAACTTTACACTTGGCACAATGCAGTCAGACAAGTACCGTTCTCCTGGCAACCGCCAAACCCAGACCCGTCCATCAGATTGCCAGATGGAGAAGCGCGATTCGTCACTCCAGAGAACGCGTCTCCACTGCTCTAGAGTCCAGTGGCGGCGTGCTTTACACCACCGCATCCGACGCTTTGCATTGCACTTGGTGATGTATGGCTTGGATGCAGCTGCTCGACCATGGAAACCCATTCCATGAAGCTCTCTGCGCACTGTTCTTGAGCTAATCTGAAGGCCACATGAAGTTTGGAGGTCTGTAGTGATTGACTCTGCAGAAAGTTGGCGACCTCTTCGCACTATGCGCGTCAGCATCCGCTGACCCCGCTCCGTCAGTTTACGTGGCCTACCACTTCGTGGCTGAGTTGCTGTCGTTCCCAAACACTTCCATTTTCTTATAATACAGCTGACAGTTGACTGTGGAATATTTAGGAGCGAGGAAATTTCACGACTGGATTTGTTGCACAGGTGGCATCCTATCACAGTTCCACGCTGGAATTCACTGAGCTCCTGAGAGCGACCCATTCTTTCACAAATGTTTGTAAAAAACAGTCTGCATGCCTAGGTGCTTGAATTTATACACCTGTGGCCATGGAAGTGATTGGAACACCTGATTCCGATAATTTGGATGGGTGAGCAAATACTTTTGGCAATATAGTGTATATTGAGGATTCTTACAACCCATTCCGTACGAAAGTGATATGAAAGTTTTTTTCTTCTTACTTGGTCCAGCTCCCCCACTCATTTTCATTACCTATCTTACGTTTAAGAGGGAAAAAAACGAGCGAAAAATTAGGATGTAACTAACGGCTAGCTTGTTAGCTTTGCTAATTGACCCAATTGTACGGAAAAAAATCAGATGTCATCTGACTGGTTGTCAAGTCAAGTCAAGTCAAACTTTATTTATATAGCACATTTAAAATAACCAAGGTTGCCAAAGTGCTGTACATAAAAAGCATGTATATGTGATTTGAATGTAAAAATAAACAAATAAATAAATAGATAAATAAGATAAATAAAAAAGGTAAAAAGGTGCTCTACCTCAACCTAAGGTTAAAATGCTAAAAGCCATGTCAAATAAATGGGTTTTTAAACAGGACTTAAACTCCTGTGTATCAATCAAGTGACGGGACGGCTGATAGGCTGACGTTTAGTTTTTATTAAAAATACTCAACTTTGTTTGTATAGCGTCAGTTCATGACAATGTCACGAACCTTGGAGATCAACTGATAGATCGCGATCGACGTATTGAGCACCCCTGATCTAGCTAATAACTAGCTAATCTAGCTAATAACTAGCTAATCTAGCTAATATCTAGCATCTTTTGCATGGAGATGTCATCTTTTTTCTTCTAATACAGAGACTCATCTGGGCTCAGGACCTGTGTCTGCAGTCTTTCTGTAGTTTCCTGCTGTTTCCTCGGAGCATGACTCAGTTTCAGGTCGCATTTCTTTTACAGAGCGATAAATTGTGTGAACAGTCAGAGTGGTTTTTTTGCTGGTACTTCTCAGCTCGGATGGTTATGTTGATGGTAGCATGATGGTTTTTCAAACTAAAGGTCACACACATCCCACCTTTGGCCTCCATGATCTGAGATTTCCTCAGACTCCCTGAATATTCTCACAGTATTTAGATAGACACTTAAGATCTCTTTAGTCCAAATATATATATATATATTTGCAGTGTTCAATGATTTTTCTACTAAATTTGGTATAGTAGTGGTATACATGGTGAATATCTCCGCAAAAACACTTATAACAAAAGTTATAAAACGTAATATTATGATGTTGCATGTCTTCTTGTGACCCGACAAGGAATAAGTGGCATGATAAACGAATGGATGGATAGTTTTATATTTTCTATATGTGTTTTTCTGGATGGACCCAGTGGTTTGAGTTTATCATGCTTTTTGTGTGTCCTGTTTATATATAGGTAATTAGCATTGAATATAAGCCTTTTTTTTTATTAGATGTCTGTAGTCAGCTTTTTCTAACCCTGAACCTGATTAATATTAATTACTAAAGGTCCATGGTCACCACCTGGTGGTCAGCAGGTTGTTACAGGTCACCCAGGGCAGCTTTATTCAAAAGAAAATCTAAAAGACAGCTAAAAGATGAGCAGCAGCGTTTTACACATGCTGGATTAAAATAAAGAAATAAAAAACTGTGGCTCTGAAAAGGAAGAAAAGTTACCAAACCACCAGGAATGAACATCAGCAACATGTTTTTTATTGTGTAGAATGTGGCACATCCCTTTAAAAGGGATTAAATTGGCCCAAAAAGCTCATTTAGATAATTTCCCTCTGGGATTATTAAATTATTTCTGATATTAGTGTGAATGCGTCACAAATACAACATACTTCATGTTCCAGACAATGTGAGGTAATCCACTTCATGTTAAAGCTCTTTAACCCTTTAAAGCCCGATCCAAGAATAAAACAAAACAGAAAATTCCTTTTTTTTTGTTGTTTGAATTCCTTATTTGGCCTTTTAACAAAATATGTAAAAATAAAAACAAAAATAATTTTTCTATATTATTAATTTATTACTATGCGATAAGTCAAGATTATTTTTTGTGTAGTCTTCTGCCCCCTGTTATCAGGTGTATCTGATTGTGTACAATAGGATTTAGAGCAAAGTTTTTACCATTAAATTATGCAAAAGGTGTCAGACGCAAAACATTTCAGAAACCGTATGAATTAAATATGATACATTTGGCATTATAGGGTTAAATAAAGCAGATTTAGTTTAGATTGTGTATAAGAAGGTTACAAGGAAGTGTCAGTAGGCCGTAATGGTAACTCCTGATTTTCCTCCTCCCTGTGTGATTGTTGGTGTTGGTATAGTTTTCTTTGAGTATAGTTTTCTCATCCCTTTCCTTTCCTGGAGCTCTGTCTGGAGCTCTTCTTTACCGGGACGTGTACTTGGCATGCAAAAACACAGTGGTGAATACAATATATTTGATGGTGTTATGTTACACACACTGATCCTTCTTATGAACCAAAAAAAAAAAAAAAAGACTAGAAATCTAGCAGTCACGGAAAAGGAGCTTGATGTGTTACAAAACAAGCCTCTCAGTTCCCCATAAAGCCAAATAATCTGTCTGTTATGTAGAAGTGCAGAGCAACAGACAAACAACCAATAAACACCAAAAAAACTGGTCAAAAGAAAGGCAAAAAAGGAGAAAAAACTCAAGTTAAGGCACGATCTGTGACCTGAAGTCCGCTCTTAACCCTTTAAAGCCCGATCCAAGAAGAAAACAAAACAGAAACTTACTTTTTTTTTAGTTTTAAGTCTATATTTGGCCTTTTAACAAAATATGTAAAAAGAAAAAACAGAAATACATTTTTGATATTAATAATTTATTACTATGGGATCATTTTTGTGTAGTCTTCTGCCCCCTGTTATTAGGTATATCTGATTTTTGTACAATAGGATTTCGAGAAAAGTTTTTACCAGTAAATTATGCAAAAGGTGTCAGATACAAAACATTTCAGAAACCGTACGTATCAGATATTTTACATTTGGCCTTACAGGGTTAAATGGGTGAAGGAAACGATTGTCCGGCTGTGTTTGTCTGTTAGTCTGGAAAGGGTTCCTGTTAGATCCACTTTGCTAAACGTCCAAACGGCTGCCCAGGGCCCAAGAAAAAGCACAAAAAAAAAAAATCCTTAAGCAATCACCGCCTCTGTTTTTTTAATCCATTCTCTTAAGATCCATGCAGCAGCTGCTTTCTCCTCAGATCTATTTCCTGTGATCAGTGTGTGCCGATTACTCAAAGCGATACAGGTGGGGTCTGGCCTGGTAGGGCTCTCATGGACCGCATTTTACTCTCTATACTCTGTAGTGTTGCTTGCTATCTGTGATATGTTGGCCAGCACCCGACTCTATCGCTTTGTACAGTATAAAGTAGTTTTTCTTTTTAAAAAGAAGTTGAATAACATAAAATAACATAATATAATGTTATTTATGTTATTTCCCACGTGAAGAACTCCTGTAAACCTTGCAGTATTGAAACTCAGTGAACAAGGCATCTTAGACAAGCTGAAAAACAAATGGTGGTACGATAAGGGTGAATGTGGAACCAAGGACTCTGGAAGTAAGGTCAGTCGCTGCAGGTCTTCTTATACTGATGGAAAAATGCATTTTGACTTAACTGTTCATATGCAAACATCTAAATAACACCACATCCTACATCCAAACATTCTTTTTTTTTTATTGCTGCTTGACTATAGAACAACACGTTGGAAAAGTAGACCTTTACCTTTACACATAGTTAAAGAGTATTCACACAATTCAGAACACAATTAAATATACATTAATACACATTTTTTAATAAAACAGCATGATTACAGACAATTTATCATCATGCCATTCAATTTTGAAAAGTCTAATCATGGAATTGAAACCATTATACTGCTATTTTTTTACCCAAACCTCTATTGAAATTTAGTTTATTGTTGGTCTTATTCATTTGTATGTGAAATGGTCGTACAACCCCTTTTTGTTTTTACCAAACAACTTGGGACGCCGTGTAAAACGCGGAATAAAAACACAACTCAGTGAGTTACAAAGATTTAAATTAAATCACACAGTAGACGTCTGGTTTGAAACAATGGTAAAATGTCCAATGTTAAAATTGGGAAACGGTCATCCTGATGAAAAATAGGCCAATTTTGAATTTGAATGGACTCAGTTTGTTTAGACAAAGCAAAGCGCTTCATTTCTTTAGAAATCAATGCCACATTTCCCCTTTTGAATACAGGTTTAGCTTAATCTGGCATCTGTTTTTATGGGGTATGGACCACAGGAAGCCGGTTTAGCCTCTTTACTCTATTACTTGTAACACATGTAGAATGTGTCTTTGCATTGTCTTGCTTAATTAAACAACGTCTTGCTTGTTTAAGAAAATTTGACTCCTAAATTGTTGAAAATCCCTCCTCATCTTGACCTTTGATACCAGTTTTAAACGTATCAAGTTCCTCAATTTCAACATTTCACATGGTTTGACTCTACTTAGCTGCCACGTTCAGGTTTTATTGTTTTAAAATCACTGAATTTTGTATTTTACATTTCATTCAGCGGGCCTACTTTTCTGGACTTTATTTCTTAAAAGACATCTTTCATCTGGCAGATCCACACTGGCCTTTAAATACCGTTTGAGTGGGTCAAATGGCATTTAATAGTCATACGTTACAGATGGATATGTCAGAGTAAAGAACTTTCTTTATTTTTTTTAACATTTCTAATCGATGTAAAACAAGTTTGCATGTCAGAAAACAGAATCAGCTGGTTTTGAAACAACGAAACGTCTCGCTGGGGTTTTGACGCAAATGGTAAAACTCACATAAATGAATTTCAATATTTCCCGTTTGGCCTTCGATAGCAGCAAAATGGTTCAGTTCGACCACTTTGATTGTGTAGTTGGAGTGTTTTTTGAGAGCTTAAGTTCAGCCGTTAGACCAACCGAGGCTTTAATTCGTAGACCTGTACGACCACGACCGCCTTCCTCTATACGTGCGTTCTCGTAAAGAGACCATAAAGCCATAAATCTGGATAGTTAGCATCTCTCTCTACATTCACCTTCCCAGCTCTTTGTAGAAAAAAAAACTATTCTGAGGAGGAGTGAAACACATTGGCTTGATTCTGGTAAATTACGCCGAATTATAAAGCTATATCTTTGAGGATTTACACAGGACACATTTAGGAGCCTCCTCTTTGTAGCTGTTAGCATAGCTGTTAGCATAGCTGTTAGCATAGCGTAGCAGGGCCTACACCTAGGTTTTTTTGTGTTTGTGTTATTTTTCTGTGGAGCTAGCTTCAAGTGCCCGGGTGAAAAAGCCTTAACGGTGGTCTCTACCCCCCCCAGGACAAGACAAGTGCTCTGAGCCTGAGCAACGTGGCGGGAGTCTTCTATATTCTGGTCGGGGGGCTGGGTCTGGCTATGACCGTGGCTCTCATAGAGTTCTGCTACAAGTCACGGCAGGAAACCAAAAGGCTGAAGCTGGCCAAGAACGCCCAGAACTTTAAGCCAGCCCCTCCGGCCAATGCCCAGAATTACGCCACGTACCGCGAAGGCTACAACGTGTACGGGACAGAGAGTGTTAAGATCTAGAGGGTACGTCTCTACGAACCTTACATCCTTTTTTTCAATTTTAATTCAACTTTTAAACACATAAAAAAGTCCACATAGTTTGTTACATTGTCCTATTGTACATAGTTTCCCTATACACCACATTGATATCCCCAACAGAAAATATGGTCCATAAATGGAAATATAACGGAAATATAATAATGCATTGTAAATCTCTTATAAGTATATTACCATAGTATGTTACATTGTCCTATTGTACATAGTTTCCCTATGTGTCAACTCTACATCTTCAACAGAAAATATGGTCCATAAATGGAAATATAACGGAAATATAATAATGCATTGTAAATCTCTTATAAGTATATTACCATAGTATGTTACATTGTCCTATTGTACATAGTTTCCCTATACGCCACCTTGATATCCCCAACAGAAAATATGGTCCATAAATGGAAATATAACGGAAATATAACCTTAGTATTGTAAATCTCTAATAAGTATATTACCTTCGTATGTTACAATGTCCTATTGTACATAGTTTCCCTATACGCCAGCTTGAGAAAATACGGTCCATAAAATAGCAGTAATAATAAATGGAAACAGAAATATAACGGGAATATAACCTTATGTCCCTTTTATGTGGACCCAGAAACCATCTTTTATCATTTGTTTCTCATCATTCAGACTTTCCATCTTACTCTCATAAGAGACTGCTTCAATTACGGCATTGACCCAGTCTTTTAATTCCAAAGTTTTTACACATTTCCAATTTCGTTAGAATAATTCTTAACCTCGTGATACAGCAGAGTTTTAATTCAATTCAATTCAATTCAATTTTATTTATATAGCGCCACATCACAACAACAGTTGTCTCACAGCGCTTTCCAAACAGAGCAGGTCAGACCCTACTCTGAAGTTAATTACAGAAACCCAACAATTCCCACCATGAGCAAGCACTAGGCGACACAGGCAAGGAAAAACTTCAAGTGAGCAAAGTCTAATATTTTAAGGATTTTCCCCCAAAATGGGGGAACATAAGAACATTTCCAGAGTTTATGGAGATATGTTAGGGTTAAAGTTAGGTTTATGGTAATGGTTGGTTTTAGGATTATGGTCAGGTTTAGGGTTAAATTCAGGGTCAGGATTATGGTTAGGGTTATGGTTAGAGTTAGGTTTATGGTAATGGTTAGGATTAGGGTTAGGGTCAGGTTAGGTTTAGGGTCATGGTTAGGGTTAGGACATCGTTTATCTTCCGACTTCATTTAGACAGCAAAGTCTCGTTTCCACCTCAGAAAGCTGCTAGTCACATGCCCTAATCAAAATGGCCGACTTGGACGTGGGCGGCGGAGTCGGACATCCATCCTAAGCTCCTACAGACTTCACCCAGAGGCTGCTCTCTATTTCGGGCAGCCGGCTGACCTTTGACCCCCTCTGACGACGACTGTTTCCATCTCCCAGCTCCTTTATCCGGAACATGTTCTGTTTTTTTTCAGAGGGTTAGGGTTATGATTAGGTTTAGGGTTAGGGTTAGGATTAGGTTTAGGGTCAGGATTAGGATCAGGATCAGGGTTAGGGTCAGGATTAGGATCAGGATCAGGGTTAGGTTTAGGGTCAGGGTTAGGGTTAGGACATAATTTATCTTCCGATTTCGTATAGACAGTAAAGTTTCCTTTCTACCTCGGAAAGCTGCTAGTCACATGACCTAATCAAAATGGCCGACTTGGACGTGGGCGGGCTCGGACCTCCAGCCGAGGCTCCTGCAGAGGCTCTCTCTATTTCGGGGAGCCTGATGACCTTTGACCCCCTCTGACGTCAACCATCTCCCAGCTCTCTTATCCAGATTTTTTATATTATATTCTGTTTTTTTTCAGAGGCGAAACGCTGAACCCACCGGTGCGTCCGGACGGAAACAGCCACTCTGTGTGACCCCACAAACCCCCCGAGGCCGGCACCCCGGAGGAAAAATGGCTCCCACGTCCTCCACCGACCCGGAAACAAGCGCACACGTGCCCGTTTAGGGTCACGAGCTCGCCACACTAACAGAGGGCAGCCGGGGTTTGGCTTCCGGAAAACACGGGATTTGCCTCTTGTAGTGCCTTATGGAGCATTTCAGCATCATGGCAATGCAATTTAAATTAAAAAAACAAGCTAACTAAAATGTGTGGAACTCGGGGAAGACACTGCTTAGAACAAACTGTAATTGCTGTTTTCTATTTTGAAGTAAAAAGAAGAAGAAGAAGAAGAAGAAGAAAAAAAAAAGCCATGATCCGCAAAACCCCGAAAAACCTACCAAGTCATTTGAATCCTTTAAAGACATATTTTTGTGGTGAAAAACTTAAGTTGGATTAATGTTATATTTAGTGAGGTAAAACCATTTTTCTTGTTTTTACTATAAGACTATTTTCAGTGTGAGGATATTTAGTCGTTACGGTTAAGCATCAATTAAACCGACACCCCGGTTTTTTTCTCAGAGAAACCCAACAAATATGAATCTCGTGGTTATCTGGAACAGCCTGGGTGATGTTATTTTTCATAGCCTGCTGGCCATTATATACAACTTGACTGTATTTACTAAATGTTTCTGATTTCTTTTTCGATCGACCATGTGATTTGCTTTACTGCCACTCTTTAAAAAAGATCACAATTTTTACGGAAAGGGATCTGCTTTTTATCACTTTAGTGCCATATTGTTGAAATAAAAAGGAAATTCTCTAGAAACTAGGTCAGCCACCTCATTTTACCTGATATTAAAGCGGTTTAACGGAGCTCGTAGTTTACACTTTGTACACACTTATACGCCGTTCTCATTTTTAAGTGATCTGGGCCAGTGACACCACGCCATGGCTTCTTTGGTTGTGATAAGCTTTCTGTGTCTATGCATTTTTCCGGGAGGCGAGCTGTACATTGAGGTGACGAACGAAACATTTATCTGTTTGTACAATTAAAAGCTTTTTATAATACGAAGAGAGTTAGAAAAAAAGAAAATAAACCCTACAAACGCTACAGACCGCCTACGTTCGCTTAGTATTTTCAGACTCTCTCGTCCTTTTTTTTTCTCCCCCACTTAAAATGCATGTGAATTTGGTGATAGTTTTTACCCCGACGGCTAAAAGGAAGCCCTCGTTTAACGCAATCTGATCCACTTTGGTTTTTAGTTTTACTGTAACGGTACCTCAACCATGAGAGTTGCATGTATGGACAAAATAAACCTCTGTGGAGAGGTCGTGTACAAAGGATTTTATTACATTTCCTTAATAAAAGCTGTTTTATATTAAGCTGTTTTTTTCCTCTTTGTGCAAATCTGAGCATTTAATCCATTTCTACTATTAAAAAATAAATAAATTAGCCATGTAAAAACTATTATCTTTATATTTTTTACTTTATTATCAGCAGATAACCTTCATGCAAATGAAAAAAAAATCAAGAAAGAAGTGGAGACCATATCAAAGTGACACACTAGGAAAACTATTATTTATTGGCTTGTTTTTCTTTCTTTTTTTTTTTGTTTCTTAAAAAAAGCTTACACTCATTGAGTACAGCAGATAAAATCTCCAAAGGTCATTTTCAAAACAGTTGTATTTGGAGTACAGAGCATCAGAACCTCTTTAAGCCTTTTTTTTTTTTCTCTTTACAATTCTACATTTGAATTGAGATTGAACTGACATTTATAAATTATGTAAAAACCTGATCAACACAAGGAGAGAAAAAAAAATACACAGAAGAACTGTATGGGACATCCAAAAAAGAGAAAAAGAAAAAAAAAATTAACATGATGTAAATTTCATGTTACCCTCTTTAATATTGTACAGAATATACAAACTGGTCCTTTGTAATCGTTTTCTGGTTTAAGCCGACTGTTTTTACGCGGATTAAAAGGAGGAAAAATAAAAAATAACTACGCGTCTCAAAAGGATATGAGGTAAGTGGGTATGGAAAGCTTGTTAACTCCAAAAAAAAAAACGAGCGACAAAACAAAGACCTGGTAAAGTTACAAAAAAAAAGAAGAAAAAAATGAACATTTTCAAGCATTACAATGAGTGAATCCATGACCAGATGCTGGGAGATCATTTCATACAGTAACCACATCTCTAAAGAAAGAATAACACTGTGATTACGCCAGCACGTTGTGCTCATACTGAATAATAATAATAATAATAATAATGATGAAGAAAAACTGTTTACTGCCTGAAAGGAGAAAAAAAAAAAAAAAAAAAAAAATACTTGACTACAGCTATAAACATTTTGCACTGGGAGCTTACAAAAAAAAATGGAAAAAAAAGACCCAAAACATTACGAGAGTCAACAACGGAGCTGAGATGGAGTTGCCGGGGCCTCGCAGATAAAAGCTTCTTTAGTTCTGCTGCGTAAACGGGGTCACACAGAGAAGACGTCAGACACTCGGGTTGGTTTTTTTAAGTTGAGAAAAACAAAAAAAAAAGGAAAAAACAGAGTGAAGAAAGCTGAAACGGTTCTTACCTTCACTGACTAGCGCACATTATCTGTGCTTGTCGGAAGATTTATGAGTGGGATCGTTAAGGGAAAACGGTCAATTAATCCACCGCTAAACGGCTAAAACACCTGACCTAAGAGCCGTTTGGGCTCTGAGAAGCTTCTAAAGACTTAGAAACATCCAAAATAAACAAACAAACCGATCTTTTATTTCATTTACATGAGCGTACAAGAGCAATAATTAAGGTAAAGGAAGAAAACGGCTGGTTTAAAATCAGACAAGTCGGGTTGTTTATGGGATGAGAAGAGCAAAGCGGGTTTTCTAACAGATCCTGTTGGCCGATAGACACACCGTAGATAAAAATGGAGGAAGGTTTCTTACAATGGGGATAAAAAAAACCCAACACACACACTGGAGGATCCACAAATGTTCAGATTTCCTGTCAGAAAACCAGCGGTGGTGACCCAAAAGGTGGAAAGCAGGAAAGCGCCGCTACGAAAAGAGCCGAGAACGAAAAAAAGAAAGAAAAAAACAGGGTGTGGGGTGGGTTTCTAACTCCAGAGCTGGACATATTAAAACTAAACAGTAATAAGCAGAGAGCCTGACTTCACTGTCGCTCTACACTGAAGGATATTGCTTTTTCTCTTCTTTCCCCCCACTGCTCTCCCTCTTCTCCCTCTTTTCAGACTTGTCTTTATCGTGTCTGGACTCCTGCGGCACCAGAAGACAAGGGAGGTTAAGAAGTTAAAAAGAAAAAAATAGAAACCAAAACAGGGCTAGCTCAGAGAGCCGGTATTTTTTTGGTTTTCGGGCTCATTTACGGACCTTTTTCCCTCCGGAGGACGTGCGCTCGGGCTTGGCCGAGTCGGCCTTCTCTTTGTTGGAGGACTTGCACCGTTTGCTCTTCTCCTTCTCGCCCAGCACCGGAGAGTCGCAGGACGGGCTCGAGCTCTTGCTGTTTTTGAAGACTGGAAAGAGAAGAGAAGAGGGAGGCGTGTTTACTGGTTTTATTAACTCATTGGCTGCCAAAGACGTCTATAGACGTCTTTTATGTTTTTCAGCGAGAGTGGCTGGGGGACGATCTGCTAAAGCTTGTCCGTAAATATCAGGCTTCTAGACAGAGTATGTAGTAACAAATTGACCCTCTAGGGGGCAGTGTCACTTTTGATGGGAGATGAGCATAGACTGTAGGCAAATAAGAAAAGCTAACGGTTCGCTATGAGAGAACATGTCACCGGTGAGACGCAAGTCCAGGAAGAACGGAATAAGGTAGAAACAAATTTTTTTTTCCTGATGAAAGAAGGGAGTCTACTCTTTCTTTTGGTGTGTTCTGTGTTTACATAGTCATAGCACAAACTATTCTGTGGCTCTTGAAAAATCAGTCAAAATGCTAAAAAAACTCTGGCAGTATGGGACTCTGTTCTGAAAATGGCTGCCAGTCAATGAGTTAAATGTGAAGGCGTCTCACTGGTGCCGTTCTCGTCCTTCCGGCGCTTCAGCTCCTGGCTCAGGTCGTGGTCGTTGATGATGTAGTCCTAACAGAGAACACAGAAAAAAATCCAAAAATATTTACTTTATCCTTTATTTCTACTTGTACACACGCTAACTCATTGATCATGTAGTCCTAACAGAAGAATCGCCATTCGTTAAAAATCTCCAAAAATACTTGCGTCATCCTTTATTTCTACTTATACACACACTAACTGGAAAATAATAATAAGAAAAACTTACAGTGGGGGGAAATAAGTATTTGACCCCTTGCTGATTTTGCAGGTTTGCCCACTTACAAAGAATGCAACGATCTATAACTTTAATCATATGTACATTCTAACAGTGAAAGACAGAATCCCAAAGAAAATTCCAGAAAATCACATCATATGAATTTATACAAATTGATAACCATCTGATGAGGAAAAATAAGCATTCTTTGTAAGTGGGCAAACCTGCAAAATCAGCAAGGGGTCAAATACTTATTTCTCCCACTGTAGATAACCAGCGAATGTAAAGTGTAACCAGGGCGTTGGACTCACTCTTTTCCTTTCTTTTCGTTCCTTTTCTTCCTTCTTCTCTTTCGATCTGCCCTGTGTGTTCTCTGCCTCTTTCTTCTCCATTTCCCTCTCTCTGCTCTTGGACCGGGCAATTGAATTAAAGTTGATGTGGTACTGAAAACAATTAAAAAGACGAGCAGAACAGAACAGACAGACGGGTTTAGAGGAGGCGTGCTTCGGTCTGTGAGCGGAGGATGTGAGGGAATAAGAGCAGTAAAGATCTAAAAAAAGGCCTCTCTAGCTAGTATTTCTGAACTGGTCACAGCACAAGCCCTCAATAAACTGATTTAAACGGAAAAAAATGGCGCCTTTTAACAAAAACAACATGAAAAAGAGACATAACTAAGTCACATTTAAATAAAGCTACTCAGGGCAAACCTACACGTTTCCCCTCATTAAGTCATGACAGAAGAAAAGCAGAGTTTCCAGATTGGGGGCCAGGGGAGGGGAGGGGGGGGGGGTGGGGGGGGGGGGGACAGATGGAACCAGCCTTACATAAGCCTTTGACACCTTCGGGACCTTTGCTACCAACGTGTGTGACGTCATTATGACACCAGACAGCCGGCGGCCCTTAGGATGCAAAATCTCTAAACTTTACAAATGATGACAATTCAGATATTTGAAATAACAAAATAAATACATTAATTTATTGATAATAAAATCAATTCACTGCTAAGAAAATCTCCCAAACGTCCAGGACTTTGAAAGAAGTCTAGGAATCCCAAAACTAAAGGTGTTTTACTTTCTTTTCCTCTTAATTTTGGATCAAAATTATGTTCCAACAAGGGAGCAAAGACGATCAGATAATAGATTTTTTTCTTTAAAAGAGGAGCAACATGCTTAATAATCTATGATCTTGCAGTTTTGGCCCCTGTGGTCCATTTGAGACCATGAGAGGGGGGACGGGATGTGGTCTAACGTGTTTAATGTGTAATTTTGTTCTACAAATATAACCAGAATGAGCTGGTAGTCCTGGCGTTTATCATCATTCGCCCCGTGGAGCCGTTAGTGAGTCCTGTGGATGTTTACTCTGCAACAAACCACCCACCCGGACACCGTGGGAGACCAAGCCTCCTCCTCTCTGTCTAACGTTTGCTAGCAGCCTGACTCAACTCTCCTCTTCTTCCTTTTCCAGCGACTGGGTCGCTGTGCGCGGTGGTCGTCACACAGGAGAAAACAAACACAACAAACAGCCTAAAACAAGACAGTCAGGTTACAGATGCCGTAACGGGGGTTCCTCCACGTGTCCCTGGAGCCTTTGGAGGAGATGGGAGGATCTTATGTTTTGCAGATGCTGCTCTTCTGCTGTTAGCTGGTGGTTATTTCCCCCCCAGTGGACGAGTCTCTGACCAATCAGCGGTCAGCATCGTCTGCCTAGCCTTTGGGTGCCGCTTATTTTCTAATTCCATAGTTAAATCATTTCCCTTTAGGATTATTAAAGTATTTCTGATACTAACTGATCAATCCTCTCTTCACACATTCATTACATGACATTTGCAGTGGTGCTTCAAATCCCTCAAATCGACCTAATTACATTTAATGTCCCCGTTTAGCCTGAAAAGGTGGTAGTTATTAAAAATGAGAAGCAGAAAATAGTCTGTTTGAGCCGCGACATGAGATGAAAACGGCTCTGTTACTTAGCCTCTACTTGGACCACATCTGGACACAATGACCTGCACACTGGTCAAGATACAAATTAAATTAAAGGCAGATTTTTGGATTTTTTAAAATTCACGTTCGAATTAAGGTTCAGAATTGTTGTGATCATCTCTTATCAAATGTAATATGTTATTGCGGGAGGAGAAAGCATAAAGCTACACAGATATTAAATCTGTTTTAGATCCTTCAAATAAAGACGCCTTTGAAGGAGAAGCTTGAACAAAGACGCACAGCTGAGGAGCCTCTGGCTCATTTACACCTTTCAGACACGCACTGTTCCCCATTAAGACGACGGCAGCTGAAAGAATTAGCATTCATCTCAGGACGCTCGCTCTGGTGCTTAGCCTTAATAAGTCAGAGGTGATCTTTTGACTACTAACATCAAGCTGTATTTTAAAAAAATTGGACCCAAGGAAACCAGCGTAGGCGTTCACTACATGATTACAAACATCTGGATTCATCTTTACTGTTCGTTTTTACTAAACGGACGTTAGTATTTCTGACGTTTTTCTGATCAAGCTAACGTGATTGGAAAACGTGTTTAAAGAAATGCACATTATCGTGTGTTTTTTTTGTGTGTGTGTTTAAACGAGCTCTTCATTCTGACGTGTCAAGAAACAGAAGTCAGGGTATAAAACAGTGAGTAGCAGAGCGGGGTCAAACCTTGGATGTGGACTCCTTGGGTTCGTTGCTATTGTCCTGTAGGGATGAATGGAGATGACAGATGAGCTGGGAGGGGGTGGGGGTTTGGGAGGAGGTTGTCAGACAGCAGTAGAGAGTCGGAAGAAGTGTGTTGGGGGGGAGAGGGGGGGGGGGGCCGAGGCTGGCCGGACCCACAGCATCCGTCTCCCTTTGACCTACGAGCTTCAAGGGACTGAGGCTTTGACAAGGTTATCACAGAGAGGAGAGTTCACAGGCTCAACATCTGGAATGTGAAAACTTCTATTAGAAAATAGAAAAGAACCCTGAGCATGTCTGTAAAAACTACTTTTATGACTATGCAGTGTGAGGCAGCATAAAGCGAAGCCCTAACATGGTGCTGGTATCTTAATTTAATACCTCTAAAGTGCAAGTGCTTTAAATAGTAAATAGTATATGTGGATCTGTGTGTGTGTGTGTGTGTTCCTGTGTGTTTTATTAGACAAAATCCCTCAACTCTTGTGTGCTTTACTGCATCCCTACAAAGGTAACAGTTGCTGTCACTTACAGTTCGGGAATGGATAAGACACATGGAGCCTATTTTCTCTGGTGGAAGGGGAAAATAAAGCCCTATCACAAGCTTCCAGCGGTTTGGCCGGCAGCTCTCCCGATGACTCAGGCTTCGCCCACTCTCTCTCCCTCTCACTCTCTCTCTCTTTGAAGAGGCATTCTCT
>CAJRST010004446.1:17595194-17651091 GCA_907169785.1 Menidia menidia | reverse complement strand
GGGGGGGGGGCGAGGACTCCCTGGTGTAGTTATGGTAGTAGAGCAGGTTGTCGGATGTCTTCCTGTTGGCTGTGTCCGGGGACCGTTGGGTGTGGGGGGTGGGGGGGGCGTAGGTAGAACGCCTCACATCGCTTTGAACCAGGAAAATCTTCTCAGCTCGCAAAAATTAGTTGGGAGGGAGAAGGGGAAGTGGAGGGAAAAAAAAAAAATCTTGGGCACCTTTTCAAGTAGCAAAATATTGCTTGCAGTGGAGTAAAAATAAAAAAAAAATGTAAAAAAGCCTTTGGAGAGCTCTTGATTTGGCAAGCCGCTTTTACTTCTGGTGAATATTATCTTCAAAAAGCCAAAAAAAATCCACACGAATATAGAAACGCTTTAAAAAAATTTCTTCCCAAGGCACACTGACTGCTTTCACTTATATGAAAATAGGCAAATATTTCAATATGAAAATACTTAATATATACAATATTCTCTTGACTTCTAAGTCCTTGTGGGGGGGGCCGGGGGGGGGGGGGGGGGGGGGGGATTTCTCCCGATTCTGCAAAAAACATTCTGCCGAAGTCCATGGAACGCTTTCCGACTCCCATGGCAGTGGGCGGGGCCTCCGGCGGGCGGGGCCTCCGGCGGGCGCCGCCTCCTCGATGATCTTCACGGTTGCTGCTGGAATGTGCAACGGCAGGGAACGCTCCGGGCAGATAGAGAAGAAACGGGCACAGCCTTCCTCAAGCCATACTAACCTTAACAGACGAGGAGTGGGACGGGGAAGGGTGACTGTCGAGCTTTCGCCTTTTGTGATCTGAAAGAAGGAAAAAAAAAGAAGAGAAAACACGTTTTTCATCTGGAAGATGAAGATCTAAAAAAAATTATGATTAAAGATGGGCTCTTCCTCTATGTTTTTAAATAATAAGACTCAACTTTAGACTCAACTTTATTCATCCCCTTGGGATTATTCCTACAGGGACATTCTGGTTATAATTTCTTTAATGGGAAATATTAACTAGGGTTGTCAAAAGTATCGACACTAAAACCATCCGGATACGATACTCCTTTTCAAAATGAGTATCGTATCCCCCCCCTTCTCTCTGATTTATTTATTTACGTTGTTTATGATAATTAACGTGACCTTAGCCTTGAATTGCTAGCTGCGGCTAATGGCTAATGGCTAATAATAACACGCCAACATTAATGTGGGCCACCGGCCATCATAACATCAGTAACAGGTCAGTTTGAAACCAAAGACACTAACCTGTCAAAGTTCAAGTTAATTTTGGGTTCTTTGTTTTTATCCTTGTGGTATCGAATATTTTCCTGAGTATCGAGTAGAAAATGTTTGTATTGTGACAACCCAACCTACTTAAAAAGGATTCGCTCACTGATTAAAGCTGTGCTCTTCCTCTATGTTTTTACATGATCATTTCTTTAATGGATAATATCAACTATGATAACGGAGTCCCGCCCTTTGGGGGTTGGACCGGGGGGCTGCTCACCCCTCTCAGACTCAGCGGACTCCGATCTGGGAACCGGTGACTTGATGGACCCGGCCGCTGCACTCCTGTCTCCTTTCTCCTTGCTCTTGGACTCCTTAATGGCGTCTCGCTCCCTGGACGGATCCATCGGCTCCCCGTTTCCGGCTTTGGCCTTGTCGTCTTTGCCGGCCTTCTCTTCCAGCTTCAGTTTCTCCCTGTCTGCCTTGGGGGTCTTCTCCTTACCCTCTCGCGCCACCCGCTCCTCCTTCATTGCTCTCTCATCTCTCTGCTTCTCCCGCCGGGTCTCTGCCTTTGTCTCCGGCGTGCTGCCCGGTGTCTTTTCCTTTTTCTCTTTTTTCTCCTTCCCACTCTTCTCTTTGTCGTCCCGCTCTTTGACAGCTTTGGTGCTGCGAGGACACAAAAAAAAACGAAAGGAGTGCGTAGCCGGTTTAGTAAGTAAGTAAGTAAGTAAAGTTTATTTATATAGCACCTTTCACAGACATCAAAGGTCACAAGGTGCTTCACAGAAGTGCACAATTATACATCAAGATAAAACAACAAAATGTAATAAAAACCATAACTACATAAAACAATAAAATGTAATAAAAACCATAACTACATAAAACATTAAAATGTAATAAAAACCATAACTACATCGAATGCACTGGAACTGTTAAAAAGATTTGCAAAAGAGAGGAGGTTTTAAGTTTGCTCTTAAAAACTTCCACAGAATCAAGAGAACGTAATGGGAGCGGGAGATCGTTCCAAAGCTTTGGCGCAACGGCCTGGAAGGAACGATCTCCTCTAGTCATAAAAAAATGACAAAGTTTAGTTGTCTTAGAAGTCTTGGGGTGGACTGTGAGACCCACAGAAAAGGAGAGGCCTCCCTACCTGCTGAGGGCGCCGTTCCCGTTGCTGGTGGTCACTTTGGCTGCTGCACTGTTGGCTTTGTTCACTGGCTTTGTGGTCCCTTGGGATTTATCTTTAACTCGATCTAAAAGTCAAAACAGACCAGGGCCAAAAGAATTTCAGGAGCCGAGCGGAAAGTGGACGCCGTTTTAAAATGGGAAAGTATGCTGCGAACTGACATGAGGTAGGGATGGGGATCGTTAATATTTATTGATATGGATGCCTTTATCGATACTCCTTATCGATCCGAGTCTTTATGGATACTACTATCGATACTTTTCTGTTATTTGGTGGAAAGACGATGCGACAATATTTAGCAAATAAATAATTGTATTTTAAATTAAATGTCATTTTTAATAAATGTTGGCATCAGTAGTTTAATTATATATATTTAAAATAATTAGAGCAATATACAACTGTATTACTCATGTTTCTCGCCAAAAACTCAATTTCCCTTTTCTTTACGTTACACTTGAACGCATCATGATAACCTAATTGTCGTTTTACTGAGCCAATCTGAACACATCATCACGCAGCACGTCTGAAACTTTATTTACTTTTCAAGCTAACTAGCTTGTATGCTGCTGATTACAACACAGATTTCACAATTACTATTGTAATAATAAAAAAACGACCAGACTCGATAGTGGTATCGATAAGCCCAAACGTTATTGATTTTCGGGTTTTGAAAACGGGTTTCGATCCCCATCCCTAACAAGAGGGATCTCCATGTGGGTGTTTCCCTCGGCTTAAAGGCGGTTTTGGGGGCTTAAATGTCTCACCTCCGTCCTCCGAGGCGCCGTCGTCGGCCTTGCTGGCGCCGGCGGCCGGTTTCCCGGCGCTAACGGGGCCGTTCTGCTGCCCGGCGGGCGTGGCACTGCGGGTTGGCTGGTCCTTGTGGTGAAACTCGTTCTCGGGGACCATGTGCACCTTCTGGCTTTTCAAGCGACCTGAATAACTGCAAGATGCACAGACAGTTTGGGCAAAGCAATGAAAAAAAACAGGGGAAAAAAGAAACTACAGAAGAGCTTCCGAGTGTCACACAATGCCAATTAAAACTTTATCACAATCACATTTCTCAGTTAAAATGATCCCGGGCGTCTATAATCGAGTTCAGTAATATATTTTAGACCAATTTGTAGTGTTTTGAGTTTGTTACATTATGCAGATGTGAAATGAATGGCTTTAATTATGACAGCAGAAGGAATCTAACCCAGGTTCTACCAAGTCCCAGTAAGATTACAAAGGGGGCATGAACCTTTGGGTAGCTTCAGTTTTGGCGCTTTGGAGGTTTTTTTGGAGCTTTTAAAAATTCTAAATGTGAGAATCGATGTAAATCTCAAGTGTTCAAAGGTGAGTCTGTAAACAGATCATGTTGTAAATGTATTCATCTAAATATCGTGTAACATTTATTTCTCGCCAACCATTTTAATGCTGCTTTTTTACTTAAAGCTTCACACTTGAGAATAAAATAATGGATAGTTCAGGATCATCTACAAAAATCTTGTACAGAATCAGGAAAAAAATGGTAAAGACATGAACAAAAATGCTTAGAACTTGTCTATCTTTCTAAATTGTGCTTCATTTCTAAAAACAACAAAAAAGAAAACCCTGTGACGGTACACTGATCGTTATATGTAACCTCTCCCCTGCAAAATTAGCTTATTTATGCTAACGGCAGCTTGTGAAACACTAGTGTTTACAGATTCTCGTTTTCTCTGTGCGTTCTGAAGTGGATGTAAGGTGTAAAGCTCCACGTGGAGCCGAGCAGCACACGAGGCTGTTACCCCATAGCTAAGGCATAGAGGTCTGGCCTCTTGTCCTTCTCCTCCAGGCAGATCTTGTGGACTCTGCACTCCAGCGCCTGGCCCAGGTTGAGGACCTTGGGGTAGCAGGGCAGGATCTTGGTGAGCACGATCAGGATGTTCCGGATGTGCGTGTAGTCTCCCGTCTCCAGGCAGTGAACGGAGGCCTTGTTAAAAAACAGAATCGAATAATAATTAAGGTTTGAATTAACCCTTTAAAGCCTGATCCAAGAATAAAACAAAACAGAAAATTCATTTTTTGGGGTTTGAATTCCTTATTTAGCCTTTTAACAAAATGTTAAAAATAAAAAACAGAAATACATGTTTAATATTAATAATTTGTTACTATGCGATAAGTCAGGATTATTTTTTGTGTAGTCTTCTGCCCCCTGTTATCAGGTGTATCTGATTGTGTACAATAGGATTTTTGAGCAAAGTTTTTACCATTAAATTATGCATAAGGTGTCAGACCCAAAACATTTCAGAAACCGTGTGTATCAAATATGAGACATTTGGCATTACAGGGTTAAGGAGGGTTTCCCTCTGAATGACTTTGATTTGGTTAAATAGGTAAAAGAAAACAAGCGCGGCTCACTTTAGTCAGCATGTAGTGCCATTTATGCACCACGTGCCTGAAGTTCTCATAGTCCAGCTGGTCCACTTTGTTTCCTCCGTCAAACCCGGTGGCTCTGAAGATGGTCAGGAAACCGGGGTAATTGACACACTCCTGCACGGAAAAACACGAAAAATTCAAGTCCTGCTCGTCTCAGAGGAGTGAAATCCTGCAAATAAAGGCGGGCACCTTCTCGTAGACGGCGCGGTCGCTGTGCCAGCGCGTCACCGTCTCCAGCATGCAGCACAGGAAGCGCCCGTAGCGATGGGACTCGTTCTCCGTGCAGCTGGCCACCGTGTAGAT
The DNA here is from genome assembly GCA_907169785.1 of Menidia menidia. Lineage (NCBI taxonomy): Eukaryota > Metazoa > Chordata > Actinopteri > Atheriniformes > Atherinopsidae > Menidia > Menidia menidia. The sequence continues at coordinate 17,645,995 of CAJRST010004446.1, read as the reverse complement.
GATGGCGGAGAACACCTGCAGCCAGACGGGAAACTGAACGAGAAGCACTCGGAAAAGAACAGTCGATCAGGGAAACAGCAAAGCAAAGCCTGGGCCGGTAGACGGTGCTGTGCTGTGATTGGATGATCGCTTTGTACAGATTGTGGGGGAAATCAACAGATGTATGATCATTTTCTTTTCTATTCTATTTCTTTTCTATTTTATTCTCTCTGGTAAATTTCCACAATTGAGTATTTTAAAGGTCCTCTCCTCCTTCAAGGTCTAAGAGAAGTCCTCCTCATATTTTGTCCAATTCTTGAGGATTGTTTAATACTGGTGCAGAATGAAGGGGCAGACTTAATGTCTCATTTCAGACTCAGACTGGTATCAAACATGATTTTGTTTGACTTTGGAGCAGTTTGATATGTTGCATGGTACGTGCTGGTTGCTCTCATTTCATTTCTATCTCTTATTCTTTTAAATGGACTCAGACTTTAGCTCCAGAATTTCCACAACAATATATACTGGAAATGCAAGGATGTGAGGGTTTTTTGGGGGTGAGGTTTGCTCTACTTTATCTAATGTGCTGGAGGTTGATGGACCATGTTCTCCCATTGTGTTACTCCTGAATGATAATACCTCATTAAAAAATGGACATGCTGGAGAAGTATTCTCCTAACCGGCTGGCTTTTCACTGGAAACCTCCACATACAATTACCACGCCCCAAGCATGGCAAACAATGGCAGGAATTCCAGTAATCACTATTTTTGTTTGCATATGTTGTTGTAAATATGGTCTCTTAGGTCCTGTAAGAGCTCTATAGAGATTTAAGCTGGGGGGTTGGGGGGGTCGCCACCTGGTTTCCTTTTTTAATTTAGTTTCTTATGTGTTCCTTTCTGTTGTATTAGGTTGCAATATACCCTTTTTACCATTATCGGACTACCTGTTTCTCTTTAAAAGCAATAAAAAACGTTCACAATAAATGTGATGATGGCTTTGGAGGGGTTTTTGACGTCTTACCCTGTCGTAGCACAGGAGGGTGCAGAAATTGGGCGTCTTCTGCTGGTGGACCAGCTCCACGAAGCGGGCGCAGTACACGGCGTCGATGGAGGAGAAGATGCAGCGGGGGAACAGGCACAGCTGCAGGAACTTGGTGATGGTCTCGTTCTTCGTGGATTCTGTCACGACGCATTTCAAAATTTCAATCAGTAACTCGGTCGCACGGACTTCCGTTCTCAGTACGTGGAGTGAATGGACACACTTGGAAAACGTCCGACATGAGGACACTTACTGGCCAACAACCAGTTGTCCTTCTCCAGCTTGAGGCGGTGCAGAACTCTTTGGACGTGCTCCAGCTGCTTCTTCTCCTCCTCCTGTAGCTTTTCCTGCAGGGCGGTGCAGCGTTCCTTCTCCTTCTTTTTCTTATTTAAGGGCTTTAATTGAAGGAAACAAAAAGAAATATTGCGTTTTGAGATCACAAAAACGCCAACGATTACCACCAGGACTTATCTTAATCATTTTCGTACAAACATTGCTTTGAGTATTCATATTTTCGTTCCCTCTAAGCTGTTTTTCTGCAATCTGAAGGGATTTTTTAAAGGAAACTCGGTTAACAGGGAGGACGGCTGGCAGCTTTATACTCACTATCTCTGGGTTCTCCTCGATGGCTTTGATCTGGACCTTGAGCTTGTTGACCTCGCGGTCGTAGGCGGTGTGCGGCACTGCCAGGTCGTACATGGTGAGAGACCAGAAGGTGGCGTAGAACTGGGGGCGCAGGTCGTCCCAGACCCGGGCCGGGTGGAGGGACACCACGGCCTCGTGCACGGACGTCATCACCTGCTCGCAGGCCGACACGTACTTGTGCGCCTTCTGCTGCTGCCGGTTGCCTTTTTCTGCCTTCTTCAGCTCGTCGTACTTCGACTGTTAGCGGGAAATTTAGCGTTAGGGAAAACAAACTCCTCTCCTCCAAATCTTCCCCCCGCTTCCTTAGGTAAAGTTAGCTAAACGGTTAGCTAAACTTTAGCTAGCGGTTAGCATTTATTGCCCAGAGCAACATGACGCCTTTGCATATTGCATACATTTGTTCTTCTTTTGAGCTGTATATATTCTGGTCTCTCAGAGAAACTGAGCTAATTACAAACTAGAGCATCCGACAAATGGATAACAAAAATAAACTGGAAACAGCCCACTGACCAGAATCTGATGGGCGTACATCGGCCGAGACAGGAAGAAGGCGGCATCGTGTGGAGTGTGGAACTGGTTACAAAGGATGTCTATGGAGGGGACTCGCTTGATGTAGTCCTCTGTGCTGAGATTTGAGGCTAAAAATCCACCAAACTGCACCAGCGTGTCATGACACTGCAGGCGAAAAAATCAAATCAATGAGAGATTATTTTTTTTAAAAGAACCGTTTAGAAGAAAAAGAAGGGCAGGTATGTTTAGTTCAAACATGAATTCTGAGGACGCATACCTGGTCGTAAAGGTGCCCTACGAGTTTGAGATGTTTCTCTCCTCCTTCCAAAAACACCACCCCGTTCCGTTGCTGAGCCATGAGTAAACAGAGGGGCAGGGCCAGTTCGTGGTCCAGCAGGGCGTCCTTCAAACGCTGAGAGGACTTCTTAGTGTTCCTGATCTGGCCGAAGTACCCGCCCTGTACACGGAGACAATTGCAAACACAACACAACTCAGAGGCAGCACTGAACAGGCAGCAATACTAATGTGTGACTAAAAAAAAAAAAAGAAATCAATAAAAAGAGGATTTTTTTTCCATACCTCAGCTTTTAGCTGCTCTCCTCCAGTCATGGCCTCCAACTGCTCTGAGGTCATCTCATCCGTGATCTCAATGCCAGCCATCTTTTGCACCACCTCTTTTAGGATCAGCAGGTCAAAACTGCAGCAGGGAGAACGGCACATGAAGGACAGCACAAAATGGCCGTGGACGGACTGACAGCCATTTCTTGTTCATGTCTGCTTGTGCCTGTTAGCTTACATTGTGGACCATACCGATTAATAATAACAATTACCATTACAATACCAGATAGACGGGTCATCCTGTGTCGGTTATGTTGGACTGTATGGAGTTCCTTACCTCTTTCCAGCCTTTAGCTGATTAGTGACATACTGGAGGAGGCCGGCCAACTCGATGGGGTATTTCCTGAACACGGCTCCGCACAAACTCGCCAGGCCTTGGATGACAAAACGGAATGGGAAACTGTTAGAAAAACTCACCAACACATCAAAGAGTCTCCCTCCCTGAACAATTGATGCAACTGGCTGCAGACACATACTCTGGAGCCAAGAGGAGATGGTAGTATCGTCGTGTTTCATCTTCTCCTTCTCTGGATTGGCCAGAGCCTCGATGATGCAATCTGAAGACAGAGTTCAGGGGGATAACACAAAAAAATGGAGAGCAAACTGGCCCGAGTACCACAGAAACCCTTTTCAAAGCTAAAAACAGCAGGATACAGGCCAAGACGTCATAGTTGAGGGATGTGAGGTATTTCAAGGAATCCACCACTGGGACAATGAGGTTGTCGTACCACTGGATCTGAGACAGCATCTGACAAAAGAAAGGACAGAAGAAAGGCTTAAATAATGGTAAAATTGTAAAAAATGAAAGTGCATCTGGCCTTGTAATCTCAATCAGCATGGCATGTTTTTACTCAAGTTGAAAAAATTTGAATAATTCTTATGTATTTTGGATGCCAACGCCGTTTAGAATCGAATGGCGGCTCCCGTTTAGACTGAATGACTAATCTGTAGTCAGGAGGCAGCCATCAGAGTCTGAACTGATGGAAAAATATCCTTTGCGGTGTATTTGGAGCGAGAAGAATTGTATTACGAGCAAAATAACTAGGTTCAGTTAGTCTTTGCAGGTTGCCCGAGTCGTTCAAATGAAAATAATTAGAGCAAAAATATACTTGCATAATCAAAGAGGATTGTGGGATTGCTGTGGCTCAGCTTGCCAATCTGCCTTCCAGACTGTTTCACATTCTCTTTGGTCAGACGCCTAGGGAGGGAGAAAGCACATGACAGGAAATGGCAGAATTAAAAAAACAAAAAAAAACACACATTTCTGCCGGCTTCACATCAGTCGGGAAACGCATTCCCTGTTGTGTAAAGTAGGAAATGTGGGAAATTTTTCATGGCACGACAGCGTGAAAATAATTACTTGCTTGGAAGAACAAAAAAAGGGAAGGAAAAAAAACAACTCACTCCATTTTAGTTGAATAAATCATCATTGTGTGGTTTAAAGCACACATATTTAGCACCTTACAGTTTTCCTGAACATGTTTAGGGAAAAAAAAAATCTAGAGAGGTTAGAAAAAAAAAGGAACATAAGTCGTTTAAAAAAAGTAAATTCTGCTGATTTATCGCCCTAAACGATTCAGTGTTCTGGGCTGTTTGATGCAGATTATAGTAGATTTAAGTACTAACAAACTGAAAAACATCCCAGACAAATGGCAATGACCGGAGGAGAGGCTAATCATGCATGTAGGACAAAATTAGCCACGCATACGAGGGAAGGCAGAAAAAAACAACATAAATTTGAGATGTGGCTAAAACAGAGGCCTTACAAGTGGGAGCATACATGGAATAAAACAGCTTGGGTTACTTACTTCATAATGTATTTGGCCCTCTCCACTGTCTGAGCTTTGACTTTAACCAACAGAGGATGGCTGGAATAGGTCTCATTCTTCCACTGTCCGTACAACCGGTACCTTTGAGAGCGTGAAATACAGAAAGCAAAGGCACTAAATTCAGCTATCCATTTAAAGCAGAACGGGGCACTGAAAGATTCTTATACTCTGCATTTGTTTGACTTATTAAATCATTACGCATCTATTTAAGGAGTTAACAAACAAGCCATGAGGGTGCAAGTCTAAATTCAGCAGCATTCAGCTCACCGAGTAATAAAGAGACTTAAATTAGCTGCACTGCTTTTACATTTCGCCCCACATGTACCTTCGGCAGCAGCGTGTGGCGTGTCATACAGCGATGATGCGTGCGTAGACTATTTTAGGGAAGCTTGCACGCTGCGTTAGATTAGCCGTGACAAAATGACAGACGACCAAAGGAAAACACGAGCGTTGGGAACGTGAGTCAGTTCTTGTACGCTAAAACGCTGAATCAAATGTCCTAAAAATACAAACTCTTGCAATGCTTCAGGCGGGAAGAGATGAGATTTTTTCCTTTTTTCTATAATCTGACTGAATTTAATAGTGCGTGGAAGCTCGTAAAACACGCCGAGGAGCATTGCCTCGTTTCTAATCGAACGGGGGAACGGTGAGTGATGGGAATGTGTGCGTTTGCCTTCACCTGTGCTGGTAGGGGAAGAGCTTGAAGAGACCCCAGAGTTCCTCAGACATGCAGGCGTTGCACTCCATCAGGGACAGAGAGGGGAGCAGCACCTGGTCTGCAATGCTCAGGAAACAGCTCAGCAGTATTTCCTGCAACGAACATACAATTGGTCTCAGTCTCTACAGAGATTTTGTTTTACCAGGTCTAAAAACAACGTTTTCATCTCAAACAGCCATCCGATATTCGTGAGGACGTTCAGTTTTATGCTCACCATCTTGTCCTTGACCTCAGGTTTTGCATCACTCTGGTACTAAAAAGAAAAAGGAAAAAAAAAAAAAAGGTTAGGATTACCTTTAATGAAATGTAAGTTGTTGTTCTTATTTCTTATGTAATTTGTGTTGTGAAACTACGTGGATAGATGAATATTTCTTTATGTTTGAACAAAGCGTTTTATTTTGAAGGGCTCTCGGGAGACCACGGGACGGTCGAGGAACGTTGAAAAAACGTTGGAAAAAAAAAACGGTTGATACATTAAAGTCTCAAAAAGGTTCTTTAAAAGGTATTAGCTCCTGGCTAAAAGGGCACAAGGTTTGTATTGTTTTTTGTATCATATTGTGTCCGGTTTTAAGTTGTATTAATGTTTTAAATAAGTCAAGTGTGTTTGCGGTATCGACTGTTAATATTTTTCCGATCTATTTTTATCTAAGATTATACGGTAATTTGTCTGTAAAGTTTAAAAGACTGTTTATTGGAACGTAATTGTATTCTTTATTTTATCAATTTCTTTTAGCTCTTACGGTGAGTTCGTATGATAGCGTTCAAATAAAAAGGATATGAACCATCAGTAAAAGAGTCCGACCATCTATTAGCCGGGGACGCTACAGGTAGAATGAGATTTACGTGGTGGGTTCTGGCAGCCGGTACCTCTTTCATGAAGCCTTTACCGAGACGCACGATCTTGGCAAAGAGGATGGGGTCGTGGGAGAGGTGCGGGCCCAGGTAGCCCAGCATGCTGAACGTGTCTCTGCGCAGGTCCTCGAACGTCTCGGCGGGCCGGGGGGCTCGTTTGTTCCTCAGCGGGTGCAGGGAGGAGCCCCTGGCCCCTTTGGGAACCCCGGCTCTACGGGGAGCAGAGCACAGAGTCAGACCATTCGTCTTCTCCGTAGGGTTGTCAAAAGTATCGATACTCAAAAAAGTATCGATACTAAACTGTTGTATCCGGATACGATACTCATTTTCAAAAGTATCGATACCCCCCCCCCCCCCCGCCGCCGACCTGCCGTCGCCGCCCCCCTTCTTTCAGATTTATTTATGTATTTTTTTACGTTGTTTATGGTCATTAACAAGTTGTTAGCCTTGAACTGCTAGCTTCGGCTAATGGCTAATAATAACGTGCTACCATTAATAAAGTCCATATCCGACTCCGCCCACATCGAAGTCGGCCATTATAATTACATTAACAATACGAAGATTCTAGGCAAGAAAATCCTAATTGCCTCATGGCAATATAGAGATTCATTTAAAAATTGTGAAATTAATCTTTTAAACACTTAATTAAACTCTATACATATGATTATGTTAAAATAGTGTATGTTAAATAGGTTTGTACAATAAGTCCAAACAAGTTTAACCAAAAAATATTTATTTCTCACAATTATGAAGGCTGAAGGGTCAGGGTTAGGGTCAGGGTTAGGGTTAGGGTTATTAATGCAGGCCACCAGTCACGATAACATCAGTAACAGGTCAGTTTGAAATGAAAGACACTAACCTGTCAAAATTCATTTAAATTTTGGGGTCTTTTTTTTAATCCTTGTGGTATCGAAAATGGTATCGAGTATCGAGTATTTTCCTGAGTATCGGTATCGAGTTGAAAATTTTAGTATCGTGACAACCCTACTTCTCCGACTCAATTCGATTTTCAATTAATCTTTTTTTTTTTTTGCTGGCAATGCAGAAAAAGATAAGTGCTTTTTTTTCCCCCCGGAATAAATAGCGGGCAGGAGCCCATACCTCCTGTAGACGGGCTCCACGGTGAGGTGCACCAGCTGGCACAGGGCCAGCGCGATGGCCTTGTGAGAAGTGGCGTAAAAAGAAGGCATCTGGTCCATGATGCTCTGGGCGTGGTGCCAGTCCCCGATCCGGAGCAGCGCCTCCAAAAGACCCAGCTTCTGGTTATCGGGAGGCTGTGGGAACAATAAAAGAGACGGGGAAATAAAGTACTTAATTAGAGCAAAGCAGCGGCAAAGTCTGCTGTCAAAGATAAAAAAAGAAATCCAGAGCTTGCAAACATCTGCTCCTCATTATCCATCAGCACAGAGAATCAGGAAAATACGCATCTGACATTAGACCGAGGGCTCAGGCACCTTGTCGTTCTTTTCTTCATCCTTCTCTTTCTCCTTTTCCTTGTCTTCACTCTTCTCCGAGGGCAACACCACCATCACCAGCTTGCGAGCGATCTGCTTGGCCTCCGAGATGTCGCGCTTGTGCTCCTCGACGATGGAGGCATCTAGTGGCATGAGCTGGAAGGGCAGAGAGAGTTCCCACGTTATAAACGTTCTCCTCATAATGGATTTGGTCGACTTTGGGCGGCCTGATCCAAATTTAATAGCTTTCATTTTTTACAGTGTTAACGTAGCGATACGGGAAAAAATCTAATAAAAAAGCTGGTCTGCATGGACCCTCTCTTAGCTATCTTTGGGTTTCCAGTTAATACTGTTTTAACTAACCCTGCTCACTCTAAAGTGTTGGCCTTTACATCGCTTTTAGCCAGGCGTCGTATTTTACTCCTTTGGAAATCATCTGAGGCACCTTCAGTTTCTCTGTGGTTTTGCAAAGTAATGTCATTTTTCAGATTGGAAAAGATTGGTCTTATAGCAAAGGGAAACTATAGTAAATTTGATGGGATATTGGGCTCTTTTGTGAATTATTGCAAATCATTGAACATCTTACCATCTAACTAATGTGATTGGACAACCCCCCACCCCGTTTTTTGTTTTTTTTCTCTGTGTGTTTTTGTGTGCTTGTGTGTGTGTGTGTGTGTGTGTGTGTATATGAGTTATTTCTTTGCCCACTACAAATGAGAGATATTGGGGACTGTATGTAAAAAAAAAATTAAAAAAGAAAGAACATGGAACAGATTTTATACTATTTGTAAATTACCATTATGTTTTTCTTCCACAATAAATAAAACAAACAAAAAAAAAAGCTGGTCCGGTTTTGACAAACGTGGCCCGGCAACATGTAGGTGATAAATAACAGGCAATCTGTGATCAACGTGTTAAACGACAAGCCCCCCCCCCTTCTTACATGTACGTAGAGATCCTCCAGCTCAATCAGGTTGTGGTGAAGCAGAGCGGCAGCAATGTGGTAAAGGGACTTTGGGGTTTCTTCATTGGGCTCCTAAACCAACACACCAGTCAATAAATCAATAAACGATCAAAGAAAAAACACATTTTACGAGGTAACAAACGTAAAAACTGGGCATTTTATCAAGGAAAACATTACAAAAGCAGAATCAAATAGGAAAAAGGAAACCATTCATGTATGATTCGATAGTTTTTCTCACCTGATAAAACTTAAATTTAAAACCCAATATGTGACAAAGAGTGAGGGGTTCACACATGTAGGACTTGATGAGGGACAGGAAGAACTCATCTTGATCAGACCGACTCTCATACACCTCCAAAATGATGTCCAAAACTCGATTAGGGTCCAGGTTGAAGCAGCCTATAGATGCAGGAACAAAGAAACACTGAGATGTAAACACTTTATTTCCAAAAAGAAAATGAAACGTAAACAAAATGTAAATAAAAATAGTAAGACGAATAAGAGATCTTGAAAATATTCTAGTTCCAGACGCGTTACCTATGAGGGACTTGATGTTCTCCAGGACCAGGTGGCTGGTGATGTTGCCCGACAGGTCTTGACCAAGCTCGGTTATTAATTTGGCATAGCCCTCGTTCTCCTCCCTTAGCAAATTAAACTTCTGCTGCTTGTAACTGGAAAGGAAAAACAAAGGAAACAACACGTCCATGAAACAGAACAGGCCTCCCGGAAGCCGCTGGGCTAAACACCGAACTGCTCGTTTTTACTTACAATAGTTTAGTCTTGATTTTTACGATCTTCTGATTAAACTGATGGGCTTGTTTGATCAGGCCGAGAGACTCGAGGGTTTCTGGATCCAGCCTCTCTTTCAGGATGGCCTCTGGTACAAAACACTGTTAAAAAAATAAAAAGCGAGCAGTGAACGTGTTAATGAGAAGACTTTGACACAAACAGACGATGGGTTAAATCTTCCCCACAAACCAAACACTATGAGGACATTGTACATTTTGCAGCAATTGTTCATTTTGGGGGCAAAATGCATCAAAAATGAAAACTCTTTGTTTATGACATCCAGATCCTTTAGGCGACCTTTGTCTGAGGACCATTTTTGTATCATTCTGTTGATTATTTCATGCCATTTTATGCAACATTATTTTCAGAAACTCTCTTCACAAGGTGAGATCTTCGTATACGTGTTTAAATCCGTTTTTGTCCCAAGAGGCTCCAGAGGCTGTTATTCAACTGTGCATTAAACTGAAGGACAGAGGGTTGATATCCAAAGGGGGTTAAAGACTGGAACTCAACCGCAGGCCTCAGGGGACGGAGAAGTCCAGCCTCTGGACACCGGGAGCCCACTCAGCCAGCAGAAAATGCCGATAAAGACTCCCTACCCAGTTTTTTTAAAGTCCGATCCCACACGAGATTTAGCATTAGCATCTGTAACCCACAGGTCTGTGTCCTAACCATTAAGTTGTTATCAGAGTAAATCCCTGTTCAACATGAGTCTGACAACTAAGTAAGTAGATAAATAACTCTAAACTTTAATACATGTTCTGATAGGCCGGGATCGGTATCGGATCGGAAGTGCAAGAAGCTGGATCGGGACGTCCTTAATTACCGGTCCACGCCGTTAAACGCTCATGGCGGCCTCATCCGGTCGCCCGCTGTTTTACTTTCAGGCCCGTTCAGAGCTGGTACTTTACGCGGTGGTGGGCTTAGACGGTGAACTTTAAAAAACCTCTAAGGTCGGCCAAACAGCGGTGGTCTTTCTGGCGGGTAAGAGCAGAACCCAGAAATCCCTCCAAGCGGGGAGGAGGTTTGTGTGACCTATGGCAGAGACCTGACGTCCCAAAAGGCATCAGCGGAATCACAAAGCTGTGTCTCCAGGACATTTAAACTTTTGTTTTACAAATCTATGAAGAAATGTCTAAACAATGAGAGCTTCAGGAAATGATCTTACCAAACAGGCTCCCACCAGGTGAGTGTAATGGTCCCGTTTGTTTTTTTCTTCCAGTGCACCAGTCTCAATATCTGTTTGGGGGAGGAAAAACAAGGAAAAAAATAGATAAATGTAAGCATGCCGGGTTTGGATAAAGCTAAATTAGTTTAATCAGACATGTGTCATGTTACTAAAAACAACAAAAACATATAAACAAACTTAAATGTACCTAGAATACTGAATACATCTGCTAAAATCGATGGCATGTCGTCTCTGAATTCCTGAAAGAGAAACAAACAAATATGAATATTTAGGGTGGCCAAAATCTTTTGGTCTGTTAGCTTGAACATTGAATGCAAAAAATAGATATATTACCAAAACCATTTCCCCACGAACAGCTTTATATTGTTGCAAATGAGACTTAATGCCGCAAACTTAATTACAGAGGACAGATAACAGTGGCTGTGATCTCCAGTAATTTGCTTTTGATGACATTTAGCCTCTGAAACCATCATTTATAGCCTGAACAAATTATGCTGAACTGATAGCTGCTTCGGTTCCAGCGCTGGAGCTTCTTTCACGTGGTCTCACCTCAAGTAACAATAATAAGAATAAAAATAACAACTATTTATACCATCATCTCCCCGAGGACATTAGCGACAAGGTCCATCTTCAGGTTTCCTTGGACGACGTGGCAGCAGAGCTCATAGAGGGCGGTCTGCATGTCTGCTGGGGTACAAACACACACAACAGCACACTTCAAACAAAGACTCACAAAAAACTGGGAAAAAACACCCACACCTGCTCTAACGGAGGCACAGAGTGCAAAATACATGCCAAAATAAACACAAAAAAGGCCTGTGACTAGTATTCAACTGGTGTTGTGATTATATTATCTAGGAGGAAGAAAGAACCCACACAGATGATCCCTGAAATATATAAATTGATATATAGAAATAATAATCGCAGTAATAACCGTACTGTCGACAATTAGAAAGTTGATCAGATTTATTTATTGAGATCAGCCAATTTAAATTCATAGAAATCTGAAACCGAGTCTAAGTATCTAAATGCTTCTCCCCCCAGTTCAGCTCAGAATCTGGGAACAGGCCGTGGAAGTAAACCCTGAGAGCAAAAACAAAAGCCTCTTGAGAATTTCCCCAGAAATTAAAGACAAAAGATAAAGAGGTAGACATCCAAGAATAGCTGAGTACTTTCAAAGTAGTGGTGGCTAAAAAACAGAGTTAGAAATAAAAACAGGCCTCCTTTGACAATGAAAAGATAAACGTGTAAATCATACCCCAATGATGCTGCATAGATTTATAAAAAAAGGAAAAAAAGCCATAAAAGTTACCCATAAAGAAAGAACTGCACTACTTAATTCTGGTAGAAAATAATAATTATTTCAGCGGAGTTCTTGTACCACTGCGGGATATGGATTTTAAAGAAAAAAGAGATCTTTCAGAATATTCACCAAAACATAAGAATCTTAAAACCAGAACTTTGACAGGTTGGACTTAAAGCTAGAATAAGAGTATTTTATTATGCGTGTAATAACTACATCATTACTGCTTTAGTGCCATTTGGAAATGCTTCTGGGAAATGTACCACAATGTATTATAGCCAAGTTAAAAAAACAAAGTTCCAATAAATAGCAAATTCTGACAATTTCTTCCAAACTCATACAAAATCATTACTAATCATTATCGTTACTTTAGTGACAGTGGATTAATTCTCAACTTACCTCTAATTTCCCTTCCATGATCGTCTTTTTCTGTGAGGTCCTTGCAGAGCTGTACACTAAGAAGCAGGAAAAGCAGAGGAAAGGTTTACACCAGGCGTCTTACACCCTGCTATATGATGTGTTTAAAGATTAAAAAACAACAACGACAACAAAAAAACGTGGTATTTATGTGGCACCAAAGTGGACTGACAAGCCAAACTTCAATTCTCCCATCGACCAACCTCTTGGGATACTTAAACCTTGGTTCAATAGGACTCTTTAGGTAAAATATTTTAAGAGCAACCAAACATTTGAATCAGTTGTTGCACGAAGGTTAAACCCCACAACTCCACCCCAAGCTATCTCTGCTCACCCGGCCTAAAAAAAATGGTACAAAGACAGGATTTCCCATTTAATTTCACGCATAATAAATAAAATATGGCTTTGTATGTGCTGCCTGTCACTTAGATGACACTTTTATTGCAATGCATCCCACTGAGCTCCCTGACATGAGACAGATCTTAAAACATTTGAATGTTATTGTGTCTCTCCTTAGCCATGTTTTGCATCATTTTCTGTTAGTGAGCCATCAGGCAACAGTCTAAAGACTAAGACAGTAAGCTGGTAGACCTCACTTTAGGCCTTTCTAAAATATGCAAGGCCTAAAAACACCAACAGAAGCTCGTACTGTGCAGGAGCCCAATGTGAATGTATTTATACGCAATGGCTGCCTCGTAAGGTTGGCGTTAAACTGTCAGGTAATTAGCTAAAATAACTCGAATAGCTAGCGGATATCAAAGTCAGTTCACCGGGCACAGCAGCCTACAGCTTCTTAATCCCGCTTTGTACTCAGTTAGACGGCACATTTATTGTTTACAATCACTATAACTTGTAATTACTCCGTTTCCAGGTCGATATCATAAAATATTTAACGAGTTGCTTGACACCAGAACAAAAAAAACTGCGGCTAACGTTACCGCTAACTTACTAAAAACGTTATGTCAAGATCTGGTGTTTCCCTGGACGACGAGCTATTTATGTTTGACGGCATAAATAGCTTTGAAAGTTATTTAACCTGTTTCTTTTCGACTGGATGTGGGGAGTTCACATTGTCAGAATATCAGAAGATATGCACAATATTTTTTCCAAAGTTAAAACGGTTAGCTCGCGCGACACCAACGTATCAACATCGTTAGCTACAGCTAGCTTAGCTCCGGTGGCCATCGTGTTTACAAATCGACGACACTGAGCCTAAGCTAGCTTGATTGTTAGCATGCAGGCTACGTTAGTTAGCAGGCTGTTGTTACGTGTAGGCAATTTTGTGCAAACTGTTGAGTATAATCCACATCAATTGGTGCTCTTACGGCTTGCAAAGCCTTTTCAACATTGACGTGAGACAGCTTGCAAGCCATTTGAACTGTTTTGCTAAAATGACTCCGTTAGCAATAGCTAAAACACCCGAAAGACTGGCCTTTGGGGTTCACAGTGCTAGCTGCGTAATTTCGATCATTTTCGTGGACAAATGCCAACAATGCAGCGGCACGACGTCCGCAAATGTGTCGGCGTTCCGAGCTACTCACAACTCGTGTTTTCCTGATTTTTCCCAGTTTTTGATCCATTCGCAAGGGAGGATAAGTGTCGCCATCTTCCATTCACGCAGCCCGGATGTCTAGTTCATCATGGCACACGGAGGGTCAAATGTGGTGGCTAGCTGCCGCCGCTAGCTCACTGTTGCATGGTGGGATTGGGAGCTGTGTACGCCGAACTCTGTTTCATAAACGATGCTAAACATTAATTACATAGATCGGTCCAACCAGTAACTCTGTACGTTGATTTTTTAAATTTGAAGTAAATTTGAATAGTCCTCGTTGTACTTTGATTCATACATGCTGCTTCAGTTAGTCCATGACTGTGGAGTTACTCTTTGTTCCAAATATTGGATTAGTTTCACTCATATGTTTTTATGGACAAGTAATTGTAAATAAATGTCAATCCTGCTGATAGAATTGTCAAATTTACGACTAAAATTATATTCTACATGATACTAATCGTCAAATTTACACAGAGGATTTCAGAATTGGGATTTCCAGCCATGCCATTGAGATCATCACACATTTTCAAAGGATTTATTTGACTTCTGTTACATCTCCAGACATAAATACAAATATTAAAGGATGCTATGGACAATTTGTAAATAGAACATAAACACAAATTTAATATAGGCAAGTATTTAAATATGTATAAACGTACAGACGTATGCACATTTTCAGCAGTTCAATGCAAAACAGAAACGATCCATAATGAAAATTATTCATGTACATTTACAGGCATTTCTATGATGTAATATTCTCATTTGCCTAACATGAATACTTATTATGAGCGTGGTAATGTTAAAGACCACATGATCTGCTTCTCCAGTTTATAGTAACATTCTGAAGAAATAAAGGATTTCTTTCTAGCTACAATATACCATCTTCTATAAAGTCTTTTCTGCCAGCCAGGCCGGGACACAGAGGGGAAAAATAATATCACAGCAATCCACTGAAAAACAATCCAAACAGTGGAAGAGTACTTTGAAATTAGTGAGTTAATGTCAAAGAGTAACATTCGTTTTCTTTAATCATTACCTAAAATATCACACATAAAGAAACTGCAAATATAAAATAAGCACCGATTCACAATATATTACACTTTTCATTCGTAGAATATGCAATTTTACCATAGTTTCCTAAAGAACTCTCAAACTTTGTAATTTAGCATATTTCTATATCTTATATATGTAACAGTGGCAAACCAAATAAAAAAATCAAACAATAAAACCTCTGCACATATGCAAACAGGGAGCATATACGGAAATAGAATATCATTAACCATTCTTCAAATTCTTACCCGTCAGAAAAGCAATCCTGGCATGTCTGCATTATTAGATATTAGTTACTATATAGTGAAAAGAAAAAGTCAAGATATATCTGAGATTACACGTTGGGTAAAGATTTCATGTATGGCATTGTGAATGCTACCAATATTAAAAATATCTTTTCTGATGCAGCCATTAATTTGTCATGTTTCACCTTTGCACCCATTCATCACAGAGAGAAGAAAGAAAATATAGAAACAGTAACGCCATTCCATTAAAAAGGATTATTTCTGCCTCTATGTGAAATAACATGATTAGAAACCATTCATTTACATTTGATTGTCGTTACAAAATATCTATAAATCAAAGTTATCTATAAGGTATAAAAGCAGAACACATATTTCTAAAAAATACCATAACAAAGGAATCTGAGAATGCTATATACCATTTGTGGCAAGGCCTTTGAACAGTATGACACGCCAGTTCACATTATATTTACTGTGTACATATTTTGATAAATGGCGACATGCCATGCCAAAATCTACAGTTTACCAGTACAGCAAATGAACGCAACGCCACTGGCCCCGTTACACCTGGATCTGTAAGCCGCGTAATACCCGCCCCCCTTATGAAACCTCACTTAGTTCAGTTTACGTTTAGATTGCATCAGAAAGGCGTCGATTTCAGTCTATAAATATTTAAAATATGGCTGTAAAATTACAACTGAATTGATTTACCACCTCTGTCACAAAGTGCAGTGTTATTAAAGTTTTAAACAGCTGAACACTACAAGGATCGTAAGAGTAGCTTGATTTTCTAAGGCTTTTACAATTCCACCCCGTAATGTTAATGAAGCCGCGTTCACAACCCCTGATTATTGGCCACTATGTATTTACATCAGACAACCTTTCTCGTACTGAATGAAAAAGTTTAAAGGTACAGGATAATAATATGATTTTCAGCTCGTTATCATCCTTTCACCATCAAACTGCCGTGCAGGGTCTGCTCTGCTACTTTAGAGAACCCGAACAGCTTCACGCATTAAGTCCATCTAAGTCCATCTGAGCTCTGTGGAAGTTGACACCAAGTTGCTTTTAGGGCAAAAAAAAAACAAAGGCAGTCATTTCTCTTGGAGTCTTTCAAAAAGTCCAGTGTAAAAAGCAGAAGAAAATGCGAGCTTGCCCTCTGAGTTTTAACAAAAAGTGGGAAAGAGGCAAATATTGGTGTCTCACAAGCCATTCGACGTAGTCCATTTCTCTCCTTCCAGATTTTCACAGAGAACGGTCATTTTAATTTGACGATCTTTTGTTCTTTAGAACATCGAAACATTAAGAACCTAGAGAAATTTCAAAGATGGGTTAAATTCATAAAGTAAAAAAAGAAAACATTCAGAGCAACCATGACCATTTCCAGCTGCTAATATAGTCATTATAGAGTAATAACTAAGTAAGACCTGTCAGTCATATCTGTATAACACTATGCAGGCAAAATATGTTAAATCAAAAGAAAAAACATATCTAAAGAAGCTCACAAGATAAAAGGTAATAAAAGAAGTGGATTACTCTCACCGAATCGTCCATAATGGAGGACGGATCAAAGTAGTCTGGCTTTAGTTCGGTCCTTTCTCTTCGGTTCTTAGATGCCGGCTGAAAAGAATACGGATAATTTATAAAAATGCATGAGAAAGATGATTGGAAATATGCTACAAAACAGCAATTACAGTTTTGTCTTCTGAAAAAAGTGCATTTGGCTCAAAATATACCAAATCTACGGTGTCCATAAAATGCCATAAATCATATCTCAGGGATGAAATACACATAACTTGTTATTATCAACTCATTAATGAGCTACACAGTTCAACTTTATTTGTCATAAAAATGTGATTGTAGAGCTTAGGACATTTGTGAATATTTCCACGAGTAACCAGCTGCGTTCTTTCACAGAACCACAGATCGATATTTAATTAAGTACCAAATCGATGTCCATTGTGTCGAAATCCATTCCCTCATTGATGTCTTCCAACCGGTCCTCCGATGACATCATCACATCCTCCACAATCGGCTCCTCGTCGTCCTCCATTAATCCGGAGCCTCGGCGACTGCGTGACGCAGAAAGAAGCAGCTTATTTGGCCTTCTGCTTTTAAACGAAGGTTTAAACGGGGAATATCGGGGAGAGTTGTGCCTTACAGAGCGTGCTGCATGTGGCTCCTCATCTTAGCGTAGTGCATGCTGACGCGCTCCTGGTGCTGACGGGCCTCCGCCTGTTGCCTCTGCGTTAGCATCCAAGTAACCTGGGTACTGTGAATATAAGATAGTGGAACTAACTTTATAATGCACGCAGTTCCACTAAAGTACAGTGGGGGAAATAAGTATTTGACCCCTTGCTGATTTTGCAGGTTTGCCCACTTACAAAGAATGCTTATTTTTCCTCATCAGATGGTTAGCAATTTTTATAAATTCATATGATGTGATTTTCTGGAATTTTCTTTGGGATTCTGTCTTTCACTGTTAAAATGTACATATGATTAAAGTTATAGATCGTTGCATTCTTTGTAAGTGGGCAAAACCTGCAAAATCAGCAAGGGGTCAAATACTTATTTCCCCCACTGTAGTAGACCAGGGGTGTCAGAATCCAGTCCTCGAGGGCCGCTGTCATGCAGGTTTTAGACATTTTCCTGCTTCTTTACACCTGATTCTTATTAAAATTGGATCTCCTCTGGACATTGTTGAGCTTTGCACCTGTCTAATGGCCTTTTGATGTGAATCAGGCGTGTTGAAAAAGGGTTACCTCTAAAAACCTGCAGGACAGCGGCCCTCGAGGACTGGAGTTTGACTCCCCTGTAGTAGACGATGTCAGAAAGAAAAGCAACATCTATAGCAGTGTTTCCCCAATCCTGGTCCTCAAGGCACCCTGCCCTGCATGTTTTCCAAGTTTCCCTGCTCCACCACACCTGATTCTAATGAACGGGACTTTAGCAGCTTTCTGGATAGCTGAAAAGTCGTTCCATTTATTAGAATCAGGTGTGCTGGAGCAGGGAAACTTGGAAAACATGCATATGTATATATGTATAGATATGTATATATGTATATGCCTTTGTTTTGCTTATGGAGCCTGTAACAAAAATAATTTCCCTCTGGGATTATTAAAGTATTTCTGATTCTGATTCTGATTCTGAAGGCAGGGGACCAGGATTGGGAAACACTGAATCTATAGCCATTCGTATACACTCTGTAGAAATTTCGTATTAACTCCTATATAAAACTATAAAGGTTTCTGTACTTGTAGTCGATGGCGGTTTGGTGCTGATGGTGTGGCGGCTGATGGGGGGGCAGAGGCTGGTGGGGGTGCTGCTCTGCAGGCATGGAGAAAGAGGCGGCGTAGCTCTCCTCTGGCCTCATCTTCTTCGGGTCCCTCAGCACGGTGGAGGAGGGGAGCTGGGGCGAATGCATCAGGACGGGCGTTGGAACGCTCTGCTCGCGGTTCATCCAGACCGTGTCGCTGCTGCTGCAGCTGTTCTCCTCTGCAGGGAACCAGGAAAACACGCTCATAGAGAAGGCAGGGGCTGAAATCACGTGAACATTTTAAACATCTGTTAAACTGCATGAAACCCAAAAGAACCTGATGCAAGATAAAGGAATGCGTGTCTCTCTTTCTTGTGAAATCAAGAATGAATGTGGCCAAAAAGGATCCTCATAGTACCAAATCTGAACCTTTTCGGGGAGAAAGGTCTTTTCAGACCTCCTCTGTTTCAAAAACAGGGGCAAAAAAGTTCCAGGGGAAAGTTTTTACCATAAGCTGTTGGTTGCAGCTTGCAAATTCCTTTATTTCTGCCTTTCATTCTCATTAGTCCCATATTTAACCTCTGCCATGACTCAGTTAGTTAGTACAGTTAGTAAGAAGGAGCAGTCATTTGTAACATGTAAAAAACACGAACAGCCGATGAAAATGTGCCTTCATAAGACTATGAGTCTATGCAGAGGCTGCCCTGTGCACCTTTTTTCTGCATGTGACGCAGCAGCTTGGAGAAACCTTTCAAACTTCCCTCAAGTAATTCGGCCCAGGGCAAAACAATGTTTAAGCTCCTTAAATAAAGCCCCGAAGCAATTAAGCACAAGTCCTTCAGGTCAAAATGTGCCTTGGTTCTTTTGTGTCTGTGACTGTGAAGAAGCTAACTGCTCACCTTCCGGTAGTTTTCTTTTGCTAGCGGAGGCCGGTTTGGACTTCCTACTCTTGGTGGACCCTCGGCTGCTGATCCCGCTGATGACAGACATGGTGTCGTCGTCCCCTCCGGCCTGCAGCGAGTTCCTGTAGGAGATGAGGGGCAGCCAGCAGTCCTCCCGCTGCAGCGCCATCTGGAAGGTCATGAATCGCTCCAAGTACACGTGGCTGTGAAAGTCAGAGTGACAGTTGATGTTAAGAACGCGTTTGGACTTTTATCGGAAAGACAAAGCTGACATGAGGAAAGGACTTTCAAACGTACACCGTCCTCTTGTCCTGTCGGATCAATTTGCTGGAGAACTCGCTCAGGATGTCCAAAAAGGCGACGTTAAGAGGTGGGCCTCCTTCTCCTTGAGGACTAGGCTCTTTAAAAGCAAACTCAATTCCATCCCTATGTCAAATACACACAAAAAAAAAGCTGAACTACTGCAAAAATAAAGAACAAAGTCATTGCTCTGGACTATGACTTACTTATGTAACATGGCGATAGCCTCTCTGGTCTTCAGCTGATCCAAACCAAAAGTCAAGGAGAAGCGGCGGGCCAGTTCTTTAATGCCACAGAAGGCTGAAGACGAGCGGTCGAAATTGAAACCAAGTTCAGACAACATCTCGTTGAATAACTGCAAGAGACAACAGCGTCTTTTACTTGCTGGCTGTTTAACATGCTTAGATGTCTCAGATGTGTTCTTTAAATGTGAATAACAGGCACCAAAATACACACACATTACAGCTCAATCGAAATCTTGCGGATATTTTCCCTTTTTTTCCCCCTGTTGGATCAATTTTGCTTGTGATCACTTTGTGAATCCAGGTGATTTATTCTAATATAAAATGGTACATATGCAGTTTCTCTGCCTCTTGTTTGCAGTCTTTGCACATAACTTGAGTTAAGAAAAAGTCAAATGCACAAAAAGCTGTGAGAAGGGGTTGAGGTGTGTCACTAGAAAATAAGTTTTTACCTTTTGCAGACTTAGTATGAGTGTCTTTGCACATTGAATTTTGTCGATTTGTCTCGATTTACTCATGGTTTCCTTGATGATATCTCCATAGTCGTTGTAGTACTGGGAAGAAAGTACACATTTTAAAAAAGAGAAGGCACGAAGGAACTCTTTATATTACGGACTGATGGACACTTACTTTCATGTACTGTTTAAATATATCCGCTCCTGTGTTGATTTCAACCACATTGTAAATGATTAACTTGCAATAGGCAGCGAGGAGGTTTCTTCGTTTGTGCAGGGCCTCAATTTTACGGGCTTCGTCATCTTGTTGACCATCTGGAGAAAAAAAATATCCCTTTTTTAATATACGACTATACAAAAAGTTGGCAGAGAGTCGGTGATGGGCTGTGACCTGTGCTGTTGCTGTCATCATCCTGATCAATGAAAACATGATCCAGGATGAAGGTGAGCAGCTCTGCCTGCAGAGAGCTGTCCGGCGTAAAGACCAGACCCTCCAGCTGCTCCCGGCCCGACGACATCATCTGGTGGCTGAAGATCAGTAGCAGATCACACAGTATGGTGAAAGCCTGAAAATAACATCTTATTTCAGCAACAGGCCCGGAAAGAGAGGCTCTTAAGAGCCAGGGTAAGAGAGAGTCCACACCACCCCCGATCAACCGTCGTTTTCCCACCTGCTCTCTGACGGCTGTGTTGATGCTGTTTATGTAACGCTGACACATTAAGCAGAAAGCTCTCATTTGCTTTCTCATGGTCACCATATCACCCTGAAAGGAGGACATTTTCTGTTAATGTACTGAAGGTCAACACGGTTAAATACTCTCAGAACAACAAGCTGACAGCCAGGATCACAGAGGTCTGTATTTTGATTTAGAAACAGAAGATAGCCATTCAAAAATACCTTTATAAAAGAATCTTATAAGTATGACAAAGAAAAGCCCCTGCTGTACTTTCAAACTCAACTTATTAGATGTGTTGACAACAGCATGATAAATCATGTGTGCGTGTTTTTTGTTTTTCTGAATCAGAGAACAACAATTCGTTTAGTCTATCATTCCAGCATTTTTAAAGGCCTAACCTTTATTGAACTCCCATCTGAAACCTTCGCAAGATGCCACAGGATGATGTAATGGGTGCACTGCATTGCATGAATCACAATCTGAGGGGAACACATCACAGAAGATTAAACTCACAACCATGCTCCATAAAGTCAGTGTCCTAATACGGGCTCGTCTAATATCCTCCACCAGTAAGAGGATCAGATTGTCTTTTCTCCATTCTTTAGTTTTCATCTCTTTCCCTCCAGCTCCATGCTTATTTATTAAAATCAGGGAGGCTGCTGACAAACTGAATACATAATAATAACGGTGATAATAACATTTCTTTCATACCTGTTCAGGCATGTCCCCGTTTTGAAGGCCGGTGCTGAGTAGCCTGTAGTTGCTGGTAAAGAGATCCCACTTAGAGAGATCGTGTGCACTGACAGCAGAAAGATGGACAAACAACATATATATTATTCGTACCATCGTAATGGTATTCCTGACATCCTAATCTGAATGAAAGCTCCAAAACCTGTAGCATGAACATTCGCATGTAAGAGAGAGAGCACCAAACATGTGTCTCTAAATGTAAAAAGTTGATTGGGCTGCATTACTTGTGGAATGCGCTGATCTTCTTCAGGGTCGACAGAACCTGGTAGGCGTCATCTTCATCTGGTTCTTCACCCTGAAAAACAAGAGACCTTTCAGCTTGCCTGAAAACATTAAACAATCTAAAAGCATCCAGCAATTCAAAAAAGAATATAAGAAAAGTATTTTTGATGAATACAAAAAAGAGTAATTTATAAAAAGTTGGTATACTGTTTGTCTTACTGTAAATGATTGTCCTTTACCACCATGACACATGTAACAGAGGGGTAGGGCTTAATAAGGTTATGCTTCACCCTACTCCTTTTTGAAACATGATGCATGTTTATGAAGCATTCAATGTAAACATTGTTAAATCATATCATGTTTCAAAATAAATTAAATGAAATGACCAAACCTGTGATAATCTGAATAGTCACCTTTGACTTGGCACCTCTAAACATGCTCTGATGGAATCCAAACAAAGTGACCCACCTCTTGCAAAAAGTCTTCCAGTAGTCTGTTGAACTTGTCGACCATCTCATCTAGAAGCTGCGAGCGGGCGATGTCCACACGGTTGAAGATGGTGAACTCCTCGTTGCTGAGGTAGTGGTAGGTGGTGGAGCAGGCCTCCAGGACTTCAATGTCCGTGTGTTTGTCCACAACCTCCCAGATCTGTCGCAGAAGGGCATCCAAATGCTGGATGCAGGGATATAAGTCGTTAATTCACTGGAACTGCGTTTAAAGGAATATTCTGAAAAGTTTAAATAAGTACAAGCTGACAAACCTTTTCTAACCGGCCAGTTGTGTAGATGTCAAGATCAAAGTATTTTGGTATTTGTAGCAGATTTGTCACCTTATCAATATCGACGCAGTACTAAAAGAAAATGAGGGCGAAAAAAGAAAGAAGGAGGCTTAGTCCAAAGTTATAATTCAAACTTTTGATTAAAAAAAAGTGCACAACACCATTTGTAACCTTTGCTAATAACAGAGGCAACGCGACAGCAAACATCTCTGTGATGCGTGTTCGGTCATCCAGTTGTGTTTTCTTTTCTTTTGCAGTCAGGACCTAATCCATCCATTAAAAAAAACAAACACAAAAAAAACAACTACATTAACAACACAGAAATTCTTTTAAAAAGAAGTTTACCCTCCCCCCCTCAAACATGGCAGTCTGAGCTCACCCTCTTCCCCGAGCCTCTTCCGACCGGAGGGTGACATTCACATGCCTGCCGAATGGCACAGAGCATAATCTCCACCAGAGCCGTCTCCTGTGGATCATTCAGAGCTAAAAAAACAGAAACAAAGCAATTACAGTGTGTTCCTGATATAACTATAAATAGACAAACACTACGAACACTGTACATTAACCCCTTTAAAGCCAGATCCAAGAAAAATAGGAAGAATATTGGATTTTTTTTTTAAAGTCTTTCTTTGGCCCCTGAACAACATATGAATACAAATAAAACAGAAATTATTTTGATCAAATTAGCTTGCAATAAGTCAAAAATATATATTGGTGTAGTCTTCTACTGGCTGTTATCAGGTATATCTGAATGTGTACAACAGGGGTTTGAGCAAAGCTTTTACCACTGAATGATGCAAAAAGTCTCAGATCCAAAAGACTTCAGAAACCGTATGTATCAAATATTACACATTTGGCATTATAGGGTTAAGACATAACATGACAGCTTGCTTTAAACAGGAGGTAGTTTAGGAGCTAACCTTCGTCTCCGGGCGTGGGCTCATCCAGCAGCAGGCTGATCATGCTCTCCCAGTCCTTCAGCAGCTCCGACGCACACTCCCACAAGCTGTCCACCAAGTAGGCGCCATGTTCATGCAGCTGGAAACGATGCGTTTCAGAGTCATTAAATAAATACAGAGAAACTATAATAAGCCTAAATATATGACTTTAGTGTTGAATAAAATATTAAGTCAATTTAAATGGGTATTTCTGTTCAAATGAGCACAGGAAGTGCCTGTTCACCTCACTCTCCAAAAAGAAGAAGACGGTGGTCTTTATAAGGCTGCCGTTGAGGCTCTGCCTGCCCCTCCGGGGTAGTCCCTCCTCCTCAGGACCTCGATGGCTGAAGAGCCTTCGATTAACACAAAAATGTCATACTAAAAGATGGAATGAATATTTTATGTATTCGTGGAGGGGAAAAGAGCAGGTTGAGTCATTTCAAAAGTTTATTTTCTCGTATAAATGTATTTCACAGCTAAATTGAACAGGATATTAGCATATTTGTTTGTAAGAGAACCAAATAGTCATAGTTCAGTAAGACTGCTCTGATAATAACTATGGCTGCCATCTTTAACTGAAAGCCCCTGAGAGTTACCCTTCCAGAGGACAGATTGACTTTAAGAAAGTGGCAAAAGGACAGAATATCCCTCTGTGAGTAACTCAACTCAGCTCAGGTGAAAGAAAAGGCCTCCTTACACCTCAAAGTGATCGATACAGTGCTTAGGTTTTGTGGAAGTTTCATCCCTGGCTAGACAAAGCAGTACTCACTTCTTAAAAAGAAATTCCCCAGCAGAGACAGCAATAGGTCGATGGGCCGAGTAAACCAGGTGATACACGCTCTCACAGTCCTCTGCGGTCAGAACCTCATCGCTACTCCTGTCAGATAAAATATAAATATTCACTGTGAGGAAAGTCAGTGCAATGCAACTTTGAATGCAACATTTTCTGGGGCTTTAGCACCAAATGGGAAAGACTAAAGATCAAACTTAGCCACAAACCCACAGAGGTTGGTTCGTGGTGCACGATGTAAATAAAAACTGAATAAGTGGAATTAAACTTATGTGAATTTCATTTAATCTTCTGAATCTGCTTTGCAGGATGATTATGTAGTTTAAAAAATAGCATGAAATATAGAGAGTTTCTCAGCCTGCACCTTGTTCTGTATTGTGTGAGTTGTATCACTCCCTCTAAATCAAAATGAGCCATTTTGCAAGTTTATATGTATCAATTTAGCTTTTTAAGTCTTTTGTTTGATTCTGAACAAAATATTTTGTTATGAAATTATGAAGTATCAACTCTGCTTTAAAAAAAAACACATTCTCCTGTTTTTTAGGAACCTCCTTTTTAGAATTGGATTTGTAGATCTTGCCCAAAATTTTTCATGTCCAACAATAAAGGTAAATCTGAAACTGAGATTAGCATGCATGAAGATTAATTTTCATTCTGAGAGGAGGTAGAGTTACTTACTGTAAAACGAGAGTCAGGAGTTTAATAGCTTGCACTGCGACGTCATATTCTTTGTCCAGAGTCATTGACACGATTCGATCCTGTTGGAAATTAGATTAAATGTTTGTGATAAACATATCGATTTATGGTTGATACATGAAGCCATTTACTGCTTTTTGTGTTTTATCCGCAAACAAACCAAAGACGCTGACACACCTTGAAGCGACTGGTGAAAAGCTCCAGGCGGGAGCTGAGGTCTCTGCTGTAGAACAAGCCCTGGAGGGCGGTTAGGCACTTCAGCCGCACCTCTCCTTGCTGGAATTAAATGAATACATGTGTGAACCATAACCATAAGAGAAATGTTTTGAATCATTTGCTTCTATTAACACGATACACATGAATGTAAGACGGTATTTTGGCCCTGGTTTTATAACATCAGGTAACAGGGATGTATATTTGTGAGCTGTTGATTGAAATATTTGTGAGGAGGTTACCCCACTAAAAAAAGCTGAAGTTGCCAAAACTTTTGCGAGAAGTCTTTCACCAAACCGGAGTGGGTATAGTGCAAAGAAAATAGGGCACTATCCAGCATCAACAGGGCAAATATGAGGGTAAAAAAGCCAAAAAACAGCTATTTAGCTAAAGTGGAAACAGAGCCAAACCACTCACTTATGCAAACAGTAGCAGGAGCTCTGGAGTGAGGCTAAATGTCAAATATTGGACAGGTCTGTCATCTCTAAAGGGCTGACAAGCACTGTACAGCTAAGGGTCCGGAGGGGATATAGAAAAAAAAGGTACTGGAACTTTTTTAGTTTCCATAACTGTTGGAGGAAACGCCGTCAATGCTTTGTTTTGCCAACACAGGAAGTGAAGATGACTACGTAGGGATTTTCTTTGGGGGGGGTCTAACTACAGAGTAAGTGTTGACTCTAAGTGTACACTGACTTTGGTTCTATTGATCATTTATACATACAACATCAATACCATTTTTTCACAACAACAGACTAATCGCACTTCATTCCCATGCTGTCAAAACAGGCTATTTCTAATGAACCCCACCAGATAAACCAGACATTTACATTTTCTTTCAAAGGATTCTCTATTCGATTTGAAAAAAAAAAATTCACTAGCATTTCTAAAAATTTCTCCTCTTAGTTTTCAGTCATTGTTAACTTGTTTGTTTATCCACATTGCCTCGTTTTCCTCGTTAACTCACCTTGTCGTGCATCGTCCAGCCCACGTACTTCAAGTAGCTGTCGTTGAGGAAGGCATCGCTGTACAGCTTCATCCACACTCCGATCTCCTCAATGCAAATCGCTCGGATTTCAGCAATGGCATCTCTAAAAAAGGCACAATAGTTCAGTCCTTAGGTTCGTTATAGGCGGAAAATCAAATCAAAGCCTCCTCGTGCAGCTGGCCATCATTGAACACTAGAGGGTGCCAAAATACCACAAAAGCAACAATCAGATTCTGCTTCTCATTCTGAGACTGAAGTGAAACTGGAGACTCATTGTTAAATTCTCAACTTGCAGTGTGAGTCAGTTGAGGAATGTACTTACCGGTATCTGTGAACAAACACTCCCTTGAAAATTGCATTCATCATGTTTTCAATTTCATCTTGATTTTCTTGAAGCTAAAAGATAAAGACAAATGTTCTAAAAAAAAAGTATTTTCTGTAGAATTCCAAAAAGAAAACTCTTTTCTCACTTCCTCTGTAAAAAAATCCAACTTCAAAATGCCTTTAAAAAACAACACATGCCATAGCTTCCCTCCAAAATAATGCCATAAAGTACAGAATACATTTGACGGAATTTACAACACTACATTGTATCTGTGGTATTCACTCGGTGGTTTAAAGTGAAATGTCTTGTTTCCCTAAACTTCTTGGAAATTTGTCAACAAAAATCCACGAAACCAGCTCAGTAGTTATGCAATGCAGTCGATGGCATACATGAGGGTCATTCAAGGGAAAGTATCAGTGACTGATGTTATATGTTTGTAGAAACTTCAGAGAATTTCCTCTGAGGATTTTTTTTTTTTTGTTCAAACCAACTACATTGCATTTCAATTCTTTATGTGAGGATTTGAGAATAGGTGGAAGAACTCATGGAGCTCCTCTTATAGTGCAATGTCTCCTCATTTGTAAAACAAGCTTCATATGGTGTATAATGGCAGGCACATTTTTAACACAGTAAAACATTGTCATATACACAGATAGGGAGTCGAGACTTTTTTCCCACCTCTTTCCGTTTCTGTAACAAAAGCTCCAACCTATCGTTAGCTCTTTTTGCTATGACTTTGTTCCTCTCTGCCTCATACTGCCTCTGTGTGTTGTCCATGTTGATGCTGAGGTTCAGAGCGACATTCACCAAAGCTGTCATCAACTTCATGGCTGGCGGAGACAGTAAACGTTTAAACGCGTGTTTGAGGGAGCGACTCCCTTCAGAGAATGGCAAGAGAAGCATGCACAGGTTCTCAAACTGACCTGCCAGTGTGCTTGTGTGTCTGAATGCCCTGACCTGTGAGTCAGACAGGCCGGTGAGCAGGGAGATGACGGTGTCCATCATGTACTCGTCGTAAATGATGCTGTACTGACACTGTCGCACAAGGACTGCGATGAAGTCGCAGAAGTTTATCCGGAATTTCTTCCACTGTGGTCCTGAGAGTGTTAACGGATAGTCGCCGCTGTCCTGTTTGATGATGCCAGACACACAGATAGATTGATGTCCAAATGTTACATTTGCTAAACGCATCACACAGACTTGAGTTTGAGCTAGATCAGGGTTGCTCAATACATGAACTGACGCTATACAAATAAAGTTGAGTTGTTTTGAATAAAAACTAGACGTCCGCCTATCAGCCATCCCATCACTTGATTGATACACAGGACAACCAGTCAGATGACATCTGATTTTTTTCCGTACAATTAGGTCACTGTGCGTGCTCAAACAACAGCAAAGCTAACAAGCTAGCCGTTAGTTACATCCTAATTTTTCGCTCGTTTTTTTCCTCTTAAACGTAAGATAAGTTATGAAAATGAGTGGGGGAGCTGGACCAAGTAAGAAGAAAAACACGTATCACTTTCATACGGAATGGGAGGACTTTTTTTTCACAATGACATTTTCAAAGTGCGTTTGTCTCGTCTGCCAGTCTACCGTCGCAATGTGTGGTTATACATCAACATAAGTTGTAAGAATCCTCAATATATTTCTCAATAAATATAATGGGTAGATCATTTTGACTTGGTCATTTCAAAAGTAGCTCCCATGCTGAAAAAGCGTGAGCACCCCTGAGCTAGATCAATAACGAAACTCGGCATGCGTCACCTCGTCAAACTCCTCCGTCATTTTCCGGATGATTTCGGAGTTCTGCAGATGTCTGAACATCTCTCCGCTCACGGCCCCTAAAGAACAGTCAAAACGATGTCAGCTAAAGCTCTGCGTGCCGATTGGCTGTCAGGCGTGTCCCGTTGTACCTTTGCAGCCGGAGCACTGGATGAAGAAGTTGATTAACTCCAAAAGAGCGACGTCCCTGTCCTGTTTGTAGGCCTCGATCCAGTCATCCACGACAGACTGTGGACAAAAACCACCTTTTAGAAAGAAACGGAAAGCCAACCTCAAAGTAGCTATGCTGAAAGACTTGTGCCATTAACTCATTGGCTGCCAAAGACGTCTATAGACGTCTTTTATGTTTTTCAACGAGAGTTGCTGGGGGACGATCTGCTAAAGCTTGTCCGTAAATATCGGCTTCTAGACAGAGTATGTAGTAACAAATTGACCCTCTAGGTGGCAGTGCCACTTTTGATGGGAGATGAGCATAAACTGTAGGCAAATAAGAAAAAGGTAACGGTTCGCTATGAGAGAACATGTCGCCGGTGAGACGCAAGTCGAGGAAGAACGGAATAAGGTAGAAACCAATTTTTTTGACTGATTAAAGATGAGAATCTACTCTTTCTTTTGGTGTGTTCGATGTTTACATAGTCATAGCGCAAACTATTCTGTGGCTCTTGAAAAATCAGTCAAAATGCTAAAAAAACTGGCAGTCAATGAGTTAAAGATGAAACCAAATCCCCCCTGAAGATACAGGTGTGTTTACAGTTCAGCTACTGTATATCAGTGGGGCGAAAAGAACAATAAAGCAGACTGCAGTGCACCCACCTGTGTGGCACTCTTCCCCATTTTGACCACCTCAAAAAGGGTCATGCTCTCCATCCCGTTCTCTGGATGATGGCCGTTCACCCAGCCGAGAGCGGGGCCTCTGCCGGCTGCCCCCCCTTTGGCCTTTTCTCCCGGCGCCTTCTTCCCCCTCCTGGCTGCCTGTTCAGAAAGATGTTTGGCGGAAAATTGAAGTGTTATCGTGTTATGACAACGCCCGACACACTAGTGGCACGTTCGACTGAAAGTCTGATCCGATTAGTGCGAGCAAAAAAAAGTCACAGTGTTGAACTTAATCAGATTAAAGACACTGGATGCAAACAGTGATGCAGCTTTAACTTAATTTCTGATTAAACAGAGCTGTCTCTTAGCCTTGTGATGCACTGGGAACCAGTTGGGTGATTTAACGACTTCCACCAGCTGCATACTGGGTGAAGTGGAAAGACAAAAAGTCTAGAAAAATCAAGAAACCTACCATGCCCTTTCCCGTT
Organism: Menidia menidia; assembly: GCA_907169785.1. Classification (NCBI taxonomy): domain Eukaryota; kingdom Metazoa; phylum Chordata; class Actinopteri; order Atheriniformes; family Atherinopsidae; genus Menidia; species Menidia menidia. The sequence continues at coordinate 17,616,233 of CAJRST010004446.1, read as the reverse complement.
CTGGCATTTTTCCCAGGATCAGGATCCTCAAAGTCAGTATCTGATGACAATTGGGATTCTGCCTCTCTGTAAATAGCAAATGAAGTCATGTCAACACCCAAAACACATTTGAAACAAGTATAAAATCTAAAACACAGATTCACTGATAGGTGAAACCCATCAGGAACATCGGAGATGAACTTACGGAGGAAACTGAAAGTCTGCGTGCAAATCCTGCGCTGCTATCATTTCTTCACCATTTTCTGAGACGTCTGAAGTTTGTGTTGAACTGTTTCTGGTCCCCAAGCAAGAAAGAACCTTCTCAGGCAAGCCTGGAAATGAAAAGGATTTACACAATTACAGCACAAACTAACCAGCACTCCGAGGCCTCTGTGGACCGTTCAGTCATTTATCAGCCACATTATTAACAGGCTCTAAAAAATAGTCTTTTTGAAAACTACTGAAAGACAAAATGACAACTTTTGGACATTTTCATCACTTTTCCATGTCTTTTAATGCCGTTTAGGTCAGTTCATTTTAATAAGATTAAGATTGATAGCATTAAGATGACTTTAAAAGCTACTTTATTCATATATTTATCTTTTCTATCCTCCAAAAGAACCTTGTTTTTAATCGGGGCAGCAGACAACCTGCCTTCACATAATCGACCTTCCCCCCAAACTTAATTATGTTGGATGAACACTGTCAGCAAAGCCCACAGAGTCCCGCAAATGTCGAGCGTGGAAGTGACAAATTTCTGGCATAGCAGCACATCTCTGCGGTAATGAGCATGTAGCAACACCGTGCTTTATAAATCATCACTTTAGGGGGTCATTTCCTCAACCCCCCAACCTTTTTCACTGCAGAAAACAGAGCTTATAGAATTTCTGGGGGGAAGAAAAGCTGATGTTGGATGGAGCAAGTGGATATGTCTCATTAGGAGGGTATTCCCAAGGTTTCACTTTTACTTTTCAATCTCAGTCATCTCATATTTTGTGTACATCGTAAAAAAATCAAAAAACAGCATGGAGGCACTTTAGCTGCCTTTAAAAATAATGTAGACTATGAACTAATATACACTGAACTAAGGATTTGGATTTATTTTGGAGTTTCTCATTATCTTCCTGTACAAAACTTTGAGTTCTGTTCTAAAAATATGAGAACTTCACATGAAAAAGGGGAGAAATTGAGTCACTATGTGAACAGTATTAGTCATATTACCTCTAGGGTTCTATATCTACACTGTGTAAGAAGTGCCTATAGTCAATTTACACCTTTTATTTCACAGAGTTGGTGATAAAGAGCTGAGTATGATGACCAAAGCTGCATCTTTTCTGGCCTGGCATTTCACCGAGCTTTACCAAAGACAGCTGGGATTAAAGAACACACAAAAAGAAAGCTGTAAATTGGCCTGAGCCCGGTTCCTCCTGCCGGAGCGCTCGCGTTGTGGCCATAACTCCTCCAGATCTTTGGCAGAAAACAGACCTTTCACGAGAATTCACGCTGCATAATTTAACAATGTTACACAACGTGGTAATTTAGCCCACAGCTGGAAGTTGATAGTAAAATTTCCAGCATGCCTGTGGTGGGCCTTTGTCATTTCCCCTTTTCAGTGTTTGGATCGGTTAAAATTAAATCCACTTTGTTTTTATGAAGAGGACGCTTTGTTTGAGCTCATCTGATGCCTTTAAATCTGAGTTATTTTGACATGATGACACACAGCTCCAGCATAAAACACGACTCCCTTTTTGCCTCTCAGCCTTCTAGAGTCTGAGAGCACTATTTATTAGCTTGAATCTTTCATGTTAAGCTGAGTGGTTAAAAAACACGCTTTGCAGCATGTGACAAAGTCGGAGCCCGGATTCTTTTCTGCTTTTCTAAGCAGAAGATTTAACAATCTGTAAACATGACACTGGATGTCAGTAATCTGTGTCCAGTTGCTGAGCTCGCTCAACCAGAGGTGTGCGATGGAAAAAAGGAAAGAAAAGAAGCAGTAAATACGAAAGCGAATACGAAAGTGCTGACCTCTGATGGTTTTTAAATTTATTATTTTAGAAACACAAATTAAATAACCATTGCATACTTTGAGTGCACTCCCATATTTGTGTAGACAGCTGGTGCTCAGACTGTAAACCTCTTCAGTGGCCATATTTGCCCTTCACTTTACACTTAATAAAAATATAAGGGCCACATTTAAAAAAGGATACCGGGCCATTTTAGATCAGGTACTTGGTGGGTTGGTTGAAAAGCTCTTTATTGCTTCACTTATGTGTACTTTTTGGAATAATTCTCACCCCAAAGTCTCTTTACTCTAAAGGTCCTAATAAAAATGCAAGTCATGGTTTAGGAATAACTCGCAAAGCCTTTTTTTTTTTTACTGTAAGTGAATTCCATGAAGCTAGCTCCATTTCATGTTTGGAAGTAGAAATATCATCACTCAGAGGCTCTCCAAGCTTAGAGGCTTTATCTGCGTGTGCATGCACACTCCTGACTGATAACTTCAATCTCATCTAACAGAAACCACCTCTCCATTTACTTAAAGACCGTATCTGCAAAGAGAATTAAGCTGCACTTACAGCAGAAAATGCTCACTGTAACTCCCTTTGACCGAACCGTGCATTAGAAACCATCCTTCAGGAAAAGACTTCATCACTATCCATCAAAACTAACCATTCAGCTTGGAGAAAATGTTTGTAAAAGCTGTCATCTGACTGAATATGATGCGGCACTGGAAATATTACAACAGGCATCCGGGAAAGCCAATGAAACCCACAGAATGACTATTTTAAAAACTAAACTTCTCTTTAAACACGGTTTACATCACGAATCGCTAATATTACATTTCCTTTAAGAAGGAGTGTGAAACTTTGTGGTTCACAGACACGAGAAGTGTCGTGGCCTCTGACATTTGTGTGACTCAAACTTGAAAATGTCACCAAATACAATGTGGTGATCTCGCAAACCAGTCATTTTCCCTAAAATACACTATTACCTAACTTCCAAAATGTCTAAAAAAAAAACTAAAATGAGACATGATGAATCTTTCCTCTGCATCCTTATATAACTGAGTTAGTAGAAAAGTCTGATTTGCACCACATCGATGACCTAATGTCACCACAGACCAGATCACAGAAAGGAAGCTGGTGTCTCCAGACTTTAGTTTAAGAAACAGTGTAAACTTGAGGGGGGTTTTCTTTTCCACGAGTCTGATATTTCACACCACAAACTGGAACCCAAACCGGGTCGAGACGCCTGGTTGAAAGTTACTTTTAGAGCACGAATACGGCTCTGCTACCATTTTTGTGTCGTTTGTTTTGTTGTTTCGAGAATTTCAACACGACTCTGTGGTGTTAATCGCCTCTGATCTGACAGGCGCAGTCGCCCACTTCCTTTGGAAAAGCTCAGGTACAGATGTTTGGAGGCTGGCGACTCCTACTAGCTCTCATGTCTGTCTGACGTGCCGTTTTGGCTATGACAGCTTATGCAGTTCTCTCACCGAGGCGACCCAACGGTTACAGAAAAGAGACGTTAGCTCCCAGAAACTGAGGCTCGGACTTGTAAGCTATCTTTAAACAAAAGTATTATCAGCACAAGGCGACGAATTCAGAGACTGTTTCGATGCCGAAAACGGTGATTTATTAGAAACATCAGGACCGGTTGCTAGCTTAAATAGCATCGTCGGTTAGCATTAAGATAACCGCCGACCAGAAGATTAGCACTCCCAAAACCAGCCGGAAGCAGAGGGCGTCGTTATTGACAACGTTCCTTATAAGCCACGCAAAAAAAAAGGAGAATTCCCACGCCAACGGCCGCTCGTGACACTGCTCCGGTCAGCTAGCAACCAAAGCGGCGTCAGTTACAGTTACAAACTCCCTGGACGTTAACGTTAGCCATCCGCCATTTTACAACTTACCTCGTTTTAATTCAAAGACGGACAGAGACCAAACAAGCCAAACGTCGCGGGCTTGGCACACCAAAAAAAAAAGGCTTTTGTTAATTTCCTGTGCAAATGGAAAATTTCTCCCACTTTAAAAGTCATGGGGTTAGTTTTTATTTTTTTTTAGCTAGCGTTAAGAAGCTCCATGGTGGCTAATATAGCAAGGTACAGTGTGTATTTTCGTCTTTATGCGTGCAGCACACGCGCCACCTGTCGACGGTGCGGGGTACTGCAGCCTGCCTGTCACCCTGGAGCCCTCATACCATTTTGAACTTTAATTTAAATTGTGTTAAAAAATATATATTTTTTTTATCATGCCATGATAGTAGATGCCAGTTATAACCCAATTAACCTAAATGCGATCTATAAAGTACTGTCTAAGTCTAAGTCTGATTTGAATTTGAATCTCATCTAAAGGGGCAATCTAAAAATAAAAGTGGTGAAATGAAACACACCAGACCTCGGACAGCCTTGACGTTTTATTTACCTTTTAATCATGTCGTACAGATTTTGTGAGCTGAAAAGCAATCAGCTTTTAGTAATTTTGAATAACTATAGTCCGTGCCATCCCTTTTCTCTTTATGTATTCAATGTGATCCACTTATAGCCATTTCTTCGTGGTAGGAAAGATGGTGATGGAAAGGCGTGATGCAGTGCAGTGTCAAGAGAAAAAACCGAAGTCACATTAAAAAGAGAGAAAACTCAATAGTTCAAGTGAGCCATGCTTGGATAGGGGTTTAATTTTTTTTTTTTTCTGCTGGCAAGGTTTCATTTACATGAACTCATTGAGGAAGCTGTTTACTGTCCCCTCAGGTGTGAACTCCAGAGGCTGCCCGCGGCAGAAGGGGGGCACCACGAGGAGGCCGGGATCCTTGATCTCCAGTTCGATCTCCGTGTTGCTGCAAAAGAAAAGGGGATGCAAAAGTTACACTGGGAAGCAGTAAAGGTGGCGCACGCACAACCGAAAGAACCGTTTTTAGGCAAACACCAACCTGAAAAGGAGTGTTGTGGTCTCAGTGAAGTAGAAAGTGGTCACAGGCAAACACCCCATGGTTACAGACATAGAATAATGGCCTAAAAAGAGACAAGGGGAGCTAAGTTGCAATGATTTTGAATGTTTTAAAAGAAAGAATGTGTTTTAAAATATCCCGTCTACCTTTGACTGGTGGCATTGGTCCTGTCCAGCAGTTGACCTTTAACCCCTCCCCTTCAATAGACGCACTGCCAGTGGTCATCGTAGAGTGGAATTTGGCGTCGTCGGGGATGTCCAGTGGGTGCAGGGTCATCTGCAGTTTCTTCTTCTCGCAGCTCTGGTTTTTGCTGTCGATCTCGTAGAAAATCCCCTGGAGGACGTACAGAACGTGCACGTCACAGCAGAACGTCCCCGTTTACTTTTTCTTTTGTTTTTTTTCAATGAACCTACTGTACCTCCTCAAAGAACATCAGCAGGTCCAGGCCGAGGGAGGTGTTGGTGGGGTGGCTGTCGTTTGATCTGAACCGCAGCTTTTTGGCCGTGGAATCGTAAGTGAAGGCGCCCACCGCTTTGATGTCACCCTTGAGGGACATCTAGTTTCAGACGAAAGCAAAGAATCAGACAGAAAGTGATCAGAACATAACCGAGAGGCATGAGTAACATCAAAACTGGACTGAATATATGATGAATGGCAGCCTGACGGAGACTCACCACAGACATTAGTCCGGTCATGTTGGGGGAATCTGGAAGATAAGAGTCAGTCAGACAACTGGAAACAAGAAGAATTTCAAACCTGTCTCAGTTCGTCTGAGGAAACCAATCTAGCCGAAGCGATTAAAAGCTAGAATTAAAATTTCTTACGACAGGGCTGGTGGTGCTCGGCGTGGCTGGTGGCGGTCAAGCACACGACAGCAAACAGAGCAATGGCGGCGTCCATCTTTGTGGTCTGGTCCGGAGAGCGAGCAGGTTACCGTTAGAGATGGGGATAGAGCGGGGAACCGGGAGGCGCATCTCGCTCTGGGTGAGCCCGGACGCTTTTATAGCACCCGTTATTGCGCAAAAAAGACCCCGAATAACAGCCTCCCCGGGCCTCAAGCTGTCCAAACACACTGTCTGACCCCACTGGTGGCCATCAGAGGCGCGCAGCTGTCCTCTGATGTTTTCGTCTGGCCGCCTGCCCTATTTTATCCCAGAGTTCATGTGAGGGAAACGGAGCTATGATTCTGTGTTCAACTCTGTATGAAGTGTGATATCCCTCTTTCCCATTTACAGGATTATATGGCCTAAGTGGAGAAGTGGAGAAGAGTCAGGGGGGATGAGACCCATTAGGTCTGGAAGCTGCCTCAAAGAGTGAAACCAAGAGAAGAAAAGCAGTAATAACGATATTTAACATTGGTGAGTGCTTCGGATGAGAGAAAGGGAAGTAAGATGGGGCCTCAACTTGAGCGAGGTGCACAGAGTTCCTCAGTTTAGCACAGACTCACTCATCACACTAATTCTGCATTTTAAAATCAAGAGTTTAAGGTTGTTTTTTTTTTAAGCCACATTGTTCAAATTGCCAAATTGTTAGACGTTTCCAACTGATTATTTCCCTGAATTTATATTTATGCTTCATCACTTTTTTGATGGCACTGGCTGCACAAAAATAGCTAAATTGAACTGAAAAAAACAAATAGCTTCCTCTGACATGGTTTTCATTTAAATTTATGTTCTAAAAAGGAGGGATTTCACATTGGGATTTGGAAATTCTTGCTTTTTTAACACTTTTCATTCCATCTTGGGACCAAATTCAGGTATTTTGAGCACAATTGATGGTACTATTTTACTCCTAAGAGTTCTAATTCGAACTAGATTTCTTTTCTCTTTTTGTTTGTTGTATTCTGAATTTGAATATGTGAATGAGTGCTTTAACCACAATGCTGCTATTTTGACAGTCCCTACTATTTTGCTTTTTCTATTTGAGTTCTGCTGTCTCTCACAGTCTGGCTCCTCCATGCCGAGTACAGAAGAAGAGGTAAATAAATATATGAAAACAATATATCTACTGCAGTATCTCCTGTATGAATCAGTCTTTGGGTATTAAAAACTGCGTAAATGCTTCTTTTTATTCGGGTGTGTGCATTATTTTTCACAAAACACTGCTTACAGTAGAATTAATTCAATTCAAATGTTCATTTTTAGTTTTCACCATCACATAGATCCACTGCATGCTTCAGAAAGAATGATCTATTAATTATCATTAAATATACTGTCACTCTTCCTATTAAATGAGTGAAATGGAAGGTCTGGGGTCAGGAGATGAATTGCAAAAATCGGATCAGAAACGTGTTAGTCTCTGTTATGATTCATGTTCCTCTGGAAATCAGAAATAACCGTGTCAGTGCTTTAAGGTAAGCATTCCCCAGAAAAAGCAGGAATCTAATAAAACACAAAGACGACCATTTCATTTGACCTGACTTTAATCAACCCAATCACACATTTAAAAAAAAGTATTTTTCTTGCATAAGTGTTTGCTTACTTTTACTTTTTCTTAAAAAAAAAAAACACTCACATGATAAAAGCATATTTAATTTCCGATAAGCTGAAAAGGGGGAAGTGGCTGCTGGGTCAGAATAAAATGCGATTTAGAAAAAAGAGGAAGGAAATGCAAAACAAAACTAAAAATCTATGCTTACAACTGCAATAGACCGAGGGTAAGCTGTACTAATTGGGAATTGTTGGGTTTCTGTAGTTAACTTCAGAGTAGGGTCTGACCTGCTCTGTTTGGAAAGCGCTGTGAGACAACTGTTGTTGTGATGTGGCGCTATATAAATAAAATTGAATTGAATTGAATTGAATACTATCAAATTTAAGACGTGGACTTCTTCTGTGGGGAATACAGGAGGAGGGGATGAAGAAAAGGAGGGAAGCCCTACTTTCGGGGCATCCCTTCCTCCTTTCCAGACCACATCACGACGGTCCAATCAGAGCGCGTGATTTCTACCACTGAAAGTAGCCGCTATCTGCCAGTAAAGTTTCCTACACTTTATTAACAACCTGATATTTTTTATGTAACCGTGATTAGACAGATGGAAGTTTCTTTATTCAGCAGGTTTCACTGATATCAAGATGTTTTTTTAAAACGAGAACTGAAAATAACAGCAAAGCACAAAGATAAAGGTGCTGTATAATCACCATAAAGTATAAACTCATTTATTTTAAACTGTAAGAACTTACCTGAACTATAAGAATTTGATAGGAAATTCTTTATGAAGCATGCAGTAGATCTATTAGTTATCATTAAATACGCTGTGAACACTCGTGGAAGTTTTCTGGGATTTTTTATGTGATGATTCATTACCGAATTTAAAAAAAATGACCTAAATAAGATGTAACAAACTGCTTTTATCAACTCTCAATGTTTATTGAGGGGAAAAACAACCATTAAAATTAATAAAGTATTAATGTTTTACAAATCATTCATTAAAAAAAACAACTTGAAATCTCATCATCATGGTTATTTATTATTTCTGTTCATTTAGAAATATCCATTAAGTCGATTAACTTCAAAGACAATACCATTTTTCTGAAAAATAAGAATGATCGATGTTTGGTATGTTTCTAGATTATAAAAAGCATGAATCAATAAAGTAAACTTTGTCTTTTGGAATATCTTTACATGCTCTCAAAACAATTTCTTCTTCTCTTTAGATATATTTACGCTCAGTTTTCAAATTTGAACTCGAGCAAGTGGCGAAAAAACAGAAAGAAAGAAAAATCTCCAAACGAATATAAGGGCCATGATCATAAAAGACAGATCAATTAAATCCGTAACGATTAATTACTCCATGATGAAGAACATCCTAAACAGAAATCAAAGGAAGGAGAGTTTATGCAGACTTCTGTTCTGTTAATGCTTCTGTTAATTATTTTGGTCTACAATGCTCCATCATTCCCACTCACGGTAACTCAAGCAAATCTGTAATTCTTGTTATTCTCATATGTCTGCTTTATTACATTTGTTCAAATTTAGTTCTTACCAAGCAAAGAAAGAAATCCATCACATGTTTAAAGCAGTTTTCAGACATATTGCTATTAACTTTGCAAGTCTTTAAACCTTAAAATGATTAAACCCATCTCTGACCCTTCATCTTGCACACTTAAAATAAAAAATAAAAACACATTTTCATGACTCTGTATGATACATAACTTTATTTCACCTTATTGTTTACAGTAATAAGTTAAGCACACAACATGATTCAAACAAATTATTCATTTGTTTTCATTATTTTCAATATGGTGTAGCATTTTGTGTCTCTAAATGTATCTTTGTTTGAAAGATCCTCTTACTCATCCATAACAGCATAAAAAGAACTACAAATTGCTGATATAATTTTTATTCTTTTGATTTTTCTTGTTCCTCTCATTGTGATTCAGTGTCAGTAATGTCAGTGTTGATTTTTTTATCACTTTATTTATGATATTGTCATTTTGAAACACGTACATATTTGACACACTGTCATACATCCCTCTAATATAAATACATCAAACAAACTGCATTTACTAAACAGAACTTTGAAAAGATCTAGATTCAATTAATACATTTTTCAAAAGCATTTAGTTTTTAGGCTGAATAAAGTTTACGACGAATAAATGATTGATTACTTCTCATTGCAATACAACAAAATTATAAACACATTTAAAGCAATAGTGTTTAAAAAAATGAAAAAGGGCAAAAAGTATGGAATACAAGTACAATGGAACTTGTTAACAAGCAACTCGCAATCAAAAATAAAAAGAGAATTGCATTTCTTTAAAAAAAAATCAAAACTGATAATGGCACATGTTATCAAATCCTGCTGAATCACCGTGTCCTCCAATCATGTGCCAGCCGTTGAAAACACCAACTATTTCCAATAAGTACAACAGCAGAAACAAAAAAAACAAAAAACTGATCATGACCGGGCCTGCTCTCTTCTACACGAATTCACTGAAACTTATCATCATCATCATCATCATCATGAGACTTCAAATATTCCCTGAACAGGCAAAGTCAAGACTGTACTTTACATCCCCCTTACAAGAAAACAACCCAAAAAAAAAACAGAAGTTTCAGAGTTAGGTTGTAGGAAAACTTTCAAGGTATCACAAGATGAAACTTTACAGATCGACTTTCCACAAATCTTCATGTTATTTCTGTTAAATAACAGAAATAAGGTTAAACTTCTTCATAACGAGTGGGGTGATGCATTCTGGGAGCTCGTACGGTGGTTAACGGTGCAATAAAAAGGGGGATTTAGAGAGTTTTGGGGTGGAGGGGGGGGGGTTTATGCTTGAGTTTCTTAGAGAACTCGTCACCGCTTCTGAATCATCTCGGCGACCACAAACAAGATGCAGCAACCGGCGCGATGGAGAGGGGGAGGGGGGAAAAAAATGAGAAAAACTCCAGATCGATAGAAACTGAAAGCAAGAGCAAAACAGATGTGTGTGTATAAATATGGAGCCACTGTACGGGAGGTTCATCAAAGTGTTTGAGAGGCGTTCGCTGCTCATTCAAGGTAAGCCCCAAAAATAATCATATTACTGACAGGAATTTAATGAACTTATATTTTTACATCCTTAACTGTGTAATGAGAGTTAAAAATCTGTGTAATTTAAATGGAATAATCATTTATGCATCCACTGAATACATCAAAACTTTAAGAAAAAATAGTTTTTCTGATATTTTTCTGTAAGGCCTACAAGAATATTATTATTCTATTATTCTGTTATTGCTTGTGTTGTTGGTTTGTGCAAAGCTACATTAGTGTTTGCTATCAAGAGTTATAAGAATTAGCCAGGACTCAGAGCACTTGTTTTCATAAAAAGGAACATTTGTTAGGAATATTATGCTATTTTTTTACAGTGAGCGTTGATAAAGTCTCAGACTTTGACTGGAGTTTAAAAAAACGAACCGGTCTTTATTTGGATCTTGATGTTGGGGACTGAGGTCTGCTGTCTGTACTCTAAAGCCGGACTCGGTTCCTTGTGGAGACACGTTTTTTACTTAGTTTTTACAACTAGGAAGTCCTCATGTACAGTAAGTGGGCACCAGGTGTCTGTGGGGAAAGAAAGCTGTGGTCTGGACTTTCTGTCAAAGACACTAAAAGCTACTTCTCAGATACTAAGTATAGAATGTGGTAACTTTTCTCCTAACTCGGGCAGTTTATGGTTAAAACTGATGCAAAAATGGCTCATTTGACATAAGGATTAGCCTGATAATTCATGCCCACTCGTCCTTTTTCTGTCTCAGATGAGCGTTTGGTGGCAGACTCTCTTGGTCCTGGCTGCTCTACTGAACTGTGTGGACTCTTCTGCTCCATCATTTGTCCAGAGGTGTAAATACAGCACCTCTTTTCGACTTGCAAAGACCACGAGAACCCACGTTCAGCACCTACTGAAAAAATACGTGAGTAGAGAATATCCATTTTTGCTCACGTGAGCAGCCAAGACATTCCAGCTCAACATTGTTCATGTAATAAATCTTTTTAACCTAATTCCAACTCTTTTCTACATCATATTTCTCATTATATTAGAAGGTGCAGCAGTTGGGTAACGTGCATTTTGAGGACAGAAACCGACACCTGAGGGGTCTCCCTTTCCTTTCTACAGACTTCTCAGAATGGCTGAAGTTGTCGGTTAGTATCTTTTTCTCTCTTAGTGACTCATCGGCTGCTATTCTGCCAATCAAACACAAGACTTATAGAGAATTTTGACATTTGAAACTATACAAATACCTTTTTTTTTTGCATTTTTTGGAAGAAAAAAAATGACGTCATCAGAACGTCTGCTCTTGCAGAGTCTGAAAATTGAAAAAATTTTGAGCGGAATCCCCCTTTGAGAACTTAGATTTTGAGCGGATGATCATGTGTATTTGCGTGTCTCTGTGCGTTGAGGACTGGGACCGGCTGCACGGGGCTTTCTGGGACATGCAGGCCTACTGGAACGTGCTGGAGGGGAGGCGGAAACAGCTGGAAATGGAGGAGAGGCAGCGGTCGGCCCCGACCACTTTACCCCAGACCATGAAGCACATCCAGCTCGATTTACGAGACCTGATGAACCAAGTCAGCAATCAGGTGTCCACTGGCTTCTTACTGAAATCCACCCCCTCTTTCCACCCCCTCTCTTTCTCTCACCGCACGCAGACTTTTGAAGGAAGTGACATCAGAACCGCTCTGTAAACTTTGTTCTGCTTTTTTCCTCCAGATGAGATTCATAAGGAGATCTTGGATAAAGCCCACGGCCTCCTCGGTGCAAATTGACCCAGGAAAAACTACCAAAACGGTGTGGGACAGTCGAGTGGAAGGCTACATCCTGTTAAGAGACCTAGATCTGTATCTCACAAAGTTAGCAAGAGACTTTCTCCTACTGGCTTCAAAGAACAAAAAGAGACACCACGCCGACAAGGAAAGCACACGCAAACATTAAAAAGAAGAAAGAAGACATCTTCTTCATTACATGACATGTAATTATTGTGTTTTTAGGGCTTTTTTCGGGTACTTCCCAGAGTTTCTGTCTCAGCTCGAACCGTAATTTAGAAATAAGCTCCCGGTGCGAACCCCCTCCCAACATCCTGTTTTTCCACCACAACTTCAATCTTCTGGACTTTCCGAAAGAATATTTGCTATTTATTTAAACATATTTATTGAAACACTATTTATTTTAAAGTGGTTTGTTGGAGTTGTCTCGAGAGACGGACAGTGCTTTACAGAGGATATTTATGTGTGTTATATAAAGTGTTGTGAATGGGTCACAATAAAGAGATTATGCATCTGAAACTGTGAGAATGATATATTATGATTCAAAAACATTTTATAAAATCCTTTTTATCAATGGCAAACCCTTCTGTTATGATAAAGATGGACAGAATATGAAACCTTTTTACCATTTTTATCAATGGCAAACCCTTCTGTTATGATAAAGATGGACAGAATATGAATGATTAGGACTCTTTTCTTCTGTTTGTGTATATTTAGTTCTCTGTGGTAACTAACAAGGAGCAGAAAACTTCTGAGTGGCCATCTTGGATATACTTAGAAGGATTACTGTCTCTCCGGGTTTCTTTGTCTTCATGTTTCGCTGATCCGAGGGGCGGTCTGAAGAGTGAAACCAGATTGAAAACAGTCAGCTGGACAAAATGTTTTTTGATATCAAAGCCCTCCTTCCTTCTTCCCCCCCCCCCCCACTTTTCCCCCCACGATACCAGAACAAACTCTGACTCACCACGAGCAGATGTCCTCGTTTGCCTTTGGCCACCTTTAGCTCCGAGCCCCTGATGAAATCAATGATTCCCTCCTTCCCTCGAGCCACAGAGAACCGAATACTGCAACACACACACACACGAAAAAAGAAAAAATGATGAGACGATAAGTGCAGACGATGAGTCTGCAAAGACCGACTGTCAGTGAAGGCCTCACCTGCCCGGGCTGATGTTGACGTAGTTGACCTTACTGGCCATCGTGGCCACTTTGGTCACCGCCTCGATCAGGTGGCCGCAGTGCAGCACCGCGTCCCCCTGAGGCAGAGACCGCCGGATTAGGAGGGGCCATAATGTTGTACGCTCGAAATAATGTCACGTCTGGGGGAACGTCTGGTGTCTCGTCATGTGTTGATTACATATTGTGTACACCTGGGGTTCCCCTCCCTCATGTGTTTAAATAGTCCTCGTTTCCCCATGTCCTGTGCCAGTTCGTTTTCGTCTTTTGTCCCCCCATGTCACGTAAGGTTTTGCTTTTGCTCCATGCCATAGTCTTATTTACGTTGTACCATAGCCATGTTTTTGTCATAGCCTTGTTTTGCCACATCTCTCTGACAGAGAGGTTTTGGATCTTGGAGGGAGGACTCAGTCGCGGAGATTCAGAAAACGGGGTTTATTGCAACAAAAACTCACTCGTGGAGTGGATGGTGACAAAGTTCAAAACAAGGCTGTGCGAAAACTATGATCAAAGTAGAAAAGCAAGATAAACATGGCTGTGGCAAAAGTATCAAAACAAGACTATGGCAAAACAAGGTTAACAAGACTGTGGCAAAACAAGGCTATGACAAAAACATGGCTATGGTACAAAGTAAATAAGACTATGGCATGGAGCAAAAGCAAAACCTTACGTGACATGGGGAGACGAAAGACGAAAACGAACTGGCACAGGACATGGGAAACGAGGACTATTTAAACACATGAGGGAGGGGAACCCCAGGTGTACACAATAGGTAATCAACACATGACGAGACACCAGACATTCCCCCAGACGTGACAAAAAACGACCTGAAACGTGGAGTCCTGACGTACCTTCTGTTTGTTGTCCTCACAGGGCATGTGCAGAACCAACATCCCATCACTGAGAGAGCTCACAGAGATGCCTGTAAATACAAGAAAACTTCAATTTACTCAATTTACTGTTTTAAAAATACTTAATACAGGCTGACTTTGTGGTGCTTTACTCTACTATCCTAAAAATACTATCCTAAAATCTGTCTATCCCCAAATCCATCAGCTGTCTGTTCTCTCACTGGGGAGATTATTTGATATTTGGTTATCAAATAAAAAATAAAATTATTATTTGGGACTACGGATGAAAATTAGCTTTGTAGCCATAATCCGGCACATTTACATTTGTTTTCGACTGATGTTTATTAATGTGCTTTGTCCCTATTCAAATAAATAAATAAATAAATAAAATACTTATTTGGATAAATCCTATTTTCGAAGGTTGATGCATGACTTAATGGGGCTCTACACTCAGAATAGGACCATTTTAACCAAATAAGGTGAGCTTAGAGATGTAAAAAAAGACAATTACAGTTGATGATGTGGGTTAAGGTTATTGTTAAAGAAGGAAAAAATTGGGGAGAGAGTCTGAGTGTGGCAAATGACACAAAAAACGGTCTAAAAAGCTTAGAAATTTTACTAAAGAAGCTCAACAACTTATTAAATTGAGAACAAAGATTGTTGAAGAAGGTTCAGGCTATTCTGAGAATAAAAGTGCGTTCACTGTCAAGTTTGCAAACAAATCTGTGTTAGCTATCACATAAATAGCTTCACCTATGTCTTTCATTCATAGAAATACACTCAAAGAATGGAGGGGTAACTCCACACTTTATCACAGCACTCTCAGCGGGCAGTTTTTACCCCTCAGAGCCGAGTAGTCCAGCCTCTGCTTGATCTTGGTCCTGTCCACCAGCACAGCAAAGGTGTTAGTGAGGAGCAGCTGACGGGGGCGGGGCTTAAATCCCCTCCTGTCGTATTTAGTCACAGAGACTCCGTACTGACAAATAAAGGAGACACAAAGTTTTCCTGGCAGCATTTACTGTCGTCATCACGGTCTTTGAACAATTTCAGATTATTCTCACCTGAACTTTCTCGCTGCCAAGGGTCTGGAGGACCTTCAGACTGATTTGCTCTCGATCTAAACGAAGCAATTGAAATGTGTGAATTTGAAGTTAAACCGGGTAATGATTTAACCCTGTAATGCCAAATGTATCATATCTGATTCATACGGTTTCTGAAATGTTTTGCGTCTGACACCTTTTGCGTAATTTAATGTTAAAAACTTTGCTCAAAATCCTATTGCACACAATCAGATACACCTGATAACAGGGGGCAGAAGACTACAGAAAAAAATAATCTTGACTTATTGCATAGTAATAAATTATCAATATCAAAAATGTATTTCTGTTTTTTCTTTTTACATATTTTGTTAAAAGGCCAAATAAGGAATTCAAACAAAAAAAAAAGTAATTTTCTGTTTTGTTTTATTCTTGGATCAAGCTTTAAAGGGTTAACCAGTGTCTACATAAAAACATACCAAGACGAGAGTCCAGGAACAACCTCCCGACGCTCTGAGGGTAGCTGTCTTTCTGATCCTTGAAGAGCTCACTGGCTACGACCTTTTGCATCATCTGGAAGGCACAGAAAAATGATGCGAGACGAGTTATTTGATGTACGAGTCTCCTCCTATCACTTCCTGCAGGTGTTCCTAGAGCTGTGGAGTCTGGATCTGTGGTTGGGAGTTTCCTGATGTCCCCGTGTTCCTGCTCTACTACTACTCTGCAGAGTGTTATTTCTGTCATGACTTCTACCATTATCATTAGTATTAATATCATTGCCATTGCCGCCCACCCTGAGCCATGGTTCTGCTCGAGGTTTCTGCCTGTTAAAAGGAAGTTTTTCCTTGCCTGTGTCGCCTAGTGCTTGCTCATGGTGGGAATTGTTGGGTTTCTGTAATTAACTTCAGAGTAGGGTCTGACCTGCTCTGTTTGGAAAGCTGGGAGATAACTGTTGTTGTGATGTGGCGCTATATAAATAAAATTGAATTGAATTGAATGTATTCCCACCTGCTTTTTCCACTCAGGCTGGACCCTCTTGCAGTATTTGATCACCATGTTCCGCAAGTGTAGCCTCTTCAGGTGCTCCGAGGCCTGTAGACGGGGTTAAAAAATCCCCTTCATGAGTCCGATTAATTCTCAGTCGGTTGGAAAAACCCGACTGTGTAAGCGCGGGTGTTTGTACCTCGATAAGGGAGGGAGGAGGCGTGGGCCAGCTTTTGTCCAAAACGCTCCTGGGCAGGTTTTTACTCAGCTTTTTCAAGAAAGAGCAACGCACGTGATCCAGGAAGTAGTCATTCTCAGGGCCGTAGTCCTCATGGCGGTAGATGAAGCCCTTTATGAACCTGGAAGAAAAAATAAAGAGTCAGGTTGGATATGAAACAAGAATGCTAAATTGGGTTTTTAAAGGAATTGAAACAAGCATTAGTGAAAAACCTCCGAATCAGCTCAGCAGCCTGCCGACGCTTTTTCGCTCGCCGGCGTGCTTTCATCCCTCGCCATCCTGCTTGGATCACCACCACTACACACACACACACACACACAAACACACACACACATACACACACACACACACGCATTCGTTAAGGACACAGCTTTTACACTAAGTCAACAGGTTAAAGAATAGTTTAAAGTAACACAAGGAATGATACAATTATGAGATACTCTGCCATGGGCCGACTGAATAATTAATTAATAGTTAATGTTAATAAACATCGGAAGAGAGAATATCAACTTTAAAAAACGTCATTTTTGAGCGCATTGTAGGTGGTGTTTTGAATGATAGCTGTCGGACACCTGCGTTTCGGATGCGTTGATACTTGGCCCTTTCTCTGTAGCCTCTCCATGAAGTCTGGAGGATCACAGCTGGGGGAGAACAAAGTATTAAGGTGTGCTGCAGACATCTGAAACGGATTAATAATTCTGTTCTGGGTTAAACATAAAGTCAGTCAATGTGTCAGTCATTGTGTTCACTGGCAAAACAGGGAATGATGATAGCAATGATAAGAGGTTTTAATACTACTGACACCTGAACACGACACAGAATGTCCTCCCAAAGGTATCCATTTTCTTATTCTTTAATGTTTAAAACCTGGATCTTTGCCACCTACCAATCTCTGGCTTTTTGGCCTCAAGTGCATCTTCTGTGTTGAAGAGAGTTTTTGGGAAACGGATGAAAATCTTTGACCTGCAGAGAGATGACAAGAAATCTGTGGTTCACAAAAACACTGAACTCAACAGTGGACAGTTTAGGGACACATTTATAACCTGTATATAAGCTTATAACGTCTTAACAGCTCAGTTGCCTTCTTTGTTTTTTCCATTCACAATATATCAAATGTTTTTAGTGGGTTGGACTTGGAGTGAGCTTTTAGAATGTATTCTTCTGTTAAATTTGTGATTTTCAAATAATTAATTGTGTCTGTTCTTTTACCTTACATTTGTCCTCACCACATCTGTATATATAATTTTACTGATGATATATTACTACATCTTCCTCTGTCTCCACTTACCTTCCTAGTTTGTATTCCTCTTCTTTGTACCCTAGGTGGGTGACCAGTGTGGAAACACCATCTACCAGTCTCCCATGCCAGTTGGGCCACGTTTCAGGACACAGGGGTTTATACCTAAAGGCAGTTGCACATCACTATGAGGACAGTCAGAAAAAAAAAGCCACCAATAGCTGTACGCCGTTTGAAAAATGCATCATTCACCTTTGTAAGAAGGCCTCAAAGCGACGACGATAAGCAAAACCGGCTCTCCTGACTCTCAGGTTTTCCATTAGACCCAAATACTTCACCTGGTGTCTGACCAGAACCTCATCGAAACGTGCTGTAGACAAAGTTTTTACTCATTGCAAAGAACACACACAACAAAAAACACTGTAAACAACGCCATTACACTTTAGTTATTTAAGTTATTCTTGATGATATGGATTTTTTCAAACACATGTACAACTACTAAAAATGGCTCACGTGAAGATCATCCTTTCGGAAAGAACGGTGGAATGAAATCAATCAAAGATCAATCAGTGAGAGAGTAAAATAAACCTAAACCATGATAGAGGTAAGTTGTTTTTACTCATATTTCCCTCATATTTGTGTAGAATCTACTTTTAATTCATTGATATGTTCGAGACTAATTATTTACCATTCGGATTTTCTAAGCGAATTCACATAACGTCCGGGGTACCTGGCTGCTTGGCATCATTGGGTTTGATACAGCGCACGTAGGACGGCTCTTTGGACATAAGGATCTCCATCAGTTTCATCAAACTGTTTTTAAACTGAGTGGCGGCCTATAGAACAAATAAAAGCACACGAAACTATAAGAAAATTCTCGTCGATTGGTATGTTGATGATTAACATTCTCTAGGGACGTCTTTATTGTCTGTATTTCCTCTATGTGTTAGCATCTATTTGAGTTAACTCGTACCATCTCTGGACGCTTCTGGTCGATCACTTCCTCTCTGCGGAAGCACTGACTTAGGATCTGGTTGTCTGACTGGCACATGACCTACACAAGAAAAAACCCACAAAACCACACGTCAACACACCATACAGCCCTCTCTGTCATTCCACGGCTGGATACGCTTTAGTTTTATATTCTCCCTTTATTAACCTCACCTCTTTCAGGTTCCGGTTGAGTGAATCATTGTTCTTGTCGAGGAAACCTTGTCAGGGGGAAAAACTGTTTTGATTAATCACATGGATGTGGGTCATTTCCCTGTGATACGTTTCAGTCTCATGAGGAAACTCTATGAGCAAATATTTGAGTTTGACTATTTAAAAACCTACCAGTGACGTTATAGTTCACCTCCCCTGCATAATGTAGCAGCCTGAACTCTTCCCTGCTCACGACCCTGCGAGTTTTTCCATTTGCCAGCTTGTGCCTGTAAGAAACACACATGCAGACGTACTAACACGCGTGAATCGAGAGAAAAAAAAAGGACTTTTTACGAACGTGACGCTTACGTGATGAAATGAGGATGGCCGCCAATGGTGTCCTCCAGTTTCTCCAAAAAGGAGACGTCACAGGCCTCGCCGGGTCTCAGGCATTCCTCGTCCTGAAACCAAGTCACGGTGTTCAACTTAGACAGTTACAAAGGTAAAGACACTACAAAAAGCAAAGTTCATGTACTAGCAGATGTGCTACACACCAGAATGGAGATCATGCCTCTGTGTTTCTCCTCTATTAGGTCGCATATGATCTTGTTGTCGAAATATTTCACCGTCTCCCACTGCGATTTAAAGACAGGGATCCGTTAACTTAAAAAAGTAGATGTTTATGAAACAACATGTTCATTTGGTTTCGAACTAAACAGACTCACAGCAATTCCTTCTGTCTCGTACTCCTCCTGCTCAGATCTGAGGGTGAGCTCCAGGAAAAGCTGCTGGAGCTTCTCGTTGCAGTAGTTTATGCAAAACTGCTCAAAACTATAAGTAGAAGGACGGGGAATCAGTCAAAAATACCTTAAAAACGCTCACAAAAATATTTGTGCTGCTTTTGAAAAATACTCAGATTAACTAACATTGTGAGAAATTATTTAACCTTTTAAAGCCTGATCCAAGAAAAATATGAAGAATATTGGATTTTTTTAGTCTGAAGTCTTTCTTTGGCCCCTCAACAACACATGAAGAAAAAAAAACTTAAATTATTTTGATCAAATCAGCGTGCAATAAGTCAAAAATATATTTTGGTGTAGTCTTCTACCGGCTGTTATCAGGTATATCTGAATGTGTACAACAGGGGTTTGAGCAAAGCTTTTACCACTGAATGATGCAAAAAGTCTCAGATCCAAAAGACTTCAGAAACCGTATGTATCAAATATGACACATTCAGCATTATAGGGTTAAAGAAATGGTTAGGAGTCGGACCTGTTGTGCTGCAGGACCTCAAAGCCGTAGATGTCCAGAAGCCCAATGACCGAGGAGCCTTTGCTGCTGTGGTAGATTTCATCCTGCAGTTTAATATTAATTAGTAATATTCATTAATAATGTGCACGTTAATGGCAACCACAGCAGCCTCACAGCATAACTAGATCTTTTGTTCGCAGAGTTATTCAATTAAATTCAATTCAATCTTATTTCTATAGCGTGAGGTATATAGTTACTTCACAGCGCTTTCCAAACAGAGCAGGTCAGACCCTACTCTGAAGTTTACGCTTCAGTTTAATTACAGAAAATCCAACAATTCCCACACATTTCCCACAGTGCACCTTCAGAGCCAGAGACTGGTTGATCTTCTCCACCAACCAGGTGAAGGTCCGACCGTACACCGCCTTGGCCAAAGCGTCACGGGCAGACACTGCCTGCTCGAAATTTAGCGGGCTGATCATCTGCGTTACACAAAGAAAAATAAAACTTTAATAAAGAATTACTCAACACACAGCAAGTGAAAAGAAGCAAACAAGTGGAGTCACCTCCTCTCCTTTGGCGGTTAGTTTCTTGTGTGTGAGTGCCTCCTTCAGGGCTGAGACATCAACGCCCAGCAGCTGCAAAACAAAGACACATCATGTTCTCAGATACTTTGTTTTCTTGTTTGTTTTTAAGTAATGTCAGTGGAAACTGCTCTGACCTTTGCCAGGTCTGTTAGCTGGGTCTCCGTGGTGACGTACGCTTCTCCTTCCTCCCCTTCCCCAAAGAGAGTGTTTCCCAGATGGAGAACGCTCGCAATGATGTTCAGCAGTTTCTGAGGTCAGGAAATTCAAGAAAAAGAAAACTTGGCAATTTATGTCAACCTCAGACACTAGTTTTGACGTGATTAGTCGAACTTTGCTAAAGCGAGAAGCCAAATCCAAATCTTTTTTTTT
>CAJRST010004446.1:17569514-17592753 GCA_907169785.1 Menidia menidia | reverse complement strand
AAGTCTCACTCAAAGGCCTGAGAGAAAAAGTGGGTCTTTAAAAAAGGGTTTTAAAAGAGCTGAGTGTAGGGGCCTGTCTGATAGAAAGGGGGAGGGCATTCCACAGTTTCATCAAGAGTAAAATGTAGTAACCCAAACTTGACAAGCAGGGGGCACAAAAGACCCCATTTTATCTGATCTGATCCCATTGGGGAAAACATCTTGTGTCGCACAACATTTTACTTAGAGGAAAAACAAGACATTTTTCTAAGAGTCAAAGCTAACTACTGGCTCTTTAAACACGTAAAGTAGAAACAGTTTGACCAATCCTGGCAAAGATTAGACACTGAGGGGAATACAAAGGATGAACAAAAGGGATAGACTCTTTTGTTATGAGATGGTGAGATAATGGATTCTCCTGTATGTGCCATAAACAGGCGTCTTTAAACCCCAGACAGGGTTTAGCCGTGCCAAAATATGTGTACATGTCAACTGCGTTGTGATGGCAAATATCAGAGCGGAGACGCGCACAATTCGGCACAATTCTGCACAATTCTGCACAATTCTCTGCAATGTCCCTCAGTATGATAGTCCAGAGAAAAAAAGCATGTAAAAGCATAAAAAAGCTTTCAGTACTTACACTTGCAGCTCCAAATTTCAGTCATAAGAGAAGCCCTGCTTCACTTTTGTGATAAAAAAAATAAAAAAAGCATCCAGAAAGTGGAACAAAGGGGCCAGACTGTTTTTCTTGAACCCTACGGCCTCTCAGGGGTCTCATTTGGCCGGCCGACGGCGATAAAAGGTCATTATCTCTGACCATAGAAACGTAAGAAACAGCACACGCATGGCGGAGGACAACAGTGGAAGGGAGCCAAGAGCCAAGAGGAAAGCCGGCGGACACTTCCACCTCAACCCAGAGAGGGTATTGTTCTCCCACTTGCAGGTGGGCTTCCCACCGATAGCGAATCCAGTTAACGGTCAGATTTTCCAAAGGATACATATGTGAGGAATGCTCAGGTCATGGTAAGGCCAGGCGCTCAGAAAAAGTCAAGATCATTTTTTTACTTTGCATTTCCAGCTATGGTACCCATGAGAAAGAAACAGAAACTTGAATTGCTTATAGAGGAGGAGGCGGAGCTCTTTAGAAC
The DNA here is from genome assembly GCA_907169785.1 of Menidia menidia. NCBI lineage: Eukaryota > Metazoa > Chordata > Actinopteri > Atheriniformes > Atherinopsidae > Menidia > Menidia menidia. The sequence continues at coordinate 17,591,626 of CAJRST010004446.1, read as the reverse complement.
ATTTAAAAAGATCAATAATGATTTCACATCGCAACATAAATGAGCTGTATGCATTGATAAGTTAAAGGGGTTTATATATGTGCGCAACCAAGTAAATTTCTCCATGTGAGATCATTAAAGCTTTCATCAATCAATCAATAAATCAACCAGTTTAGCTTTAATCTGTCCAAATGGTAATGAAAATGGTGGTTTAGCTGGTTGCAACATTGTGGAATTAATTATGATAAGCATCCAAAAGTAGACTTAGAGACAAAGCAAAAATATTGTCTCTTTCTGTCACCAATACTGGAACTTTTAACTTTTATTTGAACAATAAATTAGCTGTATGCACTGATAAGTTAAAGGGGTTTATATACATTATATATACGTGCACAACCAGGTTAATTTCTCCATGTGAGATCATTAAAGTAGTAAAAAATCAATCAATTAATCAACCAGTTTAGCTTTAATCTGTCCAAATAGTAATGAAAATGGTGGTTTAGGTGGTTGCAACATTGTGAAATTAATTATGATAAGCCTCCAAAAGTAGACTTAGAGACAAAGCAAAAATATTGGCTCTTTCTGTTACCAGTCCTGGAACTTTGAACTTTTATTTGAATTGGAAGCAAAGCATCAATCAGTTTTAGCGAAGAAGAAACTTAACCGAGAAAAAAAAAGAGTCCTTTGCAAGAATAGGAATTTAAAGGAAATGAAGAGACAGTGTTGGAGATGCTGGGAGAGTTAGTTTCCTGGAAAGGGGTCTCAAACAGAAAGTCATGCATCCCTGGAGTTCTGTTAGCAGTCATGTGACCTACAGCCTGCTTCTTACAGCCGGGCCTCTGATCTGACAGACTCAAGTGCTTTATTTGGGATTTTAAATCGAGTAGGAGAAAGCTTTAACTGAAACCTGCAGCTTTGTGGGTGCAGTGGGACTTGGCTAGAGGCCCTATGACTAAAACTCTAGTTGGGATGACTAAATCCAGCATGCCTTCCTTATAAGGTGTTCCCCACCATTGTGTCCCGGGGGGAGCTTGTTTGGTACCACGGCCACTTAATAAAAACCACCAAATGCATCTTTTTTTTTTGTACACCATTTACAAAAAAACCAAAACACACTCATGACTCACTGACAGGAAAGCCAAATATCCGAGTGAGTCACTCTCCCGTTTGGCTTTTCCCACTATTTTGTCTCCCAGGGCGATGGGATATAGAGGTTTATCGTAAAAAGAACGTATAATTAAAAGAATTAGACAAGCTAAATGAATCCATTGGTCGGCTCTAAGCATGATAAGACAGTTCTGAGCATCATGGCAGAGATCTTACCCGGCCTTGGTACCTCATCGTGACCCGGGGAGAGGGCAGAAGTGGTTCCCCCTCAGATTTGGGTCCTCCTCCTTCTTCTTCTTCTTCTTCTGTTTCAAAACCGACTTCACAGCTTTAGCTGGACCTTTCGCCCATGAGGAAAAGCAGCAAACGGCAAACCGTCTCCTCTCCTCTCAGCTCCGTCTGCCTCTCCCTCGTCCGTCCTCCCCCCTCTCGCCCGACTCACTCTGTGAGGACAAAACACACACACACACACACACTCAGACACACACACTCAGGCCCAAAAACACTTGAAGCTCTGCTTGTTTACACCTTCAGACTGCCTTGCCCATGACCGGTCAAAGTAAATGACCGCCTCTGCGTGAGTCCCCTTTTTTTTATCCTCTAAACTAAAACTGCAAGACGCCTGGGAAGGAACTCCACACACACTCACACACACACACACACACACGAACACACACACACACACGTCACACTTAAGAAAAAAAAGAACAAGAAAAAAAAGGCAAAGGGAAAATATGCCGTGAAAAAAAAACAAAAAGAGCTGGGTGAGTCTGGAAAAAAATACTAATATCCCCCTAAGAAAAAAACCGCTAAGATATAATCACTGTGCAGCTTCACAAAAGAAAGAAGAACTCACATGATGAGAGTTCACATTCTTCTTTCTTTCTTTCTTTCTTTTTTTAATCCTCCCTGTTTACTTCCCTCCCTCCCTCCCTCCCTCCCTTTTTTTTTCTCCCACAAGCTGCAACAGATTCACATGGGATGGGAGTTTATGTGACGCCATAACTTACACCACCGTAGAAATATGAATCTGCAGATGTGAAGTTTCTGTTGCACATCTGTTTGGTTTCCGTGGCAACAGCCATAAATCTTTGACATAGTCATTTAGAGCGTGTGTGTATGTGTGTGTGTGTGGATTATCAGATTCCTCTCTCATTATGTTCCTTCCCATTTTGGCTGGCAGTTCTGGGAGTGCTATTAAGGCCACTAAAAGAGAACAGCACCCTCCTCTGGTTTCCCTCTCCTCATCTTTCCCCCCTCGCTTCATTTCGTTTCGTTTAGCCTCGATCACTCGCTTTTTTCCCTTCGTCAGCATCGTCATCGATCCAGCGCAGAGGAATCTGAACAACGTTACCCAGGACGGAGAACTCACCCCCTTTTTTGGGTCTTTTTTTGTCTCCCTCTCCGGCCGGACTTTCCCTACCGGGGCCGAGCTTATGCAATAAAGGCGTAAAAAAAACAAAAGAGGAAAGAACAAAAAGCGGCTTGTTTATTTGAATTCTTTAAAAAAAAGGCAGAAACTTTTGTCTTTACATTCCAAATCCAAGTCGCTGATCCCTTTGTTTATCGGTCTTGTCACTTAATTCCTTCACAAAAGTCGACCATATCAGAATTTGATGTTTTATCAGAATCAGAATCAGGATAAGGTTTATTGCCAAGTACGTTTTTACACTTACAAGGAATTTGCCTTGGTGTTTGGTGCACAACACAACACTTCTATGAGAAGCAAGAAATAAAATGTAGAGATAAAAATATAGGACAGAAATGATAAAACTGAAAAATACAACCCAAGAAAGCTAAAAAAAGAAAAAAGGGATCAAGAAATATTCTTAATAAGATATTCAGTGACAGGTGACATTTACAGTGCAGCTTTTTGTTTTTAAAGCTCAAAAAGTAGCATAAAAAACTCTGGAATTCTCCAAAACAGAGTCTATTGTTAGGAGTCACATATCAGCGAGGAGGCTTTCATCGGTTAATTAGATGCTCCGTGGTACTGGCTCAAACCCCAGTTTCCTCCCAAGATTAGGCCTTTATCGTGGACCTGGAACTATTGTAGCTGCTCTAAAAATAAATCAGGTTTGGGAAAGACTCTTGGCGAGCACTTGTTAGTAGAAGGTGTAATATAATGAAAGTGGGAACCGGGAGAGAGCTCTCTTCCATCTGTAGTTTATCTGATCTTTATACGTACATTTTGTTTTTAGAAAAACCAGAAAAGAGGCTAAAGTTTCTCCTCACCTAAGAGGTGTTATAGTCTAAACTGAGTTGTTTTCCAGTCACTGTTCCTACCTTTGTCAAGCACTTCCTGTGGGGAAGATTTCCTTCCTATATGTTTCCTGGTGTTTGGGATCTTCCTTTAAGAAAAGATTCATATCTGATTCTAGCCTGAACCACATCTTTCTAGATTTTCCTTTAATGTTTGATGAAGAACAGACGGACTGAGGGACTCAGTTTAAATGATCCCCGGTTTTTCTGGCCTTCTCAAAATATCCGTAAACAAACTTTGTCAAAGCCTGACTTGTTGAAAAAAAATGGCAAACTATCTGAAATATGCCTCTGCCTTTGGGTTTGATTTGTTGTCTTGTATTTCGGCAACAACACTCTGCCTGATTTCAATTTCAGATAATCAGGTCATAAATCCCTAAACTAATTCCGAGCAGCTGACACATCATGGAGGAAATCCAGACCCAAGCTAGCTTATTTTGAATTCATATTGAAGACATCATCCCATTCGATTTCCATAACAGATCAGCGAGGAATTGTGACTTATTCGGGTGTGGCGGAACTTTCTCTTTCTTTGCTTTGTTCCAGTTTTTACACACCCATATACATTTAACTTAAACTTCCTGACTGTCTATGTTGCATTTATCTGCATTTAACTGCAGCTTAAAGACTTTATGGTGTTAATTCTCAGTGAAATATGCTTTAACTTGACTAACTTTAATGGGTAGAGGACATTTCCTGGCTAACGTCTCTTTCTGCCTAACATCTCTTAGCACCCATCTGTTGTCTCTCTCACCCTGTTCTAACCTCACCCCCCAGATACCCGTTACACCACACAGGCCGCTTCTCATAAGTTGAAGTACTTGTAAAACCAAACCCCCGTGAATCGACAAAAATGCAGAAATCCAATCGTTTAAATGGAAAAGAAAATAAGAAGAGCCGACAAGCGGAGAAAAATAGTCAAAGAGTCACTAATGATGATAAAGATTAATGTAAAAATGAGGTTTGACTTCAGTAATGTGTGTTCCTGTGCGTGTTTATGGGGATCTGACATGCATGAGCTGGTTCTCTGGGCTGTTCTGGATAATAAACAAGCTTAGGGCTCTGCCTAGTGGCAGTAATATCAATTACAACCAGGAGTTTGAACTTGGACCTGCTCTGAGCTGCTGTTTAACCCAAAAACCTCCATTAGTTTCTCTGAATAACAATCTGAGCTTTTGAACAAAATAAATATAGATATTATACATATGTTCTGAGTTACACATTTGAGCAAAAGCAAAATGAGAGGATGTAAAAACCTACCTGATCAGACTGGAGAGGGCAGAGTTGGTCCCAAGCCCACTCTTCATGGATGCCTGCTCCACTTTCCAGGAACTTCTGAATCCAAATAGATTTGATCACACAATTCAGGAACGGTGCTTTGGGCAAAAAGCTCACACATATTTAAAAAAAACGGCCACTGTGGGAAACCAGCGTTCAGGATTTGGGGGGAGCCTGTGAGATCCAGCAGGAGGTAGCATTACCAAGTTTATAGTAATCAGATATGACGCTGATGAGTTATGCCTCTGTGTGCTGGTGCTGGATTGGATCAGACCCGCCGTTAGGCCACGCCCACTCTGAGCCTCACCACCAATCATATCAGACTATTTGTCTCACTTTCTCCCCCCCCAATGATCCAAACTCCCAAACACCATCCCGGTCAACAGGAGGTGTACTGTACCAGGAACTGGTGAATATTAATTAGATAATAGGACATTAGGAACTATACGTATTCAGGTATGTATATAAAGAACAAAACAAAAAGTAGAAACAATGGGAATTTAATTGAATTACATCAGGCATTATCCCACATTCATACTTCTGAGGAAACTTCACATCAAAATAAGGGAAGATGGATCATTCCCAGGAGAAACTGACTCATACTGGACTGAATCCAACTTGTTTGAATGGTAAAGATCCAAAAACATAAGTGGGAAAAGCCAAACTGTCTTTTTGGCCAATTTATACAAGTAATTTGACTTCATTGAGTCATGTGCTGTTTGGTTTTATGTCACTATATCAGAAACAAAGATGGATTTGAACCTCAATCTCATTGTTACACATCCAAATGTGTTTTTGTTTTGGGCCTGTTTGGCATTTGGTTTGTCATTAATCTTATATTTTGTACATTATTCTGAGTTTGAGTATACAAAAGATGCTATCAGAGCAAGTTGGAACACAAAATCATGAGTAAACCATCCAACATGAATGAATAAAATCACATTTTCTGATTAATCTATATTTATTTAGTTGTTTTAATAAATAAAAAAAGGTTAATTGATAATTGGTTTGGATTGTTTTGTGTCCATTACAGGATACTGAAGTCTACTCAGACTATCCTGACCACACCGGGCTTTTTTTACCAGGCCTGTGTTGATAGCCAGAGCAGTAAATGCTATTATCTTTAGCCATTTTTTTTCCTGGGTCCTTGCTAACAGCATGGTATGCTGGCAAACATACAGGAACTGGTCAGTGTTGACATACAGTAAATCCCATTTTTGGCATGCTTCGACTTAACTCACCCCCTGAAAGCAGCGGCCATAAGGAATGAAAGTCTCCAAGAAAAACGCCAAAGATGGCCCCGTGTCCATTACAGTGCACAATCTAACCCCTCAATTTCACTCTATTGCCATCCTTTTAACTCAGAGTTCAACTCTGTATATTTTATTTAACGTAAATGATGGATAATGTGTTCGTATAAATGAATGATTGAACAGCCTCTGATGGCTTAACAGACTTATCTTATTCAACGGTTATGGTTAAAGTGTTTTAGTTTAACAGATGTCAGACATTTTAAATTGACACTTTAGGGCCTGTATGTCAACACGGGAGCGGTGCAGTATATAGATATATAAGGGGTATACGGAGTATTTCCTAGGGTTCTTTTTTTATATTTGAGAGCTTCTTCCTCACTCTGATGTAGACGATGACATCTTGTAATGTCTGGAAAGCTAGAAATCCCAATTATCTATGCACGCAGCTTCCCTTTCTGCCAGGATTGCTTTATAAATTTGCTTAATATCATATCTGGGAAGATTCCCAGTCATCCAGGTCATGGTCAAGCTAATGGTCTTTACCATTAAAGCTCCCCCAGGTGAGCTCCACCACGGGCCATCCAGCAGGAGAGACCAGAACCACCTTTTATTGTGTGTTTTTCCGCCTAATTCTTTAAATATACCTATATTATATTCATCTCAGTGCTCCCTAACATCAGTTAGAACTGATTAAGAGTCTTGGCCTTCTAGAAAAACTCAAGTCCAGTTGCCTAAACTGAAATTTCCAAGCTTGGATGCTATGAAAAGTAAAATTAGAAGGCACTTTTCAGTTAGTTTTATGTGAAAACTGCTTCATTTTAGATGCTGCTTTACCTGTGCTTTACCAGGGACCAGAACAACCTTTTATTGTTTGTTTTTCTTCCCTTAATTATTTAAATATACTTATATTATATTCATCTCAGTGCTCCCCAACATCAGTTAGAACTGACAAATGCTGTTGGTCTTATAGAAAAACTCAAGTCCAGTTGCCTAAATTGAAATTTCCAAGCTTGGATGTTATGAAAAGTAAAATTAGAAGGCACTTTTCAGTTTCATTTTAGATGCCGTTTTACCTGTGCTTTACCTGTGCTGCTGGATGGTTCTGGTCCATCCAGCACCAGGGACCAGAACCACCTTTTGTTGTTTGTTTTTCTTCCTCTAATTCTTTATATATACCTACAGTTTATTAATCTCAGTGCTCCCCAAAATCAGTTAGAACTGATGAAGAGTCTTGGTCTTCTAGAAAAACTTGGTTCCAGTTGCCTAAATTGAAATTTCCAAGCTTGGATGCTATGAAAAGTCAAATTAAAGGGCACTTTTCAGTTAGTTTTATGTAAAAACTGCTTCATTTTAGATGTTGGTCCATCCAGCAGCAGGGACCAGAACCACCTTTTATTGTTTGTTTTTCTTCATCTAATTCTTTATATTTTATTCATCTTCATTTTATTCATCTTTATTTACAGTTTATTCATCTCGGTGCTCCCCAAAATCAGTTAGAACTGATGGCCTTCAAGATAAACTCAAGTCCAGTTGCCTACATTTAAATTTCCAAGCTTGGATATTATACAAATAAATTAGAAGGCACTTTTCAGTTAGTTTTTATGTAAAAACTGCCTCATATTGGCCCTTTAGGACGCTCCTTTACCTGTGAGTGGGTCCACACCAGTGTCCACCATCTCAGACTTTGGCCTGAGGTCTGACAGGTGATTTTGGACCTGGTTTTACCTCAGAGGGACTGGGTAGGTCTGCAGCCTCTCAGAGAAAGCGGATCTTGCTGCTGCAGTTGTGTGCGGGCGCCGCTGGGTGAGTCCCTCTGTCTCCACAGCTCCCTTTTTCCCAAAGAAAAAGAAGAGGAGATCTAGGTCCGGGGGAGGAGGAGGGCCGCCCGCCGCCGCCATTATCGGGAGAGCTGACAGAAAAGGAAAAAAAAAAAAAAAAAAAAATCCCCCCTTCACTTTCACGCACGCAATCCGCTCCAAGGGGAATCGATCGGGACGCAAAAAAAAAAAAAGATCCCGGTGGACGGAGGGAGTCTTATTTCTAAAACTATACCCCTGTCGTCTCGTGGACGCGCGCGCGAGCGAAAAAACCGGCCCCGGCGTTGTTATGTGGCCACAACAATGGACAGAATAATTATTGGAAAAAGCAACGTGGTGAACCGAGAGGAAGACGACTGAGCAGATTTTTTATTTACAACCCCAAATCTAACCGGAGGATTTTAAAAAAAACAACAACACAACAACTAAACAACCAAACAACAACAACCCTGGATCGCTCCGTGCTGGGAGACGTTTATTTCTTCCTTTTCTCTTGGTTTTTATTTAGCAACAAAAGCAGTGTGTGTGTGTGGAGGGTGGGGGAAACAAAAAAAGGGGGGAGCGCAGACATGGCTGGTGGAGATTCATCCACAATGACCCGGACGCACCGGTGGTTGTGATATTCGGGGGGATCTTTTCCGGGGAATAAAGAGGAAGCCCCCGGTGGATTCTGCGGCTTTTTTTTGCTTGTGCACATCAGGCTGCGGCAAGCTGGCCCTGACAGATGCGAGGGGGAGAAAGGGAGCAGTGCGCCGGTATGTATAGCCTACCCTCCGTGGCCGTTTTCGAGCGTAAAGACGCTTCCAAACTAGGAGAGAATGGGTTTTTTTTTGTGGAAATAGGTCCCCGTTGAATGATCCCAGTGGATAAGGTGGCAGGTTATTCCGGATTTCATTCTGTAGACAGCAGGCCCGGCGTGGTCAGCCCCCCCCCCTCCCCTTCCTCCCTCTTCCACCACCCCCACCCGCCCATGTCTGTGCGCCCTGGAGCCCGTGGTAACCGGTAATCCTCGTCCACGACACGTAACCTTATTTTTTTTAATGCTAAATGGCGTTTTTTGGGGTTTGGCCCGTAGGTTTTTTGGGTGGTGCGCGCAGGGTTGGTCCAACTGTGCCAAACGCAGTTGGGTTTTTTTTATTATTTTTTTTTTTCCGGGCGCATAACTTGGTGCTCCGGCTGGTATCAGGGGCCTATAGCTCAGCTGAGCTACTGTTCACTGCCCATAGCTGCTGTTGACCCTGTTGGAGCTGTTATTCTCCAATAAAAAAAACCCTAAAAAACCCAAATCCATTCCTGTATTAGACTGATTAATCCATTCTAAGTTTATGCGTAATCTTTAAGCGAGTGACTGAGTGGAGTGTCTCCGGTTGATGGTTTTGACAACTTGATAATTGCAGCAGCATCTCACAAGAGGCGTAATAAAGAAACAGTTACCGGCTCCATAAAAATGGATGCGGCGTCCTTTTGGCGTTGGCCGTATTCGTGCTTGACTTTGTCTTAATTTGCTTAATTTTGTTCGGGGAGATAAGAGATAAGAAATGCTCTTTTATTTACCCTTGGAAAGTGGTGTCTTTGGTTTAAAATGGAGACCGGGGTTGCCTTCATGGAACCCGGTTAAAACAGGGTTCATCCATCCAGCTGAAAGAGGGCCACTCCTGATATGGTTTGTGAGATTGTGAGATTAATATTTTGGGCCTTGTTTGATGATGCAGGGATTTTGGAGGTCAGTGGAGCAGCTCCGGAAGATCACTCAGCAATAGTGATTGTATGATTAGGATTAAAGTAAAAATACCAGTACCCGGTCCTGCTTCTCTCCATTTGCAACCATGATTTATGAGAAATTGTTAGCGATGATTAAATTATTTGGCCAGATTAATTCAAATAATATAAACATCTGTTTGCCTGAGACAGGATAACATATTTTTCCTGGTTGCATTTTATTGATGTTTTTCAGATCTGTAAGATACTCAGTATTCAGTATACTCAGTATTTTGGTTGATAAAGAGTCAAACAAACAAAGGAGCTAAACCAAAATATTACCCTTATTAAAGCAGTTAAAGTCTCTCACAATCCAAGAATTGCAGGTAAATGTGTGTCTCGGTTGAATCAACTTACAAACATTTATGTTCTTCATTTTCGTATCAGCAGAAACAGTCGATATTATAAATGCTTGGCCTTGCTGTTCTTTTATTTCTGATCACCTTATGCTTTTGTTAACTGACTGAATATGATTCCAAAACAAACACAGTACTTGATATTAACTTGCTGAGCAGTTGTAATGTTGTGATTTACGCAAATTACAATTAATTGCAGCTTGCGAGGGAGCTCGCTAGCTGCACGATCAAGGTTACAACCTCACATTGGAGAAACCACTTAATTATGTAGCTTTAGCCATTCAACCATTCCTTAACTGTCACTAGCAAAAAAACTTGAATGGATTAAGATGTTCGTTTGACTATGATACATAATTCAGTGACATGTTTATGAATTTTTATCGGTCCCGTTACTATTTTTGCATTTATGTTTTTTGTCTTGTAGTTGGACATTTTCATTATTGACTTTGTTAATTTTTTTCCCATTTTGTTTTTGTCTTTTTCAACAGGACCATACACTTGGAGGGAATGAATGAAAGAGCCCACTGCCCATATCACTGCACTGTTATTTATTAGAACTGAAGCCCAGGTGGCAATTTTTATGGACAAACGCATAAGTGAACTTTTTTACACAGTGCCTGTTTATGGCAGGATGAGTGTCAGAAGGCTATAATGGCAAAAAAGCAAGATGCGAGATCACCCATTTACAACCTCATCGTGGTGGGTTTGTCGGGAACGGAGAAGGAAAAGGGCCAATGCGGGGTTGGCAAGTCCTGCCTGTGTAATCGGTTTGTTCGGCCCAGTGCGGACGACTTTTATCTGGACCACACATCAGTGTTGAGCACTAGTGACTTTGGGGGTCGGGTGGTTAATAATGATCACTTTCTGTTCTGGGGCGAGGTGTCCCGGGTCCTGGAGGAGGGGCCCGAGTGCAGGATGCACGTCGTCGAGCAAACCGAGTTCATTGACGACCAGACTTTCCAGCCACACCGTAGCACCGCTATGCAGCCTTATATCAAACGGGCAGCTGGGACCAAGCTGGCCTCTGCCGAGAAGCTAATGTACTTCTGTACGGATCAGCTGGGTCTGGAGCAGGACTTCGAGCAAAAGCAAATGCCGGAGGGCAAGCTGCAGGTCGACGGCTTCCTGCTTTGCGTCGATGTGAGCCGGGGCATGAATCGTAACTTTGACGACCAGCTGAAATTTATCACAAACCTCTACGGTCAGCTCAGCAAGACGAAGAAGCCCATCGTGCTGGTGCTCACCAAATGCGACGAAGGAGTCGAACGCTACATCAAGGATGCTCACACGTTTGCTATCACCAAGAAGAGTTTACCTGTCGTCGAGACGTCAGCCCGCTCGAACATCAACGTGGACCTTGCGTTTCTCACTCTGGCTCAGCTCATTGATAAAAGCAGAGGCAAGCCCAAGATCATTCCTTATTTTGAGGCTCTGAAGCTCCAGAGTCAACAGATAGCATCTGCTAAGGATCGCTATGAATGGCTCATTAACCGCATAGTAAAGAATCACAATGAGACCTGGTTAAACACTAGTAGACGCATGAACACCTCACCAGAGTACAAAGAGTATGTCTTCTTGGAGGGAACGGCGAAATGCAAAAAGCTTTTTCAACAGCACGTCTATCGACTGAAGCAGGAACACATTGAGAAGCGCCGCAAAATATACTTAAGCACTCTCCCTTTAGCACTTAGTTCTTTGGTGCCAGATCTGGATGAGATAGATCAACTGAGCTGGTCTGGAGTGCAGAAGGTGCTAGAGTCCAAACAACACTTTGCCCACTGGTTTGTTGTTCTGGAGGACTCTCCGTGGGAGGACACGTCTCACATCGACAACATGGAAGACGAGCGAATCCCCTCCGATCTGTTGGAGACGGCTGAAGCAGAGGACATATTTAACGCTCATCTAGAGCATTTGCGAAACGAGTGCAGACGGGCCGAGATGAGACAGGAGTTCAAGCAGAAACTGGCCTCCTCCCCCTTCGTCACACCTGGTAAGCCTTGGGAGGAAGCGCGCAGCTTCATCATGAATGAAGAGTTCTACCACTGGCTCGAGGAGACGGAATACCTGGACCTTTACAACCGTCACCAGAAGGAGATCATCGACCGTGCCAAGGAAGATTTCCAGGAGCTTTTGCTCGAGTATTCTGAGCTTTTTTATGAACTTGAGGTGGATGCCAAGCCAAGTAAAGAGAAGATGGGGGCAATTCAGGAACTTCTGGGGGAGGAACAGAGGTTCAAGGCACTACAGAAACTTCCTGCTGAAAGAGATGCGCTGGTTTTGAAGCATATCCACTTTGTTTATCATCCCACCAAGGAAACCTGCCCTAACAGTCCTCACTGTGGAGACTCAAAGATTGAACAACTCCTTGTTTCCCGTTTCCCTTCCTGTTACCCCTTTTTTGATGTAAAAGCTCATTTTGGAGACACCAAGGCTGACAGAATTAACCTGGTCATACTAGGAAAAGATGGCCTTGCCAGAGAATTCGCCAATGAGATTAGGGCCCTCTGCACAAACGATGACTGGTATGTGTTAGATGGGAAGATGTATGAGCTGACGCTGCGGCCTATCGAGGGAAACGTGCGTCTCCCGGTAAACTCCTTCCACACCCATACTTTCACCCCTCACGGATGTCTTTGTCTTTATAATTCAAAAGAGTCCCTGTCCTACGTGGTGGAAAGCCTTGAGCGTCTTAGGGAATCGACTATAGGCCGAAGGGATAGCCAGTTGGCACAGCTGCCAACATCTCTGCTTTTAGTGACTAAAAGAGGTGTCGGATCATATGTAGATATTGGTGGTGACACTGCCTTAAACCTAATAACACAGGGCCAGCAGGTTGCAAGAAGACTACAGTGTAGCTTTTTAGACCCTGCCTCACCTGGCGTGGGCTACGGCCATAATGTGAACGAGACTCAAATCAACCAGGTACTAAGGGGCCTTCTGGACATTAGAAGGAGCACATCTTTCAGTAGCAGTAGCTCCCCGCCTCTCCTCCCTGAGCCTACGGGCCTCAGAGATTCCCCTCAGCAACCGGTCCAAGAGGCGGATCTTCGTATCGTCATGTGCTTAATGTGTGGAGACCACTACGATGTAGATCAGCTCCTGTCCCCTTTTCTAATGCATCAGCACTGCAGGCCCATGTCTAATAGCGGTACCTCTGTGTTGCTGGAGCAGACGGTTGGTGGACACAAGCTGGCCATAGAGCTGTCACTACTGTCGTACCATGCCTCCTTTACCCTGAGGAAGAGCAGGTTAGTTCACGGCTACATTGCTGTGTACTCGGTCTCCCGAAAAGCCTCCCTGGAGACCCTGTGTGCGTTCTTGTGTGAGGTTCAGGACATCATCCCCATTCAGCTGTTGGCAGTAGGTGATAGCCAGGCCGAGCTCACTGACAGCGACTATGCCTGTGAGCAGATGATCCAGGGGGAGGAGCTAGCGCACGAGATCGAGGCTCGCTTCAATAGTCTGGTGTGTGGATCCGGGGGAGTGGTGGGTGGCCTGCACCGGATCGAAATGTTCCACTCGTTTCTGATGGAGGTGGTGGAGAAACGCAACATTGTGGAGGCCACACACATGTATGACAACGTCGCTGAGGCCTGCACCTATGAAAACGTCTACTCCCCACGCTGCAGCTCTCCGAGCACCGTCACCATGTTCCTGGATTCGGAGGACGATGTGGAGCCGTCTCCTCCATACTACGACGGCACCCTTTCCTCTCAAAGCGGGGGCTTCAACCTGCCCGACTTGGATTCTGCCGACATCTCCGTCATCTCTGACATTAGAGACTTTGAGAACAAGCTCAATAACAAGATCCCCCCTCAAGTGAGAGTCAAACCAGGCGTCACGTTCGACTTCCGGAAGGTTAACCGTAGCCCATACATCGACACGCTAGGTCACCGTCGCTCCCTGCCCTCTGCTGTTACCTGGGTGCCCGGAGGGGACGTTGGTTACGACCCCTCAGACTACGCCGAGCCCATCGACGCCGTCTCAAAGCCCCGCCCCAGCAACGAGGAGATCATCTACTCGGTTCCGCACGACAGCACGCAAGGCAAGATCATCACGATACGCAACTCCAACCGGATGCATTCGAACGGAAACGGCTCGGACAGCGAGGCGGACAGCAGCTCTCTGGAGCGGAGGAGGAAGTTCTCAGCGGCCGGGGTGAAGCCCCGTTTGTACCGCGACCGCTCGAAGAGGCTCGGAAAGTTCAGCAGCTTCCGCACGAGCTTCATCGGCAGCGACGACGAGATGGGGGCGCTCCCAAAGTCCAAAGAGGATGACTTCGGTACCTTGAAAGGGGACAGTCTTGTCATCGAGGAGACTGAAGACCCAAAGAAGAGGAACATTTTAAAGAGCCTTAGACGAACAGCCAAGGTATGTATTACATGAAATCTTTGATCTTTTTCCCATGTAGAACTTACTCTTCCAGATAGCCACTGACATTAAGACGCCATCTTTGAATGTATATGAACTGAAAATCCCATTTGGAGGATCTACACATTAATTGAAATAGTCCAAAACTGTCCTATTACAGAATTTGACTGAATATCCGTTAATATTTGTGTGATTTGTCTTACTCCTGCTTGCAGAAAACAAGACCAAAGCCTCGTCCAGCTATTCCCAAGCCCATAGAGAGCAGTTACTTCGGGGTCCCTCTCGCAAATTCGGTATCTCCAGACAGACCTATCCCACTCTTTATTGAGAAGTGCGTCCGGTTTATTGAGACAACAGGTAAGCTCTTGTTTTATTGTGAGCAAGACAATGATCATGTACAAGGTTTTGGAAGATCGCATTTCATAGAGCTTGAATTTCAGACAAATCAAAAGGAAATTTAATACGAACAAGGTTCTCTTCTCTCTCAGTAATGTCTTTTTCAAAATGAATATTACATACAGCATTCACACTTCAAAATGAATAATTTAGTGTCACCCACAGGTTACCTGTAAATGTCAGTAATATATAACACGTGTTACCCACTATTTTTTTTTTTATAAAGGTAGACGGCCATAAAAAAATGTAGAAGCAGGGACTTTAAAGTTGTCGATTCATGGTTTCCATTGTTAATGATTTCTTATTGCCATCAGTAAGTGGCAGATGCTTCTTACATGGCTGGAGGCTTCATTTAAATGTACTAGTTTATGTGCCAGCGAAATGGATGACTGTCAAATTTGATTTTAGTTTTTTTTTATAGCCCAAAAAAAAATTTTGTCATCATTTAGTGGACATGTACTCACACTTTCATGAAACTTCTTCAATGTTCAGAGGGATCCAGTCATAACAATGGTACCTGAAATTTCAAATCAGACCGAAAGACTGAACAGTTTTCTCTTTAATGTGTGATGTGGAAAATATTCCCATTAGTGGGTTTAATTTATTTGTGAAAGCAAATGTTGCTATCTTTTCTTTCCATAGTTGAAAACATATCTGTTAGTCATACATTATATTAATGCTAAAGCAGATGTTTAGGTTAAATGTGGTCAAGTTTTCAAGTAACATGGTTGACGTAGAAAGAAGTTTTCCTTATTTTTGCCAAAAGCTAAGGCCTCAGGCTGCTCTGAACACTTGCTTTCCAAGTTCCTCGTTCAGCCTTCATGCCGAGCTGACATCTGCTCGTGACAGATTTCTTTATGTGATCATCTGCTACGCGGACAAACGCTCAGCAAAGTGAAACTAGCGATTTGATAATTAGTGATTTCAAGTTAATCTGGAGAAATGAAGGAGCTAAATAGCTTGAGAGCGAGGAAAGGCTTCGTCAAGGCAAAGGAAAAAGGTTTTTAAACATCAGTTTATAAGAAATAAGTCTATCCTTCAGTGTAGAGATGCTGTAGTGGAATAAAAGTGAATGAGTTAGAAGGTCCTCTTTAATTGATTGATTTATTTTGCTATCTAAACACGCTAAT
The DNA here is from genome assembly GCA_907169785.1 of Menidia menidia. Classification (NCBI taxonomy): domain Eukaryota; kingdom Metazoa; phylum Chordata; class Actinopteri; order Atheriniformes; family Atherinopsidae; genus Menidia; species Menidia menidia. Next base: position 17,575,919 of record CAJRST010004446.1, on the reverse strand, counting down.
TCCCACATGATAATATGCTCACATATGATAAAAGGCTGCACTGCTGTTAAAACTGTCGGCATTTTTAATAACATCCCTGTTGAGAAACGCACCCACTACGTTAGACTTTCTTTTGTTTCCCACCCACATCTTCCCCCCTCTCTCCTCAGGCCTGAACACGGAGGGTTTGTACCGCGTCAGTGGCAACAAGTCGGAGATGGAAAGCATGCAGAGGCAATTCGAACAGGGTGAGTGGCTAATCGCAACAAGTTTAAACCACTTGTTTGACGCGTAATTACGTTAGCGCCTTGTCAAAACATAAACACGGAGTTATCGGAGGAAAAGTGACAAGCACTTGATTGTTCCGTCCTGGTGCAAACGTTTTTTTTTTTTTTTTTCTCCTGATCCCTGTCATCCCCCGTTGCATAGACCACGGATTAGACCTGGTGGAGAAAGACTTCTCCATAAACACTGTGGCTGGAGCCCTCAAAAGCTTCTTCTCTGAGCTGCCTGAGCCCCTGGTGCCTTGCGCTCTGCAGGTGGACCTACTGGACGCGTTCAGTAAGCAAACACCGCTGGGCTGGGAGGCTCTTTGCCAGAAACATAAAAAGATGTTTTCTTCAGGGGGTTGGGAAGGTTTTGAGAGATCTGCTTTACCTTTGTTTTTTTTTAGCTTAAAAATGTTGATGTTTGGTTATGGAATCTTAGTGGTAATAACAGAAAATGCTGTACGTTTAGAAATCAACGACAGAGAACAGAGGCTGTACACGATGAAGGATGTCCTGAGGAGGTTCCCCAGGGAGAATTATGATGTCTTCAAGTACGTTGTGAGCCACTTACACAAGTAAGTCTCCCCTCTTATTTTTCTAGAAATGGCCGAACTCCATTTAACCCTTTAAAGCCTGATCCAAGTCCAAGAATAAAACAAAACAGAAAATTTACTTTTTTTGTTTTTAAGTCTTTATTTGGCCTTTTACCAAAATATGTAAAAAGAAAAAACAGAAATACATTTTTAATATTAATCATTTATTACTATGCGATAGGTCAAGATGATTTTTTGTGTAGTCTTCTGCCCCCTGTTATCAGGTGTGTCTGATTGTGTACAATAGGATTTTGAGCAAACTTTTTACCATTAAATTAAGCTAAAGGTGTCAGACGCAAAACATTTCAGAAACCGTTTGTATCAAATATGATACATTTGGCATTACAGGGTTAAATCACAGATGAAGCTCTTTTTTTTTTGTTGTTTATTTTCTGTACGTTGGGAGTCGGTATAAATGGGCGTGGCCCGGCCTGTGTTCCCAGGGTGAGCCAGCTGCACCGGGTGAACCTGATGACCAGCGAGAACCTGTCCATCTGTTTCTGGCCCACCCTCATGAGGCCCGACTTCTCCACCATGGACGCGCTGACCGCCACGCGCACCTACCAGACAATCATCGAGAGCTTCATCCACCAGTGCGCTTTCTTCTTCTACAACCAGCCCCTGCTGGACTCTCCCACCGGCCTGGGGGGGGGGGGGGCTCCCGGCCTCGCCCACCACCTCCACCCTGGGTGGGGGGGGGTCGGCCTACTCCTGCTACCGCTCCTCCCCCCCCCACAGCGCCGCCCACTTCAGCCCCCTGCAGCAGCAGTCCCCCCCCCACCACCCCCCAGTCCCCCCTGCAGTCCCTGCTGCCCCCCCTCCACCAGCACCCCCACCCCCACCCCCACCACCCCCCCGCCGAGCAGGAGACACTGTGAGAGACCGTGAGACTCTGGTTCTGGACCTTATCGCCAACGCACACACACACTGACACACACACACACACACACACACACACACACATACACACACATATGAACACATATACAGTGGGGGGAAATAAGTATTTGACCCCTTGCTGATTTTATCAGGTTTGCCCACTTACAAAGAATGCAACGATCTATAACTTTAATCATATGTACATTCTAACAGTGAAAGACAGAATCCCAAAGAAAATTCCAGAAAATCACATCATATGAATTTATACAAATTGATAAGGAAAAAAATAGGCATTCTTTGTAAGTGGGCAAGCCTGCAAAAATCAGCAAATGGGTCAAATATTTATTTCCCCCACTGTACATGAACACGTACACGAACGAGGAGAAAAAAAAGAAAGAAAACCCCCCACTCTTTTGTGTTTTCTCATGGACAACCTTAGGATTTTAAGGACGAGTGTCTGAGAAAACTGCTGTTTGTTTTCATCATCCGCCTCTCGGATTGTCGGATTTTCGGATTTTCGGATTTTCGGACGTCTGTTCAGAAGAAGAGGACCGTGGTCACTGCCACAGCCGGCCTTTTATCTGTCCAACCCCCCCCCCCCCCAACCCCTTTTACCCTACACTACCAAGAAACTAAACTAGAACCCTCTACAAGCTGGAAGAGATGATTTGTGGCCACCATGTTTTTTATCTGTGTAAAAAAAACTCTTTTTTTTTGTTGTTTTTTTGTTTTTTTTCTTTCTGTTGAAAGTACTGCCACTGGATTTATGGTCTGGTCCTCTGTAGGTCCTTTTGGCAGCAGCTTGCTCCATAGTAGCAGAGTTTTTTCCTCCGCGTCTGCCTTTTTTTTTGGGTTTTCTCCTACCGGCTCTATTCGATGAGTCGGGAAAAAAGGGGGGAAAAAAAAGAAGGCGAGGCCAGGAGGGGAAACACATCCAGGGATGCACTTTAATGATCACTGTTGTTTTTCCCTTGCAAAAGGGGTTTTTCGACATACTGTTTTTCTCGTGTGTGTTGTTTTTTTTGTTTTTTTTTTATTTCACAACTCAAACAGCCATACCCATTGCCTCAACGAAGCTCGGGCCGATCAAATTTTGTTTACATCCGACTTGTTTTTTTGTATCCACAAACTTATCTGAAGCACTTTTTTGATAGTGTAGTGTTAAATAAAGTGAAGAAACGCCACGTGGATTAATTGTCAATATTTGTTTTGTTTGGCGCTTCGAAATGTGGCATCGATGCAGGCTTGTTTAACAAGATCCTTTTTGTAAAAAAAAAAATCTAGTCTTTTAACTGGGTCCAGGCGTCCCATTTTTTGGGTTGATGGGAAATCCGAATCCGCTTTCTGTCGCTCTTTCATCCAGCCATGTGAAAAAACCTAGTTTTGTTCGTCCTTTTTTTTTTTTTTTAGCTGTCTGTTGATCCGAGTGGGACGTTTAGGGACTTTGTTTTAACCGGGCCATCGTATTATCGGAAGAAGAACTCGCCTGTCACCAGTGAAGGAAAGAGAAATCTCGCCATTTTGAATGTGTAACCTAGTCATACCATAACAGATTTACCTTACCACCCACTGTCCACGGAAACCAAATGCTTGAAACGTGATAGGTTGCTGGACGTGTTGCCGTGGCTGTGTGTCGAACCGAGCTCTTTGTATTCGTGTAATATAAAGAACCTTTAACTCAGAAGGTTTAGTGCTCTAAATGTGCTGTTACTGCTCGTCCTGCTATACAAAACGTCGACAAATACGAGCCAAATCAAGGACACGATTACCACTGGCCGTTTACCTGCTGTAGTTGAGTAGTTTTACGCTGGCATATCGTTCTTCCCTTTTTCAATTACCACATGCAACCCTGTTTCGCAACCTACTAATGAAGGTCCAATAACTAACCGTTGAATTTGTGTGAGGAAATGCTGTTTTTTTTTTTCTCCAATGAGAATAATGGACAACCAATGCCTGCGAGCTGAGCTTTGAGAGGTCGGAGGCCCCCGTCTGTGTCAAATTAATTGGTCGCGTCACAATTTGGGATCATAAGTCACCGGTACTTTTTGCAACTTTTTAAGATTTGCACAGAAATCGGTCAAGAAAACCCTGGGCAAAACCTGCCGTTTAATGAGCATCGAGTGTGTGCATACTACTCTATAATGGTTGTTTATTTGTATGTTGGGGGACACCACCCTTTAGTCGATGGTAGAAAAAACATTTCTAGTGTGTATTTCAATGATTGAAAGTCCATTTCTACAATTTTTGTGAATGGTTCGAGGCCACTTAAGTTTAGTGCATGATTTAAAAAAGAAAAAAAAGAAAAAGAAAAAGAGACACATTGAGGGAGCGGTCAAAAGCCTCCCCCCTGTTTTAAAACATGAAAATTAGTACAAAAACTAAACGAATGATAAAGCGAAAATAGGTGAAACGTGAAGGTTTGTGTATTGTGCACCAGGATTTAAACCATGGAATTTGTCTGACTGAGAATAGTGTTTGAAGATGAAGGCCTTATGTGAACTGTACAATAGTTAATAAATTAAGTCTTGTAAAATTGGTTTTCTTGTGGTATGTGTGTGTTTTACAGATTTTATTCCAGCTTCTTATCATGCAAGATTGATATGATCTTTGTTAAAAATGTCCCTTTTTTGACAGCAGATTGATCACAAAAACAGTCAAAAAAGAGACCTTAGACATAAAAATGCCCAATTTTTTCCCATCTTGTTAAGATATTGTGTGAAAAATGAGAAAACTAAACTATCCTTCAACCTGCTGCCACATGATACTAATAATATTCATTATTTGCTTTTTTCACAGGAGAATTTTTCATGATCTGTAATTGCTTTACAGACCAAACTTTCATTTTAACAACCAAGCAGAAAAATGATGCCTTGGATAACAGATAAAAAAAAATATAGAAAGAACAAAGGACGACAAATATAGGCTGAAGCTTGCATGAAGCGTCCCGAACAATGAGCTAATTCTAAGACAAAGTCAATTACACGCAGAAATACCTGTGCTTTGTGAACAAGGAGCCCCAGTATTCAGGCACCGCTGTTGCACAGAACATCAATTATTCACAGCATATCCGTCATGAGTGACTGCCCTCTTTTAGGAGAAGACTTTTGTCACAGTATCTATTAACTTTTGAGGAGGGCCTATGAAAGAGTCCCTTAAGCCATTCAAACTTATCATACACACACACAAAAATACTACAAACCTCTTATTTATATCTACTATGCTAGGATATGAATAAAATCACTTTTATGCTATAGACAAATTAGATTATATCAAATTTGAGTAACATATTCAGAGTCCAGAGTTCAACCAAATTTTGTTTTGGAGTCTGTAAACAGCAGATAGCACTGTTGCTAAAAAATATATAAACATTTATAACATAGAAGAGAAGCTAAAATGAGCAAAAGTCTTTAGTTTGTCATCGAGACTAATTTTGAATAAATCTATGTGTTTTTTTTTTGTGGAGAAAATCTAAAACACACAAAGCCTGTGGCGCCATCTAGCGGCTAAAGGCCGGAGCTGCATGTATTTCCTAATTTTCTATTTTCTCCACAGACATGACATCATTTAATAAATTAACTGAATGTGAGTGCAATCTCACAATCCCCATTCTGTCCTCTAAAATATTTGTTTATTCTCAAAGAAGGACTTATTTTATGTTTTACAAAGAAAACATTCAAATAAAGTTCAAGCAGAACAAGAATATATCTAATACAAATCTTCTCTCTCTCTTTAATTTGCATTTAGAACATATAGGAGTTACTTTCTTGTTAAGTTTACTTATTCTTCTGTTTGATTTTTGGTCTTTGTGCCTCATTTTTATCTTTCTTATGTGTTTGTCTTGTGTTTCCTGTGAGCTTTAGTATGCAAACTCAGAACTCTCTTTCCATCTCTGAGTTTTCTTCATACGAGGAAACTATTTTTTCTCCTTTCATCCCTTAATTCACAATCAGAAGAACTACCAATGTGTAGTGATTTGCTAAAAATTGATATTCCTCCATCCAAAGATCAACACATTTCGATTTTTGACCCGCCCCCCTTACTTACACCACTTTCAAATACTATTAATCTACTGTAAATAGCTTTTAAAATCAGTTTAATTTTTTTCCCTAAGGATTAACTTTAACAAAACATGTTCGAGGACTGTTTTTAGTTTAGGATTGGCTCCAAATTTCAGAAAACCCATCAAAGAAAATGACAATGCTAATTTGATAACATCAGTTTTGATATGTAATATCAGATCTATCCTTTTTCCACCATTATTGTTAGATTTCACAGGTTTTTGTACTGTTAAAGCACTGTCTCTGAATTAGAAACTATATTAGTTCAAACTGTTTCGATACGAGGATGAACTTTTAGGAAATGACAGAGGCCGTGACGTATGAAAGATAGCTTTATTGCACAAGGTGTTAGAATGATCTTTTTAGTTTTTGCTTTCTTTTCATAGAAAATGTACCTTTGAACACAAGCAATTGCTGTAACAAGCAACTCAAACAAATGTTTGGGATACCCTCAACATTTTTTCTTTTTTTTCCTTTTTTTTCTGTTTGTTTTTGATTTTCAGACATTTTTTCCATCGATTTTCCCTTTTAGCAAGCATGCAATGACATTTTTGAGGATGAACAAAATACAAAATAATGATAATAAAAAAAGTAAATAGGACAAATGACAACATCGAAAGACTTTTT
>CAJRST010004446.1:17547607-17569504 GCA_907169785.1 Menidia menidia | reverse complement strand
GGGGGGGGGGGTCCGGAGATAAAGTGTGGGACATTTACAGTACTTCAGAGACAGGACAACAACAAAGATATCATTTTTTAGTGAACATTATAGAATTTTTTCAAAACAGAACTCCCTGACATATAATATCTCTCGACGTTAAATTATTCAACTTCATTCACATCATGACTGGCATTCCTTTCAGCTCATCGTTGCATTTGTGACCTTCTTTAGAATTATTTGGGGATCCTCTGAGATCCTCCGATTTGGCTTTCTGAATGTTATTGTATCTACCGACCTGGGGCTCGTCACAAGCTACATAAAACGTTAAAAAGCCCGTCTCCAAACATCACAAACATCCTGGAAGGCCTTTTTGCGTTGTGATTGTTTCCACATCCACGCCTTGAAAAGACAAAAAGGCCCTCTCTCCCTCTCTGTAAGCCGCCCAACGTACAATAACATGCAGAATATCCCGTATACTGTATATATACACTAAACATTTCCTTTCCTCAGTCCGACCTTTTTAAAATTTCTCTCTTTTTTTTTTTAAATCTAATGATTGAGCGATTGTCTCCTTCTTAAAATTTGACCGTAACATTTAAATTGTTGTATATACCACCACGCCATCGCAGTAGATACAATTATACTTTGTCATCATTTTACTTAAATGTCAATAATATACCTACATAGAAATATATATGTAAAATTCTTTATAATACCAAATATTCTCTATTTGTAATGCGAGAAAATTACAGCTGGTTTTGTCGGGGGTTGTGATGATTCGATTAAAGAGTTAGACGCTGTCAGACACTGTTCAGATGCACAGTGATGAGTGGGGAATATCAATGTGGCGGAGAGTTTTACTGATTACAGAAGTGAACCTGAATTGTTTTTTTTTTTTTGGAATCACCATGGAAAAGAGAATCTGCCAATAGCAATTTGGGACTTTGAGAAACACAGGGAAAGGGTGGGGACAAGGCAAACTAAGTGGAAGTCTTGCGAACTGACAATAATAAACTATGAGAGACAGTTTATGTGTGTGTGTGTGTGTGTGTGTGTGTGTTTATGAGAGACAGGATGGCCACACAGCTTCATACTGGCTATTGGAGTCTTCGTCATCAGGAACACACGGACCTTTTAAGCTCGTCGGTCAAGCATCTCCAAATGACCACGGAAATCATTCCCCCCTTTTTTCATTTTTTTTTTCTCATTTTTTTCGTTTGTTTTTTTTCGCCGCGCTTCTGCCCGCGAGAATGGAAACGCAGCTGAGCACCAGCTGGCCCGGAAAACCAAACCGTTAGTCGGAGTTAGTTAGTAGTCTTTATATAAGAGTCCCACACGAAAATGAAACGTAGGGTGTTAGCCGGGTCTCTGTTTTTGGGGAAAGGGGGAAAGACGTCTTTTCCCGAGGAAAAAAACGAGACAGGAAGCCGGGCGGTTTCGCCATCCGTTTGGGTTTAAAGAAAGATGGCGGCGAGTCTGGAGTCTGTGCATGGGAGGAGGAGGAGGGTGGTAGGGGGGGGGGGAAGGGGGCGGGGCTACACCAGGGTGTAGGACTTGGAGTAGGCGCCGGCGCTCTGCTTCTGGAGCCTCCCCAGCGCCGAGGAGCTGCTCTCCAGCAGCGAGTCCCGGGACCCGCCCACCTTCCCCCCGCCGCCGCTGCCCGTGCTGGAGGTGGAGGCGGTTGCCGCGGCGACCGGGCCGGGCATGGTCAGAGTCCTCTGGGGCAGCGTGGCGGTGCCCGACGCGGCGCCCAGCCCCGAGTGGCCCAGCGTGAGCGCCTGCGGCTTGGCCGGGTCCAGAGTCTTGTGGCGGCCCTGCGTGTGGTAGGCGCGCTGGGTCAGGCTGCGGATGGACGCCTCCCGCGGGGGCACCGCCGGGCACGGGTCCTGCAGCTCGCCCTGCTTCCGGAAGAAGGGGTCCGTCTTCATGTAAAGGGGGAGGTTGCAGAATTCACCTGGGAGAAACGGAGAAAGAAACATTAAAACACAAAATATATAATGGCATTTGGACTAATAATGTCCAAATGGAGGTTGCAGAATTCACCTGGGAGAAACAGAGAAAAAACATTAAAGCACAACCATAAAACGCTGAAATAAATAATGGCATTTGGACTAATAATGTCCAAATGTCTTCATGTAAAGGGGGAGGTTACAGAATTCACCTGGGAGAAACGGAGAAAGAAAGGTTAAAACACAACCAGAAAAACTATGAGATAAATAATGGAATTTCGGTCATTTGGACTGATAATGTCCAAATTGATCATGTAAAGGGGGAGATTGCAGAATTCACTTGGGAGAAACGGAGAAAAAAGGTTAAAACACAACCAAAAAACGTTGAAATCAATAATGGCATTTGGGTCATTTGGACTGATAATGTCCAAAATGATCATGTAAAGGGGGAGATTGCAGAATTCACCTTGCAAAAACGGAGAAAAAAAGATTAAAACAACCAAAAAACGTTGAAATGAACTCATTGGCTGCCAAAGACGTTTATAGACGTCAATTCAAATCCAACCGTTGACTGCCAAAGACGTCTATAGACGTCTTTTATGTTTTTTAACGAGAGTGGCTGGGGGACGATCTGCTAAAGCTTGTCCGTAAATATCAGGCTTCTAGACAGAGTATGTAGTAACAAATTGACCCTCTAGGGGGCAGTGCCACTTTTGATGGGAGATGAGCATAGACTGTAGGCAAATAAGAAAAAGGTAACGGTTCGCTATGACAGAGAACATGTCGCCGGTGAGACGCAAGTCGAGGAAGAACGGAATAAGGTAGAAACACATTTTTTTTCCTGATGAAAGAAGAGAGTCTACTCTTTATTTTGGTGTGTTCGGTGTTTACATAGTCATAGCACAAACTATTCTGTGGCTCTTGAAAATTCAGTCAAAATGCTCAAAAAAAACTCTGGCAGTATGGGACTCTCTGTTCTGAAAATGGCCGGCAGTCAATGAGTTAAACGACCAGTTTAAGTCAAAACGAATGGAACCGGGCGGCTCCCGTCTTCTACGGAGGACCTACTTTTGTTGGCTCGGTGGGGGATGGGCACGGCCACGTTCTTGCCGCGGTCGTAGTCCTGCGGTTTGGGCGGCGAGGCGGTGAAGCGGCAGATGCCCGGCTCGGAGGGCGTGCTGAGGGACGTCATGCTGTCGGCCGGGTCGTTGGTGCCCGTGGTCATCTGGTCCGAGGAGCTGTCGGAGATGAAGCACTCGGTGATGGTGAACTTGGCGTGCTGCAGGTGCTCCTCCAGCTTGGCGTGCTCGTAGGCCCGGGCCAGCTCCTCGTAGGTGGAGGAGGCGCTCTCCGTCGACACCATGCTGTTACGACCCTTATCTGCGAAAAAACAAAAAACAAAAACAGGGGGACGGGGTCAAGGAAACAGATGTCTTCAGGTGTTTTCAGGATGGGAGCGATTCAGTCACCAGCATTTACAGTACAGTGTTTTCTCTGTGCATGGAGAAATGTTTTCTTTTGCTGATGTTAACCAGATTCTTTAGTTGGAAACCTGAGAATACACCAGAGTGGATCAAAAGTATAAATAATGACGTTTATTGGTCACAGTTAAGTGTATCAGCTGGGCTCTAACAGACAAAAACCTCTCTCTGGGTCTCAGTGGGCAAAGAGCCCTGAGATCTGGGTGATGGGCATTATCTCCTGGGCTCCATCCGCCTCCTCAAAGGAGGACTGGACACAACCAAGTCCTATTGGCCAGTTACCTCTGGGCATGAACAGGCCAGGTCCTAATTTATGTAGATGACATTGGAATGTGGTAACAAATGGTGTGTGTTTGTGTTGACCTAAAGATGGATCTAATACAACAGAAAAATGTATAGAAAGGAAAAGAGAGAGGAGAGAGTCTGTGGTCACAGCAAGAGACTTCAACACAAAATATAGTTATAAAAGAAAATAAAACAATCAGGAATTTACACAGATCATGTGATAGCATACAATGCTAAAGTGAGTAATTCCAGCCAAGTTCTAACACTGAAAACAACTGAAATATGTGGAGGAGATGATTTTTCAATAATTGTGTGTTTCATTGATTTCAGCAGTGGTGGGCGGTCAGGGCCTGCAGGGCCTTCTCTGCAGGCCTAAGAAAATATCTGAATCACAGACGGATGTTAATTATATTTTGTCCATGACTACTTATTAAATATTTACAAATGGTCTGTCCGCTTCCTTTCATAGCTTTGTCCCTGGTTGTGCTGCTTCCAGATATGTATTTTCATATGAAAGCATTTAACCAATCACATTTCAGCCATCACTTGTTGCTAGGCAGGGTCAAAGTCAAAGACATCTGCCTGGAGGCCTTCACAATCCGTCCAGCTAAAGCTAGCAAACTAACCCAAATATAGTTGTGTTGGTGTAATAGCTATTTTATCATCACAAATGGACGAAGGAGGAGAAGAAATTGATTTCGTGGCAGATTTACTGTCACGGCCATTTTCAAGACAGACTTTTCAAGAAAAGTAAGTGAGTAAAATGTAGCTTTTTTCCTAAATAATGTTGCGAGTTTATGAAGATATTATTGATGTGTAGCTGCAGTAGTAGAAGGCTTGTGCACCCTTGATCTTTATACTGTATTTCTACATAATAAGATGATTTTTATAACCATAAAATAGTTGAGGGGTGAATTGATTCAGACGGAGCACTACTAAAGGCCAAGCTGTGAAATGCATGGATTTCCACTGGATTTCAGGATGTTAATGCTTCCAAATGGCCTGTAAAGGACTCTTCATATCTGTCAAAAGCAGAACTAGTCCTGCTTTGGGAGTGGGTTTGAACTCACCCGTGTCCTGGGACAGGCTCGCGCTGTAGCTATCGCTCTCCGTGGCCGTGATGCCGCGGGAGCCCATGGTGCGCCAGTCGGAGGTCAGAGTTCGCGCCGAGGCCGTGGACTGGCTCTGACTGGGCCGGCTCAGGGTCCACTGGCTGGAGTATCTGTTCCTGGAGCTGTGGGCTGATTTGATGCTCTTTCTGGACACAGGGTCTGCGAGAGGAGGCGGATATCAGACAACGGCTTTGTTAGGATTTGGCTATAAATGCTCACTTTAGCATTGTATGCTATCACATGATCTATGTAAATTACTGATTGTTTTCTTTTCTTTTATAACTATATTTTGTGTTAAAGTTTCTGGCTGTGTCCACAGACTCTCTTTTCTCTTTTTTCTTTCTCTCTTGCATTAGATCCACGTATTTAGGTCAACACAAACACACACCATTTGTTACCACATTCCAATGTTATCTGCATGAATTAGGACCTGGCCTGTTCATGCCCAGAGGTAACTGTCCAATAGGACTTCACAAAGACGAATCACAACACGTTTACGGTGAATTTATCATCAACTGCTTGTAAAATCTGGCTATTAAATCTATTAAAGTGTCTGAATTTGGCTATAATTACTCACTTAAAAATTGTATGCTATAACATGATCTATGTAGTGTCTTATTCCTTTTATAACTATATTTTTGTGTTAAAGTCTCTGGCTATAACCACAGACTCTCTCCTCTCTCTTTTTCTCTCTGTGTTGCATTAGATCCACCTTTATGTCAACACAAACACACACCATTTGTTACCACATTCCTGTCATCTGCATGAATTAGGACCTGGCCTGTTCCTGCCCAGAGGTAACTGGCCAATAGGACTTGGTTGTGTCCAGTCCTCCTTTGAGGAGGCGGATGGAGCCCAGGAGATAATGCCCATCACCCAGATCTCAGGGCTCTTTACCCACTGAGACCCAGAGAGAGGTTTTTGTCAGTGAAAAGCCCAGCTGATACACTTAACTGTGTCCAAAAAATTTTATTTTTGTACTTTTGGTCTCCTCTGGTATATTCTCCGGTTTCCGACTAAAGAATCGGGTTAACAGCTTGGTTTTTAGAGGCCTTAATCCATGTAGAAACAGGAAGCCGATATCACACAATGTTCTTTTGTCAATAAACACTTGGGCGTTCGCTGCGAAAATCAATGAGAGGGACGAACTCACTGGTTCCAGGGCGGATGTCGGACATATCAATCAGAGGCCCTGAGTTCTGGATCAGAGCCTGGTGGTGTAGGGACACCCCGGTGCAGAAGTTCTGTGGGTTCACCGACTGACTGAACTCCGTGTCCGTCACCGGCACCGCTGCCTTGTCCTCCCCTGTAGCGGGCACACACGAGAAGAAATACACAATTTACAAATGATTCACTCACAGCCGACAGCTGTAATCTTTTAATACGCCGCGGACATGCCTATCTGCTTGATGCCTTCCTTGTCTTCTATGAGAAGCTGAACGCGCGGGATGTCGATGTGTAGCCTTGGTCCTTGAGGAGGGCCTTTCACCGGCGTGTCCACGCTCCGATTGTTCTTGCTACACGCACATATTGGCAAATAACATAGCAAAAAAGTCAGATTAGTAAAACTGATCCTCCATATCTCCATTTTTAAAAATCCCTCAGGCCCCCAACTGTGCTTCGTCTTACCTAATGAGCATCTCAGCCAGGCTTTTAGCATCTACAGGGAGACAATATCTTCATATTAGACAACAGGATTTTATTTTATTTCTTTATTTTCACAACAAAAACATAAAAACAGTATTAGGTTTCACTAAAAAAGAAAATGTGATGGACAACTGCCGAAAAACCCTCAATGGGTCAACAGGATTACCTTTACAACTTGTAAGTCCACTGGTATGCCATTACACAACATTTTTAAAATTTGATTTTGCTCACCTCTGAGCCGTTTGAGTCTCTTTTCTTTACGTTTCTTGCGGATAATGAAGAGCAAAGCGACACCCAGCGTAACCAAGATGACCGGGGAGCCGATGGAGAACAGCTTCTTTACATCGTCTCCCTCTCCACGGGCCGATTTAATGGGAGGGATTGTGCCTTTTGGAGGGAAAATGAATTAAATTAAATTCAATTTTATTTATATAGCTCCACATCACAACAACAGTTGTCTCACAGCGCTTTCCAAACAGAGCAGGTCAGACCCTACTCTGAAGTTAATTACAGAAACCCAACAATTCCCACCATGAGCAAGCACTAGGCGACACAGGCAAGGAAAAACTTCCTTTTAACAGGCAGAAACATCGAGCAGAACCATGGCTCAGGGTGGGCGGCCATCTGCCTCGGCCAGTTGGGGGTGAGGGAAAGAGAGGGCAAGAGAGAGAGAGAGAGAGAGAGAGAGAGAGAGCAGAGAGAGGCAGCCAACACAGCAACACGTAGACTAGATGAAAAATGGCAATGATATAACAATAACAAAAGTCAGCGAGAAAGGAAGGTATGAGAATAGAGACGCCACTGAAAATAAAACAAAGGGTCCACTCACTGCCGTCGTAGTCGGTGGTGGCGAACTGGGAGCTCTGGTTCCCACAGCCCGCGCTGTTGCAGGCCTTCATCTTCAGCTCGTACCAGGTGGCCTCCCGCAGCTCGCTGAGGAACAACTGGGTGGTGGAGTTGGCCTTGAGGCTCTGCCAGGCCCACGTGCCTTTGGGTCTGAAGTCCAGCATCAGGTCGGTGATGGGGCAGCCCCCGCTGGTCCAGCCCTGCAGGTTGAGGCCCGCGTGGGTGGAGTTGATGTGGGTCAGCAGAGGCTGGTCCTTGTTGAAAACTGGTTCTGGAGATAATAAAAACACAGGAAAAACAGATGTGAAACTGAAAAGCACTTCTTTGCTACATTAAAAGCTAAATTCCCCAAATGCAAGAGCGTAAAGGGGAAAATGTGTTGATAAGTTCTTAAACGATAACCAGCAAAACAAGTCAAGACACATTTAAATAATTTCCTTCTGGGATTATTAAAGTATTTCTGATTCTGATTCTGATTTTGAATGTTTTCAAAGGACAACAAAAAATCCAAATGAACGTTGAAGGAAAAGGAAATTCTTACACTTTCCACACCATCTTAAACAAGTTAATGTTTTCAAGGGACAACAAAAAATCCGAATGGCCGATGTAAGAAAAGGAAATTCTTACACTTTCCACACCATCTTAAACAAGTTAATGTTTTCAAGGGACAACAAAAAATCCGAATGGCCGATGTAAGAAAAGGAAATTTTAACACTTAATATTCAACAAGACCTTTCTACCCCATCTTAAACAAGTCGTACATCCAAAATGAGAAGCTGCCCTCACCTCTTCCGTGCGTCTTTGCCTCGATGATCTCGCTGATGCGCCCCGACCCGACGCTGTTCTTGGCGGCCAGCTTGACTTTGTACCAAGTCCCGCAGCGCAGGTTGTCCAGCCTGAAGGAGCGCTCGCTGGAGCTGATGAACACGTCCCTCCACTCCTCCGTGTTGTCCACCGAATACTGCAGCACGAATCCTGCGGCCACACACGGAACAAAGCTATGTCAGGCACAAGCGCCCAGATTTACTGACGGAGCCTAAAAAAAATGCATCCTCTGGACACCAGGGGGCAGCGGTCAGCCGCGATTCAGCTCTGCCAGCTCCAGTTTGACTCATTTTTAGACAAAAAGATTAGCTTATTGAGCAACTGGGAAAGTCCAATTGGCAGATAGAGGGCCAGGTACAGTTCACAAAATGAAAAAGAGGAAGATAGTCACACATTTGTTCCCGATTGGGCAGGTTTGTCCGCATTAAAGTAAAGGCGAGAAAGTAGAATACCTCTGATTGAGCTTCCACCGTTGTCTCCGGGGATCCAAGCTAAAGTGATTGAGGAGGTGGAGGTGGTGGAGACAGTCAGGCGAGGCTGGTCAGGAGGAACTGGAGGTCCAGGGAAGAAAAAAAAAAGGGACCCACAACTTGAGCAGAAATGCCTCAAACTCAGCCCTGGTTCGTCACTCAGTTACACGCAACTTTTCTCTTACCTTGCACCACAAGGTTGACTATGATGGTGTCGAAGCCGAGGGTGTTGGTCGCCGTGCAGGTGTAGTACCCAGAATCCTCTGCTTTGACCGAGCGCAAGACCAGGGTGCCGTTGGATAAGATCTGCCTCTGGCTGTCGGCCGTCACTGGGATGGCGGAGTCCTCGCTGGTAAAAGAAAAGCACGGGTTACTCAGAGTTAGCGTCCCGGATCCAGATGTGGTACTGAGCTGTTTTTGTGACGCGTTTCCATCCCAAAAAGATCAGCATCTGTCTCAGTGAGCCATGATTTAGACCAGTGTTTTTCAACCTTTTTTGAGCCAAGGTACATTTTCTCATAGAAAAAATCTCGAGGCACACCACCAACCAAAAATGTTAAACAAATCTGTAGCTGCCTAGAGTAACACTATAGTTATTCTTATCTTATCTTATCTTAAGTGTCTTGAATAGGAATCAAATAAACACAATAAATGTATTTTTATCATATTTTATATTTCTTCTTTCAAATTGCTCTTAACATGTCCACTTCAATATGCAAAATTATATACAAAATCTAGTCATAAGGAATTATTACATGATTACGCCACCAGTCACTAGTACAGCACAGACACACAAAAATGGCATATTATTTGCAGATAATGAATTCCTTATCAAAAAATCTTTTTAGACCAATTAGGTGAAATAGGATGATTTTCTACAGCACACCTGACGAGGCACAGTGGTTGAAAAACACTGATTTAGACACAAATACCACGCGATGTACTCTTACTCTTACCTGTCTTTGGTCCATTTAATGGTGGGGGCCGGTTCCCCCACTGAGCTGCAAGGCAGACGCACCTCCTTCATCCAGGGCGTGGTCACCGTGCCCCCGAAGGACAGGATCTTAGCCGGGACTGTACACGGTTACAAAGCACTGACCGGTCAACTTATATATCTCCGACTTCTGCGTTTTGAAATCAAATCATCACAAAAGCACCGCCTTTTTCTGACTCCATATCTGACCTCGTCTGTCAGTGTGTGCTGTTTACTTTGCCCTGAGGGGGAAAAGACTTTATCCGGGGCTGAAGGGAATAAAAAGCTATAGCGCGTGGGTTTTTTTTTTTTAACGTGGGCCCCTCCTCAAACCTCTTAGTTTCACTCAATCTTTACTCTATAGATCCTCCCCCCTGTATCGATCCCGGCCTGCAAGCACTCTCCCAGGGGGTCATTTTACCAGATAGGCCCTGTTCATCACCACATAATTAACAACAGTGTTTCAGGCAACACAGCCACAATGCGATCGATAGCCCGGGCTGTCAATCAATAGCGGCGTGTAGCGTGGAGAGGGAGGGATGAAAGACATCCGCGTTGGGGGGAGATCATGTAGTCGGTTTCGATGTCGTCCCCCCGTAACCTTTGCACAAATCTCTTCCCCCCCCCCCCCCTGTGGTCCAAACCCCGGGGACCCACCTTTCCCAGCGGGCTCCACGGTGACCTTTGCGCTGATGTTGCCGCGGCCGGCGGTCGTCACGGCGGCGGCCCAGATGTGGTACTGTTTACTGCGACTCAGGTGCGTGATGCGGTAGAAGAGCATCTCCGGGTTGGCCTCGTACTCGCTGGGTGCCTTAAAGAGAGAGCACGCCATGTCACGTTAGCCTGGTCTGATAACACGGCACCAGTACAGACTTTTGTTGAAGACACTCCCCCAAAAAATGATAGAAATGGGAATGATGAAAGATAGGAAATTACACATAAAATGATGTCGTATCCATATCTACATACTTATCTAACCTTATTAGACATTGTTCGTCAATCATAATATGGAAAACTGTTCTCCAGAAAGACTCATATTTGGGTTTCAAGATACACATATTTTAGGTCCCGCCTTGCAAACAACTTTTATGTTTTTATTTCATATCTAAACACTCTTGTCCTCTTAAAAGCTCAACATGATACTGACGTAGTGTGTGGCAATACATTACTGTCAGGGTTGTTTTTAATCTTTTTGTCTGCATGTATATGCTACATTATCTATTTATCTGTTATAATTGATCATGTAAATTTAAATTACTAAATGATTATTAGTACATAATGAGTACAAATACAGGATTGGTGTTTTTTCTAAACATTTTTACCATTTTGTACCTCTGCTTTATCAAATCCATACACTAGACATGATGTAATAATCATAATTAGAAGCATTGTGTCTTAATTTTGTCATACTTATGTTGGAATAGGAAGCTATAGGAGCTTTTAGGCTTCAGTAGTGAAGTTATTTCTATTATTCCTGTGTTGCATTTCCCTTAGACAAATCTTTGAAAATCTGCACTTCCACCAACATTCCCCAAAAAAAGCCGGTGTGTGCCGATAAACACTGTTGTATCTCAAGATGATCCGCTTCCATCTCTTTAATCTGTTCATCTCCGAGAATTCATCTTTGTCCCTTCATCATTTGCTTTTCCTGCTTTTTTTTCCCCTTCTCTGTGTTGCTCAGTGAAGAGCAGAGGATGGAGGGACAGAGGGGGGGGATATGTGTGTGTGTGTGTGTGTGTGTGTTTCTAGGGGGTTTGAACATTCCTCCAGCATCGTGGTGGTGTTGTGGTGATCCAGGGAGTGATACAGGGAGATAATGAAAAGACGGACAAAAGCACTCTCATCTTGATGTGACTGATACCCCCCCCTGCTCCTCCCTACCACCCAGCCCGTCTCCCTCATCCTCCTCTTTTTCCACCCTCTCCCCTTGGTGAATCCCTACGTCTAATGGTGTGTCTCTTTTTCTCTCCCAGCCTCCTTTCCCCCTCCCTCCCTCCCTCCCTCCCTCCCTCCCTCCCTCCCTCCCTTTTTCTGCCCGTGCTCATTTACATGGAACTCATGCACAGGAAGGGAGGAATATTTGTGAATAATAAGAAAGTGAGATTCTCTCCTTGTATCAGACTTCGCCGTGCGCTTGGCGTTTGGTTGCATATGATCGAAAAACCAAAATTGAAACGCCGTGCGTGTGTTTATAAATAGAAAATGTCGAAATGTGACGCCCCTGTGTGTGTGTGTGTGTGTGTGTGTGTGTGTTTGCGCTTCTGATGCGGCAGTGTGCATGTGTGAGCTTGTTCTCGGGCCTCATTTGCATATCTACGTCTCATCACGTTGCCAAGACAACCTCATCTGTTCATCTGGGAGGGCAGGAAATAAAGCAATGGTGCAAACAGTGAAAGCGAGACGGGGAGCGAAAAACCGCGCACACACACACACACACACGCACACAGGTTCAATTAACGATAGTGGTTGTGAATGAATCATTCTCGTTTGTAGATACTACTTTTTTTTTTTTTTTTTTTTATCAACCTACTTGATCCTCAAGCACCTAAACAATTTTATTTTTTTATTTTTTTTACCATCCTCTCAGGAGCTGGACCCAGATAAGGGGAGGACTTACTGGCTGTCCGGATCCCGGGCTGGAGCAGTAGATGGTGTACTTGCGGATGACCCCGTTGGGTTTCAGGGGGGGTAACCAGGACACAACCACGCTGCTCGGAGAGGAAGGAACCGCTTTGATGCCAGCTGGGGGGCCAGGCACTGGAGAGAAAAACACACAGCAGCATCAGCACATGCAGCCAGGCTTAGACAGTGTATTTGTGTGTGTGTGTGTGTGTGTGTGTGTGTCTTAATGCACACATATTGGGTGTTGGACGCTTGTTAAAGTGAGCAGGCTTGTTTGCAGATTGGTAGTCTTATCCTGCACTAAGCAGGATAAGACTTGGAAGAACTCCCTTTCGGGTGGACAGCGGTGACATATGTTCGTTTAGACATTGGTCAGCAGTTCTGATTCTCGGACACCCGTCGGTCTGCTAACTCTCAAACCCACAAACAGATTAGTCTATTAGATTATTGGTGTCTGATCCTCTGCGAGCCACTTCAGCTTCGCGCCGCACACCAACTAATACTTTGATTACAAGATAATGGCGCGTGAGGGGTTTAAGAAAGGATTCATTTGACAAAAACACATCAGGGACACTTGATACTGTGAAAGGGGGAACAAAAACGCTTTTGTCGTAGGTGTCTTACTGTATAGGGCCCAACCTATCAAGCCTATTCAGTCCCCCACCATAAATATAACTCACTCCTGACAGTGGGCCCCATCTGGGGTCCAGTCAAGGACCGTGACACAGAGTCCAAATCCATCCCACAGTTTTATTTTGTTCTTTCTGTGAGGGCCCCCCATTTAGTTTAGTTCGTCTATTGACTTGAACACCTCCGACTGCACATAAATTGAAAAGAAGAGCCCTAAAAAGGGAGGTTTTTATAAAGGAGAATGCGTGAGAATGTTAGGTGGGGCTCCTGGACTGGAGGAGTGATGATGGAATCGGAGCAGAGGAGCTAGTGATCACTGTCAAAACCGGCCCGCCGCGGGAAAAAAAAAACGAAAAGGTGGAGGGGTTAAGTCCCATCTGGTGCCCAAAATCTGCCCCCGGACTCCAGGCAGACACACAGACACACAGTCTGCTGCCAAAGTGACGACAAAAAAGAGGAAAGGCACGTGGTTAATGTGTCAAACCCGGAAAAAAATACTAAAAAAAACGCCACACAAATTGAGCAATCGTTGTTAAATTGGCCATGTCCAAAAAAACAAAAAAAAATTGTATTCAAGGCCTTATCTGATGCAGCCCAGACTATTGTGTGATCCCTTTCTATCGTTCCATCTTCAACCCTTTTAAGCCCCTCCTCCTCCTTTATCCAGAGACATGGATCTGGCTGTAATCCCGCCTCCAATGGTGTAAGCACAAAATTAATTCTCTCTAATCCACGCGGAGTTAATCTCCGCGCCCGTGGCAAAGGGCCTGGTGGAGACCACGCGGGCCCGGGCTGATGGGTGATTCCTGAACGCTGCCCCCCTCCCCCCTCCTCCCTCCCTCCCCCCTCCCTCTCACCCCCTCAGCCCTGAGCTGTAGGCCCAAAGCCTCTTAATTCTCATTAGCACTGCTAATGGAGCTTCCCAACATGAATGAGCTTTTGTCATGGGTTGGGGAAGAAACCAGGCATCTTTTTTTTATTTTATCTGCAGCCCATTTAAAATAATAGACGTTATCATTTAGAAGAACTGATTAGAGAAAAATTGTTCTTACGGTCCTCCCGGGTTTGGATGTACAGGACATTGCTGCGGACCCCGTCTCCGGCCTGAGTGTAGGCCAGCACCTGGACGCTGTAGTTGGTGAACTTGTCGAGCCCGCGGAGCTCCACCTGCTCCCGCGTGGTGGTGATGTTCTGCATTTCTCCCCATTCTGAGGGAGAGCGGGAGGGGGAAAACTTAAATTCACTCAGACCGACTCTGTCTCTGACTGCAAACACACATATGCGGCTAAACTGCTTTGCTAAATCTATTCAGAAACTAAAAAAGGCCACAAGGCCACAACTGATATTCCATTTTCTGCCCAAACTGAATGTAAATTCAGAATGGTTAGTATCTGAAATCCTAAAAAAATTAAAAAAGGGTAACCTGGACATTTCTACACAGTATCTTTAGCAAATGTTATTTAGTTGTACTCAAACTGAATGTAAATTCAGAATGGTTTGCCTCTGAACTGCAATAAACTTCAGACTATGTTTTGGATTCCTAAGAAAAT
Organism: Menidia menidia; assembly: GCA_907169785.1. Lineage (NCBI taxonomy): Eukaryota > Metazoa > Chordata > Actinopteri > Atheriniformes > Atherinopsidae > Menidia > Menidia menidia. The sequence continues at coordinate 17,555,132 of CAJRST010004446.1, read as the reverse complement.
TAAAAAACACAATATCTTTAGCAAATGTTATTTAGTTGTACTCAAACTGAATGTAAATTCAGAACGGTTTGCATCTGAACTGCAATAAACATCCATGTTATGGATTCTTAAAAAACTTTAAAAACACAAAATCTTTTGCAAATGTTATTCAGTCGTACTCAAACTGAAATCCTGCAAAACTACACAAACACTCAACTGTTATACGCTATTCTCACTACTGCTAGACGGACATAAACATGGACACAGAGGAACAGGAAGTGCACGATGAGGAAGGTTTGGACAGACGACACGTTCCACTTCACGACACAAACAGGGGGGCGGGCGGGGTGGGAACGAGGGCGGGGGGGCGGGAGGGTGAATATTAAAATGAGATAGGTGATAATTACTCTGCATTGGCCACTGGGCCTGGCCCCCACAGCACCCACCTCCGTCGGGGAAGAGGGACCAAAACACCACCCGGTAGCCCTTGAGCACGCCGTGCAGCGTGAGCCGCGGAGGCTCCGCCCACGTGATCACCGCCTCGTCAGACGTCACCGAGATGGCCCGCACGTTCTGCGGGGGCTCGCTGGGCACTGGAGGGGTCAGAGGGGGGGGGGGGGGGGTTAGCGGTCAGTGGTCAAATCAGTGAGCGGCGGGGTTATTTCGATGGGTTTTTTGCTTTTAATGCCAAATGTATCATATTTGATTCGTACGGTTTCTGAAATGTTTTGCGTCTGACACCTTTTGCATAATTTAATGGTAAAAACTTTGCTCAAAATCCTATTGTACACAACCAGATACACCTGATAACAGGGGGCAGAAGACTACACAAAAATAATCTTGACTTATCGCATAGTAATAAATTATTAACTCATTGGCTGTCAAAGACGTCTATAGACGTCTTTTATGTTTTTCAACGAGAGTGACTTGGGGGACGATCTGCTAAAGCTTGTCCGTAAATATCGGCTTCTAGACAGAGTATGTAGTAACAAATTGACCCTCTAGGTGGCAGTGCCACTTTTGATGGGAGATGAGCATAGACTGTAGGCAAATAAGAAAAAGGTAACGGTTCGCTATGAGAGAACATGTCGCCGGTGAGAGGCAAGTCGAGGAAGAACGGAATAAGGTAGAAACACATTTTTTTTCCTGATGAAGGAAGAGAGTCTACTCTTTCTTTTGGTGTGTTCGGTGTTTACATAGCCATAGCACAAACTATTCTGTGGCTCTTGAAAAATCAGTCAAAATGCTCAAAAAACTCTGGCAGTCAATGAGTTAATAATAAAAATGTATTTCTGTTTTAACTTTTTACATATTTTGTTAAAAGGCCAAATAAGGAATTCAAAGAAAAAAAAAAAGTAATTTTCTGTTTTGTTTTGTTCTTGGATCAGGCTTTAAAGGGTTAAAAATATCCTCGTTGTTACTAGGAAGTTCTGCAGTCTCTGCTGATACGAATCCGTCAAATAAACCCAAATTAGCTCTGAATTGCTTCAGCTTTTTAGAGCGGATGGGAGAAGTGGTGGAGTTGAGGACGAGCACTGAGTTTGCAACATGAATCGTAAAAGAGCTCCATCTGAGGGGTTATAATGCAAATGAAGGAAGCACGAGCAAAAATAGGAGGACGGAATCTTGTTTAATCCAGAGGTAGTTGTTAGGGCAGCTTCACACCACACGCTATCATCACTCAGGGAGTCTGCCATTACTCCCCACTCAGACAGGAAAGGACCATTGAGAAGTGGGAGAAATTAAAACACGCGAAATAGACAGATGAGTCACGAGGGGAATGAGAGAGGAACCAATGAGAGAGAAGAGAACGGGAAAAAAAGAGACGGTGTGGGTAGACATTTGAAGAGTAATGGGGTTCCGTGTTCAACTCTTGCTCTCCACCAGCCTAATGAGGGTGCTAATTAAAGCTGAGAAAGTATTGGGGGGATGTGCTACAGATTCACTTCTACCGATTTGTAAGAGTAGGTTTTCTTCGTATTGCTCCGCGTTCATTTCGGCCTCGTCGTTCCATTTCCTGTCTTTTTGGGAGATCAAAGAGATTCCCACCAGTTTTCACCTGAGTTACTATCATAAGTTACTATCTGCCTGAATGAGAACAAGACTGAGTGTATTTTGTTTGGTGGGACAGATATGCATATGTCGCCTAGTTTTGGTTCTCTGGCCCCTCACTGTTCCCATGTGATTAAAAATCTCGGTGTAAAATTCGACTCCAGCTTAAAGTTCGACCAACAGGTTAATGCGGTGGTGAAGGCAAGCTTTTTTCAGCTTCGCCTTCTTGCTAAGGTGAAACCCTTCCTGAGCCGCTGCGACCTCGAAAAAGCCATCCACGCCTTTATCAGCTCCCATTTGGACTATTGTAATGCTCTGTACTTTGGACTAAGTCAAACATCCCTCCATCACCTTCAGCTAGTACAGAATGCAGCTGCCCGATTCCTGACCAACACCCGTAGACATGACCACATCACACCTGTCCTCCACTCCCTACACTGGCTCCCGGTACAGTGCAGAATTCAATTCAAAACACTCTTGTTTGTCTTTCGAGCAGTTAATGGCCTTGCGCCTCCATATATTAGTGAAATTCTGAGGTTTCACCGGGTCAGCAGACCACTTCGGTCTGCTGGTCAACATCTGCTGGAGGTCCCACGGTCCAGGTGCGAGCAGTGGGGTGACCGCTCCTTTGGCAGGACCTAAACTGTGGAACTCTCTGCCCACTGAATTACGTTCATTTACTGACCACTGCCACTGTTCAAACCTCGCCTTAAAACGTATTTGTTCAGGATGGCTTTTTGCACGTAGGGTCTCTCTATACTGGGTTCTGTCACCGATGTGTTTGTCTTTGTGTATCATTTTGTATTGTTCGATAGTTTGATCTGTTTTTTATTCTGTTAAGCACTTTGATCAGCTCCTGTTGTTGTAAAGTGCTATATAAATAAATATTGATTGATTTGATTGATTGATAAGTCTTCATCCTACCGTCCTCCAGCGTGGTGGCGTTGATCTCGGTGCTGGACGGGCCGGTCCCGGCCCTGTTGAAGGCCTGGACCACCACCCCGTACTGAGCGAACTTCTTCAGGTTGTCCAGCGTGTACACCTCGCTGTCCCCCGTGGCTTTCATCTCCACGATGCTGTACTGGCCGTTGCTGCCCGGGCCGTTCTCCCTGTAGCCGATCTGATAGCCTCGGATCACCCCGTTCTGCAGCTCCTTCTTAGGAGCCTGAGAGTTTAAAAAATAAAAAAATAAAGCTTAAATCTATGGCAGTAAGTTGGATAAGATACAGTGGGGGAAATAAGTATTTGACCCATTTGCTGATTTTGCAGGTTTGCCCACTTACAAAGAATGCTTATTTTTCCTCTTCAGATGGTTAGCAATTTTTAAAAATTCATATGATGTGATTTTCTGGAATATTCTTTGGGATTCTGTCTTTCACTGTTAGAATGTACATATGATTAAAGTTATAGATCGTTGCATTCTTTGTAAGTGGGCAAACCTGCAAAATCAGGAAGGGGTCAAATACTTACAGTGGTCTGCAAAAGTTTGGGCAACCTTGTTAATTTCACTGATTTTCCTTCATAAATCATTGGTTCTTAGGATAAAAAAAAACAGTTAAATATATCATATAGGAGACAAACACAGTCTCCTATATATCTCGTAGGAAGCTATAGGAAGCGTTTAAAAGCTGTTTTTTCTGCAAAAGGGGGATCTACTAAATTTTGAGTTATTTCTTTTTATTGTGGTGCCCAAATTTATGCACATGCCTAATTTTGTTAAAACAATTATTGCACACTTCCTGTAAATGGTATAAACTTCGTTTCACTTCTCAAATATCACTGTGTTTGTCTCCTATACGATATATTTAACTGATTTTTTTAATCCTAAGAACCAACGATTTATGAAGGAAAATCATGGAAATGAACAAGGTTGCCCAAACTTTTGCAGACCACTGTATTTCCCCCACTTTAAGATCGGAGAGTTTATTGAGTCACGAAAAAACAATAAATAATATTCCAAGAAAGCCTTAGATCCTGTGTTATACACAGTGTAATAAAGGAATCCCTAAAGATGAATCTTACCCTCCATGTGACTCGTATGCTCTGAGACGTCATTGGCTGGAGGATGACGTCCATTGGTGGACCGTCAGGTGCTGTTGATGTTAACGGGAGTGTTACTCTCAACATACTCTTAACTCTTGAACACATGAAGAACAGTAACCGAAACAAAACAAAAAAATGAAGCGGAAAACATTTGAAAAGGAAAAAAAAAGTGTGGACTTACGTGCTTCCTCTGTGCTGATGGTGAGCTCTTTGCTGGGAAGGCTGCGGCCGATCTTGTTGTAGGAGTACATGCGGATGCTGTAGACGCAGGCCGGGTGCAATTCAACAATGTTGGCCTGGTTGTTAGTCGGCGAAATGTTCCTGGTTGTGTACATGTGATCCCAAGAATCTGCCAAACAGGAGCAGATACAAAATCTTAGTTTGCTAGTGCTATAAAGGCCAATCAGAAGGCTTGGATTTAAACTTTTCAACCCCTACCTGACTTGTTCTTGTACTCGATGTCATAGCTGGTGATGATGCTGTTGCCATCGAACCTTTGGATCCAGCGTAGGTTCATGCTCCGGTCCTTCACCTCCCTCACTTCCAGCTCTGGGGGGTCTGGTGGCTCTGTGTTTTGTAGGAAAAAATAAGAAAATCAGTATTCCGCACCACCACTAACAACTGGATATGTTGCAACTGCAGCCTGAAAGCATCGTGCTTTCTATAGATAAAAGAATATATATAGTCAATTAAAAACTAAAGAGCTAAAATTCCGTGGAAATACCTTGGACTGTGAGCTGGATGAGGCCTCGGCCTTCTCCGTAGGAGTTGATGGCGTGGCAGGAAAAGAAGACGGAGTCTCCTCGCTCTGCAGGGTTCAGCTGCGAGCAGCACAAACAAGAAAAGGTTAGAATCTGCAAACAAAACTCAAATATCCTTCGCACTGACTCATTTATCTACTTATTATACACAGAGAGTCTATGAAATGACTACGGTCAAGACCTATTAGATAAAAGAACAAAGTCTGAAACCTCAACTTAGACTTAGAATCAATTTTATTTATCCCTCGGGATTACTCCTTCTGGGAAATTCTGGTTAAATTGTAATTACAGTACAAAAATAAATCTTTCTGAAGATAAGTTCATGTTCTGGTAAACTGTTTCTGACGATTAAAGCATATGGACCAGACAGAGGAGATTCTATTTGGTCAGTGTGGCCCAATGATGAGCTTTTGACACTGGTTTAGTTTATAGATAACAACATAAACTAAATATCCTAGCATAAAACTCACGAAAAAACATGTGTGAATGTTGAGGCACAGGAAACTGTGGGAATATGTTGAAGAAATGTTTGTCGGGGGCTAAAACGTGTAACGAACCAGATAGATGGGGTTCTTGCTCATGAAAAAAAGAGTTTTCTCAGGGAAATATCAATCAATGGATCACCAAGCTGCCTCCATTTTGTGTGTTTTTATTGTTAGAGCTAATCCAACTCGCTGTGGTATCTTCATCTGTGGATCAATTGGACCATAAGAATCTCATCATCTCTCCGATGACAGAGTTTGTAAGTTGAAACATAGAATCAGTCTTGAGTTTTAGTCTCGTCTAGCTTTCCTTGTATCTTTGTTTGCTTTTGCTGTACTTTATGCACCTTTTCCTCCTTTTGAACTCTAACCGATGTGTGACCAGTGAATTTCTCCACTGTGAGATCAATAAAGCTCTTATCTTATCTTATCTTATCTTATCTTATCTTATCTTATCTTTCAGACATTATCTGGACAATTCCCAGTCCAAAGTGTATCTGTGTGGATTTGAGGTATTTTGGGAAATTCAGGTAGATCAGCACAAAGAGTGAGGATGTAAAAAAAAACAAAAAAACCTGCATCTCTGAAGTTCACTGAACAATAAGACGTAACTTCAGTTCGGGATCAGATTAATGCAGCGTCGCGGCTTTATTCCGTTTTTATTTTTATTTTTAAAGCTTTCATCTGAGTTATGAGTCGCACGCGAATTCTGACCTTTAGGGTGGAGATGACTTCGTCCCCTTTCTTGTTGATGGTGATGGAGTAGCGGGGGTTTCTCTCCGCGTCGATGACCGTGTCCCCCCTCTCCCAGCGGATGATGATGGGCTGCTCCCCCCGCGCCGTGCAGTTCAGCTCCTTGATCTGGCCCTTCCTCGCCATGGTCGTGTTGGGGTGGCTGGTGATCATGGCGGGAACTGAACGGATCCGCGGGACACGTGTCAGAGTAATGAAGAGGTTTTATACGAAGTAATGAGACGAGGGAATGGTGGATATATTACAGATGTGTAGACATCCCTGTTCCGGCCCTCTTTTTTATATTATCATTTCACGCTTCAAGCCTCGGTCCACCCACCCTCACCGTCCTCTCCTCTTTCCATACTTCATGTTTATTTCCTTTTCTGGTCCTCGGACATGGATTATTGATCGAGTAAAGATCCCGTGGTTTTGTTTCCATCACTAATTCATTAACCCTCCTCCCAATCTAACATTCAGGAGCTTACAGACCGACCGCCGAAACACAGAAATCAATAGCGAAGGCATTCCCAGTTAGGGGTTTGCAGGGCGGAGACAAGGTTTTTTTTTTCGTGTTCGGTCCAGGCCGCACTAGCCCCGGGGGCAAAAAGTGCATCTTAGAAGTGGTGATTCCTGTCGAAAAAACTGAAGATTTACCCCCTGTAACGTCCAGGAGATGTGGCTATTAAAGGAAAAACAATGATTGACACTTACTCTTGACAGTGAGGATCATGCTTTTACTGATGTCTGAGCCCACGCCGTTGGAGGCCTGACAGAGGTAGTACCCCCGATCATCCTCAAGAACGTGTCGGATGAGCAGAGAGCCATTTGACATGATCTGGATGCGGCCAGTGAGAGGGACAGGGTGATACTGTTGGGGATTTCCAACACCTGCAGGACCGAGCACAAAGAAGGCATTTAAAAAAAATGTCAGCTTCTCCGTATTTTCCACCTTGTCCGCCTGGTAAATCTCACGGATAAATTTACCTTTTGCGTGTTTCCACATGACTTTTGGGGGTGGGTACCCCTCCACGGAGCAATTTAGAACTCCGGCTTTTCCGTATATGCAGTCCTGGTTATTGGGCTGTACCACAAAACGGGGGGGCACTGGGGGAAAATTTGGACAATGGCTTGAATTAAAAGGTGGAAATGTGAATCTTCCAAGAAGACTTAACCGTAGAGTCTAACCAGTCTTACTTCAGAAATTGTTACAAGTTTGTGAAGGCACAAAAACGTACAAATGTACATTAGCCAAGCCCTTTTCCACATTTAGAGCTCGACTCAAACTATGGATGAAAACAAACCAGTCATGTGACCACTAAACTCTTAATATTTCCTTGTAATGCTTATATTGTATATTTTATGTTCTTTCTTATGTATTTGCCTTCCTAGGGACTACGGATGAAAACTAGCTTTGTAGCTATAATCCGGCATATTTACATTTGTTTTTATACTGATGTTCATTAATGTGCTTTG
>CAJRST010004446.1:17487684-17525094 GCA_907169785.1 Menidia menidia | reverse complement strand
GTCACGCCCTGCTGTGTGCCACATGGGACAGAGACAGGAGAGGGATGAGAGAGGGATGATGAGCCCCGTTGATGGAAATGGGCGGGGGTTGGGGGGGGGCAATAGTCGATGGGGTTTGTGTTCAAACTGCCCTGGGGATGCCACGTGCCCCCTGTCCTCCCCGTCCTCCTCTCTCTGTCACACAAGGTCCTGCCGCACAACAACAGGGCAGCCGTCAGCCCTAATGCACCCCCGGTTAATGTTTAATGAGCCCCCCACCCCCCCCATTCCCCCTTCTCTCTCGTATTCAGGCAGCTCTATGCAAAAAATCTGAAAATGGCTTTATTGTGTTCTGTTCGAGGGGGTATGTGTGTTTGCGGCTTGTACAGTTGTACTTACTAGAGAGTGTGTTAGGAACCGGTGTTTACAAGCCTGCGCGTTGTCCCGGACAAGCGCGTCTATTAATGTATTCCTGCTGCCTGCACAGATTTACGTGTCCTTACACACGGCTGCTCTCCATGAGGTCCCTCTGCCTTTGTCACCTCCTCAACACCTGTTTGGAGCCGGATGATGCTCACTTTTTAATCGGCGTCGAGCTCAACTTTAGCGCGCCCCTGATGTATCTTACTTATCCGTGTTTTTTTTTCATTTAAACAATAGTTATAATGCGGCTTCTCAAATTCTATTTACTCTAGGCTATTCCCAAAGGATGCACTCCTGAGAAAAGCACAAATTAGTTTACTTACTGATTTATCAAATTATAATCTGGAGTCGGAATGTCATCAGACCAATTCAAATCTGAAGATGAATATTGGAAGAGAAACAAAAAAAAACATGTTACTACAGGAATGGGTTTGTGTATCTCGCGTATTCCACTAAGAGATCGACTCAACTGCTGTTTTTTTCCAGCGCTTTCTCTTGATTTGTGTATATAGGTTGTAACTTGTCATGTTTATTGAGTGCCGTGACATCCAGCGGGGACCCGAGGGGCAGGGGATCGATCTGTAATGTAGCCTGTAAGTGACCTCACCACCTGGCAGCTCCCCGCCAGGACCCAGGTTTGCATCAGGGCCTGTTTAGTCAGCGCTGACAGGGGGGAAAAGGCGCCGACTGTCTCCAAACCGCAGCGCGAAAAACAATTAAATCCAGTTGCCGGAGTTTAGAAATGTCTTTTAAAAAATCTCATCCACGTGCTCAGTTTTAGATTTAAGAGTCTTGCGTGTCGATTTAAATGCGTAAACTCATAAACGGGAGCAAACTGTGTGGCAGGTGGACATACACAGAGCATGGCTGGACGTCTTCAGTGGACCACCATGTGGCTGCGGCCATCTGCTGGTCCGGTCGCTCTTCATCAGAGGCGCTCATTAGCTCTCCGCTGGTTTGACTGGCGGCCTGGATTTCACAAAACCAAAAATCCTCTCTACGTCCTACTCGTGTTTTTATTTCCCGTCCACAAAAACCCCCTCGAATCTCTCTGTCCCCGCTCCAGCTCTCCTTCTTCAGATCGCCACTCAGACTAGCAGGCTTCCATTGTCTCGTGAGGGTCACACACACAAACACACACACACACACAAACACACACACACACACAGACACGCACACGCACACAATGCCAAACTACAGGCCCGGTACAGTATGGGATGGGGAAGTGAGAGGGAAATAGGTCAGTCTGCCTGCACCCCCCCCCCCCCCCCAAACCCCCCCCCCCCCCCCACTGTCCTGGCTGGACGTGAAAGTGGGACAGGAGAGGGGACACACAAACACAAGCGCGCTGTGCACCAGATGGGGAACGTGTGCGTCTGACAAAATGGAACCTGTTAGGGTTCATAGGGCACGGCGGCGGCGTGTTATGTCATCAACTCAACCTTCCTGTCGGTATGTGATTCTGCTACTGATCACCGTCCTTAAATAATGACTCTCTACACTTATAATACGGTCATACGAGGGGAAATTCAGTAAGCAATTAGAAAATGTTCATTCGAAGGCAATAGGGCTGTCAAGTCGCTTGTGAATTTTTGTGTTTTGCACAGATGGTGGAAAGTTAAAGAGACAGAGGAGGGAACTGTTTTGGGCCTGAGGTCAGTGGTAGAACAAATGTTCTTCTGAAGGTAGAGGGGCTTCAAAAGGCCCCTACCCTAAAGTAACTTAGCCGGAACCTGCATTGCAAATGCGTTGACAGAAACACACACAATTTCTGTATTCTGAAACTAGATATCTAGTATCTCTCTCCGAGACGGACTGCCGTTAAATAGATTTTCCTCTTTTGTGATGCAGCCATGCGTCCGGCCAATCGAAGCTCACTCAGATGGGTAAAAAAAGTTGCCTCGAAAAATTCAATTCAAAGAGGTCAGTGATGGTTGAGTGCTTTGACTTGCTGGTCGTAGTCGGAAAACAACGTCGAAACAATAATTGAAAAAGCAAAACAACAACTAGACTACATCCTGGGTTGAATACTGCGAACATGGTGGCAGGTAGCGGAGTCCTTTGAGAGTAAACAACGGTGCGTCTTTAGCACTGGGACGTTTTTTCTGCCTTCTCGAAGAGAGATTTTTTTGTCTGGTGCATTTGCCGCATAGTCTTGAATGTTTTGATTCGGTCCGTGTTGAATAAGAGGCTGATGAGGCTGAGTGAGGCTCACTAGAGGTTCATTACAATTGCTGCTTGAGCACTTCCTGCTTCTGTTCGTATGGCATTCCCTAAACCTAATCTAATTTGGGTTTTCCTACACACTCCGTGGCAGTCTCTGCAGCGGCACATTATCCTGAAAACGATCCTCCAAGTTAAGAAAACGATGAGGTGAAGGGAACAAGTAAGTGTCACCTTTACACGGTGTACGTCGAGCAATCCCTTCTGTTTTGATACTCCGGACAGACTCGCTAGAACGGGACTAGCAAAGACAGGCAATCAGCCCCTCGCATGCACGCCGAGAGAGATTTCGGTCACAAAATCAATTTCAATTTTCACATCTTCATTAGATCTATCCAGACAGGCCCAGAAAAAAAGCAGAGAAAGAGTGTGTTGATGTTGTACGGAGGACTATGAGATTAGCATCAATAATGTTTGTCAGTGGACTGTTGACATAGCCCGATGTGTCCATGGTATCCGTGTGCATGTTTACTAATAAATCCGAGGCGTCCGTGAGATACTCCAATCGCGGTATTCAGATGATGAGCCTTTTTTTCTGCACTTTGCGTTGATTGGCTGCGGGAGGACGAGGTCGCCGCGTTGATTAGCGGGTCAAGGTTGAACACGAGCTCGCCGGCAGAAAAAAACGAGAGAGTCACAAACGCGGCGTTTAGAGAGCATCATGTTCAGCATCTGATCCTCACACTCACTGCTCATCAGCTGACCTATATACCCCTGATTACACACGGCAGCACACAAACGGCCCATACATCATAAAAATACACACCTAAACGTGTATTTTAAACAAAACATCGATCGTTCACAGCGTAAAACGGTAAACAGCACGAATGTAGACAGGTTGAGGGAAATGGTGAGCATAAACACAAAAAATTGTATAAATAAAAGAGGTAATTTGACATATTTTGACATATTTTCTGCTAAAGACGGCATATGTCATGTGGGTCATATATACTTTTACTAAAGAGCATCACCCCAAACTGAACTGAACACATGACCGGAAAAAGCTCAGTAAAAATAACAATTAGATACGGGCAAAATAAATGTGAAAAAATGGAGACAAAAAGTCTTAAAAAAACAAAAAAAACTGTAACCTTGGTGCCTGTGTGTGTGCAACACAATATGAGTGTTTTGCATACGTATAACATAAAACACCATCTGTCAGGACCTCAGGCCATTCTTGCCCTACTACCCTCCATGCGTCTCCTCTTTGGACAGATTCTTTCTTTTCAAACTCATCCCTCTCCCCCTGAATTGTAAGGGCAAGGGGTTTTAGATCCAGCAAATGGCCGTGGCTGTATTTTTGAGGCAGTTCACAACAAAAATAAACATTCAGAAACAGTCCAATAGCAGATATAACGACACAACCCAACATTTCTTCTTTCTCTGTCTTTCAAACGCAAATGAGGTTAATGAAGATGAATGTGAGGGCAGGGTCCTATTGACATCCCGGTTCTCTAATTGTGGCCCTGTTCTTCAAGGACATGGTGGCAAGACAAGGCAGGGAACGGACAGAAATAGACCTGATGAGGAGGGAACCGTGGAACAGTCCTGCCACTCGGAAAGAAGGGAGCCTTGCCTTTCGTTTTTTTTTTTTGGTGTCGGGCACAATTACGGGCAGGACCTGACATTAGCCGGGGGAAAAATCGAATGTGATGAGAAAAAGAAGGGGGGAAAGGAGAGACGGAAAGAGTGGGAAATGTCAGAAGAAAACAGGAGCGGGATGGAGTACAGTGAGGGGAGGACAGACAGAGGGGGGGAGGAGGGGGGCGACCGGATCAGTGATCCAGAACAGTAAGCAGACAGAAGACACACGTTAAGAGTTCGGTCAAGCACAGCGACGCCTTTAAAAAAAAAACCCGATGCCCACGTGGAAGAAGGAGACAACACGGTGAAAGAATGAATTTTTAGATTCTGTTAAAGTTCATGTTCATCCTGTGTTTTTAGCTGCACGCCATCAAACAACATTCACAACGCTTTTTTACGACACTATGCGATCTCGTGAACAGGAAGCTGGCATGTTTACGTTAGAGTTAAATGGCCAATTAACAATTCGGTGCTGCGAAGACCAGTTTTGAAATTGTACGGGGCGGAGCTTAGCCCGAGAAGATGAATGTACCTGAGTGACGTGTATTCGGCGCTCTTTGGTTGGATCGCGTCGTTGAGACAACATTCCCCAGAGAGTCCGGCGCTGTGATATCTTACTTGTGGCCGGAATAAATTCCATTCATTGTTAAAGATCTCTTCTGTTCATTTTCCAAGTCTCCATAAGGACCGGGAGGAATTAAGGTGGAGGCAGAAACCTTAACAACGGGGACCTGAATCCAACCCCGCGAAGGCAATCCCGCTGAGATTCCTCCCCAAAACCCGTCTAGGGGGTTCCTACCTGGAACAATGGAGACCGTGTCCCTCTCCCAGGACACGACGCTGACGTACTCCTGCACGGCGGCGGGGATGAGGCACTTGAAGACAGCTACGTTGCCCCGCATCGAGCGCTGGTCCGCAACCCGCACAGTGTAGGGCTCCCTGAAAACTGCAAAGCACAAAAACAGCCTTTTCAAACAACGCCGTCCAAAAATGTGTTTGACCCCGTGTGTTTTTTTCCAGTAAAGACTGTTGTTCTGTTGTCGTAAACTCGTAATACGTATGAAAAACTCCCCGATGTGGGGATATCAGATGCAATCTCCAAATAAAAGTCAATGTTTTACTTTGTCACGTCTGGGGGAATGTCTGGTGTCTCGTCATGTCTTGATTACCTATTGTGTACACCTGGGGTTCCCCTCCCTCATGTGTTTAAATAGTCCTCGTTTCCCATGTCCTGTGCCAGTGTGTTTTTGTCTTTCGTCTTTCTGTTTTCGTCACCCCTCGCCACGTAAGGTTTTGATTTTTTGCACTTTGCCATAGCCATGATTTTTGTCACAGCCATGCCATAGTCTTGTTTTTGTACCATAGCCGCGTTTTTGTCATAGCCTTGTTTTGCCACAGTCTTGTTTACCTTGTTTTGATACTTTGGCCACAGCCATGTTAACCTTGCTTTGTTACTTTGCTCTTAGTTTTGTCACAGCCTTGTTTTGAACCCATGTCTGATCATCCGCTCCATTGAGTGCGTTTTTGTTAAAGTAAAACCCTTCAAACTTCATATCTCCGCGACTGAGTCCTCCAAGATCCACATCCCCCTGACATACTTTCTCACAAATGATTTCAGATGGATTCCATTAAAAAAATGTGTTGAAATCATGTTATACAGAAGTCCTCCCTGATGGCTTCAGAGTCAATAGCAGTAATAAAAGAACAACACATTTATGCTTATGAGCAAAACATCGCTTCATCAATTACTGCTGCCCCTTAAATTCAAACACGGGAAGTAATCGCACTGCTTTTGTGTGTTTTTTGTTGATTTTTTTTAAACTTTCTCTGCTATTGCCATCAATGGCAAAAGGCCGCCATTAAACAGGATATCTGTGAGAAGTCAGTCTTGGCATAACATCATCAAGAAGCACTATTTTGACTTCATAAGAGTACAAACTGACAGAGCCGTGAAGCAGATGGGCTGCCGGTGCTTTGGTTTATGCAGGTTTGCGCGATATTTTAACCTCTGTTGAATGAGCAGGAGCTCGTTAGCAAGATTGCTTGAAAGCTCGAACGTATCCGAGGTTGCTAAGAGACTGGTTAGGAATCCCTTGCTTGGTAACAGACGTGAGGACAGTGAGCACACATTCCTGCTTCGGGAAGAAGGCGCATGCAAGCGCACACAAATTTGCATATATTTTAGATAAATTAATACCAAAAAAAAATTATAATCTGTTAGCTTGTTTTTTTTGTGATAATAACAGTTAGCATCTCTGCTCTAAGCTGAGATGTAGTAGCTAGTAGCCAAGAAAAAAATGCCTCAGATGGCTAAAATAGCTCTCAATGGCTCCTCAGTTGCAGAGAAGTGTAAAAATGGTGAGAATCTATATTCTGTGTGATGGAAATATGTCCTCAACGGCTAGCAGGGCCTGATACAGGCCACTGGCTGCTGGATGTTTGCTCCATGCTAATCCCCCCCCCCCCCGCCTCTGAGGCTGGGCTTTTGGGTCATGTGGGAATGAAAGGCAGCAACCGGCTGCCATGCAGCTCAGGGCCCGGGCTCAAATCCCCAACTTGGCTCTCGTATTAGTATTAGAATGAATATGAGTATTAGTTCAGGTCAGTGTTGGGAGGCAGAATATGAAAACAGATGTTGACGGCAGGAGGGAGAGGGGGGAGGGACCAAGTGGCCTGAATGAATGATGGAAAATGGGGAAGGCTGGGACAATAGACGCAGTTTTACTGTCATCCAGCTGTGTGTCAAGCCCTCGGTTCAATCTCACTTCCTTTCTTTTTTTATGTACCTCCTCCCGTTGTCGAGCTGAAGGAGCCCAAAACCCCCAGATGCACACTTTTACTTTAGACGAGGCCTCACTTATTAAAGCCGCCTCACATGGTCTAATCAATGGAAAGCACCAATTAGGTTTGTTAATGAGAGATAATTAAAGAAGTGTGTTGTGACTATATTTAGTCTGGCACAAGAGGACAGTCTGCGGAAGGAGGGAGCCGAGTGGAGAAGGAGGACAGAGAAGAGAACATGATAGCAACAGAGGCAGCTTCTGGTTAAAAAATGTCCAAAAATAGACGAGCCACAAATCTGCTGATGTTTATCTATTAATCCTGTATTCCAATAATCCAATGAAGCACTAAGAATAAGTTTATTTTCCATCGGGCAAACAAATAAATAGAAATCAACACCTTTTTTTTTCTAAAAAAATTGACACCGTATGTACATCAACTGTGGACGCTATATACTGCATAATTAGTTTAAGTAATTAAATGACAATCAAGTGGGTTTTTAGAATTATTAGAGATAAATTGTTGTTACAAACTAAGAAAATTCCTTAAGAAAATGAAAGTTTCTGTCAAATTTCAAGGGTTTTGCTGTTCTGACCTTTTTCAAGGCTATCAAAATGGACAAGTCAGGCAGGTGACCCCACATTATTGTACCTAAAATCAGAGTGGAGTCTTAAAAAATATGTTGAATTTCATTCTGGCAGATGGTGAAGCTAAACAGTCGTTGCTGTAAAGTGCAGCGGGTCATGGCTAGCTCGGTCAAAATAGCGCGAGCAAAGGCCGGGGCCTGATGTGGTCAGTGATGCAGATGTTCCCTCTGTAGACCGTGTTCTAGGTCAATCTGTGTTCAGGGTTCGGGGGCTATTTTTGGGCAGCTGGTTGGGGCGTTTCGCAGCTGCCAATCACAACCTGCTCCACTTTGCGCTCGAGCGACCGTCTCGTTTGGTACCACTGACACATTTCGGCGAAAAATATCTTTGTTTTCTTTTCTTTTATTTTTTGTCTCTCACCGGCTTTGATGCGGATGTTGGGGCTGCGGATCTTGCCCGCCTGGTTGTCGGCCGTGCAGAAGTAGTCATTGTCGTGGATGTAGCTGTTGTAGGCGGAGGGCGAGAACGGGTAGAGCTGCAGCGTGCCGTTGGAGTGCACGTGGCGGATGTGGGGCACGTCGTAGATGTCGTCGCCGGTGGCCAGGTACCAGCGCAGCAGGGCACTGGGGGTGCCCCCTGCTGGACAGGGCAGGGACACCCCCACTGAGCTGGAGTAGGTGACCCTCTGCAGGGAGGCATTCACAAAGTACAGTCTGGTGGAGCCCACATCCTCACTGTGTACTGCGGGGGCAAGCAGACGGGGGGGCGGGTCAGTGGTAGGGTTGTCAAAAGTTTAGATACTCGAAAAAGTATCGGTGCTAAAATGTCGTATCCGGATACGATAGTCATTTTCAAAAGTATCGATACCACCGGTGCGCCCCTTCTCTCTGATTTATTTATGTATTTATTTACGTTGTTTATGATCATCAACAAGACGTTAGCCTTGCTAGCTGCGGCTAATGGCTAATAATAACACGCTACCCTTAATCAAGTACATATCCAACTCCTCCCACATCCAAGTCGGCCATTTTGATTAGGTCACCAATAGGAAGATCCCAGGCAAGAAAATCCTAATTGCTTCATGGCAATATAGACATTCATTTAAAAACAGTGAAATGAATCATGCAAACACTGAGTTAAACTCTCTACATAATATTATCTTAAAATAGTGGATGTTATATAGGTTTGTACAATAAGTCAAAACAAGTTTAACCAAAAAATATTTATTTCTCACAATGATGAAGGGTGGAGGGTTATTGTTAGGGTTAGGGTTAGGGTTAGGGTTAGGGTCATTAATGTGGGCCACCAGTCACCATAACATCAGTAACAGGTCAGTTTGAAATGAAAGACACAATTCAGTTCAATTTTGGGGTCTTTGTTTTTATCCTTGTGGTATCGAAAATGGTATAGAGTATCGAGTATTTTCCTGAGTATCGGTATCGAGTTGAAAATTTTAGTATCGTGACAACCCTAGTCAGTGGAGGGGTCATCGGGAAACCTCGGGCTAGCCGTTCTCACCTGGATCGACAGGTTAAAATGATTGAATTTGGATTTCGACACTCTCAATTCGAAGGATCGGACATAGAAAAAAAAAGGTGATGCCCTTCAGATATGTGGCGAAATAATCATAACAAATGTATGTCAAACATCCAGCTGCAAACATCAGTCATGTGACGCCGAAAGCCAGGGATTTGGTCTAAAGCCTGTGATGGTTTAGGTGGATCGGGGTGGGGGGGTGGGGGGGGGTGGAGCCTGTTACCTCCATACAGTGTGGGCCCACATACACAAAGACAACACACACAGAGACGGGCCGGGGAAGGAGCACACTGATAGGTTATGTGATTGGAATTTCTATGCCAGACGCAGAGATTTAAGTCGATTTAATCTCCTTACATATTTAACACACACACACACATGCGTGTGCACGCTCAAAAAATAAAATAAAATATGTACACACATGTGTGTTACTCATAGGCGCCCAGATTAAACACATACACCTCCAGCCAAGTGAAAGAGAGTGAAAAGAGGAAAAGAGTGGGGGGTTGTGTGAGTTTTGGGGTCATTATAAGAAAAAGATTAAGAGAGAGTTTGTGGTGGGACACCGTTCGTGGACAGATGTGGATTTTAACCAAGTTTCCTCTATGCCATCTTATTCACACTCGTCCACCACATGTCCACCCCCAACAGATGACCGCAGGAAATCTTAGAAACATTGTCAAGGATGGTGAATACTGAGAGATTCTGTTGTCATTTGGATGAAACTGTTCTTATTGGAGGAAAACAAAGTACTTTTCGTTAGAAAATAAATGAAATTCCACTCAGTAAGACATCCTTGATTAAGGAAAAAGGCAAAATTCATAAAATCTGTCAAAGTGAATGTACTTATATAATTTTTTTGTTAAATGTATGTTTAATTTGGCATCACTGGCCTTTGATGGCTTCACAAATAGAAGATTCTCATAAGTTAATCATTTTTACATGCTGTATTCATGAAATATGATTATTTAGGGCACACAAACATGTCTTTGCAGTTGGCTCTTGTATAGACTTTTTGGGATGTATTACATAACAGAGATGATTAAATATTTTATCCAAGAAATATTTGGTCAGGCCCTTGATTAGAAATGATTGAATAAAAATAGAAATAAATAAAAGCTGAAGATTCGGAAGTTCTTGTATTGTCATTGTTGTACTGGTAAACTAAATGCATCTAAAAAATTTGATATAAAGAGATAAAAAAGAAGTCTAAACTTTTATATTTAATTGAAATAAACACTATGGGATATGTTGTGGTGTTGCCAGTAGCCCGGGCAGAATGAGCCATCAGTCCAGTGAGCACTGGACACTGAACTAGATGCAACAGATCGAAGAAAAACGCAGCTATCTTCTCTATTCATAGGGCCGGTCAATAATTCCCGCCTCCCTTTAAAGAAGCGCCCCTGATCGGAGTTGGACAAAGCCGGGCAGCGCGTTGCAGATGGTGTATGAAAATGTGTCTGGCTGTCCAGTGGTGGGCTGCAGAAACCAGGTCAGACTCCCTCCCCTCCACAGATTACTGATAATGGCCCCTGAGCATAAAGCCCATATTAAAGATTGCAATATCTATAATCTCCCATTGGGGGGACTGCGCTAAAGTAGCGGAGTGAGGGGGTCACCCTGTGCGCTTGGGAGGAGGGGAGAGCCGGACAACAGAAGAAGAACCTCTCATACAGTGGATTATATGGCCCGGGGGGGTGGACACTGGGGGGTGGGAAGCACAGGGACTGATGGAAGTGGAATAAAAAGGGGATCAGAGCTAACTCCGACCACTCAGAGTGTCACTCAAGTGACGCGTGTGGATACTTTCACATCTCTAGGAACGCCGTGGTAGAAGTGACGCCTTAAAATGTGGATTTTTAACCCTGCAATGCCAAATGTCTCATATTTGATACATTGGGTTTCTGAAATGTTTTGCGTCTGACCCCTTTTGCATAATTTAACGGTAAAAACTTTGCTTAAAATCCTATTGTACACAATCAGATACACCTGATAACAGGGGGCAGGAGACTACACAAAAAATAATCTTGACTTATCGCATAGTAATGAATTAGTAATATTGAAAATGTATTTCTGTTTTTTCTATTTACATATTTTGTTAAAAGGCCAAATACAGAATTCAAACCAAAAAAAAAGTTATTTTCTGTTTTGTTTTATTCTTGGATCAGGCTTTAAAATTGGGTTAAAATCCGACAACTTCACCAGTTCAATGACCCCGCTAAACAATATAAATCAAGAAACTTCAAGTGAACCGATCGGGGATTTCTGTCCCTTTGGTGCACTGAATCAAAAACAAAACAATTTTTGATGACGTTGTCAGGAGGGATCACAGGATTTGTAGTCCTCAAAAACCAATACCAGCCAAAACATACCTGACGCGAACCAGGCAGAAATCAGCTCAGGGATGAGGTGACGTATTAAAACGCTTCAACAATGTTTCTTTTCAATCCTTTTTAGACAAGCACCGCTTTCCATAGCCTGAAAACAACTGCACGAAACAACCTCACATGTTGTGTATCATAGAATGATACCACAAAAAAAATTGAAAGACATCAAATAAATAATTTAACTTCTCATAATCCATACAGGTATGTTTGTGACATCCATTGCTAACATGAAATTTCAAGCATGAGCAGTAGGAACCTTCCAACTGATCCAACAGAACAAAATAAATTCATTAAATAGGCCGTTTGGAAATATGTTTTAGGTGCTACACAGAGCAGACAATCAATGATCTTTGCTATGTGCCTGGATAGGGTTGAAGTCAAAATGCAGGCTGAAAGAAATCCGACCAGCTCAAAGCGACTTGAGCGGTGGATTTGGCCAAAGCCTGCCGCACGCAGAGAGGATGTGACGAGCATCCAGGTGCACCCCGAACGCTCCGCTAGCACAGCTCCGGCCGGACCCGGCACAGTTTCCACTCCATTTAAAACCAGTCGATCAAACGTTTCCGACCACCTGTGCCAACCAGCGTAATGGCTTGTGTGGAGCGAAAACAAAGACTGCGCTGTAAACCTATTTGTCCATGTGATGGTCTGTAAAGGCTGTACTGAAACAAAGAAAAACATACAAGTTTAGAGAAGTTACAATTATGTTCTTCTCTAAAAAAGGCCTCTATAAAAGTAGCATCATACAGGCTACCACCACTTTCTGATCATCAATTAATACGATAATCATAAGCGTATCTTTACTTCTTTAGCAGTTCTGGTAATCATAGAACTGTTAGAAAACCACTAATCACTGCACGGATATATAACGGCGAGAGAGAGAGAGAGAGAGAGAGAGAGTAGGAAAGTGCTTATTTAAAACATATTAAAGGACTCAAACCGATTCGGTACTGAACTGTGGAGTCAGATGATGTGGAGCTGGGCAACTCTATTATCGTAATTAATTACCTGAGCTGCATTAGCTCTGAACTAGCCAACTAAGCCATTTAAGTGTGCACGCGATCAGCTAGCTGACGGTTCTTCCTGTTTCACACAACAGCATCTTCAGATCCACAAACAAACTCAGAAACGATTTTTGTCTGGAGAAACAGAGTTGGAAATAATTTAGTTTGCAGCTACAATGACAGAGCCACATCTCTAACATGCAAAGCACATGTTAGAGATCCATGTGCACCGTTAAAGAACCTTTGATGTGTTGATTTATTAAAGGGCCTAATTAAAATGTACAGTTTAAAACACTGGAACAAAACTCCAGAGTTACACTGAGTGAATGCTAAGTTTAAGAGTTGCAGCTACATGGGATTTTCAGCATAACCACACTGATGTAAAGTTTGGGATCACCACCAGTGCCTACCTCTGCCATTTTTTAAAATAATATATCAGGACATGATGAAGGTGTGGAACCCAGCTATTAGTGTTATCAGCCTGTTGGGAGCTTTGTTTGTTCAACACATCAGAATAAAGTGCATTTTTAGCAACGTTCATCCCTAAAATGTAACTTTCTAAATGTACTGATGTGAACAAACACTGCAGAGTTCCCTGGTTGTGGGCTTGTTCTTCTCTTATTTCTTCTTTCTGAATTTTTTTAGCTTAGTGGATTTAAATAACTGAAAAATGATTACATCATTCTCTGAAAAACTAGACAGAAAGTTTTAGATTTTATGTCAAGAAATTACAAAAAATAGTTTATAATAATTCAAATATAGGGTTGTTTGTTAAATGAGCAATCGATTCATTTCAAAATTGTTCTATTAATGTAATAACTTACATAGGATAGATGTCCATTGGAAAATACGTTAGTTTTAGTTAGTTAAATGTTCAGATTGAGCAAATGTATTCACCTAGTAGACATCGACCTGTTATGACTAAATGGGCAGAAACTCTGTGACTTTACCCACTTTAAAGTTAAGAATGCTTTTGAAATATATATATCTTAAAATAACTGATAACAGAGATGACATTGACTAAAGGAATGGCGGCTAATGCGATTATTAGAACTTTTGGGACAAACTAACCGATTTAATATTTCATGAAAGAACTTGATGGGTCTTATAAATGGGAGACTGGATATATATTGGACTATATTGGACTGAGTGCCCACATGTCTTTAAGGCCATTTCATTTCTGACTTCCCTTCCAAAAGCTGGACTTCTTCTTCTATAATTTATACAGATCATGGCCACACCTTCAGTTCAGGGTAGAACGATCTAATCCCCCTCATCTGAATCTCATCTGAATCTCCACCCAGCAGCAGTATTTTTGAGAAAAGCATTTCATTTCATGGACATTTCATTAAGATCTCCGGACTTTTGTGTCAGATCGGGAAGTGGGGAGCACGTATGTCCAGTAAAACAGGACCAAAACCTCAAGTGGAGCCTAAGAATTCGGCAATTTTACGTCTTCCGCTTGAAGTTTCTGCACCTTTCTCTGTGATTTCCACCAGGAAATGACCCCGGCACTATTGACAAAGCCATGATGTTTCCGGTGGCTGTTTCCCCCCCCCCTCATCAGCCTCGTTCAGACCCGTTCAGACCCTCCTCCGGAGAGGAAAGCGGGAGGTGTTGGAGCCCTGACGGCGCCATGGAGCTCCTTCTCCGGCTGTCGGGATTCAGCCACTATTCTACACACCCTCCGCATGAATATGGATGTCTGAGAGGCACAAGTCATAACCTATGCACGGTTTCAGCATGCATAATGCAGCCCATCCACGCCTCTCCAGGATACGGCCGTGCGCAGTAACACACACACACACACACACACACTAGAGCTGCACAGTGTTCACAAGTGTGTTGTGTCGAGGAGGTAAACAAACTCCAGAAAAACCTTAGTTTTACATTCACACGTTCCCCGGGTCCCAACACAGACGTTTTACCTTTTCCTTTCGCTCTGAGCCGTCTTGATCTTTTTCATTCATTTTTGTCTCAAAAATTATTTTTTTCCGCTGCTATTCGCCTTTTTAGTTTAAGAATCGTAAGGTGGGTTAAAGGTCAAAAGGAACCTCTCTCTTGCTCAGCTCTTCTATTTTGGAAACACCTTTTCTTTTTTTTTTCCCCGGTGTGACTGAAAAAAACTCTCCATCACTCATCCCCCTCTGGGTGCTTTTTTGGGACGGAAAAGTTGGGTTTTGATTCGGGGAATTGCGAACATAAAGCAGTGCCGGGGGTGTGAATTGAGCATTGGTGAGATACGGGGTGGGGGGGATAAAAGATAGGTGTAAGCTTATAGATAATCCTCTGGGTCTGGCATAAGTAGGTGGCGTGTGGGTGGAGAAGCAAAGAGGGGGGGGGAAGGTTGGCGGGGGTTACGTCTAAAAAACGGAAGGGAAAAAAAAACTATCTGTTCCCCCCCGCCCCCCCCCCGGCCCCCCCCCCCCCCCCCCCCCCCACATCAAAGCAGCCCGTTTCTTTCTTAATGTGAATATCAAATCTGCGCATCACAAGTCCCAGCACAGTCTGCATAAACTTGCCCCTCCCCCCCCCCAGCCTTTAATTCTGCCTAGTGATGAGGGAGAGGAAGGGAGGGGAGTTACTGCGATAGGGAAACGAGGGAGGGAGAGAGATGGAGATAGAGAGAGAGAGAGATTCCGACAAAACAACTACTTGCTTCGGAGATTTGACAGATTTTTTTTTTTTTTTTTTCCGAACACCCCCCCTCCTCCGTAAAGATCCAATAGAATTGGGAGGAGGAGAGGTCTGGCTCTATTTAGCAAGTCAGTGTTGTTACACAGAGTTCTGACTGAGGAAGTTCTGATTATTTCGTTTTCATTCGGGTCATTGATCTCATTTTTTAAGAAACTTTTTCATTGTCCGATATTGATTAGTTCATCATCTCATTTAGGTTTTAAATGGATTTGTGATGACGCAGTGACATGCTTTTGGTTAGCAGGGAGTGAAATGAGACCCCATCTGATGCTGGAAGTCTGCTAAATGACAAAAGGTCATCTATTTTAATTGACAAATGAATGAAAACTGATATTTTATCAATTAAAGATGATTTTTCTAGAGCCTGAGGGTGAACTTTTCTGTCTAAATCAATCACAAGTGGCCTTTTTCTTAATTAGAAAATACTGTTAATTGCATTTTTTGCAGGATATTCGTTTTCGTTTTAAATACAGAATCCAATCAATGACCACCGTTTCCCTGGAAAAAGGCCTCGCTGAACCCTGTTAATTCTATTTCTATAAGGGTGTTCTTCTATCCATAAGTATAAAAATTGAGTAATTCTAGGTTTGAGCTGGTAAAAAAGAAGAAAAAAACACAGGAGGCGTCCTGGGCTCTCCGGGAGAAATGATTGGCACCCCTTTGGACCACAGCTAAGTCACTGAATGGTCTCTATTGCTCAGATTGCAGCTTTAATTGTGCAGCCTTGCAAAGGAAAGCACAGGGAATTGGAAGGTGGAAAAGGGGGGGTGGGGGGGGGGGTGTATGTATGTGGGTTAGGAGGGGGAATGGTGAAAAAAGGGAGAGGGATCACCTCAGTGTTTTTCACACCTCCTGTTTAACACCTTCAATTACAATCCAAGCCATATCATTATAATTCTATACAACGTTTCAAACCTTCTAATTGACAAATCATTATTTTAGATATCTAAACTGTATATATAGTCAATTTAAATTATTGCAAATAATCCACAATTATAGAGAATAAGTGAGAATGGTATTCGATTTTATTTTAAAAAACAACTAATTCCGGATTAATAATGTGAAATAAAAACAGATAGTTGATCTCTTACGTATTTTTTAAACAAAAAGAAAAAAATCTTTATTGAGAATATTTCTCAGGATGTTCCCTTTACCCTTAAACTGGTGATTTTATTAGATTTTTAAAAAAATTTCAGTCATTTCCAGACGAGAGTCTGAAGGAAAATAAATCATATTAATAAACAACTTAAACTTCCGGTTGGGCTCAGACAGAAAACAGCATTCAAAAGTGTCCAACGACAACAAACCAACAGGGGCGTCCCCTGTCGCGAGCCCTCCCTCGCGCGCCCGTGCTGGCACGCGCGCGGACACGTTCGCGGGGTCCAGGTGCGCTATTAGTGAGGAACATGACCGGGCAAGTCTCTAATCTGCACCCCTACGCCCCCGGAGTTTCTCATTTGAAATAAATTTGCGCATATTAATCTGATTCCACTGAGCGGGGCGAGGCTGCGAAATCCCATCTTTCAGCCTGAATAAATGCAATAAATCAAATGCATTCATGGAGAATGGGGAAAATACAAACAGGCAGCGTGTATCCTAATTGAAAGCATATACAATAGAGAAAAAAAACATAATAATATTCCTGAATAATAAAAATAACCGAATTTTAAAATGCGTAAAAAGTTTATGGCCCGTTTTGGATCGTTTGATGGTGGAAAAAATGGCCACATTCTGCCTCCCAGTCACTTCACGTCCTTTAGACTTGAATAAATTTATATTGCATGTGTTTTTTTTATTTTCAGGCCTTCTTAAATCAGGTCAAAATCCCTTGACTGTGTCTCCTGTTTACGCAAAGGCCTCTAAAATAGCGACCAATCTCGCTGAGATTGGGTTAAAATTCGTGTCATTTTGCAGGCAGATTTATTCGAGATTAATTCAAAGCACTGCAGTCGTAGAAAGGACAACTTTACTGTACCAGGGATTTGTTGCACACCAAACAACAAAAGGCAAATGAATTAGTTAGAAAAAAACCAGACAGCTGTATACATTTACCGACACAATTAAAAGGACATTTTCAAGAGGCCAAATGAATGAAATAAGGTGGGCAAAAGCCGAAATCTCTAATTGTGGCCTTCATGTGGGTGTAAACCTATTAAACTAATAAGGCCGATGAGGGAGACAAGAGCTCTGATTTGCCATTCAGTTGAAAATGACAACAATGTGTCCTTAGATAGAGGGGAAAAAAATCAGAAAGGCTTAAAATCGTATCTTAAAAATGCGAACATCTCATCAGAGACAAACGCCTCTCCAACCCATCCAAACAGATGCAATTAGCAAAGGTTACATGCAAAAGCGTCAAGAAGACAAAAATCCCAAGAAATCCACTCCAAAACTTTACAACAGCTGGTCATTTTGAGAGTTTTTAAAAAAAATTTACGTCAATAAGTTGTTTTTTCCGCCCAGAAATTCCAGTTCGGTGCATGTTTTCATTTCTGTCTGACTCTCTCTCTGTTTGCACCTCATTCCCCACATTCAGCCATTTTACATATTCATAAACGGAGTTGGTAATGCGAAAACAATCCGTGCTATCAGCCCCATCCGAGGCGTGAGGGACCGCTGCGTAAAAGCCACAAAACACCTCGACAAATAAATCACTTTACACCAATACTGAGAGCATTTTTCCCCACTCGCAGCAAAATTGAGACATTTTGATTTTAGATCAACATTTTTTCGACCAATTGCTCATCATTACATTTCCCAATCACGCATCGAAGGCACGGGCCACACACATCAGCCAAAAATCCACACATTTCCAACACTTTCCACTTCAAGTTCGGGTCATATAAAATTGAGCAGGGTGCAAAAAAATATCCTTAACATTTGTTTTTTTGTTTTTTCTTACCTTCTTGGAGAGAGTACAGCAGGAGTAAAGTTACAAGCCACATGCCATAAATAGCAAGTATATTTTTCAGGAATATTTGGCAATCCTGGGACGTGTGAGGCGCGTTTTTTTTGTGGCCGTGCTGGACTGGCGACTGCGCTCCCCGGAGGTCTTTCCAGCCCTGCTGCTGCCCCGCTAAGCACGGAGGAGAAGCGAGAGGAGCCCCGGCCCCGCCCATGTCCCCTCCTCTCCTCCGCGAGACTACGGCGCATACAGATCCATCCCACCCTCCAACACCAACACCACCTCTCTCTCCAAATCCAAAACGCAATCTGAGCGATAAATGGGTGCAAAGCCGACGTCGGTTTCAGTTTTTTTTGGGCCCCCCTCCGGGTTTTTTTTGCGTCCAAAACTGTCACGTTGCGCTTCGCAGACTGTTGGACACCTTTTGGAGAGCGCGCGCCCACCTGTGCGCCCGGATGAACGCGCGTTTTTGCGCAAACGCGGACGGATAAAAGTCACTCAGACCCACCCGGAGACCCCCCCCCTTCCTCTGGGTCTGGGTCTGGGTCTGGGTCTGGGCTTTAAAAACGCAGACCCAGGGAGCCCCCAGAACTCAGTAAAAAGCCACAACAGTTTTTCTCTTTGTCTCTCGGTGCCACGAGACGTGCGGAGATATTTGCATTTGCGCACAGGATTGCACTGCGGAAAGACAGAAGGAGGAGAGAGGAGAAGTGGGGGAAACGATAAGTCCACAGAGCTGGTAGAGTTTAAACAGAGCAGATTATTTGGGGGGGTTTCGGCAGAGCCCCCCCCCCCCCCAAAAAAAAAAGATGGTCAGCAACTTTCCAGAGACCTCGTCTCTCCTTTGCGCTCCGGTCTCTGCCGATTTAGGAGCTCAGCTCGTCTGCAACGCGCACGCAGATATGGAGGGAGGCAAGTTGCAGGACACTCCCAAGTCATGGAATATTTAGAGTCACCGTGGAGGCTCGTGGTGGAATTGAAAAGTGGCCCTTTTTTGCTGGGAAACCGCTTCAGTTAAATTGTGAAAACCCACAGAAGGAAGATTCCAATGACATGCCCCAAGAGGAAGAGAGAGACAAAAAACAACATTTAAGTCATTTAAAGGATTTTTTTTATGGCTGACAGATAAGTCAAACAACTGAGAATGTTTTGGGCCTTTTACAATGGTGACATTTCCAAAACTTGAGAGGATGATTGAATATTCGACCATCTCTCTGTTATTTTTCTGTTAAAAACTAACAAAAAAATAACATGACATGAAACTTCCATCTTTTGTTGCTATAACCCAATAACATAAAGTTATTTTTTTATGTTTTAATCCACCCTGCATTTTCTTCCTTTGACATTAAAATCTTGACCAGTCCATCAGAGCTCAGAGTCTTGTGGAAATAAAAGCTGTAATGTCCTCCCAAGGTTTAAAAAGTCACAGATTCTGACCTCGGTATGCTTCTGATGAAATGTCTAAACCAAAAAATGACCACTTTACTGAAATACCCCAGAGTTAAACTTAAATCCACCTTTTACTTCAGTTTCCTTTGCAGTCTGATCTGACCTGTGACTTCTTTTTTACGCACTGGCGACACCTGCTGGTCACACTTAGAAACGACACGTAAGTAAACCCACCATGGCACATGGCATATGGATTTCCTCATGCCATGTTAGCCATGAAATGGCTTCTAGAAAGCAATTTTGGTCCAATTTTTCTCGAAAAAAAACATGTTCTATTCAGGATAAAATGGTAGGCAGACCAGTCTCACATCCCTATCCTACTCCACCCTCCATGACTCTGAAAATGGAGCAGAATTAGCTCTGGCTATGTCTTCCAGAACAGGAATGGAGCAGATACAGAAACCACCACAGAAGCCACTTACCTGTAAAGTTATATTTGCCAGTGATTAAATAAACTACCTTTATGCGACACAGTTTGAGGAATAAGGAGATCCCAGGTGTCTGGGACACTTTCTCATAACTCATAACTGGAATAAAGTGCTTAGATGATCACACAATAACCACCATCACATATAATGAATCGGTTTATTTTAATATGCAAGCTGAGAGAGAAAAAAGTTTTATTTTTGGAAGATAAAAAATACAAAAACTACACACGTTTACCTGAAAACTTTGACGTCTGCCCATGTCTTTGGTTCCTCTGCCAACCCCAGGAGGTCCTCACTTAGTCCCAGCTGAGGAAAAAGTGCCGTTGGGACTATTTTGTCCTTATTTTTCCATGACAGCTCAAAATGAAACTCAATACAAGCATTTAACAGCTTTTTCCAGCTGCCCACCATTTCTGGCATCAGTTCATTATAAACCTCTTTATTTCCAAATTTAGTCATTATAAATAGATACTATCATTATTATTTTAAAAGAGTGGCCATAAGGTAGAATGGATTTGATTGACTCTTTACTATTGAAATTACTTGTTACTGAGAGGGAATTTTATGACAAAACTACATAATTACAGCAACTACTACTAAACTACAGCCAAATTTGATGACATTTGGATGATTTTCTTTTTTTAATATGTTAATTTATAAGTCATTGTGATTTTTTTAATGCACATTCACTCTGTAAGTCTTTAGATTTGGACACTTATAGAAGAAAAAGAGTCCTTTAGCGCCCTCTGCAGGTGTTTAACGTCACTGCAGCAAAATCTGTGTGCAGAAAGCTAGATATGAAGAAATATACATAAAAGTTTATAAAATCATATTTAGATTTATTTTGCACCCCAATCAGGTTGCTAAAAGTCAGTAGTTTTAGATCAACTCATTTTAATAGGAAGGACAGACTGCCTTAATTGCTTGACCTTTGGTTTTTTGTTTTGACCACATATTACGATTCCAGCTGTCAGACATAATTGACAAGATTTCTTTTTCCATATACTTATTTAGAAGGTCAATTTGACCTTTTTTATACATGCAGAGCAACGGAAAATTTGGACGGTGTATTCTCTACAATGTTAGGGTCAAATTAGAATAAGAATTTAAGAAAAATAAGAATTTTTCTTAATTTTTTTAAGTGGTGCATTGCTCGTCCATACAATAAAGGATGATCATTTTAAAAGGTAATTTGGTACATTTAGATCCATTTATTGGCAGGTGCCACATGGGGTTATTTGCCTCTGTGCTGATAACATTTATTATGTTTCCCTTTCTTCTTCAGTGTGTTTCTCCCAGATATCTGGATTCTACATATCCAATACAGACCTTTTAAAAGTTATTTATGTCATTTTAATCATGAGATGACAATCTTTAAGATAAAAAATAAAACCCTAATGTAATAACCACAAGCACTTACAGAGTCAAGGAATACATTTTAATATAGATTTTACAAAATGAGCTTTTTATATATCTCTATGACAAGAACACATGTTCATTCTCATCTCTCTGGAATATGTACCTAATATTTTTAAATGTGAACAAGCTGTGTTTTTAAGAGCTAAGAAGGATTTTTGTGTAAGAAGAGAGCAGTTAATAGAGATTGGAGATTGTTTCACAGTGGTTATCGATGCACACATCCCAAAAACATTTGTACATTTTATGATTTTTATTTTTTTTCTAAACTGAATGTTCGGTTTAGCATGTTTTAAGCAAGTTTGGTTCAATTTTCCGGCCTTTGCCCAGCAGGAGGCAGTACTTCCAACAAAACCAAACCACTGAAACACAGCATGATTCAACAGAATGTATAACAAAACTTTATTAGCTTTAATGTTTTTAATAGAAAGAGATGGAGAGTTGGAGCACACAGCTAAGCACAGAGCGGGGGGGCGTGATTCGCTGGGTCCTGACTGAGTAATACAGCTCAATGTTTAAAACAAATCTCCTTTCCAGATGTTCCCCATCCCTCTCATCCTCCCGACCCCCTGGTCCTACCCTGGATCTGGTGGAATCTAAGGGGTTACACAGTTGAAATTCCCACAAATACACAGTAATTCGATATTGCCGTGCGATACACTGTCAAAACAGTTAATATTATTGTGATTTGCATAGAGAAATATCACCATAAGGCTCATACTGACACACAGACACTGACAACTACAATTAAGGGTTGCGATTCCTCCGTTATTTGAATTGCTTTAATGGTAATTAAAGCAAATCGCTGCTTTTTAATCAGTTCCTCCAGACAAAAATACTCCTGTGCAAGTAGAGAAAACCCATTCCTCTATCATTTAATCATCACATTTTAATCTTTTCATCTATTTCCAGTCACAACCAAGCTCAAGTGGAGTTAAGTTTTGACTTATCGATACAATTTAAGTTTTACTCAAGGGTGGATTTTCTCTTTAAAGCTATTCAAAAACATGGGAGAATACACACATGACAGATATACATTTGTCATACATTTAAAATGAACAAACATTACAATTAATCTCTTTCAGTTTTCATTGGATGACTCCAAAAAAAAAAATGCTGCCATCTTTGGCTAATGCTAAAACAGATAAAAACACAACATTAGTTGCATGGATGTGCACTGAGGTACCTGTGGGTGGACCTACTTCAGCTTTATGTGTAACATGAACTCCCGGAGAGATACTGGAGAAATGTATTTCACAGGAAGTCAAACTAAATTTGTTGCAATCTGCAGGATGGAAATACATCAAACCGCCTATCTCCTGACAGCACATAATGGGATCTCCTTAGCTTTTGTTTCCTCTCATCCCACTTTTGTCGATAATGTGAAAAACCAAAACGAATGTCATACAAAAAATATACATCTTTTAAAAATGTGCAACATACCCCTTTATTATTTTATTGCTTTAAGCCAGTGATTAAGGATGGGAGGCACATTATTTTATTTTTTTTACAATTACAGCTAGTTTCAGAAACGTATACTTCTTTATTGATTCATTTACCAGCTAGTGAGACAGGGGATGCTTTTATATCAGACCTATCAACAGTGTTACCGACCCACACACACACACACAAACACACACATCAGTCCCACTATAGAGGTATATCTTTTAGCCAGACATTCACTTTCTTGAATCTTTAACCGATTCAAATTTGCAAATGTAGCCTAACGTATCTTAATATTTCACTGAGTTTGATGCATGTACATTCATTTCCCTGTTTGGCACAGACACTACCAGCAATGTGTGCCATCCCTCTCTTAATTTTGCCCCCCCCCATCTCATCTTTATGGCCGAGATCTGATCCAGTATCCATTTAACCCATAACGCTAATTTATGGGTGGTGCATTGTATGAGTGCGTGCACAGGGTAACCTGGTTCATCTTTTTCACTCTTGAGCAGTAAATGAAATCATAAATTCAAACCAGACCAAGGATGTTTTCAGTCTAATCCGGGAATACAACACCCGAGGTTGCAGATTCATCATTAGCTTTTTAGCCAAGGTTAGCAAAATGGAATTAGCATGGCGTAGAATGGGGTTTTAAAGCTATAGTCAGATCTGACGTTGCCAGGTCTGGTAGATTAGAGCTCGTACGGCCAAATGTGTATCTATATTCTATCATTAAATCTGATATCTGACCCGAGTGGCACATGCCTGGAATCCATGCATATTGTTTATGTATCTCGAAAGCAGCATCTAAGGGTTTTTTTGCGGAGATAGTCTATCATCTCAGCTCAAAAGCTTCATGTGTTGCTGATGTTTCGCACAGTTTTAGAAACTATTTCGCAGTGTGCATCTGACCTAAAGGAGAGGGGGGGGATGCACTGACAGGCACCTGTGTCTTATCTCAAGCTTAGAAGGTACAGGATGAAGAACCGGGCATAAATCTACAATATTTCGCTTTGTTATAGTATTACTAAAAGCCCCTTTTCTATACTGCAGCAGCTTGAATAAAGCATGTTATCTGTACACGGTTTTCTTTTTTTGAAATATATTTGTGTCATTTTGTTTGCATCTTTTGTGAAAAGTTATTGAAACTGAACAGTCTGATATTTTCTTTGTCATTATTAGAACTGTTAGTATGTAAATACTGTATGGTGTTTGCTAAAAAGAGGATTCAGCCCAGCTGGAGTTACATTGCATTTTCTCTGTTTCAAGTACTTAAAGTGTTCAAAGTGTTTTTGCTTTGACCTGACATTTAAAACATTTTCTTTATTATTTTTTTAATATATACTCTGGCTGTGACAAAAGTAAGTCATTCGTATATAATGGAAAAACAAGATTCAGTGAGCAGCCATGCTAAATGACAAAAAACTGTTTTTACTAGTTAACTCACACAATAGACTTCAAACATAATTAAATAAAATGGGCACATCATTTGGTTGTGGTTTAATCTGAATAATAGAACGTCTTACACACAAGACCTTAAATTTAATCCAACTATTTGGCATCGAGCAGCAACTGCCTGTGAACAGTAAATATTCTGTAAATGACAGTGACTGTTCTATTGTAAGAAGAATATATTTTATTCATAAACAGGATCTTTGACTTGCCATAATTAAGGGGATGTCTATTCGTAAACCTCACGAAGACAAGTTGTGGACTAAACCAGCAAAAAAAGTGGCCTCTTCCTCGAGTTTACATGTAAACAATGTTACATCCAAAAGGATTTCAAATGAGTAGAAAAAGTAAAGGAATTTTTCCCAAGCCATGATTTTCATCTGAACGTAACCAATATTTGTTATTGCTTAAAGCCAATGAGAAGATGATTAAAAAAATGTTTTCTGTGAAGTTTTGGAAAATTATTATCTCATGCTATTCTTATTTATAATGCTTAAATAACTAAAAGTATCGCATGTTACTTAACCATCCAGTGCCACCTCTTTCTGCTTTATGAAGGTTTTATGGCCTCTGAAGGGAAACATGGTGTTTCCTCCCCTTTGGGAATGCCCATACAAATTCATAATACCGTAAGGAGTCGGGTCTACGAGTGTAAGTAATTGACCCATGTAACTATTTAGCCAACAAAAGTTCAACAAGTTATTTGTATGGAGGCTGTGAAAACATCAAAGTTAGTAGGGAGGAACAATGTTAGGCATTAAAATAAATATGGCAATAATTGGAATATTTTCGCTAAATAGGCCCCTCTCCATTTATTTTGTTTGACTTTATCTTAAGAATGTGTCAAGCTCAGTGATAGTTAGATATCTTAAATAAGTCATATTGAAATTTAAGTTATCCAATCCAGTACAAATGATGTGCACATGTTTATTGATCATGTTTGCACGACTGAGCCATCTGTTTAGTTTGTTATTCAGTGCACATTTGGTATAAGTGTGTGCACATTTTGACGGTCACAGCCAGAGTAGTGAAAGTAAAAATTGAACGTAAAGACTTTTTATGTGTGCAAATGCATTTGCATACGCAGACACACGCAAAACAAGATTGATACTTGAGTGCTCGTGTCGTTTTGCGTGGAACATCTCATTTCTTTTTAGGCGTCGGCTTTGAATCGGCTTTGGATCCTGAGAGGCCATTTTCTGTGTTGTCGATCCCTGATGAAGTCACAAGGCACTCCTTACTGCAGGGGGGGTTTAAAGAGGACAAAAGGAAGTGGTGTTAGAACTGTAAAAAAAACAAAAAACACTGCATCTCAAAGGGACATCTCAAACGTGCAGCAAACTGCCGAAAAAACCAACTCTGAGATCTGATGTAACGGAGTGAAACCGATATTAAAAAACATCCAAGCGGCTGCGAGAACTCACTTTTTCTCCTCAAGCTTGGCGAGAACAAAGAGGGTGAAGTTTTTGAGCAACATGAAGCCCATCAGGAACGCTATGGCTCCGCCCACCGCTGAGGCAATGATGATGGTCAGGGTGTTGTCCACCACCCTCACTGGACACGCCGTCGGGGAATTAAAGAAGCAAAGATGGTGGGAGAAAACAGAGACATGAAGCTTTTGAGGCTACATTGTACATTCCAGTCTTATTCAGTCAGGAAGTCTTCATTTCTCACATAACCACACAACCAAACTTCTATAAAATACACACAACCTGTCAGAATCTAGTTACCTTTAATCCTTTCAGCGTTTTTATAAACTACTGGGAATATTTTAAAATGTTAGATAGGAGTCAGATAAAAGTCAATGCCTCTGAATAAAAGAAATGCTTTCAAGAGCAGAACTTTATCTCCGTGTTTTACGCTCAATGCCAATGTGGCCTATTTTCCCCCATTTTGTTTCACCTTTAACAATATAAAAATGCACGTTCGGTTTTATTTTTACTTCGGTGTGCATATGAAGGCGGCATCAAGAAAGCCCCAGTGACTTGTTCCACATTTGTAATTGGCCATTTCTTATGTCACAATAAGCTGAACTATGGGAAGAGCTGGTAGATTCAACAGTTTTCCTGACAACTGCAGTATTTAGTTAACGGGGTAAGGACGTTTGGCGGTTTAAAAAATGATGGAGACGGTATTTTATCAAACAACTTTCTTGTGGAAAGAAAAAAAATAATAATGTTTTGGTTCAAATTTCGAGCACTTACGCTCGTCCACCACAATAAGGTGGAAGATGGCACTGTGGTTCTTGTCCTTCTCTTTGGGATTGCGTCCGAAACAAGTGTACAGGCCGCCGTCCTCGAAGGTGATGTTCCACAACAAGATGGAGATGTTGTTTTCCCGGTTTTTCCCTATAAAATCCACGCGCTCTCGGTATATACTCACGTCTGGCGTCACGGTCTCCGTGGCTATCACGGATTCGCACACCTATAGGAGGAGCAGCTATAGGTCCGTCATCCACAAAACAACCACGGAAAGGCTTTTTTTTTTATAAGCCGAGAGGGAATCTGTGATTCCCGCGGAGGGCTCTTACCTTCACCATGGTGCCGTTGTCGTTGAACTGCCAGTTGAAGTAGAGGTTTTTGATGCCGATGCAGCTGGCATAGGTGCAGGGCAGCATCACGGTGCTGCCGTTCACAGCTTCCAGGAAAGGGATCTTCCCCACGGACATCTCCAGGGCCTGAGCGGACCACACACCTAGGGGACCAGATCAAGAGATTCGATTAGTAAAAAATATGGAAAATTACACACTCGCTTGGTAATCTGAATTTGTACAATGAATTGAAGCATGCAAATGTGTCTACAGATAAGGTTAGAAGCATGAACCCATCATGGGAGGGTTCAGAATAGACAAAGAAAGGATTCAGAAAACTCCCCAGGGAAGTTGGTTCAACATGGGGTTGGCAAAATACATTGTCAAGTCATTAACCCTTTAAAGCCTGATCTAAGAAAAATAGGAAGAATATTGGATTTTTTTTTAGTCTGAAGTCTTTTTTTGGCCCCTCAACAACATATGAAGAAAAAAAAACAGAATTATTTTGATCAAATTAGCGTGCAATAAGTCAAAAATATATTTCCGTGTAGTCTTCTACTGGCTGTTATCAGGTATATCTGAATGTGTACAACAGGGGTTTGAGCAAAGCTTTTACCACAAAATGATGCAAAAAGTCTCAAATCCAAAAAGACTTCAGAAACCGTATGCATCAGATAGGATACATTTGGCGTTATAGGGTTAATGTCTACAATTTAGATACAGATACAAACGTTAGAAGTGGAAATGCTGCGAAATAGAAACTCCAAACTAAAGAGTGTGTGCAAACTGAACTTACACTGTTTAGATTTAATAGTGAACAAGATCCCTCATCCCTTTTAAGTGGACATCGAACAATCTACTTCATATAAAACCGAACAATCACATTCCAAATTTAAATTCTAATATATCTAAGTGGCCCAATGATGATTCAGATCTTTTAAACAGCTCTGACCCTGAATATTTACTAATGAATTGAGCTTATAACGTACATCCTTTATGGGCTTACAGTTATTGGCTCGTGACAGTTGGATACATAAGTAACACAACACCACCTCGTCCTTCCTGTGACATTAGCCTCTAAAACTGTAACACTAGACTCCGAGAGGTCAGACGGCCTCAGGAAGCCTCGGTCAGTAAAATATTGCTTTTAATCGTCTTTTTCCCTTCGACCGCGTTTAATTTTTTTCTAAACTTTCCCGTCCTTCCCTTTCACACTTTAGCTCCCTGACAGCAGACATGCTCCAGTAAATCACTCCGGCGGGTCAAGGACGGACGCCACACGGGGCCTCAATGTGACCGGTGGCTGGAGAAATAAGGAAACACATTCCTCATAAGTTCCAAACACACACCGGGGTTTTACACTCCCAAACACGCCAAGGTCAGCACCGGGCGGGCGGCGCTCACAGACGAAACACAGCTGAGATAAGCAGAGACACGCTGTGAGAGTGGGAATCTGATCGATCAAGGCTCATCCCAATCTTTTTTCCCTCGGCGGCTCCGATGCAGCACAGTGAGTTTGCAGAAACGTGATGCATAAAGGGACGAGAGGGCAGCAGCATCGTCCCGCTGTGAGGTTCATTCTTTCCCTTTTTTTTCTCTTTTTTGCCCATTTAGTTTTTCATTAGTTTCATCCCAACAAGTTTCCATCACTTTGAAGCTGCTGTGAAAAAAAATCCAGGATGTTATCCAATCTTTTAATTTAATTTAATTTAATTTAATTTAATTTAATTTAATTTAATTTCATTTCATTTAATTTAATTTAATTTAATTTAATTTCATTTAATTTCATTTCATTTAATTTCATTTAATTTAATTCAATGTATTTTATTTTATTTTATTTTATTTTATTTTATTTAGAAAATAAGGACTAAAACTTTGGAGTCTTGGTCATTTGGATTTAAAAAAATGGGACAGTGGTGCTCCAGTTTCTAGCCCAAATATGTCACATCCTTATATTCAAACCATAAAGATCTGTTATGGAAACAAATTCACTAAATAAGCATAAAGAGGGAATGAGAGTTGGCTTTAACAGTGGGATTAACCACTTGAGCCTAATTTCCTTCAGTAGTGCGAAACAACACAAATGTATCCCTATTTAAAAATATATATGCTGTTAACCACACTGAGTGCATTACATAACAGCACACAATAATGCTGCTTTGTGTTTAATCTTCTGTAGCATCTTTTTTTCAACTACTTGCATGCCCATGCAGAGTTTACTGAGTCTACTGTGCAGCTTTTGTTTAAAAGGGACAAATTATTTTTCCTTTATTCTTGATAAAGAAAATAAAAGAGAACCAACAACTTGCACCTGAAATATCTTGTGTGAACCAATAAACTGTGATGTCAGCATTTCAAATATGTTTTTGAATTATTAATTAATTTTGCTTAACTGAATGTGAAACAGTTGGATTGTACATTAGAGACTTGAAGCCACGTATTTAGTTAAAGGTTTTGACATATCTTCAGTATAAAAGTAGATAGTACTATTGGTAAACAAATCCTCAAATCTACCATTCTCAGTACCACATCAAGATATAACTGTAAAACTGTAAGTGTGTTCAGATATTCAAGACTTTTTTAAATATCAAGTCACATTAAAATAACTAAAGATGGTTTTCTTGACATTCTTTCCATAGATTTTGCCTCTCTGTCTCTCCAGATAAACCTATATGACTCCAATGTATGACACGGCCTGTCCATCACACTTAATTCAACAGACCATTCCTTCCAATGCCAAATGAGGTATCAATCACAACCAATATCACTTAAAGATTATACCACCTTAGCCTTATGTTTACTGTCTGAAGTCAGGCAGAGCCAACAGCAGAACTCATCACACTGAAGGGGAAACAATGATTTCATAAGGCTCATCTTTACCAGTAAAACCAGCCATCTCACCGAGCAAAACTCATACTAGAACACTATGTGGAGAGAGTATGACGTGAGAAATAAATGTCAGTGTTTGATTTAAAAAAGAAAAGCCACAGTGCCATCATGCTTTTCTTCACAACACAAGGACACAGCGATGTGTGCAGAGCAGCGTCAGGATGCTTTTTACAAATTAGCTACGTCAGACGGGCTGCACATCAAATGAAGAATGGGCACAGAAAGTAAAAAGACGGACTTTACCGAGCAGCAAAGTGAAGACCAGGGTGACGGCCACGTTTGGAGCGCCCTGCCTCAGGGTTTCCATCCCAACCCACTGGACCTCCATGGCAGAAAGCTTTTCCCCCAGAATCAAACGGCGCCACTGGATCCGATCCAAACAGCCTTATAGTATTCCTTATAGCAGCTTAGCCTTTTTTTTGAGACTCTGGACGTCTTAAGGCTGAACCTGGGTGACCGAACTCCAAACAAGGCACTTATGATCGCAGACCTGTCAAACTTTCTTTAAAAGCTCCAAATGCTCTGCCTATAGAAAAAGGCTGCAGGTTAGACAGAGGGCAGAGCAAAAAAAAAAAAAGAGACAAACACAAGACAAGCACATAGAGAAACGGTTAATAGATAAGAATCATTATGAGCTTCCATACAGAGCATACCTGCATAACACCAATTGAACACATTATTTGATGTAAAAGGGCAAACTAAACTGGGCAATACAAAGTTGGACTTTATTAACCGAGCTGAATGCATTTCCTGTACAGGCGATTTAGTGCATGCTAAATACCTCAAAATCTGAAGGTTGAGACGGTACATCAACAGGAATGGAAGCATTATTCTGCAGAGGAGGTTTAGGACCGCTTACCTGCTCCTGCGGCCGGTGGTCAGCGGCGGGCCGGCCGCCCGTTCAGCTGAGTCAGAGTGGGAGAGAGAGCGGCAAATGTGCTCACTGCGCACAGCCAGAGTTCATTCAAGGAGAATCCTCTCACTGCAGACCTACCCGGGACGAGAGGCGACTCCAGAGGAGAGAGAGAAAGGAAAGGGTGGCACAGGCGGAAAGAAAGCTGGAAACACATAAACAGAAAAAACGGGGCACCGGAGAGCCTTTTTTTTCTCCAATATCTCCAGAGAGTTAGATTTTCTCCCTGACCATACCTCTCCCCCCCCCCTGTCTGATAACTTTTTCCCGTTGGCCGCACGCCAAGAGTTTTCTCTCCTCATCTCCCCACTTCCCCTCCCTCACCTGCCTTCCACGTCCTTCCCATTTTCTGTCTCTCCCCCAACCAGCCAGCCCCAGTCTCTCCTCCTCTCTGGCTCTCCCCCCTTTCCTCCCTCCTCCATCCTCCCTCCTCCCCCTCATCTCCTGACTCGGGGCGTGTATGCAGACTCAGGCACTTTTGTCAGAATGTTGGTGAAGATGAGAGAAAAGTTCTGCAGTGCAGGTTGAAGGGGGAGGAAGGGGGAGGAAGGGGGAGGAAGGGGGAGGAAGGGGGAGGAAGGGGGAGGAAGCGTTATTACAGCGTCAGGGGCCTCGGCCAAGAGTCCCACGTCCAAACGCCCCATTCATAAAAAAATGATTGCTTCTTTCACGTCATCTTTCTCAGCATCGGATGATTTCAGTCAGAGAAGAAAATGTAATGAATAAATTAATTGGGAAATGAATTAATACATTTTTATTGCACTAAAACTATGAAAGCTATGCTAGTTTTTGAGAAAATCTACATTTTTAGTACATTGTTTTTTGGTTTAATTTCTCTTTCCTTTATCTTCTGCCAAAGTCCATATTGTCTCCGGTTAAAATAATTACATTTGCAGTTATCGGTTACATTTAAATGCCAACTTAAAGTACTATTCACCATCTAGGAGATGATTGTGAAAGAAAATATTGATCAGCGAGTGCTATCATCTTGCTTGACAGGCCAGAACATTTCCCATAAAAGTTCTACCAGCCGAGTGATGCATTGTGGCTGCATTATTTACGACCGGAAGTGATGCAGAAAAAGTGCTTAGCTCGGAGATTTTACATCGGATCGGTCCATTTCAGGCCGGATAATGGGCTGATTCACAGATTTCAGAGTTAAAATGATGCTGGCTCATGTTGACAGACAAGAGTGGAAATGCTGCTGTGACCATGTGACTGAACCTGTCTAGGTACAGTTACACAGCAGAGGACACAGGAACAGCTACTCAATCACTCTGCACTGAATATTTGGCTGTGTTTTTCTTCATTTTACCACAGTTATCCTTTTTAGAGGGAGATATGTGTACATTTTTGCATCTCACAAGGTCCTAAAACATTCTATCTAAATTTGCAGACTAAAAAACGTGCTTGAACGAGATTTATTTTCATATAACAGATCCATTATTCACAAATAAAATTCCAAAAACAGATGGAATACACCACGCGTGAAGCTTTAATAATTTTAGCCCAGGAGACATTATATGCGACAGACTTGAGTTAAATCAACATGACGGACACCTCATCAGCGATGCGAGGTCAAGCACACGGCCTTATTCCTGTTTCCTGTCAAATTTAAGTCATACCCAAACCGTGGAACAGAATATATATCCATACATTTTCTACACC
Source organism: Menidia menidia (assembly GCA_907169785.1). Classification (NCBI taxonomy): domain Eukaryota; kingdom Metazoa; phylum Chordata; class Actinopteri; order Atheriniformes; family Atherinopsidae; genus Menidia; species Menidia menidia. The sequence goes on along the minus strand of CAJRST010004446.1, from coordinate 17,492,797 downwards.
CACTTATTCCAAGCTGAGTCATGGGGTGCTGAAGCTTATCACGGCTTTTATTAGGCAAGATGGAAGGTACGGGACAGACAACTGTACACAATCCTACTCGCTCCTAGGGTCTGTTTTGAGTCACCAAGCAGCCTAAGATATTTTGTTTACACTCAGATAGAACCCACGCATGCATAGGCGACAAGATGGTCGTCGTAAATCCCGATAATTGATATTCCAGAGAAAGAAATTCCCACCTGCCACTTACTTCTGGCAACATCCACTAGAGACTGGAGACTAACATCTGCTGCCATATTTGCATTGTCTGTAGTTTCCACATCAACTTTACGCCTAAATTGTACCTTTGGACCCCCAGAAACTCGAGCAGATTCCACATTGCATGGACAACCTGGACTAAAGGTGGATTTTGCAGTTTTTCAGCAAAACTTTGGCGTATGAGAAGTTTGGTGTGGCCATAGAGTCCCCTGACATTCTGAGACAATACGTTTCTTTAATGACTTGATTTGGAATAGAAAAATTGTTGGGTTGTTTTGCTGTTTTTGGATCTAAATTGCATGGAAACACAACATTTTACAAAGAAAGTATCAGTTCCTTGTCGTTTACTTTCAGCAAGAACATTAGTTAAGATTAGAAATTGCATTGCTGTGAATTAGGATTATAAATATATTCTAACAAGAGCTACAACACCCTCTAAAACATGACGTTTGTTTTAGTCAACGTGCAGATGTTCTCATGAACACTGGGGGTCACAAGTCTTACAATTAAGTCAAGAATAGGGCAGGAGGCTGGAGAATTTCTGCCCAGTTTGCAGTGATAAGTACTCAAACGTGGCCTCTGACTGATGAGGGAGAGCCAAAAAAGGAAGTCCTGTGAACATGGCTGACCTGAAAAGGTTGTTAGCACTGTATGGTTTAAACCAAAACCTCAACCGATCTAAATAATAGCTTTGAGTTGCGCAACCTTCATGCAAAAGGAGAGAAATATAATTGTTAAAAATCAGTTAATGAATGAACTATTAATGAACTATTATTGATTTGATGAAAATGAAACGGTTCCCCTTTTTGTTTGTTTTAACAGGACCTAATCCTTCTATTTCATCCATTCATCATTCTTAGGTAGTATGATTAAACAGAGAGGAGGGTGTTTTTTAGGGTGTGGAGTTAACATGAGCGCTAATATGGCCGTGCTGCAGGCTCACCGCTCTCCTCTCCAGGCCCCTCCACCGGAGTATCAATGCAGCAGCAGTGGGAACTCTTCCAGAACTGCAATAAGAAAAAAAAAAAAGAAAAAACACAACAGCATCTTGCTGCAGGAAGACAGGCTGCTACTGCAGACCTGAGCTAACAGCTGCAAACCAAAAAGAAGCATCTGTGTTTATTCTCACCAAAAAACACCTCGTTACAGACGCTGCTGTGCTCGTGTGTTTAGGATCATTTTTTCTGTGGTGTCGGGAACATGCAGCCTCAGCTTTTAGGAGCACATACATAGTAGGTGTCCCTGGGTTTACTGCAGCAAAATGTGCGCTGACCTCGGAAAGAGACAAGCACAGACACCCCAGCTGTTACCTTCATAACTTACAGAGATACTAGAATGCACTAAACGACCAGTAAGATTCTCCAAAAAGCCAAAATAAAATATTTGAACATCAATTCAGACATATGTGCAAAAGTCATCACAGCATTTTCATCATTTATGTTGTTTTCTTAATCATAGGTACCATTATATGCAGCTTTATGAGCCTAAATTTACATGAATGAACAGCCTCTGTATATTTTGACAAATACAATTTAAATAATCATTCTAATTTGGCTGTCGAAGGTGTGAAAATAATCCGAATTTTCTTGTAAATGTATCTCAGCTCTGTGAACTGCACTTATAGGGAAGGCGAGTGGACCTAAACTCATAAAATACATTAAGTTTTAACTCCTTGCAAAGTAGAATGTATTTTGTTGAGTGAACAAAATGCTTTGTGTTGGTTGAGAAACTGCTGTGGTTTATGGCAGGCTGGTGCATTTCCCGATATGTTTCTACATGTCGGCAAAAACTGATGTGTCAACACTAGACCAGCATTTTGTGTACCTCGTTTTTGAATGGTGGGGATACATACAACAGAATTTATACACTGTTTTTCAGTGAACTGAATCACTTCATATTCAAAGGGGACATAAAAACAGATTGCTCAAGATGTCAACAATTTATACTATTAATGCATTTTTGCTGTCTTTATCTACTTTAGGCTCACAGTTCTGGAAAGAAGCAGCAAGCAATACAAATTAGTTGGGTATTGTCTGAGATATGGTTGCTCAGGCCACAGGGGAATGTTTCTAACACATTTTGGCTCACGAGTTACCACATTCCTGTAGCGCAAGTTATAATAAAACATGGAAGCATGAAACTGGTATGTTGACTCTATGAACATGAGAAATTTTCGTTGCACAGTTCCATGTTAGGAATGACACATCCAGGAGTGGCCGGTATGCCACACTTCTCCTCCCAGTCTATTCATGCTCATAATCTCTGAAACGTTTACATAGAAATATAAATCAGAATCTTTTTTGATTTCAAAAAAGTAGTTCTTTATTCCAAAATTGCTAAAAAACATTATATATATATATATATATATACATGACAATTCACAACTCGATCACACAAATGATCAGTTGCATACAAAAAACAAAAACGTAAAATTGACTTGTGCAACGTTGCCAGAGAAGTAAACGAACTGGAAAATCTTATTATGAACCGTATAGAATCCAAAAATAGAGGGAAGAGACTATCCCATTCACAAAGTCCTCTGGTAACACGAATCAAAGTTAAAAGATATTTTCTAATTGAAAATGTCCTGCTTTGTTCATGTCTACTTGATACTTTTAAGAAATTAAAAAAAGGTTGAGCAGGTTTGAGCAGTACAAAAAAAAAAATCACTGTGCTCACTGGTATGAGGAAGTGTTTGTAGGAACTCAAATAAAACTACATTTGTTCTTTAAAAATAATAAAAATCTATTTTAAAAAAACTTTAAAAACATTTATACAGCATAAAAAAATGTATGAATTGCTGAACACTGATCTAAGGCAACATATTACCATTAATTCCCAGCATTTGAATAGAAATAAAGTCAATGTAGCACAAAGAGAACAGCTACACTGCACATTCAAACAGCACAAAAAAAATAATAAAACAGCCATCAATCAGCATTAATAAACGACTCAACTTCAGGGGGCGGTTCACAAATTTTAACAGATGAAAGTCCATTTCCAAAAGCTTCAGAGCAAAACTTTTTTATCACAGAAGTTCATGGCTATTGAAAACGTTTTGGATTTTTTTAAACTCAGGACGGATGAATATAGAAGTGAACTTTCCCAGGGCTCACTGTTTGAGGCCTTAGGCTCGGGCTAAAATGTATGCGTGTTTAATCATCATCATCATCAAGATCATCATCATCGTCGTCGTCATCATCGTCATCGTCGTCGTCGAGCCCGTCCTCTTCGTCGCCTCCGCTGCTCGCCTCCGACTCTTCGTCGTCCGAACTGACCGATTCTTTCTCCCTCCTCACAGCTATCAGGTGAACGGCCTCCGCAGGTGAGCTGGGATTACCGCCGCAAAAGCACAGCCAATCACAGACAGGCACAGAGAGCCGGGCGGGCTACTCGCGGTCGCATGTGCGCAGGGATGGCGTAACCAACTGACCAAAGCCAAAAAAAAGCCACTCGGTACCGACGAAAATCAAAAACAAGTGGTGGGAAGGTATATCAAAAGTCCCAAACCTTGAAAGCACCCAAGCCCAGGGAACCAATTCCATCCTTTGGAACAAATATCTGAGGAAGCATTTCGCCATGAAACAGGACATTGTTCACTTGGATTTACGCTCTTTGCCTGCAGACAGTTCCTCAAAAAGTAAAAGGAAGACTTTGCCCCAGAGAAAAAGTTGCTTTTGTCTGCCACTGGGTCAAAACTCAACTCCCCAATGGCGGACAAAAGCAAGCATATTAAAACTCAATTCACAGCAGCAGTATCTTATAGCACCCGGTTACATTAGCTTTTCTTTCAAATGAAAAAAGAAAATCACACATAGACGGTCTGTCCATGATTAAGTGATGAAAAACTAAATTAATGTCGAAAAATGGAAGGCAGTGTCACTTTTTCAGGCAGAACTGCTGCTGTGAATTAGTGTTAAAAGTTTCAAGACTCCCATTAAAACAAAATCCTCATTTACAAATTCTTTTTTACAGTTCAAAAGTTCTAACATTAATTCAGCAGTTAAACAAAGCAGCAACGCTATTATAAAAGCAAAAATGTTTACGGATTTTGCACATCAGTTAATCGAAATGGCAGTATTTATATCCAATTCTGAAAAAGCCCTTTTCAAAAAAACGAAAGAGGAATACCAGGATTGGAGAGGCTCACAGTGAAAGAGAAAAAGTTGCCTCTCATTGGTCTCTTCCAGTAGAACGGACCCAAGCAGCCAACCAGACTCCATACCAGTCCCGAAGAGGAAGAGGAGCAAAAGATCTCCGGTGCTTTGGGCCTCACCACACGGTCGGGTCCTTCTCGTACTCTCTGGGGTCCATCTCAAAATCATTTTCCGCTCGCCTTTTCCTGCAGAACCTCACGGCCACGATGATTCCCAGGATGATCAGGATGAATCCGCAGGCTCCTCCCACCACCGCGGCCAGGATGCTGATCTCAGACAGGGTCACTAGTATAAAGAACAGAAAACATAAAAAAAATGGTCAAACCGGCTTTTCCTCCATTTTTTTTACGTTTGCCAGGTCTCTTTGTGGGGAGGCCCAAAGGTCTACTGGTTAAGTTTTCTCTAGTTCAGATTTACATTCCATCATTTTATTACTTACTGAAAAAAAAATGAGCAAACAATTTAACCCTATAATGCCAAATGTCTCATATTTGATAGATACGGTTTCTGAAATGTTTTGCGTCTGACACCTTTTGCATAATTTAATGATAAAAACTTTGCTCAAAATCCTATTGTACACAATCAGATACACCTGATAACAGGGGGCAGAAGACTACACAAAAATAATAATAATAATAATAATAATAATAATAATAATAATAATAATAATAATAATAATAATAATAATAATAATAATAATA
>CAJRST010004446.1:17448644-17487250 GCA_907169785.1 Menidia menidia | reverse complement strand
GTCCGCACCTGATGGGCGGCGTTTACGCATCTTACATAACCTGTTCTACGCCTTAAACCGACCCCCCCCTCCCAGTGCCTGAATATAGTTTTTCTTTGTTTGTTTCCCTCTGGAAGTCATCCGTATGTGTGAAGGCATGTGTGTAAATGCCAGATTGGATAGTCATATAAAAGGTTGATTTGTTGCAGGCGGTTTTCGGCTGGCTGGTTCCATCTTGTGGCCACAGCGTCACATCACGGAACCAAACTGAGCCCAAGAAAGGTATTTTCCCATCAAGGTGCTGCTTAGGGGGCTCTTCATAGGATAAGTTACAATATCATCACTACAATGAAAATAAATAAAAAACATGATTTCTTTAAATACCGAGTTACAGCTGATCTCCAAAAACCACTAAAGAATGTTGTAAAAGCAGGCTTAATGTATTAAACTAAGTATAAGTTTAATTCGGTTTGACAGAAACAACTGTTTTCTGAATTTTCATTAAATTTAAATTCCCTTTAAGCTCCAAATTAAACTGATTTCAAACATTTCCTGTAGGTGATCAGAGTAAACATCTTTTTTTAAATATATGGAGGAAAAATACTGATACTTCATACATGATTTAACAATTTAAAGTGAAACAGTAAATTGGCAAAAGCTATTTCTAGTTGTGAGTGTATGTGCAAATGACAGTTAATCCTCCCTGATTAACTGATGGAGAGGAGAACTGAAGGGGGGTTTATCATCGCCATTGGTGTGCTGGTTTACAGCAGAGGGCTCTCGGTTCAGACTCTACCTGGAGGCCTTTCTGTGCTGATGACCCCACTTCCCGCCCTGGGCTCAGGCCACTCAGTGACTATGAGAACTAAGCAGTGCAGAAAATGGATGGATGGATGGATTAATATCATAGTCATCTCTTTACCTTGTGGCCCTTCAAAATAGAACTCATTAAAGACACACCAATTCGATACGAAACAACTAAAACCTAGAGGAATGGCTCAACCCAAGAAAATGTATTGACTGACATGTCTTTAAATACATAAATACATTAAAAAATCTAAATCAGTTGCATAATAAAATAAAAAAAGAGTTTCTACTACTCATCTTGAAAATCTCTTTCTCTTATCTTGTACTCAGTTGTGTGTGGAAGTGTTTAATAGTGTTTAATACCAATTAATTGGATGATTCTCAACATCTCTTTTCAGCTCGGCAGAAGCCTTTTTCATGTCTTGACTGGTTGGAGCAGCAGTGAGCCTGTCATTACACGTTTTTCAGAGTCTGTTACTCGAACCTACAGGACTCCCGGGGCCTGTCTGTACACGCACAGGAAACTGCTGAACCTGTTTCAATAGATTAACAGCCACATTGGCACTGGCACATAGTCAATTTATTCTTGTCTGCAGGTTTTTGTCAATACTTTTTTAAACTGCACAACAATAGTTAGCATTGGATATTAACACATGGACTTCCGAAGGCTTCATCCAAAATAAAGAAACACTGCAGACAAAAATTACAAAAACAAAAATAATAAGCATTATGATTGAGGACTACATGTGTTCCAGAGCCATCACTGATGATCCGAAGTACACGTTTTTTTGCTCAGTTCTTAGAGGAAATCAGAACGGCATAGTAAGCATTTTTTTTTCATGGAAAAAGAAAATTTCTTTTGGATAATTTTAAGACTTCACTTATATGATATTATATGTTATATCATTGTATTGTTATGTCTTATTTAACAAGTTGTCTTATTTAGAATTGTATATTAGTACTTATTCACTACTGTGGGAAGCTGATGTCATCAGTTGAAAAACATTTCTATGTGAATTATTAGCACTATATTTTTATTCAAAGGCTGAAAGGCTGAAGTATGCCAAGTGACATAAGAATCAGTACCATCTTCTCTGATGGATAGTTGATTCTTCCCCAGAGCCAGAACCTTAATATCATTATAGCAGTGTGGGATCATCTTGACAGAAAAAGGAACAAAATGCAACCAACATCTAAAGAAAAGCTTTGGGACACTCTTCATTAAGCCTGGAAAACCATTCCTGAGGGCTATTTCAATAAATGATAGGAAAGCTTTTTCTAGGAGGTTTAACAATAAGTTAAAACAACGATTTCCACAAAATAACGACTTTATTGAAAACAGGAACAAAGCTTGGATGATCTTCTTGTATTTTCTCCAGTTGAAAATATGCAGATCTGGAGATGCGAAATCGGAATCTGTCACGTGATCGTGATCAGCTGACAGCAAACCGGGATCACTGACAGGTCACCAGTCCACAACAAAGCTGTCGGCGTTTTTGATTAGATGACACCGTCTCAGTTTGATGCAATATACTCTTAACTACTATTTAATATGAACTCATATCATCAAGGGTGCTCTGGACCGTGAATTCTTTCAGAATTCTGACGATGGACGTTGTAATCGAACTTGCGAGCTACCCATGATTCATTGCGGCACCAGCCGTCTTATGGTGTCATTTTTGCCTCGCGATTACCTCACAGGAGAGCGCACCTAGAAACTGTGTGGGCTTAAAAAAAACACCAACACACCGGAAGGTAAGAGTGTCAATAAGACGTAGCCTCATAAGGAGCCGAAATGACCCCGTGCTAATATTTAAAAACAACTGGAAATGTCGCCTGACAAGCCAAATTGAGGGAAACTCGCCCACTAACGGTTACGGCCCGGGTTAGCTGACAGGTAACTAACGTTGTCAGTCCCTGCCGAGCGGGCTCCGTGATTTACCCGGTTTAAATCTATATTTTTGCTATCTTTTTATGGGTGGGTAATTCCACAAACGAGCATCACCCTCCACTGGTAACGGGGAAGCCGGGGCTGAAGGGTTAGCGGCGAAGTGGGAGAAGTTACACCCCTCCGGGCAGTTTCTCTTTTCGAATACGAGAGTACGGTTTTTTTTGTTTTGTTTTTTATATTCGCATAATTACGGTAGCGGTGATGGCTAACTAGCTAACGTTTAATAAACAGCATCCCGGTGGAGGTAACTCGGTGTGTTTTCGGATCCGTAAACGCCCTCATTAGAGAACCAAAGTGGCCTAGATCCGCAATAACCGACCGTCAGCATCCCGGTAATGTCTGCCTCCATCCCGCTGGTTCTCCGGTCGAAATAGGCTCGAGGGCGTCTTTTTTTTCCTCATTTTTTTGGTGTTATGTGTGATGTTTTCTGGCTGTTTTTTTTTTGTCTGCTCGGCTACAGAGGTGGCCGCTTCTCGCTTTGTTGACGCAGGATGAGCGGCGACGAGGCCAACCCGGCCGCGGAGGCCCTGCCGGTGGAGGACGTGCACGGGGACGGACGCTGGCTGTCACAGGTGCGCGACCGGAACTCATTGTTTTTTTGTGTGTGTGATTGGGGAAAAACAATCCACAAAAACCAACGGTTGTGTTTTACCAGGTGGCGATCATCACATAGGTTTGGATCCTAACTCAAATGTTTTGACAGCCCCAATCCGATCAAAACTATTCTGTATCCATTAATACCTTGTTTCAGAATCAGAAGAAGGTTTATTGCCAAGTAGGTTTTTAGACTTACAAGGAATTTGCCTTGGTGCCTTCTATGAGAAGCAAGAAATAAAATGTAGAAATAAAAATGTAGGACAGAAATGATAAAACTGAAAAATACAATCTTTAAAAAATATAGATCCGAATGTACAAATGAACAATCTTTAAGAATATAGATTCGAATGTACAAATGGGATTTGTCTAAACTTTCTCTGATTCATGACAATGCAGAAAATGACAATTTTTACTGCCTTTTTTCCCTCATACCATTCACCTTTGATATGCATCGTCCAAATGCAGAAGTGGAAAGTTCAGATAGCCTTTTTTTTTTTTTCTTTTTTCCCCCCAGAGCACAGACTCTGTACACTCTCCAGGACAATTATGTACTCATTTGAGCAGTCCAACTCTTGGAGTTTTCACACAGGATGTGGTCAGGGGTGATCAGAATGCCAAAAAGCAGTAAAATGGCCCTCACAGAAAAAGCTTTCACAAATCCCAAACAGGGTATTAATGAATACCTCTTGAACAATTCTGCCCAGATTTGAGCATAAGAAATCCTACACGAAAACCAGACAGCAGCTAATTTGTCTTATTTTTGGTATAAACGTGGCACTTTGTGCCTTACCTTCATGTTATTCTAGTTATTGCACTGTTATTTGAATTGATATGAATTATATAAACAGATGTGCTTATATAAGTAGCACTCGGCTTATAAGATTAATTGAAGAAAAACATCTTCCTATAAATGCACGCTGAAACTGTCGCCCTTTGTGAGGTTTACGTGTTTGCAGTGGAACAGTTAATTTAGCTTGTTTAGCTGCACCCCATGCTAGGTCTCTCCGAGGCTAATCCCCCGCGGCTAATAGGACTGAGACGGCCTGCTTTAGTTCAAGCCCTCCATCAGACGGGCCACCAGAAGCGTGTCGACCGTGATGAGCTTGTGGGATTTGCTCAGAGTTGGACGGCTCATTAGTATTATCCTTACATCACTTGGTTCTAGCTATCCTGAAACTGAAAGGGTTGCCTAGCGAAAACCCGTCGTCACCGGCCCCTCTGTGTTTTCAGCATGCGAGATTTGTACTGGAGTGCAAAGACGGGGAACCAGATGTGCTTTTCGTGGGAGATTCAATGGTGCAGCTAATGCAGCAGCAGGAGGTGAGACCCCCCGCTTTGTGTCGGTGGAGACTTGATTGGCCTTAAGTGTTTATGAACACATGTGTTCATTATCTGCTGGAAACAGAGTAAGACATAAACATTCAGGTTTTTGCCATCCACAGGTATGGAGGGAATTGTTTTCTCCACTACACGCGTTTAATTTCGGTATCGGCGGAGACACCACCTGTAACGTGCTGTGGAGGCTCCAAAACGGAGAGCTGGAGAACATCCGGCCCAAGGTGAGACTGGCCCCAAAACACCTACTCTTTTATTTATTTATCTTTAAATTCAACTTTTTATTGATTAAACTTTAAACACACACAAAAAAAGATCCACCTAGTATGTTACATTGTCCTATTGTACATAGTTTCTCTATAAGCCAGCTTGACATCTCCAACAGAAAATACGGTCCATAAAATAGCTGTAATAATACAGTAAATGGAAACAGAAATATAACGGTTGTCATCAGATACACCTCATGTCCCCTTTCATGAGCTCACGCACGCATGGAGCTCCTTCTTGTTGCCCAGCGGTGTCATTTTCTCTACATTAGAGCAGTCTCCGTGAGGGTGACCCATGTTTCCGTGTGTTCCCGTGTCCAGGTGGTGGTGCTGTGGGTGGGGACCAACAACCACGAGCACACGGCCGAGCAGGTCGCCGGAGGAATTCTCGCCATTGCGCAACTGCTCACCAACCGCCTCCCCAAAGCGAAGATTGTTGTTCTGGTGAGTTCCGGTCAGGATCTTGTCTCATATTTTGTTTTTGCTCAGTGGAGGAACTTTCCCTCGGAGCCACAAATCCATGAAATGGGAGTTTCCTGCAGGGTCAGGCTGCTATGTGGGTGTTTTTTTATCCGTGCTGGAGAATGTGGCCATTGTGAAACAATCAGAAAACAGTGTTTGTGTTTCAGTGATTTAGTGCTTTATTTGCGTGATCTCTTTCTTAATTGATTTACGAGCGCACTAAAACAGCTGACTCTGCGTTCTCTTTCCTCAACGACCATTAAACCGGTTCTTCATATCTTAGACAGTATGTCATGTTTACAGCCAGAGACAAACATCTCCATCCTACTTCTTAAATAAACATACTTAACATGTTACACATATAGGAGACGAAGCACAAAAATATCAGACCAAAAGGCACAGATAATGTCTTTGGAGTGTTTGTTTTAGCGATTTCTTTGTCATTAGAGCAAATCACATGAATATTAGTTTGTGACAGCGATGTTCTGTCCCACAACTGTAGAGGGAGCCAAAGACAAAGATTTCTCATAATCTCTCCTTTCTTATTACCTCTTCTTCATCTGAGTGTTTAAATTGGTGTGTTTTATCTCATGCTGAATCTGTTGGCCTCATTTCTTGGTCAAACTGTGTTGGTTATTGTGGTCCTGGTCTTCAGGGTCAAAATCCTGATCAGTTCTGGAGCAAGATTAGGATGAGAAATAAGAATAGGCAGCAAATTCATCTCCCTATACATGACTTGGCAATGTTTTGGATCAAGATTAGGATGAGAAATCGGAACTTCATCTCCCTGTACATGACCTGTACATGTGTCTGTGGCCCTTTTTAGGGTTTGTTACCCCGGGGCGAGCGGCCGAACCCCCTGAGGGAGAAGAACGCGGCCGTGAACGGGCTCCTGCGCGCCTGGCTGCCCCGGCTGGGCCAGGCCCAGCTGCTGGACGTGGGCGGGGACTTCGTGCACTCGGACGGAACCATCAGCACCATGGACATGTTCGACTTCCTCCACCTGACGTCGGCGGGGTACCGCAGCATCTCCAAACCGCTCAGCGACCTGCTGCTGCAGGTACTGGACGAGATGCCCGAGGAGAGGCGGGCCTCGCTGGCCTGAAATTCCCCCGCCAAGAAGCCCCTTCACCCCAGAGGCACGTCTCACCCGCTGGTGTAGGGAGACAGGTCTCTGGGACCCGGTGGAGTAGAAGTCGCTTAACTTTTGAGGCCCGTTTGGGAACAGTCATGAGCAGAAGGTTAGGTATGGAGGATTGTAAAAAGGGGAGAGAGAGACCTCTACAGACATAGACACTGTGATTGCAGTAGCAAGCTATCGTAAAAAAAAAAAAAAAAAGGTCAAACTACTCTTAAGTGACACAGATAGGAATGTAATCTATGGGAATGCAGAGATATGTGCACACAGATTAACCTAGAAAGGGATAAAACTACTTTCTCTGTCACAGAAAAGCTCACGATCATACATACATATGTTGACAAAATGATCCAGTCTTTCTATTAAACAGATTTAAGTAATCCAGTACACAGAACATTACCCAATTTTGTGCTATTTCGGGGGCACGTTTCTCTTTATGGTTGGAAGATGATTCAAGGAACAGATCGGGGAATGACTTTTTCCTCATCAGCTAATCCCGTCTCTATGTCTCTCTGTGCCTCTTTAGGTCTCGGTCACCACAAGCAAAAGGTTCGGTATTAAGCAGAAAGTCACTCTTTAGCGCGAGTCCTCACAGGTCAGAGAGGATTGAATCCACTTAGCTGAGTCGCTCTTAAATATGCGTGTAAAAACCACTCGTCACTGATTTAGTCTTAGCGGTTATTTCCAGAAGCTCGTCCAAACGGGGAGAGCTTGTTTCCCGTTGGCTTTCGCCGCTCTGTGGCCGTCTGACTGTCCATCAGTGTGAAACCACGGGTCACACACAGAAAGAAACTCACCACATGCATGATGCAGACTCAGCTTTGTTGTGATGAGAGCTCTGTATTAATCACACATAGTAAGACGGTGTCGTACTCTTGCATATTAGTGCTGTTATGATAATTGGTCTTCCAATCGCTTCCTTCCAGTGTAGTGCTTCTTTCCCTTTCCACTGTTTTTTTTTGTTTGTTATCTTTCGCATATTTAAAAACAGGGGAAAGATATTAATTCCTGCTAACAAACCCGAGCAAAGAAGTGGTTAACCCCACAGCTACAGCCCTGCTTACTGCTTCCATTTCAGATCTCGTATTCCTCCCCATAACCAGTTTGATACGGGAGCAGGTTATTACACGTTTATACCCATACTGGAACTATCTATGGGGCTTTTTAAAATTCACCGTCTGTCGTTTGACTTTTCCGCCTTCTCTCAACGCCTGACCCTGTTTTATTTGTCCTTCTCCCACACCCGTCAACACGGTTTGCTCCGTATTTTTAGGGACGGTTAAGCTGCACTGAATAGCATCACGCTCTTTGCTAGACAGCATCCTCAGCTCTCGTAAGAAGAACTCGAGTCGTGGCTCTTGTCGAGTTATTCAACATTTCTGCTGTCTTAAGCTCTGCACATTTGCGTGATGTGTCGCTTTCTAAATAGTGTACGTGTGTGTGTGCCTTAAGTGTTCGTGAGGATAGCTGTGTGTACAGTATGCCTGAGGAGGGGTCGGTGTAAGTGTGAATAATAAACTAAGATGATCCCCGCTGTACATAAGATGCGAGATGTGAGAAAAATGCCGTCTGAAATGTGGCCGGATCGTGTTTGTTTGTCTGTCTTTGCTGTAATACAGTATTTGCACTGTTTTTTGGCTCGTCGTCATGTTATCGAGGTAAAGCATTCCAATAAAAAGGAAGGAAGATCTAAACATGTGTTTTCCATTTGTGTTCATACAGAAATCCCATCATGTGACGGTGATTTAGTTTCACAGGAAAAGGGAGGATCCACCCCAAAGCAGCCTGCAGGAATGAAAAAGTGTAGAATAATCACCAATAGAGGGAAAAATCTTAGAAGTAAATGGAAGGAGACACGATCAAAGGCCCACTGCTTGTTCCTTTCTTCTAGTCAGTTGTTCGTTGCCTTATTAAATTGTGCTCGCTAAGTTGATCTCATTTAGTAATGATTCAGCATTTAGAGGCCCATTAAACAGGCCCTTTGAGTCAGAGTGAGTCTTTTTAAGTTTTTTTTTTTTTTGTTGATAATTTCAAAGTGTTCTAAAATGAAAAACTACTTGTTTTCAGTCTTGTCCCATGTCTCCCGATTATCTTCACCTTTACACAGACCCAGATCCAGCTTTTCCTGAAATGGGCTGAAGCCTTTAAAATCCCCGTCATCTCATTTTTTTTATCTTTAAATATTCATACGATTATGATCTGTTTATATAATACGAGTCAGAGCACAGTGTTTCTACTTTCAACAGCACAGTTTCAGCTACCCGGTGAGAAAATCTACTTCTGCTTTTCTGCCCTTATTGCACTTTATACCGGTTTGGGATGTAATCTTGTCCACTCAATGGAACTTATAAAGCCTCACGTGGACATGGAGAGTAAGAGGAAGAAAAAAAAAAAACACAAGATAAATGTTTCATTTAATATTTATGACCCTTTTAGGTAGTGGGGTGGTAATACCATGCCAAGTGTGATGAATGGTTAGGTGATTTCCAATAAGTTTCTAGGTATAAGTTCAATATTTCATGTGTGAGAGAGCTAGGTTTTAAATGAAGAAAAATACCCCATTTTGCTTAAATATTTGTTGTTTTCCTCTTCACTGACTGTAACAGAATTTTTTTTATCACATGCATTTCACAAAAAGATAACGGAGAGTTCAAATGGAGTGAATACCTGTCTATCTTCTCACGTTGTGCAAAATGAGAAGCCTGCTCATGAAAATATCCTTAAAAACGATTCCAAAAATAAATGCCTTTGAAAACCGGTGGCTTTGTTGTCACTTATTCATGGGGTTCAGCTTCTCAGATCATGCGATGTGACTTCGGTGTGACGGCTCGCATTATGGCGTCTTGCTCTGACCTTTGTGAAATTATGACTTTTTCATAAGATTTCATAAGATCACCCGTCACATGCCTTAACTTCACAATCAAATTATACAATTTGAGAGACGAAGAGGAACAGAAGTTGTCCTCGTGATAATAGCAGAATTTTAAAAAAAACCCTGATCGTTCGAGGGGTTTCTGCCTAGTTATTGACATTACATATCTAGAGGGTTTCCACCAGTGTCTGAAATATGCTTATTTTTGGGTACGTGAATCAAACCAATGAGTCCCCTTCTTAAAAACTACACACTGAGGAGCTCCCGCTCTGTAAAAAGCTCTTCACACTTCCACAGACTGCTGTGATTTGACGATATAAAGTGCATCTCTTAGCAAAAGTGTTAAACGGGTGTGGGGAAAATATTCCTCGGGGGACCGAAAACCACTTTGTGAACCTTCGACTTTTTCTCTCTCCTTCGGCACTTATTTTGACTTGAGGTTTTGAAGAAATGGGTCACGTTTCAGACCTCTGTGTTTGGCCTTAAACCGTCACCGGGGGCAACAAACACCTGCCTCTATCACCTCACGTCACCCACCACTTTTCACCTGACCTCCCGTGAATCGGCCTTCTCGTTCACTCAACGTTTACAGGCGCTAAACGCACTAATCGGCCGTCTCTGAGGAGCCCTCCTGTGTTTTGAAATCACAAATTCCATCTCAATGTTGGCCTACATGTCAGTCGTCTTTAACAGAAATGTTGACACGTAGCATTCAGCCCCTAAATCTGCTGTTTCCTAACTCAAATTTGGTTCCGGCCTCTGAAAAAGAGCACTCTAGCATAAAGCTTCATCACTGTTAAATGTCATGGGGCTCAGGGAAACTGATTAATGAATAGATTAAGAAAGAGTGAACGAAAGAGGGAAAAGCTCCCTGTAATCAATCACCAAGGGACTGTTTTGAAAAACTATCCGTATTATTTTTGTTTTCCTCTAAAACCATCTATTGTAATGTATATATAATTATGACTTACAAATAGATATATGCATGTATATTTATATTTTTGATCGATATAGATAAAGATGCTTTAAACTCTTTTATAGCATGTGTAACATCACCAGAGGACTTCACAGGGGACTTTCTGCTCCATGACCACGGCATCGACCTTCATTAACACCCATTGATTTGTGGACTGCACCTTTCAATAACCGTCTCGGTTCTAGAGCTAATTCAGCAGGTCTTTGGTCAGGCTGAGGCCTTGTTCCCCTTCTACTCACTCCACCATTGGAGATCGTTTCTTGCTTGAATGTCTTTGTGATGTAGTTCTCTCGTCGATCTCTGATCTACATCTCTGTGATCTACACAGCCTCAAACGGTCTAAAACTGCATTTTCTGTGACTTTATAGCCGTCGCGTTGGACTAAAAGTGTATGCGGTTGGATCTTTTTGCCTGTTTGTGAATGGAAATGCGCATATAAAAGTACACTTGAGTAAAAAGTGTGAATGAGATTGTTCGATAGGATGGAGAAAGAGCAGCCAGTAGGTGTCACTAATGTGGAAAACAGTATAAAATCACCCACCCACATCAGCAAAGATCTGCAGTGGTGTGAGTCGACTGCGTCCAGTCTGATAGTCGGGCTGGGTTTTTGAAGTTCTGGACTCCGTTTTTCAGCTCAGCCTGTTTCAAATCCCTCCGAAAGCACCTCAAACAACTTTGGAAACGAAGCATTGCAGAAGTCACAAGTTCCTTATCTTGCACACACTATCAGTATGCAAATAGATATCCTTCCTCTTAAGACACGTCTGAGAAAAAAAAAAAACGTCGAAAACTTTCAAACGAACGGTTCTGAAACCTTTAAATGACCCGTGCATATCAGTGGAGTCAGCACTGCAGCAGTCTGTTCTCCCGCCCTGAGAGCTCCGTGTCTTGCACCACAGCGCCGGGCTGAAGGATTAGAGTGTAAAAATCAGCCTCCCCATTCACTTTTTCTCAGGTAGTACAAGGAATTTAACTGGCGTCTCTCCAGCCAAAAGGTCAAGTCTTTAACCCCGTGGATGTCATCACCGCTGTTACGTTAAAAAAGACTAGCAGATGATAGAAAACTGACTGATATTCTGTATTGAGTTTGATTTTATTTATTAGCCTCATTGAGGTTGCCCTTTGTCGTAAACATAGTCATTAGTGCAAATTGGCATACTGTTAAACATGATGACAGGATAGAATAATCTCGATTGAACCTTGAAAATTGTCAGGAAACAGGAAGACATTTTGGTTTTAGGTAGTTTTTTGGGTTGACAATGAAAAAAAAGGATTAGCCGGTTTGCTTTAATCTCGCCTGCTCGTCTACCCATCTCGTTTGGGTCTAAATATGGATCTAAAAGATTGATTTGGCCTGACGTGTGAGAAACAGGTCACCAAGGAAACAGCTTCCTTCTAGCAAACAACTAGATTTCAATGGAGCAAAAATAATAGCTGCATCTTCAACAGAAGAGTGAATAGTCCCTACAAAGGAGGATGTAAAATCAACTTTATCTGTATGACTGGACATTACTATGTGGGATCTAGAAAGGGGAAGGTCTACTATGTTGTTGTTTTTCTGTTGAAACTGGTAAATTTGAGAAAATGTGTAACTGGAGACAGAAAGCTGCCCACTGTGCTTCTACATTGTAAAGATCATTGTGACTTCTTTCTCATGAACAATAGCCTGATTTACCTCTTCGTAAAAGTGCTTACCCAGTTTCCTGCCGTTAGATTGTGACTGGAAGAAAAGACAAGGGAAGTCTATTGTTTGACGCTCTTGTCTTCAGGGGTCCCTTTGTTTCTCAGGAAATCCTTCCTGGTTTCTCAAATCATCGTCTTTCTTCACCAACATTTTCTGATTTCGGCCATCCAAAACTCCAGTGATTCCATCTGGATGTTTCCCTTTTTTTATAGAAACATCTGACCTGTTTAGTTTTTGTGAAATCTCATCTTCTGGTCTTTTACGGTCAAACGTTTTTTATTTCCACAGATTACTTAATGGATCCCAGACCTGGTAACAAATTCTGAACAATTCCTTGACTGGTTACCTGATTCCATTTGATTAATAATCACTCAAAAACATGGCACATGACACTTTTCAAAAGATAAACCAATCTTTATTTCAAACCAAACCCTAAAAAAACGGTAGATCATTTTAGAAACCGGATAGCTGACAACAACAGTCTGCAGACTGATTCCAGCTTTCGGATCTCCTCAGAGATGACTGCACTGATCTGTTGGCTTGTTTAAACCCGTCAGCATAAGATTGTTTTATGTTTAACGTCCTCTTTGACATTTTCTCCTCAAGGCTGCGTTATTCTAGCGCTTGTAGCACTTTCAAATCTATCCTTGGTGGTACATTCAATGACACTCCGGCGTTCAAGAACTGATACCATGCCGACACAAGGGCGTCGTTTCAGATAAACAAAATTAAAACGAGGACGTCGCAGATATTGTGGTTTCCTGCATTGAAAACTCGATTTCGGGGACTCCTGATAAATGCTGAGCAACGGTGAGGTAAGTACATGTTAAAAACAAAGCTAAAGAGAATAAATCTTGAAAGGAAAGACGCATTTCCGCAAGGATTTGAAAGGTGTGAAATGGTTTGGACACGGTGGTTTACAGTGATGTGAAGGATTAGAAGATAATGGGTTAAAACATGCAAAGCTAAAATGATCCTATTCAGAAAAACGGGATTCATCAAGGGCCCAAAGGACGGATGCCACAACATACAACGTTTAAAGGATTTCGAATCGTTTTAGTTGTACAGCTGACGGTCTGGACTGTATGTATACAAATTTCCTTTCATGGAGTGTATTTCTTTTGTGCACATGCTTTTTATTTGGTCCCTATTTTGGTCCAGTTAAGTCACGGAAGACAGTCTGGTTGCTTTTTTTCTCCTCCAGGCCGAGGGTAACAGTCAGAGTTTCTCCATCCCTGCTGACAGGCCTCCCCGTAAGGGAGGACGGGCGCTGGTTCGGTTGAGGGGTTCAGGGGTTGTTGATGATCTGCCTCGGCCGTCCGTAGCCCGTCATCCCGGCCTGGGACGCTCCTTTGTTGGTTCCCATCTGCAGGCCGATGACGTTCTTCCCCTCGCTCAGCTGCTCCTCGGAGAAGTCTCTCCGGTTCTCTTGCGCCTTTCTGCTCACACAAACGCAGATCTATAAGTCCACCATTTCCTTCCTCACACCTATTTGGTATTTTATCCATCCACAGACGGACTCATTGATATATACCACTCAAACTCACTTATGGAACCAGTTTGGATCTCCTTTGTAATTCCCGTCGCCCTTGGTTACGGCCAAACTACCCAGGGCCATCAGGGTCCTCTGGACAGCAGCCAGATCTTTGCCTGTAGACATACAACCACCCAACATCAACTCAGATTCAGCAGGTAGATAGAAGAGAACCTCCTACCTCTGAGCACAGCTTAAAGCCCTCATTCATTCCATAATAAACCTGTAAACTAAGGCTCCGGTGGCTGCTTTACCTTCATAGAGATCTACGGTCTGGAACATGTCAGTTTTGACGACTCCATAGCTTTCGGCCGCTTTCAAAAACATGGAGATTTGTTCCATCTGCTTGAAGGCCATGGTGGAGTTTTTGATGGCCTTGATCGGTTTGTTGGCTCCGTGCAGACTATTGATGAGCTCACAAAGCACCTAGACACACAGAGAACGAGCAAATGTCTCTGGTTATACCACAACTGATGCAAGTTGGAGATATCTCCAGTTCTGGAGACCCGGTACTCACACATCCGTCCTTAAGCCAGTTCTGGAAGCCGGTCTTGTCCGGCTCGGGCCGACCGACTCCAGCGCCACACTGGGCGACGATCCACTCCACCAGCCTCTCCTCCAGCTCCGGGTCGTATTTCTTATCGATCTTACTCTGAACCTCACGGCTCAGACCGTAAGCGGGACCTCTGTTTGCCATGTTGATCCTATTCGGAGGCAAAGTAAGTGTTAGAGAGAGTGGTAGTGGATCCAACTTGACTTCCCAATGCGCCTCGAATCATTTTCTAATAGGGATTTCTGTTAGACAAAACAAATAATGCATGGAAATGTCTCCACTCTGTGCTCTGTTTCTAGAAAATAGATTCTAAGTGAACCCATTTTGAATTTCCCTGGGGGTGTTTAATCGTTCAAAGTTTGCTCTTTTAAGTGTTTTGCTTGGTGGAGAAGCGTTACAGGGTGTCTGCTTTTCCCACAACACAAAAATGCTCATTAAGTTTAGCTTATTGTAATCTGCACAACAATTAGAAGGACTCTCGGTATTTCCATTATCCAGACCGCAGCGCTGTAATTATCTAACAAAGACATTTCGTACAATGGGAGTGCGATATGTCTTGCGGAATTACAACCCGGCTCCTCACTGTGAGTAATTATGGTCGGCCTGCCTCACTTATTAATGCCGTATGAACTTCCTGTTGGCTTCGGCAGAGCCGCCCTGCTCCCTGCATCCTGTTTGCTCATTCAGCTGTCACTTCCTTCCCCGTTTCCTGACAAAGGTAGCTATGTATATGCAGGAATCTAAACAAAACAACACACTGCTGCGTGCCATGGAAACAACGGCCTATAAGAAACGCCAACCCTGCCTCTATCTAGTTCAAATCAATAAGGCATCAATGTGTTTGTGATGTTTATATTCTATAGAAAATCCCTCAAGCTTGTTCTTATCTTCACCTCCTGCCAAGATATGCCATTCAGCAATTCGAATGTTAATAAAATCAGAGTACATTTTGTATTTCTCCAGGAATCTGAATCCGTTTCACACAGGGAAGCACACCTATTAAATAAAAAACAGGCATGTAAGGCATTAGATGTTGATAGTTTGACTGGTTTTCCCCTTCGAGCAGCATCAGATCACATGCACATTGCCTCTCCTTTTCAATATTTTGTTGTTTAGGGTTTTTTTTGCGGTCGTTGGACGACAAATGGCTTCCCGTCCTCCAAGTCAATCCGTCACCATTTGGTTACTGCAAACAAGAGCGCAACAAAACCTCCAAACGTCCAAACTGTTTCCCAATCGGAGGAGTTCCATCTGTGTTGTCCCGACACGCCCCGTTAACATCCAAAATCTGAGCGCACAATCAGACGCACACCGAGATTAACCCCCTTTTGTCTGACTGTACTTAGACTCCACAACCACACCTCCAGTAACACATCATCCAGATGTACGCTTTCTTTTAAGGTAACATTTAAGATTTGCAAAAGCTGCATTCCCTCTAACCCTTTTATCAGAATCAGAATCAGAAATATCTTGATATTCCCAGAGGGAAATGGTTATTATTGACCGCTGGTATAGGCCCAGGTTGTTGGGGCCAGGTGTGTGTTCAGGTGTGTGTTCAGGTGTGTGTTCAGGTGTGTGATTGAGGGGTCTGGAAAATTACACACTGCTCACTTTCAAGGGAAAATGGGAGTGGCCTAATGTTTGCTCTGGACGTCTTGTAATCATAAATTCACATTTTCCCCCCCTCCCTCCGTCCCACACACACACACACAAAAACACAAACACACACAAACACACGCACACACAAACATGCCTTGTTTGCTGCTGAGGTTACTGGGGTGATTTATACACACAAACAGGCTGTGATATATTTGCGTTTCTCTGCCTGTGTTAACCACAGCCAAGTGTCCGTGCTCTTTTTTTCTAAATGTGTTGCAATCAGATGATGCGCAACCATTTTTTTCAAGACATCTGGACTTCGTCCCCCTGCGCTGCCATCACATGTTACCATTCACCAAATTAGATTTCAGGCTTCTGTAACATGCCTGTGTAATCACATTTTGCAAATCTTTGCTATTGATAATTGATGTAATTCACATTGCATATTTGTTCTTTGACACATCTGTGTGATTATGTAAAATATTAATTGTATATTCATTTATTGTATGTTTCCTTAATTTAGAGAAGATGCCAAAGCTAGACCTTGCTAAGTTGTTTGTATTCTTTTTTGCCCTTCCTTAGCTTTGTCCAAAGATTATATAACTTCTTTCAACATGATTTTCACTCAGTGAAAACTTAACTCTTGGTTTAACGGTGTATTTCCTTTCTCTTAATTCTCATTCATCGCTGACACCATACCCCACCCAAACCGCTTACACTTTCATATCTCAGTGTCTTGAAGTCTTCCATTCAAAGGTGTTTCACAGATATCTTCCATTGCGACAAAGTTTCACAAACTGTCTCATCATGGCCACAGACTAACGGATTAAGGACAAGTGTTCACAGCAATGTTTGAACTTTGAACTATTTTTTGTACACACATTTCTCACTCTCATCTTTCTGTATCTCAGCCTAAGATAAGAATTCTCTGTTGCGCAAGACTTATCTTCAGAAGTGTGACTGCGTAACGCACTTTCAAACATTCTGCCATTTCCTGAATAAGGAGCTCGTGTTCAAAGCAGCTTCAGAATGACTAAATGTGACATTTCCCGGGCTGAAAAACCGGCGGGCCTCTCTCTCACGCTGTAAGCACACAATGGGAGGAAAGATAGCATCTATTCTGCTATGTGATTACTAAACATTAACTTGTGGCTTAGTTTTGAGCCTGTGGATCATTAAACATGTGCTAGTGAGAGTCAGAGCAAGAGCAAGAGCAAGGGCGGGGTGCGTGACACATTGAATTTGTTCATGCTTCCTTCATAGAATTAGCTACAAATACCACCAGAGAGCAAAGAAACCTTTTGACTGCCAGAATAAAAGGACATTGATGAGAAAACAAAGAGGAGAAAAATGAGGAGGGGTTACTTACTTTCAGGTGAATACAGGTGGGTTCTGGGTTTGTGTGACTGTGTTCCCGCTTCTCTTCTTCCTCGACACCACGGTGCAGTGTACTGCCAACAGAAATAGAGCAAACACCCCCTATCTGGAGTATATGACTTAACCACAGTCAACAGAGAGAGAGAGAGAGAGAGAGAGAGAGAGAGAGAGAGAGAGAGAGCTACGCCTTCAGGTCCTCTTATTTCACTCTCTGACCCGCCCCGTCCTCCTTTCTTTTTTCCCCACTCAGATTGTAATTCCTTATTTAGGAGAAGGAAAAGGGGAAGGAAAACAGTGCGTGTGTGACGTGAGAGAGCGCGGTGTGGTCACCGGGAAGAATTCTCCAAATTTCTCCGTCTGCCACTGGAGAGCGGGACGGGATTGTGAAGAAGAAAGGGAGGGAGGAGGGGTGTTAAAATCCTGGAGAACAGTGAAGTATGACCAGTTGGAAAGCAGAGAGGTTGCAAATGATTGATTGAATACAGTTTAAAGTGCCAGTGGGTTTTCAAATCCGCCTGAAACTGAAAGAGACGGTGGTAAAATGTCAATCCCCCCCTCCATGCCGGGTTTCATGATGGAAACAGAACAGAGAGCAGGTCATGAGACGTGAAAAATCCGTCATCTTTTATTGGTCACAGGCCACAAGCACCACTCTCAAGCCTCTTCAGATGATATACAATAGAGCTATAAAAATCTTAGATTTAAAAAACCAATCAGGTCTCATCACTGTGTTAGTCTGAACAATTTAAAAATGCTAAACTTTGAGAACTTTGTCAGATTTGCTCAGTTAAAACTGGTTTACAAATGCTTGCATGATGAGGCCCCTGAGGTTTTGAGTGACTGTAGTAGTTCCTCTCAGATGCAAAACTTTCTTCGGACAATCAGCTTTCACTGTACGAGGCACAAAAACCTGGAATACATTACCTGCAGAACTCAAAAGAAAGTCAAACTGGGTCCTTTTTAAACATAAACTTAAAGACTTTTTATTGAGAGGTCAGACATGTGAACAGAACATTAATAATCTAACTGACCTGATCTTGTATCTGTGATGTTTTAGTGTGTAATTTGTTCTGTTGTATCTTGTGTACAGTCATTGTGTTTTGTGTAAAAGCCCAACAGGGGACAGGCATTGAGAATTAGGCAAGGCAGGCAAGGCATTTTTATTTATATAGCGCAATTTATACCAGGCGGCAACTCAATGTGCTTTACATTAAGACAAGACATTTTAAATAAAAGAACTGCATAAAACTGCATAAAAACAAACAAACAAACAAACAAAAAAAAAAAAAAAAATTTTTTTTAGTGTGTGACATGTTTCATGAAACATACTTGTCCCTATCAAATAAACGAATCAAAATGTCTGAATATGTGAATCCTGATTCTCGTCCGTGTGAACAGTCTGAGGAGGGAAAAAAAGCTTCAGGCGGTTTTTAACAACGACAAAAGAGACTCCCTCTCTAAGTAGCATTCCAACCTCGTCACCCACCGACAGCAGAGGCAGGTCCAGGCCTGAAGGGCCTTCCACATGATGCCATCAGACGGGATAACAGTCAGGAGCCGGTAGTCTCATCCAATCAGCCGTGAGATCATTTTGTGTTAGGAAACGATGGCACGAATCAGACAGGTTTGGCCACAATGTCCTTCGACTGATTCTCAGTCACATAAAGGCAAGAATCTTACGTGTAAGCACAAAAAAAACAAAGGGTCCAGGTGTTGTTTTTGTGGGAACGCTTCCTCTCGTCCTGAACAACAACTGCATAAAACATCAGGAGCTGTTCATGGTTTATAGAAGAGTCTGGCCTTTTACGACCTCACCCATTCTGCTTTATTTAAATCATCTTACAAACAAAAGTTTGTGTTTTTTGTGTGGGAAAATTGTCCAAGAAACTTGCGCAAAGATGTGAAATTCCACATATGGGTGAGCTCTTAGCAAAACAGCAAGAGGGAAACACTCTCATCTGCTGGATTTCCCTTTTCTTTTCTTTTTTTTTTTTCCCCAACAGCCCCAGTGGTTACAGTCCCCTTTTTTCCCTGAGTTTGCATTTTGGACATATCGCATCTTCTGCCCAAATGGATGCGATCGGAGGATTTTAAACATAAACCACGTTCTGTTGGACTGTTGCCAAATGCTATCTATTAAAGTAGAAAGAGCTCCAGGCTGTTGTTTTGCAGCTTTTTTTTATTCTCGACACAAAAGCTGACAGGCTTGTTCCTACACTTTAGCTACATCTGGTGGTCTCTTTGTGTTGTCATTGTGTGACTAATATAAGCTGACATTAACACAATGGTGTCGATCTGTGGAATAAGCATCACATAACGATTTTGATCCCGTTATGATCTCGTTTTAAAACGCCATTTAGTTCAAATGAGTCATCCTCTACGGTTAACCTTTCACAGATTCATTTCCCCGTAACATGAGGTAAACAAATATGCTGCTGAGTGTTTACGGTCAAGCTGAGAGCTGCTAATTGAAACAGAGCCCCCCGATGGACGCAGCATGGTGACGTCATCTGGGCGTTAAATCTGAAGCTGTTCCACAGTTACAAACAGAGAAATAAAAATAGACCAAATGTGGTTCAGAGTTTTGTTCTTTTCAATCCCGTTTGAATAATTTAAGTCCAGTCCAAAAA
Organism: Menidia menidia; assembly: GCA_907169785.1. Classification (NCBI taxonomy): domain Eukaryota; kingdom Metazoa; phylum Chordata; class Actinopteri; order Atheriniformes; family Atherinopsidae; genus Menidia; species Menidia menidia. The sequence continues at coordinate 17,467,490 of CAJRST010004446.1, read as the reverse complement.
CAGAACGTAAAACGCCCTCTAAAATCTGATTTTTTACTGAGATTTACCTCCGTGCTCAAAAATAGATGGATGAATGAATAAGATATTAGCTTTTCTCTGACCTGAGAAAGCTTAGCACGGTTAAAAGGATTTGGATGGCACATCTTGCACTAGTACAACAATGTTACCATAAAGTAAGCTAATGACACCCCCCCCCCCCCCTCAGGACCAAGCTTGGCCGAGCTTTTAGCCTTGTTGATTCTTTTACATCTTTATAACACAATCTAAATAGTTGCAGAATTGTTTATTGTTTATTTACTTACAGGGATTTGAGACCAAATCCCTTTAAATCTGGCTTCAACGAGAAAAATGTAAACTTGTATGTGCATTAAGATGACAAGCTCTTCCCACAACAACGAAAACAATCATCGTGAAACATTTACATGAGAAATTTTAAGACCATTTATCTCCTGGTCTTTATCTCCAAATCCAATTTTCTACCATGAAGGGCGTGAGCAAACATCCACTCTGCCAATCACCATGAAGCTAATGGGACATTTCACTTTAATTTTCCATTAGTCTTTCTATTCGGAAATAGCATTAATACTAAATTAATAATGAATATTGGATTATTAATTCTGCAAATCACTGTATTGTTTTTGTTTGTGTTATACATAGCGTCCCATCTTTTTTGGAACAGCAGCATGGCATAAACATGGTTGTATAATTTATTTATTTTATTTATAATATTTATTTTATTTTATTTTATTTTATGTATTTAGTTATTTTTTTATTTTTTTATTTATTTTATTTTATTTTTTTATTTTATGTATGTATTTATTTATTTAAATAGGGACAAAGCACATTAATGAACATCAGTATAAAAACAAATGTATATATGCCGGATTATAGCTAGAAAGCTAGTTTTCATCCGTAGTCCCTAGGCAGGCAAATACATAAGAAAGAACATATAATATACATTTTAAGCATTACAAGGAAATGTTAAGAGTTTAGTGGTGTTTACTAAATCATAAATCAAAGCATTACTGTTGTAAATATGTTAGCATGACTAGATAAAATTATCTTATCTGTTATTCATCTCTTTCACCGTGGGACTTTTATGGTAGATACTTTTGTTTGACGAGAGAAACATAAATCATCTGAAAATAAAAGGGAAATTAGGGGCAATGACAAGATGCTAATACCGAGAAACATCCTTGACTTTTCGATGATGATGAGACAAACTCTGTCAGAGCTTGGATGCTGCTTGTTCTTTAAACCTCTGTTAATGCACGGGCTCCGCTCACCATGCCGGACATTTATTTGTTAGCATATTTCTGTAATGGCTCCGATGGCCGGGTGCCAGCGTGAGATAAAATGTTGACATGAATTGTGTCCAGCAAGAAGTGATTCTCTGCATGCTGAGTTGAACAAAGAACTCTGAATTCTGCCGTTGTTTAATTTTTTGAAATACATTTCAAACACAGTATTCTGCAGTTGTTTTGATTGACAGGATATGCAAAATATTTATCTGAATGAGTCATACAGATCAGGTTGGTGTGCATCATTTTAAGCTCTCTGCAGTGTCATAACAAACAGAAAAAACCTTGACCGGTGTCCAGGGTCAGCTCTTTATCTTGGTTTTTCATGCACCATCACCACGGATCATTAACAGCAGGAGGTGTAAGTTATGTGGGTGAATAAAGAAATGTAGATTAAGACCGTGGGTGGTCCAGTTGTTTCTGACCCATTCGGACGAAATATCACATCCATACAATTATGGAAACTTTACTTTTTCTTCCTGTCAAGTGTAAAGAAAGAGGTCACTGAGTTTGGGTTGGTGTTGGGTTGGTGGATCCAAATGCAGGCCAGAGGAGGAAAACACAGAGAGGAACCAAGGAAAGTTAAGGAAACTAATTTACTTACAAAAGGGGCTGGATACAACATATAACTGAACTGGGAAAAAACTAAACAATACCCAAAACAAGGAAAAAGATACAGGGTATAGGAATAAATAAGGGGAAAAAAAACAAGAACAAAATCCAAAGACTACCAACAAAAAAAAAATCACAGGAAACTGAAACATGAGGAAAAAAGAACTAAGAAACAAAACAAAATCTCAGGTCATGAAAGTTGGATGTTATATACATTATATACAGTCCAGCTATTCTAACAGTTTGTCCATTTTTAAAAAAAGAAAAACTGCCAAAATAAAGTGATTATTTCCAACAGCGGGACCATTTTCTCAGGTGAGGCTGTCAGTTTAGCATCCTAGCTACTGAGCCACTAAACTGTATTGTACCCTAACATATGAATACAAATAATCCTCTCCTTATAACATTGATGTGGGCTTTCAGTAATAACTTTGTTAACTTTTCATTTTGTGTAAAATCCTATTCTAAAACAAACTTGTAGCCACAGGGGTCACTCATTAATCCTGACTGACTGGTTTCTCTGCACACGGCCAATCAGTGCCGGCCGCATGCTAACTGTTCAGAAGATCAGACTTTATTTATGTGACCTCTGTGTATTGATTCGGTGGGAACACAGAGCTGGGGGATGGGTGAGGAATTAGGAACCGACTGGAACAAATACGTGTTGTATGTGGAATCTTAGTGATCAGAAGAAAACCACCAGAGAAACAGCCCATGTCCGTATACCTCATCAACCTTTTGAAAACTCCAGGATTGTTCTGAAATCCACACCGAATCTACAGTGCTTACCTGAGAATCAATTGAATATGAGCAAGATGTTTAACCCCGTTAGCTCAAGATTATTCTTTTTAATAACTAGACGTCTCTAAACAGCCTCTGGCCCTGTGGACGACAGATACTTCTGCTAAACAGGAAGTCCTGTCTCATTGTCCTAACAACCAGGCAACTATGGGATATGAATAGATTGTTTTGTATTTTTTATGCTTGCAAAATTTTAAAGTATTGTAGTTAGTTGAGATAGTTTGGAAATGTAACCCGGTGCCACTTGAGCTAATCCAATGAGATGCAATAACATACGTGGCTAGCTCTGGAAATCCGAAGTGGATTAACTCTTTGATGTGGATTAAAGTTGTCATATTTCTAGGATTATCAGCAGTGGAAGAAGCTTGAGCGACAAAGCTTCCTGCTTTTGTCGGCAGGTGCAAAAATCCTCTGCGGTGGGAGAAAAACTGCATCGAAACGAGAGGCCTGGAGGAACTTAAGTTCGGAAAACAGACGGCTGAATTTTGGCTTCTGGGTCTTTTTCAGACGAACACAAACAGGAGAAGAAAGGCTGAGAGCGAGGACGGAGAAGGTCAGCGGATGGCGGGAGGGCAGAATAAATCACGTGGAGGTGGAGAAAAAAAGCGGAAAGACGGGAGAGAGAACCAGATGGAGGTAGGGGAGGGAGGAAGAAATGGAGAGACCGTGCCAAGCGAGGAAATCACAAAAGGAGAGCGAACGACTAGAATAGAGGCTGACACAAATTGATGGCCAGGGCCATTAGGAGAGTGGGAGTGGAGCAGACTCCAGAGAGGAATAAGTCAACTCCAATTTCATCTTTACGAGTGAGCGAAGTGGCAGAGAGGGAAATATTACAGGAACACAGAAGAGGAATAATGAAATGATTCCCCCTCCTCGTGCCGCCTTATCTCCGGGATGTTAATAAACCGGCCGAGGAGACTAAGTCACAGAGCAGCACAACTTTTGACAAAGAGGCAAGCGGGGGCTTCCTGTAATGAGTTGACCAAACCTAATCAGTCACAGTATGTGAGCCGTGGGTTTTGTGGGAAATTAACAATGATGCACCTGCTGGAGCTCAATGAGAATAACACTAAAGGATCCATGGAGAAAAGACGAAAATCAGCACAAGTCAGAGTCAACCCATCAATTTGTTTTATAAACACTGGACTTTTTGGACTTCTTGGACTTCTCTTTTTCTCTCATACTCACCCAGTCAACTAACACATTTGGTTTGTTTTTTCTTTGTTTTAAATGTGACTCTTTTCTCCATCATTTTGATCGCTCATTGCTCCGAAAATCTTCTCTCAAAAGGCCAATCTGGAGGCCTCAGTGTGCACGTTAACAGAAGTCATCTGGGTATTTTCTCCATCTTATCCACTGTGCATAGGCTTTTACTTTTGTGTGTTTTTTCTTGTCTCTGGTTGTTCAAAGACGAATAAAATAGACTGGCCAAAAGAAGAGGCAACATAGTGTTGCTCAGAATATCCCATGAAAGTAAAGAAACTATATCAAAGTTTAATGTCCTTCCATTGCTTGGTGGAAGGAAACGAGTGGGTCAAATAAAACAGATAACATTTCAAGTTCAAAATTGGAAATTAGATTGACGGAGATTTTAAACCAAGAGAGATGTTGAGAGAGTTTGAGGTTAATCTTGGAAAAACAAGTCAGCAGTGACATGAAAATTTGTGGAATGAAAAAAAAAATCCACTGACTTCTGACTCATGATGAAGTAGAACGGGCAGATTGGAAAGTAAATGAGTGGAATGATGAAGGTCAGCCTCCTGATGAGAAACCAGGGTGAACATGTGACTGCGTTCATCTGTAAAATACAGTGAGATCACCACGGCAACCTGGACCAGCCTTTTATCATCACTGACACTTTTGGTCATTTGCAAATCTTTCTTCTTTCAAAGCGTTCTTAAATTTCATAGACTTTTCAATCCATTGATTAAGATAATTGATAATTGATCAATAGCGTTATTTGATAAGTGTTTAAATGCATCTTCTAATTTTATTCATTATATGTATTTTTTTGTGATTCACAGTTACATTCATAGTTATATAATTAATTATATCTTGTAGCATTGAGATATGATTGAGCTCACATTTGATTTTGAAGCATTTACATAAAAATTGGATGGAATGATCATAGGTTTTTGATGTAGTTAATTTATAATCCTGTTTTAAAAGAGTACAAATGTATTATGACCCATTAGGTCAACTCTAAATAGGAATCTGGATTGGTATGGTAATGGTAATTCTTTGCAGAGCTCTTCAAAGGAAGATGCTTTGACAGGATTTTGCTGCATTTTATTACCGGAGTGTTAGTTTAGAAATTGCTTCTGAACGAAACTGCTTTGTGTTTGTGGCCCAGTTCTAATCCTAACTTTCTCTCCTTTAGATTTTGAAGATTCCCAACAATGATTACACAAATCTGCTCGTATGCTTTAATGCAAAAGAAGGAAAGTGTTAACTCTTCAAGTTTATTCATTTGTTCTACATCTGATGCTCGACACAGAGAGCACAACAGTGATGGTTCAGTGTGTGGGTGTTAAGTTACAGCTCTAAGAATATAGATTAGATATAGCTGTTAAAACTTCAAGGTAAGGCAGTTTCATCATTGGTTACCATTTCTTTTCCTCAACAAACGATCACATTGTTCAAATTTGTTTCACATTTTTCAATTCGACATTCTGGTAATGGGCCGTAACCAGGTCTATCTTTAGATTGGTCATTTTATTCGGCTCCCTCTTATATTGGGATTGCAGCACTGCAGTGAAACGCTCAGCGAAGGGAGCCTCTAACTTGCCCTCAGAGTGAGTCTGCCTGCCGTGGGCTGGTGTGGAAAGTGTGGAGCAGAGGCGGGAGACGTGGCGCAGTGCCGCTTAACGTCGTTACTGCCCCTCCCGTCGCCACGGCAACCGGCCCGCTCACATCCTCCGCGGCGCTTTTTGTTCAGGCTCTAACGGGCCTGTGTTTGAAACTTGTCCGGGGGCTTTATGGTTCCACAACACAGAGCTTATCTCCTCCATCCACATAACACTCAGACCAGGGTGTGTCCTATCAGACCATCAATTTTATTAACACTCCTCTTCATCACCCCCTTGTTCCTCTTCCTTTGAGTCTCGCTCTGCTTTCAGGATTTCCCAGGCCGGAGCCATGCGACTGAAGGTTTAATAACGCTAAAAGGTTCGCCGCCCCCCCACGCTTCTCTCCCCTCTCCCCTCGGTAACCTTGCTCATTACTGAAATTATCAGGTCCCATCTATAATAACTCACCTACCTACCGGATGAGTCACGGCGAGTCTGAGAAACACAAGTGGGTGTCCGAGACGTTATATAAGGGGCGAGCGCATTATTTTCACTTTTCTCGACTCAGGAGACTTACAGCAAGTAAATGAGCTGATTAGATATCTGTGATTCATCCACAGAATCCCAGCGCTGATGTATTTTTTTCAGCGATGTATCATGTTTTAGTGTTGAATAATAAATGTTAAAGCAGGTTTTGAGTCTGTGGCTCAGAAAGCAAAGTGTTGTTCTCAACGGTTGATTTACAGAAAGAGGCATTAGGTGATAGTATAACTCGTGAACTCATTTGAATTTCCTATTTTCCATCTTTGTACAGCCATGCTACAATATTATCCCTTTATGATCCTGCTTTACGATTCGGGAGAACGTCATTTTCCATGACTTATCATATATATATGCACCTCGTTTGTTTAAAAAAACAACAGAAACCATCTCTATGTCCCAGTTTATTTTTAAAAAATAAAAAAAAAAAAAAAAAAACTCTTCCCTTACCTGTTCAAATTTGTGTAACCACAGCCATTTGTGAGAAAGGCATTAATTCTGATTATCTTTTCTCCACAGTAACTAAAAACATGAAAGGTTCCATTCCATTAGTCCTATTTGTCAAATAAAATGCTTATGATGTTGCACAGAATAGAATGATATATCTTCATAGTTTGCACCTTAATGTGAATATCATAGTAAAAATGAAAAAAACCCTTCATTAAAGGCATCATATAATTAAAAAAAAGGGATACATGATGGAGCATGTGGTTGATGAGTCTGTTAGTCACCTCTTTTGCATGACACACATTAAAAATCCATCTGTTGTAACTATGACCTCGTTGTAAATACCAGCACAGCCAGAAATTACTGCATAATCATTTATTTACATTTTTCCATATATTATATATTATTATTGCTGCAATTGTGGCACCTTTCAGGTAATAACTTTCAGTATTCCCATAATAAGATTCTTTGTTCATATCACTTAATATTTTTCATCTTAATGCATGCTGACTATTACATTTCACAGGAGCAGGATGCAAATAAATAAAACAGTCTCTTTTTTTTAACTTACATTTCATAATCTATCCATTCTATTAATGCTTCGGTAACATGCCTTTTTCAAAGTCCAAAGAGGGGAAAACACTTTTTGGAACGTATAGTATCCATTAGTGGGCAGAAGGCATAACAAATAGCACATTAATGATACATATTGTTAAAGCTTGAAATCTATGATTAATCTTCATAACCACCCATAAGCCCCTGTCGCCCCCCAACCAACCAACCCACCCACCCGCATAATGTCTATCTATACCTCTTAGGGGAAAGGCTAAATGTAATCTCTACATTTTGTCTATGTACAGTAACTTCGAAATATGGCACCAAAGTTGCGTGTGAAAAAAAGCTTGAGGTTACACGTTAAAACATTTGTGACGACATCTCTTTACCTGTTTAACCAAAAAAAAAAAGGTCTGCATGTGATTCCATTCATCAGCTTTCACAATTTTATATGCAAAAGTGGAGACAACGCCACACTCTTAACTTTTCTCTGTCGTTTTTTTTAAGTAAACAGCGTAAGACAGAGTGCTGATGCATTGTTTGGAAATGAAGCGTAACTCAATGGCAATACTGTGTCTCAATTTGAGCTCCTAGGTCCTAATTTCACTCTGTTATCTCATTAAAACTAACGTAGAAAATAAAAAAGTGAAAATCCGTGATATTCTTTCCAAAATAGCCTGCAACACCAACAGCAAATACTGTGTTCCAGTTTGTGTTGCTCACTTTGTGCGCAGATAGTTTTGGTGTCTTAAAAAAAAAAGTGCTTTGATCGTCCACGGAGTGACGATGTGGACGGTGAGAAATAACATTACATTTCTTTCAGTAGCTCCGATTAATTTTAGCATTCAGTTTTCTGATTTCAATCAGAGACAAGCCGACACACACTCACACATGCGTATGCATGCACACGCTTAAGCTCTTGCATATGCACACATACATGGATTTTTTTTATTTATTCGAACCTACGGCAAAGGCAAATGATAAAATCATTCAGGTAATTCGACCTCGGACTATCTTTACAGTATTTCGATATTATTTGTAATTGCTCAGTTTCGTCTTTCAGTTTCTTTGAAGGCACCTAGTGTCGCCTAGGTAGAGCAGGAATTTCATCTTTGTCAGTTTTTTATGTGCGTCAGCAATACGGATGTCACTTCGATAAGGAAGGTGATTCTTCTTTTTTCTTCAAAAATCAACTTTGTTACTAAACGTTCCTCTGTGACTACGCGGAGTCTGTGCTCCCGAATAAAAATATAGTGGCCAGTCTGGCGCTCTCTACCGAGCGGGCCGGGGAAAAGCTCTCCTCAAAAAAGTTAAAGGTCCTCGAGCTCCCAGGCGGAGAAGCCTCTGTCAGACGTAGGCCGACTCGCTGGACTGGGTCCGGCCCAGGTTGGGGGCCTGGGACAGGTGCGACACGTCCTTCTTGCGCACTTCGCAGATGGACTTCCTCCGGGCCTGGACGCCCCGCATGGCCGACTTGATCTTCCTCCAGCCGATGTGGTTGAGCTCGGCCAGGTTGAGCAGGACGCAGATGCCGCTCACCGCGAACATGAACACCAGGAAGACCGTCTTCTCCGTGGGCCGCGACACGTAGCACTCCACCTCCTTCACGCACGGGTAGCGGTCGCACTCGAACATCCCCGGCACGTTGAAGCCGTACAGGAAGTACTGGCCGGCCAGGAACCCGATCTCCAGCGCGTTGCGGAACACCACCTGGATGACGTAGAAGCGGGAGATGCCCTCCTGCCGACGCACCTTGGAGCTCTTGTGCGTCTGGGTGAGCCCCCGGGGCCCGTTGGGGATCTCCTTCACGTCCATGTCGTGGTCCTCCTTGCTGGACTCCGGGTGCACCAGGATGCCGTTGATGTTGCGGGCGTGCAGCTTGCGGGCGTGGTGGTCGTGATGGCGACCGTGGTGGCCGTGGCCGTGGTGGTCCATGTGGGAGTGGAGGAGGGAGTAGCTCCGGTCGCGCGCCTTGGCGGACTGGTGCACCGAGTAGGTGATGAAGCACAGGCTGGGCGTGCACACCAGGATGATCTGGAACACCCAGTAGCGGATGTGCGAGATGGGGAAGGCCTTGTCGTAGCAGGCCTGGTTGCAGCCGGGCTGCATGGTGTTGCAGATGAACATGATCTGCTCGTCCTCGTACACCTTCTCGCCGACTATTCCCACTATCAGAATACGGAAAATCACCACCACTGTCAGCAGGATCCTGCAGAGAGACAAACGGAGAGAGGACAGGTCGGAGAAAGAGAAAGAATCAGTTACCAATGAGCAAAGGTTGTTGAATTGTTTGCTGGTCTCTTTTCGGTTAGGATTGGAAAATTTAAAGGAGAAAACGTATTTTTAAACCCATTAACCAGCTATTGGTTTTCGTGTGTGAAATTAGTTTGCTCTTCCTCACTGTTTCGTTGTTTGTTTTTCATGAATGTTGCACTTGTTTAACACCAAGCGGATGTGACAAACAATACAAAATGGTGTCGCTGGGCATTTGCATATTGGGTAACTGACCATAGGAGGCTATAAGAAGAAGGGTTTGTCCCGGGGGAAGGGGGCTTCCACACTTAATTTTTCAGTCTGAAATGCGGCAACACTGACATGAATATGCGTCATCACACAATTATGATGATAGCAACCTTCCGTGCATTTTTTTGGTCTGAAAACTGTGAGATTGTCCTTAGATAATAAGGTTTAAAACTGGTTATGATCAGTTAAAAAATAAAGGTTTACTACACGTGAGTGTATTTAAACTCAAGAAGTCCTGTTTACAACTGATACTCAAAACCTTCAGGCACACGAGAAATCCTGCTAATTACAGAGAAACAATTACAAGGAATATATATAATATCTATATATAATATATATCCATATATAATATCTATAAAGTCGTCAAAATTGGAGCTGTTATCCATCCATCCATTATCATTACTGTCGGTAGGGGACTGGAGTCTATCCCAGTAGCCAATGGGGAGAGGCGGGGTCCCCCCGGACGGTCCCCAGTCCATCACAGGGACACACAGAGACACACAAGGACGAACAACCACACACACTCACACTAAGGGCAGTTTGGAGTCCAACCAACCTAACATGCAGGTGGGAGGAAGCCGGAGAACCCGGAGAGAACCCACAGACACAGGAGAACATGCAGACTCCACCCAGAAAGGTCCTGGTTCCCCCGGGGACTCCAACCCAGAACCCCCTGGCAGAAAGGTCCTGGTTCCTGATACATTTAGCTTGTTCTTAGCATCAAGCAAAGAACATTTTATGTGTAATTTTGCCACGATAACGTTATTACTGCATTTTGTAGACTCTGTGGGTTAACTGAAAAGATATCAGATGATCAAACCAACTTAAATCTTTAAATCCTGGTTGGTTTTTGTTGGTTTTAGAGGGATTTATAGATCTCTGTCATGCACCTCACAAATGTACAGATATTAGGGGTATATGTAAATTAAGCCATCAGGACTAAACTGCCTGAGCTTGAAGTGGTCTAAATTTAGCCGGAGATATATTTGTTGCCAAATGAGACGTTGTGGAAATCACATCAAGTGCTCCCTGATTGCCCGGGGAAAAGGGATTGTAACATTGATTGTACTCAGCCCAGAGTATAGCAATATGGTGGAAGACTGCTTTGTGTTAGTCAGAATTGTGCTGTGTGACATTAGCAATGAGCATTAAACTCTGTGATGGTGGACAGTTTTGCAACCCCAACCATATTTTTTTATATCTTAACCTAATCGTGTACTCTTATTCTAACTACTTTTACATCCCAATCCTGAGGGAAAGGAAGTTGAAAAGAGAAAAGATTTTGCAGATTGGGATTTGAGCCACCGATGCTCCAATGCTTAAAGAGTTCAATTCCACCAGATTGTACAAAATCTGAACTTTTATGGTGAGATTTATTGCTATTTTTCCATGATACATAAATCTGCCATGACATTGCACCGTAGTACAGTTTACTTATTTTTAATGTTAATCAATTAATTACCATTTTAAAAAATGACAAAATGTCTTTATTATCCTCTCACCGTGATGCTTTTGTTTTGTGAAGCGGTTTGAATAATCACACTACTGACCTGCTTTTCTTTGCTTCCTTCAAGTTCCTGTGGGCCTGAGGTGCAAATACCCAAAATGAGCTCAAATTTATAATTCAACAAAACCCCATTCCAGAAAACACAACAGGAAACCGATGAACACTTAACCGAAAGCAACAAAATACATTTTTCTGTTTTAGCATGTGTTCTGACACATTGGTTTCATGTATGTGTTTCCTTTTTCGTCGTTGTTTGTTCCAGATGTTGCGCATTGCTCCTCGGGGCCGCTGTATGAAAATAAGCATTAGGTGTTTAATCCGTTTGAATTATTTTCACAAAGCAAAGCAGCCTGATTTCCCACGGCGTGGACTTGATAACAATCGGCTTTTTTTTGCTGCAGTATTTATTGATTAAAGAAATGCTGCAGTTGGAGAAAGTTCTTTTTGGGGGGGACCTGCAGAGCTCCGGGGCAGAGTAGCAGCTTCTGGGAGACTGATGTGCTTTACTGTTACATCCTAATGTCGATCCTGCATGGGCACTGCGGAGGAGGAGGAGGAGGAGGAGGAGGAGGAGGAGGAAGAGGAGGAGGAGGAGGAGGACTGGGGCTTTAAAGCTGCACCGTCAGCTCTTTGTAATGAGTGAGGAAAGCCTGCGCATTCAGGGGCTCCCCGATATATTCCTGCAACAATGCAGAGGCCGCATACGCTCCCTGGGAGGAGGAGGAGTTAATTACTTTTAAAACACACGTTTCAAAGCAGAAGAGGACAGCTCCAGGCAGAAATAATGGACAGATACAGCTGGGAGAGGAGAAAACACCTGGGATGAGAGCTATATATAAAGCGATTTAAGACAAAAAACCCTTATGGTGCTGTGTACTGATAAGACTGCCATTGTTTGAAATCCAAAGTGTATTTATCAATGATTACTGCAGCATATGGCAAATCAGTGAGAAAAGGTAAAGATTAGGGGAAGGTTTTATTAAATGACTGTAGAGACCTAAGACAAGGAGACATTTTAACCAAAATAGTGTTTCCATGTGAAGATAAAGGCGAGGCCACTGAGGAGCTAGCTTGTGACAGCATGGTATAAAGCAGTTAACGTGAGTTAATGTGAGATAAACTGAAAATAGAGGCGAGAACTGCATCAGGACTGCTCCGGATCATGTCTGTGTGTGCGTTTTGTGTGAAACAGACTCAGAACCGAACATCAGAACAGCTCTGAGAGCACACGCCACCCTGTCTCTTTACATAAAAACATTCAATTACACGGATCGGGCTCTTAAATTGGGCGTACAGCTTACGGCAGCCGTGGATGTGGCTTAAACTGATGATTCTCTGCACCGGGAGGACTCATCTGATGCATAACTTACTGTACACTAAACTGTGATGGAAACATGTGGCAGGCCCCGCTCATTGAAATGCAAATGTTCAGCGTCAGAATCTGCAGTGCTGAATCCGTTTTAAAAACAAATGAAAAGGAAAAGTACTTTGTGTCCGGATCCAATTTATTGTTCCGTCTAAATTTGACCCAATGAGACTTAACAGCCCTGACTGAACGTAGTGCTGCACAAATGTCTCCATCGAGACACATGGCTTGTCCTTTACAGTTAAAAGATATTGCACCAATAGTCTGCATAACCATTTTAAAATCAAACGAATGCATACAGTATGTTCTATGTGGACTCAGGACATCCTCATAACACGTGCGCATGTTTATCCCAATAACAAATGCACATGTTATAATTAGACTGTTCTTTCCTCAGCCTGCACACCTGAGAAGCTGCTTAATACACATGTTCTTATCTGTTTTTGTCAGGAACCCGTACACAGTCCTAACTCCACATTTATTGTACATTTATTGTTCAGCAAAGCGTTTTCCTAATTGAGTTAATTAAATCTCTAAAAAATCCGTATTATACAAATCATTATATTAATCACTATATCATCATTATACGAATCCGCTGGAGTTCTTTTTAAACATTAATGAATGTGCAAAAAAAAACCCTGTTATATGAATGAAAAATGACTCCAACACTAGTCCTAATACACAGGAATGTCTATAGCCTTGCTAGAAATCAGAGCCAACCTGAGGGGAGCACAGTAGCTTACACTGTTAGGGAATAAAACAGACTGATGAGGTAAAAAAACCTTTTGCAATGCGACACTCACTGCAGATATTCTCGACTCGATACTGTAACATACTTGTTGACTTTCGTTAGTGTGCAGTATTGTGGGATATGTGGCCACACTGTTGCAATATTTGTCATTAAAAAGAATCCCAAGACGTTGCACGTATCGAGCGCTGGGATTGTTTGCGTGTGTGCCCTGTGTGTGTGTGTGTGTGTGTTTCTGTGTGTGTGTGTGTGCACTGCTGCTGTATAACAGGATAATCAGCATGAGGCAGATTGCTGCATTAGCAGAAAGCGGCGCACTGATGTTATCTGCAAACATCAGTGTTTTAAGTCCTGCGGAATAACAAGCCGATACTGGAAGTCAGAGCACATCTCCGCTCCCCTGACCAGCAGATTATGCGGTAACCGTCAGAAAAAAAGACGACTAAAAGAACTTTATTGTTATTCGCCGACTCAATTTCAACGTGAAAAATCACGGCAGATTTTGGATCAGTGACTCCTTGATGGTAAAACGCTCTCCTCTCATCACCTCATTTAGCCGCCTGCATCTCAGGGGACTTCCTTGAAGTTAACACTAATGACTCCGACATTACGGGCCTCCGAAAATCCCTCACGCCGTCCGGCGGGGCTTAATGGGATTTGACAGAAAGAAATGATTCCCAGATTGTTTCCACACGCGAAACATCTCTCCCCATTTTCATCTCGGCATCGCGGGGCATCTGGCATTTTCAACAAATTTGCCAAGACCCAAACTGCAGCTGTGGGTCAGGCCAAAGCGAAAGTAGAAGGAGGAGAACAGGATGCTTCGATAAACCGGGGAGGTTTTAAACTTCTGTCCAGTTAGGTGATTGACCAGAAGGTTTCTGATGGTATTTGCTCGTCGACTGGTGAGTTCCAGCTTGGTCTCTCTCCCAAAGGCTTTTGCACACACTCACATAAGTGGATTCATCCAACAGCTGCTGCCCCCCCCCCCCCTTGTCTCCAGAGAGAACAGTGGCCCTGGGCACAGGAGCAGATGCATCACAAAACACACACACACACACACACCCCTCGCTCTCACACATGGATTAAGAGTAAATACATATTTCTGAGCTTTCCTGCGTTAAAGTCGCAAACAAAATGGGACGTGGTTATGTAAAGGTAAGGACACGGGAAGGCCTGAGAAGAAAGAGAAGAGCAGTTTTACGAGCGGACGCTCCCAATTATAAGACCTCACCGGGCCTCCATTTTAGGCATCTTAATCATCAGACCATTGCAAACCATTCTTTTCTGACGCCCCTCATCCCTGTTGCACTCTTTAAGAAACAAGAATGGTGGATTTTTTTGTAAAACTGACTTGATTTAGGGCTTCCAGATTAACTATAGGGTCATTAATTTGGGGCGGCTCAGTTTACCCAAGTCTGACCAAAAATTTCAGGCTAATATTTGGTGATTTTAGGTTAAACTAAATAAAGATCCTTCATCCTGTATGTTTCCTTTGTGATACAACAGAGTTTTTCCTGATTAACGGAGGAAATTGAAAGACACTCAACAGGTATCTGTGTCAATCATTACTAAAGACTTCAGAAAATCTGTAAAATACATGTTTAAATTACACTGTTGATGATCTAAATACCCGAAAAAAGAGCGCTAAATAATTCAAACGCACTGGATCCTTGAATCTACTGTATTTTCCTGTCAAAGACGGCGGTGTCGTGACAGAACAAAATCCTCACCCAGCGTTTGGAGCATCTCGCTGTACGCCTGACCACGCATGATGAGACTGCAGAGCTCACCAGATGCACTTTCCCCACATCTCATTTGTCTCTGTGTCATCTAAAAATTACTCTTTCATCTGCGCCTACCCCCTTCATTTCGATTCATATGCTACGGGAGGCAAACATTATGCATAAGTAAATCTAAGATAACTTTAGGTTAAAGAACTTCAAATGCACCGCATCAGCATTTTTTTCTCTTTTGGATCTCCACCAGCACATTTTTGCTGATTCGGTCATAATGCGGTTTTAGCGAAATGCATAAATATGATTTTGACTGTTCAGATTAGAACTAATAAAAACCGTGATGACACTGACAACTCGGTCTCAGAAGAAAACGTGCCACGTACCTGCTTTGGATCCCAAAAAGTGCTGCAGTTGCACCATTTTTAAGCTGTAATTGTGTATTTTGTGATATGTAATGGAGTAAGTTTAAAATAAGGCCACAACAGAGGAACATTTTTTTAAATCAGTCTGCATCTCTTATTTATGCCACAAAAAAACATGTAAGAGGAGTCCTTTAACTCACTAACTTACATTTTTAAATTATTTTGTTTGTATTTTACTTTCAATTAAGCACACGACACTTACTGTGTAAAATTAACCAGAAAACAAGAAAAGTTACTGAGAGGGCAACATTCCAAAAGAAGTTTACAAAGAGTTTTACTGAGATTGTTTTTGTGGACTTGTTTAATTTACATAAAAGAAATTCTCAGAATACAGTAACTCCGTACTCACGCATCATGAAACAGAACATATTTTATATTTTTCCTGAGAAAAACCTGTCAGAATATGTTTTTTTCTTTACTTCCTGACTATCATTTTAGAGGATCAATAATGAATATTTCTGAAAAGATTATTTTGTAAAGAAAAATCTTCCAAGTTACATGTTTCTCATTAACTCATTAATTAACATGTGCGTGTTTGTATATCATTTGGCTCTAAAATCTAACAAAGACATGAGGAACTAATAGTTGTTTTTTGGCCAGTAGATGGCAATAGTTTCTTTCTTTTTTGACCAATATAATTTTTTTAAACTTTCATTTCAGTTGACACTTAGAGACTTTCAGAATGTAATTCAGTGGTATGTCCATCCTGTTGTGTGCCCAAATTATATGATGAGTTTTGTCTTGACAACAGTTTTTAATATTTAACCAAAGAACATGTGTTGTGTGAAAAAGTTTGTGTATGTGGAGAACAAACACAATCTTGATATATTAAGTCTTACATTTTACATGATATATTAAACAAGGATGTTTGAGTATATTTATGTGTGTGTGTAGTAATCTGTGAAATTTCTATTAGTAATTCACTCTGAAAGAGCGGAGAAAGCAAAACAGTTTAATGTAAACCTGAATTATCATGAAACAGCTGCACTTTCAACAAAGCTCACAATGACCGAGTCATCATTATAATCACTGCCTAATACCAAACAATAACTACTTTGCAGTTATATATGTGCTTAAATTGGAATGTTACATCAAGAGGACTGCATTTATTATAAATATTTAATTCATCTAGCTGTCTCTCCTGGTAGGAATACCTGCATTGTGTGCGTCACCTGCAAATCTGTTTGGAAAAAGGAAAGTCAGCTCGAACAGGGGACACAAATGCGTTGCCTTTCCCACCAATCATACTTTCATTTCCCTCCCGTATGAAGTGCTGTCCACGCCAATAGCCCCTTTGTTCTCAAGGAGTTTGAAAGGGTAAATTGTTCCACATCCATCCATCTATCGGGTATACTCTCCTAATCAGATACAAGGTCACAGGGAAAAGGTGTCATGATTTTTTTATGCTGTGATTTGTGGCACGATCCCAGTTAATCCTAACTGGAAAGTTCAATCAGACGGCAGATTGAACATAGTAGCAATTTACAAAAATAGCTTGTGTTGTATTGTATATGTATTGCATTTATTAGCATGCAATAAGCAAAGACCGTAACAAATTCTGTCCATACCTAATGACATTTCACCGTATACATGTACTTAATAAACAGAATATAGCAAACCTTACAAAGCCTGTACACACACATACCCACACACTACTGATGGCTCTCTGTAAATGAATAATGGCCTGTGTTGAACGTAAGCTGAGCTCAGCTTTTCTGTTAAAAAAAATCACCACGCGCCAAACAGGATAATCAATAGCATTCAACATCGCCGATTGCCGCCCAAATAAACTAATGACAACAGTGGATGCGCAGAGAAATGGTTTAATTTGAAACACAATCCCGCTCTCCTCGCCGGCGGATGATGGATTGCAAATCCGCTCAATTGCTGGGATACGGGGGTCATTGCTCTGCTTGGCAACACAATCTTCTCCAACAGAGCGGGTTTAATTCGGGGGGGGGAGGAGGGCTATGAACGATACGTGAAATACCCATTTCCCGGCTTAAACGCAGAGAGGACGGTGCCCTAAATTTTCAGCCCGAGCATTCCTGCTTCTCAAATTATTTTAAGAGAACTAGGGTGCCCTTCTGAATGTAGGGTACCTCCGTCCTGTGGATATCCTGACCCATTTAGGGAGAAGGGGAGAGAGTGTGTCCAAGAAAACCACAGGACAGAGAAACTGCATTTAGAGAGGCAGATTTGATCTCTATACCTCATTTAAAACCAATAAACAAGGGCTTAAAATATTTCCTTACAACTAATCTAATTCAACTGTCAGTTTAAGTCGGATTTTCTTTTTTTTTTTAAACCAAAGGGCAGCAAGGTGATACACACAACCACTTTGTTCATTTTTATTAAAAGACCGGTCAATTCTACATACATTATTAATGCAAGTGTTGCTACTCAAGACCGTAACATTTATTAAGATTTTATGATTTGTATGCTCAAGTGAGAAGCGATAGACGATGAATAATAGAATGTTTAACTTTTTAACGACACCGAAGTTAAGCCGTGTAAAATTACTTTTGTATAAATTCATGATGAGTTCATTTATAGAGTTTCTTGCTTTTTTTAATGCTTATATGGTTGTTAGATGCACCACGATCTCCCCTTTATACATCCGTTACTTCCTGATAAGTATTAAATATGAAAACCAAAGTAGATTTGGTGTATTTTAGCTAACCTCATTAGCATTAGGAGTTTAGCGGGGTCGGTCAGCAGCTCTGTCATAGATCCTCAGCGGCAGACCGTCGTAGAGAGCACACGAATCCCCACCCGAGCTCCCTCACCCCCTCACCCCCCCACCCCTCCACCCCCTCTAAACCTTTTATGCTCTGTCTCTCCAGCTCACATCATCTTCTTCAGATCCACCTGGAACCCTTTATCATTTTGTCTTTCCATTGAGCACTCGCTCTCTCTCTCATCTATTTTTTTTCTCCTCTCCATTTGTCTTTGGCCCAGCCCTCTACAGCACTGCAGTCCAGAGGAAGATGCATCAATACGCTTCCTTCCTTCCTTCCTTCCTTGCTTCCTACCTGCAAGATATCATGCCTAAAGGCTCTGATGTTTTTTCAAGGCACCCGAAGAGCCACAAGAGACAGAAAAGAAAAGAAAGAGTTCAATTCCAACTTCAGTTATGAATGAGTTTTGCTTCTCTTTATTAGAAAATGTTTAAATATATATGTCATAAGAGGTAGTGGATTATTTAGTGCATACCTAATCAGCTAGAGTCACTCATTAAAATGATAGTAAACAAAGGCAGATGGTCACAAATGCCAGACAAATGCCATCCATATTTAGTTATCCTTTTTGGCAGACGAGCAAAGTTTTACAGGGATTCATTTCTCCAGCTGGGATAAATCTTTTCTTTAGGAGGGGCGTTTTTTGGCATTTGCATCGTCTTGTGAGGAATGTCCAAATCCTGTTATTTATGAAGACAGAATTAGAAGTGGACCTAAAATAGCCGTGAATAAATCATTTGTCACATTTTCCA
>CAJRST010004446.1:17426726-17443644 GCA_907169785.1 Menidia menidia | reverse complement strand
CCTCTCTCCCTCGTCTTCTCTCGTCCTCCACCCTAACCCCCGGGGGGCACTCCTCGCACTTCAGCTGCCCTCCCGGCCATCAGGGCCACTCCTCGGCACCCGTCCTTGCATCATGTGTGTGTGTGTGTGTCTTTGCCTTTGCTGCAACCCCCCTTTTGCCTGCTCTATAACCTAAACACACACACACACACACACTAACACACTAACACACACACACAGACACACACACAGGCTCTCTCTCCACTTCCTACTGACGACTGCAGACGCACACCAGCGCTCGGAGCTCCCGCATGCTGAATGTCATTTCATGACTGGAGGAATGGTCCCTCTCCCGCTCCATAAAAAAGAGAGCCCCCCCCCCCCACCCCCCCTCCTCCTCCTCTCAGACGCTCAGAGCTGCAAACATGCTGCCCACCCAGCCCCCGGGTAATAAATCAGCCCGCCTCTGCTGCATCCAGCAAAAAGGGGGGGCTGGTTTCTTCTGCAGACCTGCCGTCCTGTGTCGTCCACCAACCACCAAACCCCCCCACTGGCTAATTTCAGCCCAATCCAACGAGTCCAGCCGGAGTCCTGTTTTTGTTTTTGCTGCAGAGAGAAACCTATCTCTGAAACGACTCCATCTCCCAGCTACTGTACCTCACCTCCTGATCCCCGTCCAACCTCCATTCCCCCCCTTCCCCCTTTTTTCCTCTCCTCCCTTTTTCGATTACGTCTGTGTGCTAATCTTAGTCCCTCCGACTACCTCTGCCTCCTCGCTCGGTCCCCGTGTCTGCTCTGTGCTTTCCTCTCTGTGTCTCTGTGCCTCTTTGCTCTGTCTCTGTCACACTCTGCAAGCATGCAACACCCCCCCCCCCCCCCTCCCCTCCCCCCTCATAGATCTGCTCCCTCTCATCCCTCTCCCTCCCTTCCTCCCTCCCTCCCTCCATGCCTCCTCTGGTAAATGTGCTTGGATTGCTACCCTGATCACTGCCTCACTTATGCTTGCAAGAAATGCCCGTCTCACCGTGCATGCTGTGGCCCTGATGTTGTGTATTAAAAAAAAAAGGCAGATTTCAGATCAAACCCTGCCTCCTCAATGTCCTCCTTTCAATCCTTTTGTCTCGGCCCTCGTCTCAATTTTCCTAAGCACTTCAAACGCTCTCTTTTCCTCTTTTCCTCAATCTCTGTCACACATCATCAAGCAACCATGCTTCCAGGAGTGGGGGGGATTACAAGGGGAACACTGCATACCCCATTTATCTTCTTCATTTCTCCTCACTGTACTGGGGATGCACCTATTTTATCCAGATCCAAAACCCCGCAAGTGTTTTCTATCTTTCCATCCCTTATCCTACCTTTTCTGTCCCCTTGCTCACCTTCCATTAAAGCCCCACGGCTCTCGACAGAAATGAGTGCCGGTACTGTACTTTAGCGTGACATTGAAAGCTGCATTCATGAGATTTATGTTGAGGTCGTGAGGAAATGTGATGGTCTCCCTCCATTACACCCACAGATACAGGAAGACGAATGACACTTAATTAACATACCCGCATCCACCAATTGAGTACATGTATCTTCATTTTTGAGCCAAGAAAGCAGAAGATATGTTTAAAAAAAAACGTAATAAAGACCATAGAGTTGTTTCCAAGATGTGAGTCACAATGAGATTTTCCCATCTGGGAAACTGAGTAAAGATTTGCTTGAGTAAAAGATGAGAAGGTCTGACACCAGAAAGAAGAAATGGCTTAAGGTGACGGGTTCACTTCATTTGTGTTGCATCTCCACTTAGTTCCGCTTCAGCGATTTTGGATTATAAGCCTTTTTCTAGATGGCATTTTGTTTTTTTTCTGCAAAACGATGTGCCCTTTGAGATGCTCCGGAATATCTGAGAGACCTAAAAAAAATAAAAAAAAAAGAAGCAAACAGCATTAAGGTGCATGCATTCACCTCAAACAGACGTTTTCGACCTTTATGGGGAGTGCAGTGCATGCAAAATCCCCCTTACATGTGTGTGCAGCACAGATAAAGAGCAGGGCTAGCCAGGGGAGACAGCGATCAGAAGAGATTTTGTGTGCTCAGCATCTTCTGTTGGGGGACTTGCAGGGGGGGGGGGGGGGGGGGAGGGGGGGGGGCTTTCCCTCACCAAGGACATATGGTGCTGGACTGCTAAAGAGAGGAGAGGCAGGCTGGTGGAATGTGATGGCTTTGGTTAACCAAGGGTTTCAAACAGAAGCATTGGCTTCATCCAGTTGGTGGAAAAGATGGCAGGAATGAGAGAGGGGCGCAGGTGTGTTTCTTCTTCTTCTCCTCTGTGACCCAGAACAGCCAATAAAAGCTGGCAAAAACACACATACTGTACTCTGAGTTCATACTTTCATTAAACATGACACAAGTAAAGAAATGGAAATGGAAAAGTCCTGATGCAGGCAAGGAATACAGTGCCAAAAATCCCAAAGGAAGGTTCGTGGAGTCTGTGGGGACCAAACATTTAAAATATGTTATACTTGCTTTCAGTTTGAGGTTTAATCTAATTATAATGCACATATCAACATACCTAATTTTTGCTTAATTAAAATGTAAATATCTAATAGAGATAATCAATATTTAAAACGCTGTTGTGGGTATAAGAGTGATATCAAAGATGATTCGCCCAAAATGACCATGTGACAAATTATGGAAATCAGATGTGATGATTAATGAATGATTCTGGGATCATCGTGAGTGCCACATTGGTATTTAAATTAATGCAAGTTAAAAAAGAGCCAAACCAAGCTTGTTGACAGATGAACCACGGTTGATTAAATTATGCCTGATTGAAGAAGCAGGAATACGCAATACAGTCATTTTAAAGTCTACCTCGAAGGAGTTTTTAAAAATGGCCTTATCTCTAGTTCGGTGTTCTTATTTTCACTGTGGTCTTCCAAGTCCAGACCTCATTTTCTAAGAGTTGGAGAGTGTACCTGGTGGTCCCTTCTCATGTTTGTCACATATGGGACATGATGGAAACTTTACATCCATCCAGTTATTTTTTTCCCCCACGGAAGCTGTGATAGGCTCCAAAAATCATATTGCAATAAAAGTAATAGTAACTAAATAGCAAGCTGTTATTAATCTTTTACAATTCTCAACTCAGGGTTATGATGTCAGTACGCCCTCTTGTGGATATCTACGAATACAACATCTTAATTTCACAAAGTCTTGATAGTGTGTCAGCTTTAACAACGAACCACCAGAAGAGGAGCCCTCACACCACAAACACTACAAGACTGGACTCAAGATGTGTTGGAAATAGGAGTTTTGTTATGATGTTTTTTATTGTTTCTCAGTGTGAAAAATGTAAACGTTTTTAAGAATCCTTATTTATCACATTGCGAAAATATACAACAGATTTTTTTTAGATTTATTTAGTAGTTTTTTAGTATCTTTAGTTAATTCAATGTAGGATATCCCCTCACAATTAAGTGCCTGAATCACACAACATAATCAAAAATCACAAATTTCTCCAAATAAATGCTTTGAATTCGTTGAAGATAAAAACTAAGGATTTCCATGATGTCTAACCTGGAAGTAATTACGTCGACAGATATTTTATGCATATTTTACATACATATTTTACGAAAATGTTGTCATGTTTATGGTTTCTTTTTTTATAAGTGTTGTTGCTTAGGAATAGTTTCGTGTTTTATTTTGTTATTCATTTACTGTTTGTTACAGACATATTCACACCTTCGGATTAAAATATTACACTTTGACTAAGCCTTAATCACAACTACGGCCTACAAAACGCCATGTATGACATCATTCCTGAGTAAATGCAGTCACTTCAAATTATGCGTGTGATACGATTTATTAGATAACAAGCACCAACAACATAATCGTTAAAAAATATTGAATAAATAATAGACGATATTTTTAAACTATACTGACAACCCGGTTGCCGGAAGTCAGCATCAGCTTCCGGTAACACGTCATCAGCTGCCACCGGAAGTGCCGCTCCAGGTTTCCCCTGCTGCCACCAACTGCGCTCTGCTCTGCTAAGACTCAGTCATGTCCGCGGCCGGAGACTTCGGAAACCCTTTAAGAAAATTTAAGTTGGTCTTTCTAGGGGAACAGAGTGGTAAGCCGAACTTATATGTCGTCCTGCTTGTTGTCGGACTTGAATCTTACTCCGCTGGGAATGGAGCCGACACTTGAGTTGAATGTATCGATCCGGTGATTAACGCCGACCCCTTAGCTAGCCAGCGTTAGCCGCGTAGCCTCGCTCCTAGCATTGCGACACTGTTGATATCGTCAGCCTGTCCACGCTGGCCGTGTGAACTCTCATCCAGATGACTCACCTGTGTGGAAATGGATTCGGTCACCTGTTATCTATCTCTGTTTTTTTGTGTCAAACACAGAGACGGTGGACGTTTGCTCAAAGTTGGCCTAGTGTTCAAAGGAAATCCAGCTACTTTCTGTATCATTCCCATTTGTAGTTTTGGCATTGCTTTATTTATCTCAGTGCAGCAGCTAAGACAACAATAAATTAAGAGACATAATACACTAGCAGACAGCTTTTGAACCCCTGGGGCTCCTCCAGTTATCCAAACAAGGCACCCCTCTTGTCATAATTCTTATCAGCTAAATTGAACACAAGCTGTTCTTAGATTGGAAGAAATCTTAGATGGGAGCTCACTAGATAGTTATCCAACATTCCTAATTTAAGTGCCTGCTTCAAGCTGTAAAAAAAAGTGCTTGTTATTTGTTTATTTTTCCAGCTGCTGTGCAAACAGCTTTTCCAAGGATTCTCATGCCAACAGAGTTTGAAATATAAGCTGCATTCAGTAAAGAAAGATCACTATTCATTCAAATTCATATTGATAGGAGAACATTTAATATTCTTAAATCTTGTAATCTAGAGTTGATACAGTGTTTTGTAGCTGAATTAATCTAAAGTATAGGAAGTAAACACCTCTTTAGGACCTTATGGTCTGTATCATGTTTTAAAACTAACATATAGGTTGATTTTAACTGTGTGTTTTTATTTTATGACCTGGTTAGATGGAGATAGAGTGGAGAGGCTGGTATTTTTAGTATTTTCTTTTTTTCTCCCACATGTGTTGAATCCTCTAATGTGATTGGAGACAGGACGCAGACCCTGTGTTTATCTGACAGCATGCAATCAGGCTGCTTGTTGCCTCGTAAACAGCTGTGTTGGTTTTAGCCTCTTCACCATCCCCGCGTCCACACTGTAACCGATATTGTAACTCGAGCTCCACAAAAACACTCAGACGCCGGGGGCAGGGGGGGCTTGAATTGCATGGCACTTTCTGCACCGTTGTTGTAAAAGTGGTGGAAATGCCAATGGAATCGTATTAGTTTACATCTGCCAAATAAAGGCAAGATGGTAGTGTATGATCCTAAGATCATGATGAATTTAACCAAAGGCATCGCGTTGCCATCCAAGGCACAAGTTTCAAAAGGAGAGAGAGAAAGTGGGATGCCTTCTTCTGACTCCCGCTTTTCTTTTCTTAACCCTCTTATTTTACTCATTTATTGAAGTGTACTCAGCAACCTGGCGTTTACAGGATAGACACGTTTGGACACGACCGACTCGTTGGTGTCAGCTTTAGTCTTTTGTGTGTTCATCTGTTGCTCGTGGTCTTTTTGAAACGCAGCTTCAGTTTGGACACGCAGAGCCCAACTATGGACTGGTTATATTAATAAAACATGTCACTGCTCACAAGTAACTTACCTGAGGGTTTCATTTGGAGGTTGAGTTATTATTTATGGTATTATCTTAACTTATATCTATTAACCATTTAGTTCCAATGTAGTGATAATATAATTATTGTAATAGTTATGGTTGCAACATCTCCTTTTCCAGATTATTAAACGTATAAGTGCTGCGTCATGCGTCGTAAATTAAATATGTTTGACTGGTTGACAGTTGTCCAATGCAACAATCAATCAAATGGCTTAATATTTTTCTGTATTTTGTAATTCTCTAATAGAATAGTTGGCTTTATTTGAAATTGTGAAACTGCTTCTCCAGTCGGAAAAGCCACACTGTGTTCATAATAATAATATAAAAGTAGTGATCACCAAACGATGATGTCCACATTCTTAAGATTTGTTCCCATCTGTTTGTGTTTCAGTGGGAAAGACTTCATTGATCACCAGGTTCATGTATGACAGCTTTGACAACACGTACCAAGTGAGTCGGTTGTGTTTTTTCAATGTTCAGTCAGTACTTTTACATGCCACCACGGTAAAAAAAAACATATTGATTCTCTTTGTCTGACTGCAGTTAGACTTAAGATAACTGCAAGAATGGTACAACCAAAAAGTTAGAAGCAGCACTATGTTTCACATATCCCTTTAATTATAGATCAGTTAGGAAGTTTTTCCTTGTGCTATTAACAACAACTATGCCTTTTTTTGTCACATAAGACAAATCAATTTAATTTTTTTATTTTAATTTTGTTGTTGTTTTGATCCATAGTTGAGAAAAAGGGGCAGATATTATAAGATTATTTTCTTCTTTCTGCTACCTTTCATTTCATTTTTTAAATTAATTTTTTCTTTGTATTGAATGAAATGAAAAATTTTCTTTGTATTGAATGAAATGAATAAATAAATAAAAAAATAAAAAAAATAAATGTACTGTACCTATATCATATCATAAATGAATTCTGGAAGTGCAAACCTGAAAGTCTCATTCATTCTCTTCTATTTCAGGCCACAATAGGAATAGACTTCCTGTCAAAAACCATGTACCTTGAAGACAGAACAGTAAGTTTGTTTTCTCTGTGTTCTCAGAGGAGATGCTGACGTGTTTGATGTTGGTTGCGTAACCGCTGTGTCACGTTTCTCCGACAAACTCTCTGTGCTGTGTTGCCCTTAAAGTGTGAACAGGAAGTTTGACCCCCTTTTGGAAAAGCTTCACTTTCGGTGTCTTTTCTCTCTCCCTGAACCGAAGTTTTCTTGCTCTTCTTCCTGCTCCTCCATCTATTTCTCATCCCGTTTTGTTTTAAATGAAGCACCTTACTTGATCAAGAGAGGAGGGTTGATGACAAGTGAAGGGTGACTGCTTACTTCTTTTCCCTCCAGGCCGACAGCTTGAACTCTCTCTCTCTCTTTCTGAGTCATTCGCTAGGCTCTCTCTGTTTCTCGAGCTCTCTTCTCCCCATCATTCTTAATTTCTTTGGTTTTCTTTCAGTTCGTTTGCTGCGTAAACGTAGCTCATTTGTCTGTTTTCTTTTTCTTGTTTTATTTTTACCCTCTCTTTTATTTTATTTTTTTGCTTTTTTTTTTCTTTCCTCTTTTTTTTTTTTCCCGTCCCATCCTGTTCCCAAACCCCACAGATCAGGTTGCAGCTGTGGGACACAGCGGGGCAGGAGCGATTCCGCAGCCTCATCCCCAGTTACATCAGAGACTCCGCTGCTGCCGTCGTAGTGTACGACATCACAAGTAGGTGACCCCCCCCCCCCCCTTTGTTTTAGGTTTTGTTGAGGAACAAAATGACAAAAACGTGAAGCGATCATTGTCTTTGATGACAAAAATGGCATTGAGTTTGTCCCATCTAGTGAGTTATGCTACTCCTAAAAAGCCGGGGAGCTTCAGACACTGGTGAAGAACCAGATCTTTGCATTAACTCAACCAAAACAGGGATATGTAATTTAAAATTAAGAACTCATTCAAGATGCTCAGAATTGACCAGCACCCCATCTTTGAACGTCCATTTCTATCAAATGGTTCAAAGCTTCAGAAATTATGATTGAGAGCCAGTTTTTAAAGACTCTATATGAACTTTGTGAATAGTTTTGGTTGTTGTCAGGATTACAACAGCTGTACAGCTAATTAGGCTGCATTTAGACACACACTGATCTTCCACTAAAAAGGTTAGAAACAGCCGAAGGTTGTGAATTTTTTCCCACCGTCCTCAGAGACTATTCCAAAATGAGAAGACACGGTGGAGTTGTAACAGCGGCTCTGCTTCCTGTGTCTTTCCTCTAGATGTCAACTCTTTCCAGCAAACCACAAAGTGGATTGATGACGTCAGGACAGAGAGAGGAAGTGATGTCATCATCATGCTGGTGGGAAACAAGACAGACCTCGCAGACAAAAGGTAACTCGTTCTTCCCTCTTTTACCCAAGAAGAGCGTACCAATAAAGTCACTTATTCTAAATGCTAACCTTCCAAAAGCATTAGAGCGTGTGGTCTGTCTCCTTCACGGACGCCAACACTAAGACTGTCATTTTTTCCCCTAAGCCTAATGAAGTAGTAAATGTCAATTAGGTGGTGATCTCCACCTCTAAAGTGAAGTTGCATTCTGTCTTGCTGTGCATCTTTTAACCCCCCCTTATCTACCACAGGCAAGTATCTATTGAAGAGGGCGAGCGGAAAGCCAAAGAACTAAATGTAATGTTTATAGAGACTAGTGCAAAAGCGGGCTACAATGTAAAGCAGGTAAGAGTGTGTGTGAGTCGTGCTCCGGCACCCGGCTGTGCACGCGGCCACTTCTCCCCCCCCCAAAAAAAGCCTCCCTCTAAAACGAGAGCCGAGAAAGTGGAAAAAGATAATAGTTGCTTTTCGCAAAGTTTCAGCCAGCTCTCTGGAAATCTTAAAACCAATTCTTGTCTTCTTTTTTTTATTAAAATCCGGGAGGCTTTGGGCCTTGAGCAGTGGTGGCTGTCACAGTGGGAAGGGGCACGGCTTGTTTTTGTGCCTCAGCATAATCAGTGTCTTTTTTTTGTTGTTGTTTTTCTCTTGTCTGTGTGTGTTTGGCCGTGTGTGTGTGTGTGTGTGTGTGTGTTTGTGTGTGTCCTGTCGGGTGCTCTTGTGTTACGCGGCTGTGGCTCGGGGCTCACCACAGACAGATAACCACAGAGGAGGGCGAGCAGAGAGCCAAAGACATGAATGTTCTGTTTATTGAAACGAGTGCAAAGACAGGCTACAATGTGAAACAGGTAGAGGGTGTGCACCCCTGTGTGTGTTAACGGCACTCCTGCTCTCTTCTGATTGATTTCTATTTCACAAAAAAAAAAAAAGGCTTTGACCATCGGCTTCCAATGAGGTGCATGGTTTTTGTTATTTTTTTGCCAAACTGTGTTTCATTCAGACGTTATTTCCATTGGACAGCTTTTGATCTCAAGGCCTTGTGGATGGGTCAGAGTTTGCAAAACGAATAATCCTCTGATAAGCACAAAAACAGGATTTGTTTTTACTGTAATCTGCATGTTGGCAAGTCCCGCTGGAGATGTGCACGTTCAGCTTCGCCTCATACAGAACACGTTTTCCTTGCATCACGTCAGTGTCCATAAGTTACTGAACACCGTCCAGACTGAGAGTGGAGGATATCAGTAGTTTGCGACCACATCGTCTTTTTTAAACGCACAGAAAAATGTCCTTGCCTCAACACAAGCAGTTTTAAAATAAATAAAATAAGAGTGGCATTTTTCTCTGCGCAGTCACGCGATCAGATCATAAAGAACACTCCATGTTGGTACCATTTAGATATGTTTGTGTGTTTTTTTTGTTCCTGATGGAATCTATCTATTTGTCCCCCCCTCCAGCTTTTCCGTCGGGTGGCAGCCGCCCTCCCCGGCATGGACACCACGCAGGACAAGAGCAGAGAGGACAGTATCCTTCTTTGTCCCTGTGTGACGTAACAGAGGAGTTATGTTTCCTCACACTCTGCCCCGCTTGAATCTGTATGGGGCTTGTTCTGGAAAACTTAGTGATCCTTCTTAAAGACTGTTTTAACACACACACATAATCAGACATTTAGCTCAGTGCTTTCAAGATAGATAGATGGCCACTCTGAAATGTTCTGGTGGGGTTTCCTCCACAGGGGAGAGGAAATGGAGGGTTAGCAGTTTGATTCACAACGAGAGCATATGCAGAAGAAAGGTTTAATTAAAAATATAAAAACTGACAAAAACATTGATATACAAAAACATTCTGACTTCAATTAAGAGGTCTTCCATCCATCCAATTGATTTAATACATCAGTTTGACATAGATAGATAGATAGATAGATAGATAGATAGATAGATAGATAGATAGATAGATAGATAGATAGATAGATAGATAGATAGATAGATAGATAGATAGATAGATAGATACTTTATGGATCCCCAACGGGAAATTTATCTATGTATGTATATATATATATATATATATATATATTTATTTATACCCAGAACAAAAACCTCCCCTGAGGTTAGATTTGGCTGTTTTATTAAATGGCCAGTAAGCTTCTAGGTGTGAAGTTCAAATTTATTTGTAACTTTCTACGTCAACACGTCTGTTTGTTTCTGATGAAGATGATTATCCCCACATTGTTCTTCCTGTTTATAACTGTGGGGGTGAATCTAAATCCAGGCTGTGTCTGTGTTCCTTAACTCTTTAACCCCGCAGTGATCGACATAAAGCTGGAGAAGCCACCAGAGCAGCCTGTCAGTGAAGGGGGCTGCTCCTGCTAATGCTTTCGCCTACGTAACTGACTCTTTTTTTTTTTTGTGGAACCCAGTCAGTTTTCCTGTATATTTCCCCCTTCGATTCACCCACCTGAATGAGAACACTACGTCCGTTATCTCCTCCAGTGTGACCGCCTGCTCTCTCATATCGAGACGCTCCGACCTTCTCACATATCACCCAAATTGAATGTTTGCACTGTAACACGCATGCAGTGAAACATTAATTACCCAGCTCCTGTTGCTAGTCATTTCAGATGGTACAAGAGTCACAGAGATCACGTTTTGCACCCACGTGGGAGAGAAAATGTATGACTACTGTAAGATGTCAAGTCAAGATATGCGTTTCAGAGAATATTCTTTAAAATGTTTAATATCGCTTTAAGCTTCATAAGCACAGTGTGAATGTTGAGTTATTTTGCCTGTTATATGTTCTGTTGTGATTGATTGGCAAGAAGTAATTTACAAGTAACTAAAACTGAAAGAACTGCTTTTACTGATTGGAATAATATTAGTCCTATTTCTGCAAATCTGTGTTGAAGTAAATCATTAATCAGTTTTTGGTGTACATCCATGATGCAGACAAAACACCCAAGGAACCAGTTAGATTTGGAGTTGCGTGTACCAGGAGACATTTTTTTCTACTACTGACAGACACACAAATGCACTGCAAACAAACGCAGACACTACATCATCCGAGTGCACCCTGAACACACCATAAGATGTCATCATCCCAATTCACCATCCCCCCTCCCCCTCCCGTTCATATCCTGAGAGATTTTTTATTTTTACCTTGCTCTTCTTTTTTTTACTACTTTACTGCAAATAATCCCCACCCTTAAAGAAAACAATTGCAATTTCATAGATTATAACTATAGCTTTGATAGAGTTTAAGGGGTATTTTACTTAAAAACCCATCATAAACTAAATGGATATGGAGGTTTATGCCTTTTTGTACTGAAATTTTAGAGGGCTTACGCGGCTTTGGATTTATGTAGACAAGTTTGCTATGACCTTTTACGAACACTTAAAAAAACTGTTTTATTTTGCTCATTTTTACTTTTGGCATTGATATTTTCTTAGCAATTGATTGATTGACGTGTATTTAATTTACAATGACTTGAAATATTTATTTCTATTGGATTCATGCTTCTTTTATATATCTGTTAATATCTTCACTCTTGGTAAGGAGTCCTGAATCACTAATAAAAATATGCACCCACTGGACCACCTTGGACGGGATCTATAAGTGCGTCTGCCACCCCGGAGCGGGTGTGTGATCAAACTGAAAAAAATTGTGCAATTTTTGTGAAGAGGAGTCCAATTTGTATAACATAATAGTCCTTAACGTTTCTGTCTGAAATGGTTTTAAATGAAAGAATAAATATACACTTCTCACCGCTGCTGGAAGTTATTGATGTTTTGGTAAAAAATGCATGAAAAAAAAAACTGAATGGGAAAAAATGGGGTCATAAAACTTGCCAGATGTGTAGACAGTTGCAGGACTTTGGACCAGCACATGGTATAACACACAATGGTTAAATGCAAAAGACAGCGGCCATTTGAATAAGCTTTGCATGGCCTTAAGCAACACTATGGAATAGTTATTCAAAGGCAGAAAATAAAAGTTCATGGGTTCTATCTTTTATTGAGCTATATTCACAATTGTGACATCCCATACAAAAGCTTAATGTCAGCATTTTTGTGTGATTACTTAAATAAATGTTCTTCTTCATGCAGTTATACAGAGGGAAAATAGTTAATTAAATCAAGTTTTGCCCTGCATTTAAAACTAACCAGACACACTTTGTTGTGCACCACAACATTTGGTAAATGTAATAACATTTTAACTAAATTCAATATGTATAAATTGCGTAGAAAATTACTACAAAAGTAATTACATTTAATTAGCTAATCATTTGGATCCTTGAATCCTGAGCTTTTCTTGTTTGTACCACAGTTTGGCCGTTTCTTGGCAAATCTCGCGAGATTCCCGTAGGCAGAAGTCACCATGGAAACCAAGCTTAACAGCCGCACCGCTGTGTTTTGATGAAATGAGCTTTACTTTGTTTTTTGACTGCAATTATATTTCCTCCCACAATGAGTCAAGATTACTATGAGACGCTTGAATTAAACTGGAAAGCAACAGACGCTGACATAAAGAAGGCGTAAGTTCTCAAATACGTCAAACCTTAAGCCAAAGTGAACATTTTCAGCCGTTTTGTGGCGTTTTTGTGTCACTCCCTCTCGTTTCCACACACAGATATCGACGTCTTTCCCTGAAGTTTCACCCGAGAAGAAACAGAGAAAACGATACCCTCGAGAAATTCACTCAGCTTGGCGAAGCCTATGATGTTCTGAGCGACCGTAGGTTTCTCCTCTTTTACGTTAAATGACATACAAAATAGGTTTGCTTTTCTTGTAACTGCATTTTAAAAAACTCCATATGTATCTATTCTTTCAGCTCGAAAAAAAGCCACCTATGAGAAATTTGGGGAGGAAGGCCTAAAAGGTGGAATCCCTGCTGAGTTTGGCAGTGGTGGGGCTTGGTCATCAAAATATGTCTATCATGGGGATCCAGACAAAACATTCAGAGAATTTTTTGGGGGTGACAATCCCTTTGCTGGTAAGAGGACAACGATCAAATGGCCTTCAGTGAACTTTGCACCGTTTTGTTGATCAGGCTTTGCTTTCTTTTGACCAGACTTTTATAGCAACGATGCTCCCCTTCAGTTTGGAGGCCTGCAGCCAGACCTGGTGAAGACCCGTGATGCCCCCATAGAGAGAGACCTTAATCTGTGTCTGGACGACCTCTTCCACGGATGCACAAAGAAGATTAAGATATCCCGCAGGGTACAAGCTGCAATATATGAGACATCTATATCTTTCTTTCTTACCTGATTGATTTTAAATTCAGTTTTCTATACTTTAACTGGACTCAGAGCGTCTCAACCTCAAGATTGCAGTTGGAAACTACAACTAAATGGATCACGCAAAGACGTTTCAAATGATAGAAAGCTTTTGAAATTCTTCAGAGTTTGTGATCATATTTTGCACGTCAATTTTGAATGATTTATTATGTCCATGATGTGCTTCCTTTCTACACACTGCCTCGTTTGTATTGCAGGTTATGAATGATGACGGACACACATCCAGTATTAAAGACAAGATCCTGTCCATAAATGTCAAACCTGGATGGAAGGAAGGCACAAGAATAGTTTTCTCAAAAGAGGGAGATCAAGTAAATCCTGCACTTTGATTTTAAATGAAAATGCTGTCAAGAGATATCCAGTTTTGTATTAAAGTAGTGAATGAAATAACACTAAATAGATCAGCCAGAATCAGTCATTCTCTTCACTGCATTTTTGCTTTTTTTATTTTCTTTTATTGAAGTTTTACTTAGAGACAGTGGAATTTGGAAAGGTCGGGATCACTTTGAAACAAGTTTAGACTCTAGCAAATATCTTACTGGTTTGTAGTAAGTTACATTATTTTCAACATTTGGTCGTCTCTGCACAAATCAGACATTTTGTTTGCAGTGATTTTGTCAAAGGAGACCTTTTGGAAAAACCTGTTATTAGCCAAACAATGCTCGTTAATCATGTTGTTTTGTATGAAACCATCAGGGACCAAACAGCATCCCCGCAGACATTGTGTTCATCGTACGGCAGAAGACTCATCCTCAATTCGTTCGTCGGGGCAATGACCTCGTCTTCAAAGCCAAGATCTCTCTGGAGATGGTGAAAATTATATATGAAAGACTCAGAGTTTTTGTTTTAAGTCAACAAAGCTGCAAAGCTTACAAAGTGATTTTCTCTTTCCAACAGGCTCTGACTGGCTTCTCGGTGGACATTCAAACACTAGATGGCAGGCTCCTCAGCATCCCCATAAATGACATCGTGCAGTAAGTGCTTTCTCGTGTCGAGGCTCTAGCCGTGTTTAATGGAATATTTAGGAAGCTGTTTGATTTTTACAAGGTGTTCGGGGCCCGA
This sequence comes from Menidia menidia, assembly GCA_907169785.1. Lineage (NCBI taxonomy): Eukaryota > Metazoa > Chordata > Actinopteri > Atheriniformes > Atherinopsidae > Menidia > Menidia menidia. The sequence goes on along the minus strand of CAJRST010004446.1, from coordinate 17,429,212 downwards.
ATATCTAATCGGGGGAATTCGAGCACTTTATACAAACGGGGACATTTGTGTGCATCGTCTGCTTCAGTGGATGTAAAATGTCCCCCGCTCTGATTTGTTTTCCATATCAGCCCTGCGTACAAAAAAGTGCTGAGTGGAGAGGGAATGCCACTGTCCCAGGATCCTTCCCAGAGGGGAAACCTCATTGTTATTTTTGACGTCCAATTCCCAGATAAGCTCTCCGCTGAGAGTAAACTACTGATAAGAGAAGCTTTAGCTATTTAAGCAATAAAAACCTTTTTAACTACCACTCCTCGGAGTAGTGCCTTCTTTTGTTACGGTTGATTTGAAGAATACAAGGGAAGACATCTTAAAAGTAAAGTAATGGTCAGCTAAGATACAGAATCGTCAGATTTTTCATTATTGGTTACAGTGGGGTGGTGCTTCTGGGATTTGCTGCCATCATGACTCGTTTCAGCTGCTCGTAGGTTACGAACATCACCACGTTCCAGGAGCCCAGGCGTAGGAACGATGGCGTGAAGCTTGAGGGGGAGGAAAAAAACAGAAACAACACGATTGGTTGGATTGCTTGTAAAGCTTTTTCTCATGTCCGTGTCATTTTCGCTCACCCCTTATAAAAGGCCTGCGGGCCCTCTCTGGTCATCATGGCCGCCGCACAGCGGAGCACGCTGCCGTACTGGCCGGGGGCGGAGTTCATGTATCTGGTTTTGACCACGTCCACGGGGGAGGCGACCACCGTGGTGCACAGCCCGGCCCCGAAGGCGGACAGGAAGTGGCACGGCAGGCTGTCTGTGGAGGACAGGACGGAGGTTAGGCTGCTTATAGAAATTAGTGTTAACCCGATTCATTAGTTGGAAACCTGAGAATAAACCAGAGTGGATCAAAAATGTAAAAAATGACATTTATTGGGTCACAGTTAAGTATATCAGCGGTGGGCTCCTCTCTTTGTCTCCTGGGCAGGGCACACCCCTCAAATGAGGACTAGACACAACCAAGTCCTATTGGCCAGTTACCTCTGGGCCAGGTCCTAATTCATGCAGATGACATTGGAATGTGGTTACAAATGGTGTGTGTTTGTGTTGACCTATAGACGTGTATCTAATGCAACAGAAAAAGAAAAAGAGAGGAAGATAGTCTGTGGGCACAGCCAGACAATTTAACACAAAATATAGTTCTATAAGGAAATAAAACAATCAGTAATTTACATAGATCATGTGATAGCATACTATGCTAAAGTGAGTAATTATAGTCAAATCCTAACACGAGCTCCGCCCTCTGAGGCCGAGCCAAAGCGTCCGATTACCTGTCAGGGTGGTGGACCTGAGGAGCGTGTCCTTAATGAAGTCGTAGGTGACCAGTTCGGTGCAGTTGACGATGGCGTTGCGCGCCGTGTTTGGAGCCGTACCTGCACAGCAGATTTCCAAATGCACACAGTCAGATCGGCCGTGAGACGAGTCGCATGTTTGCTTCCTACGAGCTACCGTCCGAGATACTGCTGCCTCAGAAAGCTAGCCAGGTTTCAGGTTGACAAGACTCTGATGACCCTGTTCTATAGATCTTTTATAGAGTCCATACTTAGCTTCTCTACCATTTACTGGTACGCTCTTCTTAACGTAAGGAATAACAATGCAGTAAAATCACAGGTTTTCAACAGAAAAACATGACTCAAATGTACGAATAGCAGGTAATTAGGAAGGCTGAGTCCATCTTGGATAATTACACCCATCTCCTACATATCAAATTCTAGTTTCTACCATCTGGTTCCTGTTTTAAAGATCCAATAGATACAAACACTCCTTTATTCCCTCTGCTGTTCAGATGCAAAACTCTACTAGGAAAAGCAGATACTCATAGGTTGCATGCTTTTATTCATCCTCTGCACTGCACATATTTATTTATTTATTCACCTTTTATCTTTTTTTTTTATATCTTACGTGTTTCTTGTGTTTTTACGTGTGAAGTGTGAATGTGTTCTACTACTGCTGTACAAAAATTGCCCATACTGGGACAGATAAAAGCTACCGAACTGAACTGAACTGAACTGAACTGAACTGAACTGCACCTTTCCAAAGTCCCCGGACTCCCTCCTCCCTGGCGATGGTCTTGTAGGCGTGGATGGTGCCGCAGTAGCGTTTGGCCCTGTGGCCGGACACGGCCTGGGCCTGGAAGCGGACTTTGACCACGTCGGTGGGCTGGGCCAAAGCCACCGCCATGGCGCCCGTGGTGCAGCCCGCCAGCAGCCGGCTGCCCAGGCCAACGTCTGGAGCAGAACCGAGAGACGCCCGGTGAGAATAGTGCTGGTCAAAGGACCCCCAAGGACCCCCAAAAGACCCCAAAGGACCCCAAACGACCCCAAAGGACCTCAAAAGACCCCAAAGGACCCCCAAAAGACCCCAAAGGACCCCAAAGGACCCCAAAAGACCCCAAAGGACCACAAAGGACCCAAAAAGACCCCATAGGACCCCAAACGACCCCCAAAGGACCCC
>CAJRST010004446.1:17408320-17426716 GCA_907169785.1 Menidia menidia | reverse complement strand
GACCCAAAAAGACCCCATAGGACCCCAAACGACCCCCAAAGGACCCCCAAAGGACCTCCAAAGGACCCCAAAGGACCCCAAAGAACCCCAAAGGACCTCCAAAGGACCCCAAAAGACCCAGAGGCTGATACTCACGGTCGGATCCTCTGGTGTAGAGCTGTTTGACGGAGTCGTAGAGGCCGATTCGGACCGAGGCGAAGCTCATCTGGCGCTGGAGGCCGGCCACCAGCCCGCTGTACAGGCTCAGGGGCCCCTCTGTGCGGATCATGGTCAGGATGGTGCCGAAAACCCCACGATACTTGGTGGGGTTTCCCGCCGCTGCCGAGGCTCTGGCCTCTCCCTGGATCTATGCGGAACGTGAAAGTAATCCAGGTTACAGGGGAGATGGTTTAACCTTTTAAAGCCTGATCCAAGAAAAATAGGAAGAATATTGGATTTTTTTAGCCTGAAGTCTTTCTTTGGCTCAAACAACATATGAAGAAAAAAAGAGAAATAATTTTGATCAAATTAGCCTGCCATAAGTCAAAAATATATTTTTGTGTAGTTTTCTACTGGCTGTGTGCAACAGGGGTTTGAGCAAAACTTTTACCACTGAATGATGCAAAAAGTGCAAAAAACCTTTAAAGCCTGATCCATGAAATAATTCAGAACTTCTTTTGGAAGTCTTTATTTGGTCATTTTTGAATATTCAAAATGTATTACTGTGCAATAAGTCAAAATTATTGTCATGTAGTTTTCTGCTTGTTATCAGGTCTATCTGATTGTGTAAAACAGAGTTATGAGCAGGGTTTTTACAACTAAATGATGCAAAAGGTCCCAGATACTTTTATGTATCAAACATTTCAGATACTGTAGGTATCAAATACGGCACATTTGGCACATTATGGAGTTAGTGCACATATTAGTTAATATATCTGATGAATTTGAAGGAAATGACTTAGGTTTGGTTTACCTGGAGCCGCACTTTGGCGGTGTCCAGTGGAAAGGTGACCAGGTCAGCGATGCAGGCTGCAGTTCCAGCTCCCACAAACTTCACAGCAGCCGATGGAGGCACGTCTGAGGGTCTCAGTCCAACCATCGTCACAAAGTTTCTTTGTTTTCTTATCTATATGAACATTAAAAAGTGGCCTATTTTACTTGGACGGAGCAAAAAGCCTCCCCGAAATCTGAAAAATAGAACAAATACATATTCCATTTTATGAGAAAAATGCATCCCTGCAGATATCAACCAAACCTGACACTCATTTGTTTAATTCCACTTTTTTTAAACCCAAAACTTAACATAGAAAGTCTCACCTTTACTGGAACAGTTATGGAAAAGAATATTAAAGATCAAGATTTCTCTAAAGGTGTCTCTTTGGCTGAACTTGGTCCCAGTTTTGAAATGATTTCCTTGTTTTTCCATAGAAGATCTTTCAGAAGGTGAGAGTCTTAAAATCATACTCCAAATGCTGGAAATGAGGTCCCAGAAGGCGTGAAATTGAAAAAAAAAGTTTTTTTCGTGGTGATTTAAATTTGTCTGTTTGAGGGAAAGTATCCGAGGCGACCGCTGGATGTTGCGTGATGAATGGTCAGATTGCAGTAGTGTGTGTGTGGGGGGGAGTTGGCTCCTTAAATACTGCCATGGTGCCGTTACATCACGGCCCAGCGTGTGTTCCCTTTATGGGACCCTCACTCAGCCTAACAATAACTGCAACAGTGGGCAGAGGGTGGTCTGCCATCGTACTTGGCATTGTGTCTCAGCACATGGTTTGGATCACGTTTTCCCTCCGTTTTTCGGACTTAATCATCAAGCTTCTCCTCTTATTTAGCGTCACAAAAGCAGCAATAAAATAAAGCCTTTCCTGTTAATTGGATGGAGATTAAAAAAAGCCAATCAAATGGGATTTTTTCTATATCAAAAAGTTCTTTTGGGAAAGGGTCTGCCATGCTTTTGTCAGAATAGATGCTGAGTCATGCTGAACATACAAGAACACAGAGTACACTGCACACTAGATTAGAGCCACATGTTCAGAGCTGTAATCACCTCACCACCAACATTTAGTCAAACCGGGCTCTTTTTCTCCTGGTTTGATTTCCTGGTTTGAGTCTCGTCGCACAGCCGCACCTGAATTAATCATGCGGGCTAATGTTGCTTTTAATAATTGATCGGCCATTGTGCGTTTGAACCGTGGCATTTGGAACAACTGTGGGGCAACTGTGCCTCTGCAAGGCGAGGCGGGCCCGAACGATTAGTTGCAGTTTGGCAAATTTAGAAAGAGGATACACGATATATCTGCGGCCTGTAAAGAGCTCTGTTATGACTCGGGGCCTTGGGAACACGTTGTCCTACATTGCTTCTGCAAATCTGACCATAACCCGGTTGCAAAAGCAGAGCAAGAAGCAGGTGTATCTGCAAATCATACTGCTTTTTTCTTTTTGGGCAGTAAGGAAAAAAGTCTGCTTTTTTTCTTCCGTCTGACAGAAGTGCCGAGCTCGGCTAAAAGAGCACCGTCTGCTGAGGTGTTAAAAAGCATCCGGGGGCTGAATCCTTTTGTATCTACGGCTTATCTCGTTGGTATTTCGGGACTCTTTAGACTACACCACGAATAATCACACAAAAAAATGACCTAAAGCTGTATCACTGAAGCCCTTCATTACCAGGATGCAGGAGTCTCTTTAATTCTCACATTTTCTCTTCAGAATGAGTTCAAAATGGTGATTTCTACCTCAAGGTACAGCACATAGTGAATAGTATTCCTTTAAAAAAAAAAAGAAGAGATATTATTCCAAATAAACTGAGAGATCTGACTTGAAAGATTGAATCATTTGTTTCCTTTGCGTTAGGATTTTGGTAATTACAGACCGTTCCAATGAAAGATTAATGACACATAACAAATTAAAGAAAAAAATCACGTTTGACACAAAAATGGAAAAAGTGCTGCTTTATTTCTGGATTGCAGCATTGATTTCGGTTGTGTGCAACATATTCTGACTCACCGACCAGCAACAAGTCATACTATTTACAACAATAAGTGCAGACATTCAGCTAGCTGTATAAACCCGTGACTACATACCACAAAAACATGAATACAGTGTAAACAATACATAATACAGATTGATGGAAAGCCTCAATTCAGCTGACAGGCTCACTGTTTCCGAAGGAAAACCGCCTTTTAACACCAACAGTTATTATAACAACACATGCTTCCTGTCATTTTTCTGTTCATCCTGTTAACATGAAAGTCTGTTAAATAAACATCATCGAACATCAAGATGATCAAGATTAAACCATACATATGAGCATGCCGTCTTTTATAGGTAGAGGAGGTTTAATCAAGGAAACAATAATGTTAATAGTTCATAAAATGTCTCTTTGCTCTCCTTTTTGAATCATTCACAATGTCATCTTGCCTCATGTCTCTTCAGTAGTGGGACCATGGCCAACTCAGCCATAAACCCAGCTATTCCAGCCCTCACTTTTATCTCCTTTTCTCGCCACGCATTGTGCTGCATTGTGCTACTAGTCAAGGTGCCTTTTTCTCTGGACCTCAGAATGGGGACTCCCAGTACTGCTGCGCTCTGGTCATTCCTCTTTTCATTTGCTCGTACGTCACGAACATCACGATGTTCCAGGAGCCCAGTCGCAGAAAGGAAGGCATGAACCTAAAAGAGACGACAGAAAGGGGAGTGAAGAAGAGCTTCAAAGAGGCTGATATCTGATATCTGTTTCTTAAAGATATCAGCAGTGTTGGGGAGTAACGGATTACATGTAACGACGTTACGTAATTTAATTACAAAAAAAGAGTAACTGTAATTCGTAAAAATATGTAATTGAGTTAGAGTTACTTCAGAAAATATTAAGAATTACCAATTTAGTTACATTTTTTTTTAAATATAAAGAAAAACCTTTGCGAAATATGCAACTCACTGATAGACGAAGCGTATTGATTTACTAATATTTGACTGTTTGGTGTTGATGCATGACAAACGTTTATCGATGTCTATGACCTAGCCTAGCCTAGCCCAGACTACCTAGCCTACCCAACTGTAGGGTGACCAGATGTCCTCTTTTTCCCGGACATGTCCTACATTTCAGACTAGGGTTGTCAAAAGTATCGATACTTAAAAAAGTATCGATACTAAAATGTTGTATCCCGATACGATACTCATTGTAAAAAGTATCTCATTAAAACCTTAAAGTAATCAAAAAGTAATCAAAAGTAAATAGTTACATTACTTTTTAAAAGTGATCGAAAAAGTTACACTACAATTACATTTTAAACAAGGTAACTTGTAACTGTAACGGATAACATTTTTAAAGTAACTTACCCAACACTGGATATCAGAAATATTACAGGTATATAACGATAGTGGTCACTTACCCCTTGTAGAAAGCTGAGGATCCTTCGTTGGCCAGCATGGTGAGCGCACAGTTCATGGCGCTGGTGTACTGGCCGGGGAGGGAGTTCATGTAGCGCGTCTTCACCACGTCCACGGGAGAAGCCACCACCGTGGTGCAGAAACCCGCCCCGAAGGCCGCCGTGAAGTGGCACGGCAGGGTGTCTGCGGGTTAGAGGGAGCACAGTCACGCCAAGAGAAACGCATTTTTTCCCTATCCGTGACATAAAATAACATTTTGGCGCCGAAAATGGCTGCCTCGGTGCTTTCACCAAAGCAAATTCCTTGTATGTGTAAACCTACTTGGCAATAAACCTAATTCTGATTCTGATTCTGATTCTGAAAAGGGGATGTTTTCCTTTGTACCGACATCTTAAGCTTTGTCTCTTGTTAGAATTTGGCTAAAATGACTAATTTTAGCATCATATGCTATCAAATGATCTATGTAAATTACTGATTGTTTTATTTTCTTTTATAACTATATTTTTGTGCTAAAATCTTTGCCTGTGACCACGGAATCTCTCCTCTCTGTTTCTTTTTCTGTTGCATTAGATCCACCCTCTAATTCACCACAAACACACACCATTTGTTACCACATTCCAGTGTCATCTACATGAATTAGGACCTGGCCTGTTCATGCCCAGAGGTAATTGGCCAATAGGACTTGGTTGTGTCCAGTCCTTTTTTTGTGTCCAGATTTTGTCTGTTAGAGCCCAGCTGATATACTTTGCCTTTGACCCAATAAATGTAATTTTTTTATACTTTTGATCCAGTCTGGTTTCCAACTAAAGAATCTGGCTAACACTCTCACCTGTCATCAGGTCGTACTTCAGGATCAGCTCTTTGATGATGTCGTACGTGACCAGCTCTGAGCAGTTAACGATGACGTTGCGGGTGATGTTTGGCATGCAGCCTGTAAGAGATCAGAGAGTAGAGAGTCATTATTTCCAAGAGTGTGGAGACAATTTACCCAACCCAACAGAATCTGAGCTGAAAAATGGAAGAGCACCTCTCCAGAGTCCCCGCACGCCCTCGTCTCTGGCGATGGTCCTGTATGCGTCCAGCGTGCTGCTGTACCTCCTCTCGCCTTCGGCCAGACGCACCTGGGCCTGGAAACGCACTTTGACCACGTCTGTGGGCTGGGCGAAAGTCACCGCCATGGCGCCGGTGGTGCAGCCCGCCATGAGTCGAACCACAATCCCAGCGTCTACAGAGAGTAGGAGGGAGTCTTTTGTTAGAATTTGGCTATAATGACTCACTTTAGCATTGTATGCTATCACATGATATAACTATATTTTGTGTTGAAGTCTCTGGCTGTGTCCACAGACTCTCTTTTCTCTCTTTTTATTTCTATCTATTTCTTTTTCTATATTAGATCCACGTCTTTAGGTCAACACAAACACACACCATTTGTTACCACATTCCAATGTTACCTGCGTGAATTAGGACCTGGCCTGTTTATGCCCAGAGGTAACTGGCCAATAGGACTTGGTCCAATAGGACCCAGGAGATAATGCCCATCACACCCAGATCTCAGGGCTCTTTGCCCACTGAGACCCAGAGAGAGGTTTTTTCTGTGAAGAGCCCAGCTGATTTACTTTGCCTGTAACCTAATAAATGTCATTTTTTACACTTTTGATTCTCAGGTTTCCAACTAAAGAATCGGGTTAACACTACCTTGAAGCAGCCAAACGAAACAAAAACCTTTGTGTTCACGTGCAAATACGAAGGCGTGAAACTCACTGTCTGTGCCTCGGGTGTAGAACTGTTTCATGGAATCATAAAGGCCGATTCGGACCGAGGCGAAGCTCATCTGGCGCTGGAGTCCGGCCACCAGCCCGTTGTAGAGGCTGCCGGGGCCCTCGGTGCGCACCATGGTCGCCATGGTACCGAACACGCCTTTGTACCTCACCGCCCCTTCGAGTTTATGAGCCTCTCCTTGAATCTGGACAAATATGGTAGACGTCAAAAAGGACTGTCGGCGTCTCGTGAATAGCTAAGAGCGGGATCTGAAGTTATTTTTGTCTCGTTCCGGGTCCCAACCTGCAGCCGGACTTTGGCCGTGTCCAGAGGGAAGGTGATGAGGTCAGCGATGCAGGCGGCCAGGCCCGCCCCGAAGAACTTAACCGCCGCGGAGGGCACCGCCTCGGTGGGTTTCATGCCAACCATTTTTACGTCTGGGGCTGGTGGCACAAGTGGAAGAATTTGGCCTTATTGCTATTTGACATTTCACAACCCTCCGAATAGATACCAGAGCAGATCTTTCCTTGGCAGATAAGCAAACAGATTTCGAGGGGTTGAGCATACCTGTAATTGAGGACGAGGACGAGTTTCAGGTTTTTTCAAGAAGAAGCTTAGTCTTTGGAAGTGGTTCTGTCATAGAAATGTCTTTGGTCATAAACTGTGTCTTCAGGGAACCGGCCAGCATGCCACCAGTCACTGAAAAAGCAAACACTGATCTTTATTTGTCTCCTCTTACATGGAATTGATATATAATTACATGAGTTATGTACCAGTGAAAACGTCAAAACTTCAAAACTCAACATTCAATTAGAGTTTCTTCCTGTGACATCATTCAGATTTGCGGAATTGCCACAATTTCAAACAATGGGAGTTACCTTTGGTAGTTTTCAAACTGTAATAATCCAACAAAGAGGGAAGAGCATACAGTCCTGTGCACCGTTAGTCCTTCTGGCCTCCTCTCCTCATGCTGTGAGAAACTGCCCTGCTAACCAAGAAGCCCCTGAATATATAGACACCTTCTGCACATGACTCCAGGGCAGTCGAACAAGTCGTACACACCTGTCACATGAATATCATGTTTTCCAGTTTGTGACACAGCTGGACACTTGAGCACTTGTTGATCTGTTCCTGTTGCCGTCACCACCGGGGGTCTGGCACTCGAAAACATTTTTAGACCCTATTCGCTTTGCCAATTTCGTGCCACATTTCAGGGTCATTTACGGCTTCCGGAAAATCTAACGAATGCGTGTCAGTTTGGGATTCAGGGGATGAGTTTTTCCGGAGGATTTCGACCTTAACTGCGCACACACACACACACACAAACACACACACACACACACACACACACACACGCCAGCTCGAGTTACTTCTCTGACATCACAGAGTGTACCCCATTTTTGCTATTGGTTCACGTAAACAGCCAATGGGACAGAGAGGTGTGTGCGGGTTTCTCTAAATGTTTTGATGGGGCACGCCGCTGTGCTGTGCAGAGGAACATTTGCAGTACACATTTTATCCACCGGGTTAATGCCCCACGTAAAAAATTCAAGCCCTTGTCAGGAGTTCTAGGAATCCTCTCATTACTCCTCCCTGCAACCGGAGGCACAAAGCGTTCCAGACTAAAGGAGAAAAGGAGCGGGCCGGGCCTCTCAGCCAATCCCTAAGACGAACAACAGTGGGTGGATTCCCCTCAGCCTCGGAGTGAAATCACTCAGATTATCCATCTGGGCAAATTAGCAGCACCCAGCAGAGGGACAGCCTTAACATGGGGGGGGGGGGGGGGGTTGTAGGTACATGGCTTCCCAATAACAGGCGATGATACTGGAAGACATATGTCAAAGCAAAACACCCTTTAAATATCATCTAATCCATCCCCTCCATGAATCAAGTTGTGTTCAGAGATAGTCTAAAAAACATGTTTTTCTGATGCGTCATGGACTATTCCTGATATTTGTGGGATTTCCTCTATACACGAATAAAGCATGGAGCAAAATCTGAATTAATGAACGAAAGAAAGAAAGAAAAATTGACACAGACAGTATAGAAAAGTGTCGTTTTGATCAGATCTATGAGAGTCAAAGGGAAGGCCCGGTGGCGGCCTGTTTCTGAAAACAGTTTCTTGAGAACACAGTGTGAGTAACCTTTGCACACACAGGCGGGCCAGTAAACACCTCACCGGACCGGCTTCAGCCAGCTCGCCCTGACCTCCCCTGCATCCTCTGAAAGCGAGACGGGGACCCTTGCACACGGCTATCACCACCCTGCACCGCTTGCACTTCCAATACCGCCAGCCCCTCGTTCGGTGCTATGCGGCCGATAATCTCCATTACACTATAAATAAAGACCATAACGCCGCAAATAGAGCCTCTGCGTCACTGAAAGGGCAGTGGAGCACAGGGCTCTGGTGCTGCCCGTCTGTTTCCCTGACCCACAGTTCAAATCCATCAGAAAAATGTTCTATTGTTCTCGTTTTATTTAAAGAAAGGTGTTAGTTTCGTTTTTTTTTTATTTATTAGTTTTATTAGGATCCCCATTAGCTGCCAAATAAATGGCCACCAGTCTTCCTGGGGTCCTTACATGAAAAAATTACATTATATTATGAACAAATCATAAAAAAAATATAAATAAAAGAATTAAAAAAATCACTGTAGGAAATAATAAGAACATAAACAAGAGTAGAAATATACAACATATATACACAGGTCAGTTCATCATATCATCTGCAGTAGTTCTGAAGACAGTATCTTTTTGAAGCTTGGTCTGTTCTGGAGTCTTTGTGTGGTTGTTAAAATGCACTGCAAACCAATTCTTTGTTCAATTTAAATGTTTTACTTTCTGCTACATCTGTTTTTTTATGTTCAGCTGCATTCAAATAAATTTAGGGCCTGATTATTTTAGAGAAAAATGTTTCACTGAGACAGGAGAAGCCTCTAAATGAAGCCTCTAAGATGACTCAGCAGTCTGCAAAATGCTGATACTTGGCCATTGTCTGTGCTTTCTCCTTTTTCTTTATAAAAAGTGATGTTGTATAGTACTAAATTACTTTGATTAGCTCATTAAACTAATGGGGGAGCAATATATATAAATAAAAAAATATATAAACAAGAATTGTCGTTAGATAATATGATCATTGATCATGACACAATGTTTATTCTTTAAAAAACACAAATTACAACTTGTCTGATTAAAAAAAAATCGATTTGTTTTTTAATCAGACAAAAAGGCCATAAAAGTGCTGTCTGTATGTGACTGAATTTTAACATCCAAGTCTTAGCTCCACTTTATGGTTATGTTGTTGACAATTAATGCCCGATTACTGCGTTGTTATTTTAAATATTTAGAGTTTTTTAGAAATCATTTTAATATAAATTCAATATTCAATAGTGATTTATATCAATACACGTTTATATTGCATAAAACTATTTAAAAAAATACATCTATATTTATGCAATCATTTGTGCCAATTGTTTTCAGTGTTTTATAAAAATAGTATCATTATGTTATGATATATTAATATCAAACAGAATCAAATATTTTTGAGTCAGCATGTAGTGCACGGAACATTAAAAATGATCAAGATGACCAAAAACCATTACGTCATTGAGTTGTAAACCTACAGTTACCTTTTCTAACCACAAGGTGGCAATAAAGCTTTTAAAGTGCCTACGTAGGACATTCAGACAGGAAAAAAAGCACCGAAGAAGAAAAGATGCTCCTAGAAAAAAAAAAAGAAGAAGAAAAAAGAACGCTAGCGTTTAGCTATATAGTGCAATTTATCAAATGTGTGGCTAACCTCGGCGCCAGTGAAGAGGAAAATCTTATGTGGGGACAGGTCGGAAGGTCAAAGTAAACATTTCCAGACCGCAACCGAAACCTCTTTTAACAACATGGAGAAACAGTTGCATTTGAACCTCCTGGCCTCTAGACCTCCTGTGGCAGGTGGTTTTCAGTCAGGCTCCAAAATGAAAATGGGGTGAGTTAGCTAGCTTTTAATTGGTTGTCTGTCAAATGTGTCGGCTTTTTTAATGCCTCAACACATTTTAACTACCGTAATATCAGTTTGTTCCTCTGACTAAAGCCAAATACTGTACTGTTATAATTTGGGTTTTTCTTATATTAAAACGAATAAATGGGGTTTGGCAGGTGAGGTTAGCTGTTGCTGCTACCAGGGTTTAGATCCCCTTTGTTATTAGAATATAGTACAGCTCATTTATTAAGAGTTTGTGTTGAGCATTAGAGTGTTCAAATATCAATGATATTGAGCCAATAAGGTATTAATTACATAGTTGTACGGACAGTTTATATTGTGTTTTTTTGTTTTTGTTTTGTTTTTTTACAGTGAAAACAAGGAGAACTGCTAACATATATTTATTGCTATGCCAAAGCATGCTTCATGTTTCAATTTAGCCAACAAAACTTGAAAATATTACCTTGGCTTTTTGTTTGTGGGTTTGGATTATTCACATAGCCGGCAGGCTGGGCATTATATCACTGTTGTAAATTAGAAATAAAGGAAAAATCACCTACAGGTCTTATAAAGAGCCGTGGGGAATGTCTCACATCCTGCCCTGAAAGAGATATAAGTACACCATAAAAACAAAATAATTAATTTTTTTGGGAGTCTCGACTGACACTGAATGCCTTTAAATGCTGCTTGCATGTGTTTTACGCAGGCCTGGACGAAAAAGAGATTTCACCCCCCTGCCCTGGAGTCAGTACTTTGAAACCATGGAAGATGTTGAGGTGGAGAATGAAAACGGCAAAGATATATCCTTGACTGCTGTTTTTATTATTTATTGGGAAGTCAGTATACGTTTGTTACCAAGTTTCCTTTATTGTTTTTTTTTTTCCTTAGCAGTTGTGTCTAATGAAAGAAACGTAAATCAGCACAGTTTTAAATTTGCTATGTTCTTTCTGGCTTAGTTTTAGTCCTATGGAGAAACATGTTTTCTTATGACAAACTTCCAATCTGGTTGTACCTCAGTGATATAAGATGATTGTATTTTTTTCTGGAACATATAACATCATTATTATTATTACCCTCCTTAACTACCCAGAACATTTTCAGACTTTACTGCAGTGGTTCCCACGGGCCTGTGCTGCTCCTGCTTCACGGAGGAGGCCACTCCGCACTTTCCTGGGCTGTCTTTACCGTAACTACTCCCCACATCACCTGCTATTTCTTCACTCTTTTATTTACTATGCATGAAACACACATTGGCGTAATCGGAAATATTTATAAAAAACGTTTATTCTGTTAGTACCTTTTTTTTTTGTGTGCATGAAACACACATTGGCATAATCTGAAATATTTATGAAACGTGTATTCTGTTACAGGCTGTCATAAGCAGCCGGATCAACTGCAGGGTGGTGGCTATGGACCTTCGAGCTCATGGTGAGTGGCAATAGCAGCATTTATGGTACACTAAAGATGTTACATTTACAGTTTTACTTCCTGTGGGAAGCACACATCGCCTCTTTTAGTTTGTTTTCCAGATAGGCTTTTTTGTGTTGTTTTGTTTTTTTATGGGATGAATTGACTTGTTGCTGTGTCAGCAAACCCTGCTCAAACGTTTGACTGAAAGAAGAAGTGAACATTAATTTCTAGTATCTTTACTAGAAATTGCATGACAGATCCATCTCCAATGGAGTTCCTACCTGTTTCCTAACTAACACTAGAGTCATAATGTGCTGCTCTGAGATGATAACCAGCACGGTTTTGTTTCAACTGGAGATTCTGATGATGAATCTGAGCTGATAATAGCTCTTGAGTCTTCACACAGTACACCCAGATACACCCCTGATGTTCACACCCCTCTATAGAGTTTCTTAAGATATACCACTGCAGTGTAAAAAAAAATGTTTTAAAAAAGAATAGAAGACAGATTTTTCCCTTTTCCTTTCAATTCTACTTCTGTTAACCATGTGCTAAAAGAGGCGCTGGTGACTAAGCGGTCACCGTCTGGAGCTGTTCAAAGGAGAAAAAAAAAAAAAGCAACAGTAAGTTCTGTTAAATTTAGGTCTGTGTTGGCAGCAGTGATGAGCGTCAGCCCCTGTTCAGCTGGTGAGGGAGCAGTTCTGTGGGTAATGAAGCTGCTATAAATGAATTCCTGCCGCCCACTTCTCTGAGCTTACAGATTTTATTTTATGTTTGACTGTCCAACCTGTCATTTCTTACTGTAAACAACAGACTTTACAGCAAAAATTACATTTTATTGTTGAGTTTGTGGCTCCAGTCACATGAATTTCTACAAGATCCACATTGTGTGGCTCCCTTTCCAAAAATCAGAGGTCTAGAATTTCTAAACCTGTGTCGGCTGTTCTTGTTTGAAAATAAAATTGGACGTGTTAACAGCAGGGACACAATATCCAAAGAAAAACTCTCGTAGAAATCTGGCTGATCAGTAGGAGCCACATTTTTTTTGGATCGAGCCCTCGTGGGAACAAGAGAACAGTTCTGAAGTTCCTCTTTCATAACTTGCAGGTGACACCAAAGTGAGAAATCCAGAAGACCTCTCTGCAGACACCATGGCAAAGTAAGTTTGTGGTAGAGGATTTTTTTTGTTTTGTTGGAGATACTTTCTGTTTTGGAAAAAAATTACATCTAGTAAAGCTACAATCAAAGAAATGTTAACTTGAGTCCATAATTAGATCAAATCTTAACGTTCATGCAAATATTTGATACGTTTATGTCAATTAGTATTCGTTTAGTCTCCATAGATTTCTTTTGTAATTAATCATTTATATCAGATACTAGATTTATAGAAATAAAAAAAATTGCTCTTTTTTTCAAAGGGATGTTGGCAAGGTGGTGGAGGTTCTCTATGGAGAGAACCCACCTCCAATAATGATTATTGGACACAGCATGGGCGGGGCCATCGCCGTCCACACAGCTAACGCCAATCACGTCCCGTCGCTGCTCGGCCTCTGCGTCATCGACGTTGTAGAAGGTAAATATTTGCATCCATCTCATTGCAGCTCACGGTTTGGGCTTTCATTGATAAATCTGCTAGTTTTCTCACCATCACTCAGTAATACTGGGCGTATTAATGATTCTCACTACGCTAATGAGGGGCTCAGTATTACTGGGCGTATCAGTGATGGAGGATTTCAATGATTCAATTCAGGAACAGCAATGGATGCTTTGAACAGTATGCAGAATTTCCTCAGGAGTCGGCCAAAGACGTTTAAATCTCTGGAGAATGCCATCGAGTGGAGGTAAATCTCACACACTCGGTGATGTTTGAACTGTATTTGAACTTTGTGCTCCTCTGGGTTTTATTTGAGGGTCTTTGTATACGTGGCCCGGTTTTATTTGGTGGCTACAGTTCTCTTCCTGTGTTTTACAGCATGAAGAGCGGGCAGATTCGGAACCTGGAGTCGGCACGGGTGTCGATGGGAGGCCAAGTGAAGAAGTACGAGCTCGTTATCCCCTGCTGAAACATCTATGGTTGTGATTTATACTGAGTGTGTTTCTCTTTGTTCTTCTCTCAGATGTGACCAGACCACCAGCAGTCCCAGCGTCTCCATCAGCGTCGGCGAGGGCATCATCGAAGAGGAGGAGGAGGAAGAAGCGGAGGAACAGTCCAACAAGAAAAGAATGAAGGAAGATGACCAAGAGGTTCCGTTTTCTGACTCTCCTCATCTTTCCCTGTGCCTGTTACCTTCGATTTGCCGAAATCTGAAAAAGAGTCGTTTCTTTTACGTCTAGATCAAAAAGGAGAGCTTTTTCACCTGGCGAGTGGAGCTGTCGAAGACAGAGAAGTACTGGGATGGCTGGTTTAGAGGCCTCTCTGCCCTCTTCCTCACCTGCCCCGTCCCCAAACTGCTCCTGCTCGCAGGTCTGATTTTCATTGTAGACTTTTTTTACAGGACTGTCTCAGAAAATTGGAATATTTTGATAAAGTTCTTTATTTTCTGTAATGCAATTAAAAAACATGAAATGTCATACATTCTGGATTCATTACAAATCAACTGAAATATCCCAAGATATCGCTGATTATGGCTTACAGCTTAAGAAACCCAAATATCCTATCTCAAAATATTAGAATATCGGATTTTTGAGTTTTCTTCAGCTGTACGCCATAATCAGCGATATTAAAACAATAAAAGGCTTGCGATATTTCAGTTGATTTGTAATGAATCCAGAATGTATGACATTTCATGATTTTTAATTGCATTACAGAAAATAAAGAACTCTATCACAATATTCTAATTGTCTGAGACAGTCCTGTATATGTGACACGTCATAGTCCGAGCTTCTGACCTCACCTCTGACTCTTTCCTCTCCACAGGGGTGGACAGACTTGACAAAGACCTCACTATTGGACAGATGCAAGGTCAAAAAGCTAAATCTAGCTTTTAATAGGTTCTTCTTTTTTTCATCTTTGTCATGTACGCCCGCACAACAAACGAGGTTTCTAACAAAGTGGCTCCGTGTGTCCACAGGGAAGTTTCAGATGCAGGTCCTGCCTCAGTGCGGTCACGCCGTGCACGAGGACGCCCCCGAAAAAGTAGGTTTTCTTAGCTGTACACACACACACACACACAAACACACACACACACACACACACACACACACACAATAACCTTTATCTTCTGACGTGAATCCCCAGGTAGCAGATGCTTTAGCGACATTTATGGTCCGGCACAAATTCACTGAGTTCAAGGAGGGATTTCTGTGGTGAGTCAGATTATGATGTTTTTGTTTATTTGGGTTAGGCGTCCTTATAAAGTTTCACTTTAAAAAGTCTCAAAATAAAGCTCACAGACACTAAAACACAAGATGGAGAATTCATCGTTTTCTTTTCTGTATCTTTTACAGTTAATATCCTGTCTGAGGATCGCCAGCAACTGTAGAAGAAATGTTTCAAGATTCATTGACATCATTGCTTAGAATAATGGCAAGTTAAGGAAAATATACCTATTATTATTATTATTATTATTATTATCATTATTATTACCATGTTGCTTTTGTTATGTAGATATTCTGCCTCTAAGCTTTGCCTTACTTTTATTTTCAAACATTTTAAATTGATTGTACTGTTCCTTTATAATGTTCTTTTTCAACATTTTTCTGAAATATAATGCCATCCTTGGTTATTTTTGAGTGATTGCATCACTGTCCATGTGTGCTTGTGATGTTTAAATTAAATGATGATTAAAGATGGATGCCGCCAACACTAATTAGCTGCCTCTGTGTTTAATGTGTGTACGGTGTGGGTCCACCTGTCCCCTCACAGTAAAATGAATTAAGAAAAATGTGTTATGGAGCCCTAAGGGATCCAGCTTTTTTTTCTTTGAGCTGTCCAATGTCCTCAATGTGGTCCACAGCAAAGAACCAACCCTCTTCCTTTTTTTCAGTGTTGATTTTGTGTTAACTGCTCCCCCACCAGATGGCCGCAAAGCAGCTAGCACTCCCCCAACACAGACCTAAAAAAGATATATAACATCTTGGTTCAGACATCAAAGGATTAAAGCTTCCAAAAGTACAGTCTGTTATGTTCCTTATTTTAGACGGCCTCAGCTCAGCACGGCTTTATCTGAAATCCCAGAATGGATGAGGCGTTTGGTTTTTTCCTACTCATCCTGAAATCGGCCTGTTCTTTAGGATCACGTCCTCTTCAGTTTCTCTTTAAGAGTCCTCTGTTTTTTTCAAGAAACACTTTAGATTTTTGCGTTAACCCCCGACATGTTGGTACTAGAGACTAAACACAAAACATGTTAATTTCTTGCTAAAAGTCTTAGGGTTTATCCTTAAATGAATAAGCCTTTTGTATACAATTCATGGTTTTGTTATTTTATTCAGACAACTAGATTTTCCTTGTTTCATGTTGTCCTGACATTGGATGTTTTGATAGTTTTTAAAAGGTATTTTGGTCTTTTTTGTCTCGTGATTAACTTAATTAATTCTGAACCAGAGCATAGTTTTGGAGGATTTTTGTGCAATTGCAAACCACTTAAAAATATCATTCCTTTATCTGTTGTTATTAATTAAATTTTGGTCAAGAATCTTTGCTAGATTTAAGGTTGCTTTCCAAACTTTAGCATAGGTGACTTGTTTTTCCTTGTATTTGTGATAAACTCCACAGAACTAAAAACAAGTTTTAATTGTCCCTCTGTAGACTGGCACAGTGGAAAAAAAGATAAACATGTGAATTATTAATGCTTCATGATGGCTGTCCTCTGAAGAGACAAAGCCTCTGAGATTATATTGTAATTTGAGTCCATAAACAAAACTGCCATTTTCTTTTCCTAAAATGATTGACGTTTTCAGGTTGCATCATGTGCAACTGGGGGAAAAATAGTATTACTTACTCTAAACCCCAATTCAACAAAGAAAAATGCAGATTAAAGGAATGGGATGGATAAAGTAAATTATTATTTTCTGCATTATGATTTTTCCAATTTCGCTTTTTACTTGAATTAAATAAATAAAAAACATGGGAAATAGAAAATTTGAGAAAAAACTTTATGAAGTTGGAGCAGCCAGCATGTTCATACAACATATCGAGTCACTCCAAAGTGAAAAAAAAATCATAGTACATTTTGTACCTCTGTCTGAGTCTAAGATTAGGGGTAAAGTCTCTCTCCCATCATAAAGGAACCTGTACCAAACAATCCTCAAGCCAAGACTTTAAGCGATAAAGTATAAGGAGACATTCTCTGAGACCTTGAAGGAGGAAAGAGCCCATGAGAAAGAAAAAGAACCTTTAAAATATTCACTTGTGGAAAGTTACCAGTGACGAAATCGATTATACAGTAAATATATTGATTTCCCCCACACAGAATGAATCGTCTTTTAATTTGGCATTGTATTGAAGAAAAACGTATTTTAATTCCAGTAAATTAGATCAGATAACCACTGTTCTTTACCCTCCTGAACATGTTGGAGCTGTCTGTTGCTCAAACGCTGAAAGGAGCAAACCAAGTCTGCCGTTAGCGACATTAAAACAAGAAGCTGTTTAATATGCTGGAGGTTCTGTGGTGGCAACGAGACAGCTTTTGCACAAAAGGAGGAAACTATTCAGACCGTCACCATGCAGCACTCAAATTGAAAATCAAAAATGTCCAAAATCACAACTCAACCGGTCCGTCTCTAAAAGAAAATTAAACAACATAAACAAAGAAACACAAAACTTTTACTTCACATCGACAAAAACTATGCCAAACATGAATTGATGATGATGCCACAAAGAATGAAGGAAATTCTGAAAGCAAAAGTGAACCCCGACCTAAAAACACATGAGACACGGCAGTTGACACAATTTTGAAAGGTCTTGATGAAATATCTGACATGGTTTGGTTCAAATACTCCACAAATGAAGTGCGTGAGCCTGTTTTCAGCCTTGTTTTCACCTCTGTTCCCCTCACAAAACTCACAGATAAGCTCTTCACTGGTCATTTTATTTCTAAATACTTGGGTTTTCATCATCTCATCCCTCTATTCAGGCACAAATCTGGGAAAACAAGAACGAAGAGCTTTTTGAAACAACGTATAGCAGATATAAATATTGGATTTTTTTTCACTGTCAGAAGGTGGATGGTGGATGTGGGAAACCAATGATGTCATCTCTCTATCACACATAGATTTGATAGCCTATATGTGTTTGTTTCATCTATTCTTTTCATTCGTGGACATTTAAAACTGCTCTATATATGAGCAAAGAATTCACATTTCTGTCTTTAGCTTTGGGTAATTACTGTGTGGCTGTATGTTCCTATTGACCCTACATTCAATCAAAACTGGAGTTCAGGCTTTTTACTCTGACTTTATCAAAGAAAGTTCCAACAAGAACTATTTCCTCATTGTTGGTTCAGGAAATGTTTGTCTAGTCTTACTTCTGCACCTCTCATGTATCAGATAGTAAGTTGAAAACCAAAGTAATCATTAATTCCTTTATTACTTATTCTAGATTTAATGAAATATTGGAAAATAGTTGATGCAAAGTTGATGCAACCTCAGATGGAAACTGACACAGAGCTCTGATAGGGCGAGAAACTCACTGGGGTTTTGTGTAAAGACAAAGATTACCGATAAAGAGGAAGGTGAAGAGACGAAAGCCGATTCTCTCCACAAATCAGCCGAGACTGAAGCAGTTACATGTAAGCGACATGTTTCAGACAAACAGCTCAAATGTGTTTCACCTGCTGGAACACGTGTCTTTATTCCAGCATTTATGGCAGATTTTATTCATTTAAATTATCTTTATTGCAGCATTTATAGCAGAATTTTGTCATTTAAATGATCTTTATTGCAGCATTTATAGCAGA
>CAJRST010004446.1:17378374-17408310 GCA_907169785.1 Menidia menidia | reverse complement strand
CAGAATTTTGTCATTTAAATGATCTTTATTGCAGCATTTATAGCAGATTTTTGTCATTTAAATGATCTTGTGCATGCTTTACTGCTCAGAACTTCTGCAGATACTGGCTGAGGACCAGTCTGATGTGTATTTATGTGTGTGTGTGTGTTTTTGTGTGTTTTCTTCCTTTACAGAGACTTCATGGAGAGCAGAATCATGAACGAGACGACGGTCTCCCAGATGGAGCAGTTTGAGACCTCTATCAAAGCCCTGCTGTCCTTCCTGCCCTGTGTCTTCTTCCTGTACGTTAACGGGGTCATGGTCTTCACTTTGCTGAAGCGTCCCGTCTTCCTGGACTCCCCTCGGTACGTCCTGTTTGGCCACCTGCTCCTGACCGACTCGGTCCTGCTGCTGCTGACCGTGCTGCTGTACGTCTTGTACCTGGCCATGGTCCGGATGGTCGGCTACCTGTGCATCGTCATCTCCGAGCTGGCGGCCATCACGGTCAAGATATCGCCGCTCAACCTGGCCGTGATGTCCGTGGAGAGGTACGTGGCCATCTGCTTCCCGCTGAGGCACGCGGCCGTCGCCACGTCCAGGGCGGCCGGCGTGGCCATCGCCGCCATGTGGGTCGTGGCCTCTCTGGACTCCCTCACGCAGGTTTTTCTGCTGGTCCGGCTGGATAAGGCCGGCTTCACCGTGAACACCTTCTGCCAAAAGAGCCTGATCTTCCATCAGGAGATCTTCGAGTCGTTGACCAGGACCTTCAACATAGTCAATTTCGTATTGGTGAGTTTGGTTATCATCTACACGTACGTTGCGATAGTCATCACCGTGCGTTCGGCCTCTTCTTATATTCACAACGGCAGCAAGGCGCAAAAGACCGTGTTGCTACATCTGCTCCAGCTGTGCCTGTGCCTCCTGTCCACTCTGTTCAGCATGATCAACTCCAGCAAAATGCTGACCCTACATCCCGTCGTAGCCTCCCACATCAGGTACGTTCTCTTCCTGGTTCTGATCGTCCTCCCCAAGTGTCTGAGTCCGGTGATATACGGCCTCAGGGACCAAACCTTCAGCCGGGTTTTCAAATATTATTTCACGTTCGGATTTAGATACACCGTCAAGCCGTTTCCGGGCTCGTGATTTTTTTCATGCCTGAATTGTGTCTCCACAGTAGGCTGTTTTGGTGTGTTTGCTTACCCTGTATCCGGTGTGTGTGTTATGTGAATAGGGAGCGTTTTTAATGTGAATTTAAATGCAGTTTAGGTTTGGATTGTTCACTTACACTGCAGTTCAAAACCTCTCAGTACTTTTCTTTTCGTCAACAGGATTTCTTGAAAATATGTTTTTTAAAGATGGATTGACTCTGCACTGTTTGCATTAAATGTTTGACATGCATAAAGAATAATGTACTTATGGAAAATAAAGTCAGAATGAACCCATGTAGCAAAACAATTCACTATCATGATAAAAGTCTGCATGTGTGATGACACAAAGAAACTTATTTTTTGTCAAGATGTTTTGGTACATTTCTTGAGCATCTCATGATCTAAGGAGAAGTCTGGTCTTGTCTATTTAATTATTTAGTATTTCTTTCCCATACTTGCAATTATATAATTACTTGCTATGAGTAAGAAATTTAGAAATCTCATTTGAACTGACTGGGGAAATTATCAAACACTTAAATAAAACCTTTCTTGAGATAAAAGTAGAAAAAAAAATATCTGTCATGAACTGTGTTTAATTTTCTACCATATTCTATTCTGTATTCATATGTACTGTATATGTAAGTTTATATTGCTTTTATATAATAACTTTAAAATGCATTTTGTGAATAAATGCCTTAGAAACAACTGTTTCAATAATGTGTTCAAAAAATAACATACATCTCACCTTGTTCTAATATGAACATTAGACACTATTTTAATCGCCACCTCACACATTTTCCAGATCTATTACAAACTGAGAATCTTTAAAGTTTAAATATATTTTAAGTGATTTGAGTAAATGTGGTGGGGGGTGTCCACCTCCCATCCTCGAGGACGTTTCCCTGCTTTAACAAATCTTACTCTGATGAAATGGATCAGTTTCAAAGCTAGAGATACCAAAAAAATTTCGGTTTTCTTTTCTTCCTATGTTGTTGAGGGGCCAAAGAAAGACTTCAGACTAAAAAAAATCCAATATTCTTCCTATTTTTCTTGGATCAGGCTTTGAGGGGTTAAGTTTGTAATTCAGCCAGCAGATGTCACCTTTGGCTTATGAATAGCTCTGAGGCAGAACCTGTGGCTCCAGATGCAGCACTATAACATTATTCTCATGTTTAAATGTGGCCAAAGTGCTACTGAAGATGTAAGTTGAACAGTCAGATGCACTGTGGGTGATATCACTGTGGGTGATATCCCTCCTCTCCTATTCCTCACAGCACAGATGGATACCCATGTTTTAAAAGGGACTGATATAGAGTGCAGGGAATGTGGTTAAACAGGGAAGAGAGATGCTGACCGGCAGAATAAAGGAAGTGTCTGAGCCGGGGGTGGACTAATTTAAGCAATCTTTACTCTAGCACAGTCCTGAAGCTCTCTCAATGCCTCTTTGGCCCCCATGAAAGAACACTTGAAAGGGCTGAAAAACATTCCAGAGCGAAAAAGTACCTGGTGACTGAGGGCCGCTTTAGTTCAGAATACGAAAGGTTGTTATCATGATAACAAACCCTTGACATACTCGACTGAGACGGTGAACTCCATGGCTTTGGTTTCATAATGGAGGCTTTCTTTGCGGTCGCTTTTTTTTTTCCATTTAATAATGGAGCGTATATGGTTTGCCAGTCTCTTCAATGCGCCGCGGTATTTCAATGTCAAATCAAGGAACGTCTCCAGAAAAAGGGCCTTAAGCACAAACAGGGGATGGTACAGAATTAGAGAAGGCTCACCTCTTTGTAGGCCATGGCTCCTACATTCAGTTAATGAGAGCACTCTTCACGATGTCGTCTTGTTAAAATTGTCTAACCAAGTTTTCTGGGTAAAACTGAGGCGCTTATTTGTCCTCTGCCTGCCTAACATTCTAGATGTTTTTGGTAGAAACAGGAATGAGTAAGAAAGAGAAAAAAAAGAGAAAGGTGTCCTGTCTGGTTGGGGAATTATGGATGGTTAGGTCTACAGCTTCCTGAAAATAACACCGAGGAAAAGTTGAAAGGGGATCAGGCTCAAGTTCCAATACAGATATCAGATTCCAATATTTGCTAAATCAAATCATCCAGTCTTTTCACAAGTTCTTCCTCCACTCTCAGATCAGATTCTTGGAACATGGCAGCATGTTTCTCTCATGTTAAAGCACAACAATCAAATAAAAAACAACAATGGCATTTTCTGTCAGTAAAAATAGATATAATGTTTTCCTCTCATATATATATTTTTGTTCACCTACAGACCTGCAGTGGACTGAGTAACTTTGTCTCTGAATCAAATTAGAGCACCGATTTGGTTAGCGCTCTGTCACCGGGGAGGGAATGGATGCCGGCCCCCAACTATACCGCTGAACTTCAATTAGCTTTTCAACGCTGTATGTCTTATGTTTTAAACATAAACTTAAAGACTTTTTATTGAGAGGTCAGACATGTGGACATTAATAATCTAACTGTCCTGATCTTGTATCTGTGATGTTTTAGTGTGTGATTTGTTCTGTTGTGTACAGTCACTTTTTTTTTTGGTGTAAAAGCCTAACTGGGGACAGGCATTGAGAATTAGCCTTAGCTAAAATGTTGTGACATGTGTGACATGTTTCATGAAACATACTTGTCCCTATCAAATAAACGAATCAATAAATAAATAAACAAATGCCATCAAGAGGAAACATCAACAGATTCAGAGAGATAAACAGATATCACCACTTTGGGGTACCTTTGCAAATGTGAATGACCTTCTACAATACATTACCCACAATACATTTTGATAGCTATGGTGGAACAGTGGTTCTGGGTTCAAGTTCCCGGGGGAACCAGGACCTTTTTGTGTAGAGTTTACATGTTCTCCTGCCTGGGTTCTCCGGCTTCCTCCCACCGTCCAAAAACCTGCTTGTGTTTGTGGTTGTGTGTCTCTGTGTTGCCCTGCGATGGACTGGCAGACCGTGTACCCTCCCTCTCACCCATTGGATACTGGGATAGGCACCAGTCCCCCTGCGACCCCATTATGGAATAAGTGGTCCAGAAAATGGATGGACAGATATCACGCCATTTGACATTTTACTAAACAAGATGAACAACTCAAAAATAAATAAGAGGAATTTAAAATCTATCTGCTTGGATAGAGTATAACTGTGGTCATTGGAAAAATCTGAGGAATGTAACAAGTTGTGGTCTCACCCTGCACTATACAATGCATAATAACGGATAATGAAGCTGATTTGGCAAAAGGCCAGACGGGGAAGCCATTACTGAAGGGGCTTCCACAAAGGCAGGGCCTAAAGTTTGCAAAGACTTTGATATGCTTGTAAACAAGCTACATTCTTTATGGGATAATGTTAAATGGACCAAGGACAAACAAAGAAGAGCCCTTTAGGAATGGCGTGTTTTAGTTTACGGGTTGAAATTTAGGCAAACGACTGTGGTAAAACATGGAGGAGGTAAAATGATGCTGTGCTGCTGCTTTACTGCTTGTAGAACTGTGTGTCATGAACGGATAAAAATCAATGATACACAAGAATATTACCAGAAAAATTATTATCAGAGAGCTTAGAGCAAGTGAGGAGGTATTTGTTATTTAAAGTGAACAATGATCCCAACTGGACATTCCACATCACCAATATGTGTATATATATATATGTGTGTATGTATATATCTATATATATATATACAAATGTTAACAAATCGGTCTATCATGACCCTTGTTGATATGGAAAACCTTTGGTGAGTGGAGAAACCCTTTTCTGCTCACAAAAAAGACTCAAGCCAACTAACATACAGCTTACAGGCATAACAATGGCACCACGCCAGAAAGCAGGTGCAAAAAGCTTCAAGATGGCTTCAAGAAACAGAAACCAAAGGCTCTACAGCTATGGTTGTGTCTGTATCAGTGTGAGCTACATTTAGATGTTTTTGGTGTTATATTTCATCACATAAAAATCTGTTTCTGCTTAAGTTCGATAGCATAAAGTAGATTTGAGGCAGTAAGCATATTGTGATTTTAGTGAGTATAAATTCAAAAGAGAGTCCCATACATCAACAACATGAATCCAATATTTTAAAATAAACATTTTTTTCCCATTTTAATCAATGTGTGCTGTGTTGAGTAAAAAAAAAAAACAACCTAAATTCGTGTTGTTTTGGCAGCTCTAAAATATGAACATGTATTTCACCAAATACAACAAAGAGAACAGAAAATTATGAAGTGATATGATGTATCAATACATGTCGAGTTATCAACAAAAATGACGTAATGTGTATAGTAATGGATCGATCCTTCGGGGGGAGGTTGCTGTGGAAC
The DNA here is from genome assembly GCA_907169785.1 of Menidia menidia. NCBI lineage: Eukaryota > Metazoa > Chordata > Actinopteri > Atheriniformes > Atherinopsidae > Menidia > Menidia menidia. The sequence goes on along the minus strand of CAJRST010004446.1, from coordinate 17,402,854 downwards.
CGTGATCACGGTCAGCTCATTCCATTGTCAGGTGTGCCCCAGGTCCCCCCGCTCGGTGCGGGGCAGATGGTACAGTCCACATGCAGTTCGGAGTTGTTGCTGAGGAGGTTCCACTGTTCAGCACTGTTCAAATTGGCATGCATCCTTCGCCGTGGACGGGGAGCAGGAGACTGCACTACTTTTGAAAAATGTTAACGTCCTCTCCGCGGAATTACCTCTGGCAGAGCAAGGTTGCGACATATCACCTTTTGTGCATTATTTCAGGTGGGTACCGAATTTTTTTTTTGAAGGAGTTTTATTTGTTCCCCCGAGCGCGAGGCTTGAAAGAAGTTTTGATGTGGAGCCGATTGTCTCGCGCATCACACAGACGCCTCAACGGCGCGTGCTTCAAGTTACGATTCCGGCAAGTTTAGCTCGTATTTCTAAAAGCCCAAAACTTGTATACAAGTTCAGAAAGCAGCCTTAAATGTGTAGTAAACGGGAGCAACCGCCGAAACCGGCTTCGCGACCCGCCGCTGTCATAGAAACTGTCCTCAGAGATAATCAGTCACATTAACCGTTACTCGACCAAAACCCGGCTAAATTCAAGGTTCAGTGGCAGCCATATTAGTTCCAGACACGTTTCCTTTTTTTTCTTAATATAAAGTAAAAATCATTCTGAGGCGTGCGTGACGCCACCTGCTTTTCGCCAAGTGTGGAGGAACTTGGATTCGTGCTAACTCCGCCCCCCCCACTACCCCCGCGTGGGGATGGGGGTCAGCCACCATGTGCCTGCAGAGCAGCCTGAGCTCATTACGGTTTAATCAAAGAGTGGCCAGTGAGTCCATTAACTCCTCCCTCAAAAATGCCAACTTTGGGAATGAGAGGAACGTGGTAGAGGCGTTCAAAACCGAAACGATGCCCCCTTTTCCCACGATTTTTCACCCCCCTACTACCATAAAAGTGGGCTTCTTATCTGCCCATGGTGAGAAAACTTGGGATATGGGATTATTTTACAGTTTTTTTTTTTCTGTAGAATGTGCTCAGTAAGTCAACTAAATCTAGTTGACTAATCTTGTGTGTTGCTGTTTTCTAATGGGATTTACAAAACGGCGTTAAAGAGCCCTTTTACATTCACAGATTTGAAGAAAAATGAAATCTTCTTTTGTGTCTGTAGACAATATAACTTAAGTGCCATTTTTAAGGTTAGACCTTTGACCCCATACCCACCTTACTCATTCATCAATTTGATATGTATATTTTGCAGTGTCTCATTGATTGCTCTGTGGCCTTTAAAAGAAAAAAATGTACCTTATACATCCCAGTAATCTACAAATGTTTTTGCACAGGCCCTCTTCTAATTAAGCTCCATGAGAAGTTATTGTTGTTTTGACATGCTTTTACACAGTACATTAGAAGAGCCTGATTAATATTTTGTTGCAACATACACTATTTATTTACTGCACGTTTTTTCATTAAGAATAGCTCTGAGTTCATTATCAAGCTGGAAAAGGAATCTATAAGTTAAAGAGTAGAGACAGGTGTCCCTCTCTGTCTGCTGTAAATTTCAGCAAAGGGTTCTGCTGAATGCCAAACAGATGCACATACCCTTTGAAATAATAATGTGAAGGCCCTAACAGGAAGAAAACCCTTTTGTTTGCCCTCTGATTGCCTTCTCTTTGTCTTTCTTTCTTTTTTACTCTCACCAAAATAAACCACATTTAATTAAAATGGCATTAATTATATTTCCTGCCTCAAGATGTGTGTCACAAATAGATTTTATATTACCCGGATGATGCCAAGATCTGGGAAAAAGACTAGATAATGGGTTTTTAGTGGTACTTAACAAGCCAAACTTGCTATTATCACCTTAGGCTCAGGAGTTTTTGGGCAAACATGAGATACATGAAATTGCAGAAGTACAGGTGCAGCAACAGGCCTGTTGGAATGATGATCAGGGACATGAATGTGTTCAGTATTATAAATACTAATGCTCTCACAAGCTTAAACACAAACCAAACATTTATACTGTTTGCATGGTTTGCACCCATTTTTATGTACCATGCAATTGATCAGAAAGTTCAAAGCAACAGCACGTTGAAAGAATAGAGTAAGGGTGGAGCAGAGTCAGTGTTCACTGCTAATCTAAAAAAAAAAGGCATACGAATGTTGAACCTTGGGCAGGAGTTTTCTCTCAGCCTCGATTCAACACCAACGGCAACAGTGTTTTTATTAAAACAACTAAATTACCTGTTTAGTTTAGTGGAGCGTGAATACAATTTCGTTATGCTCTGAAAAAGGCTTCGACAAACCGAAACCTCCCTCCACGAATATGCAGATTGGCTCCTCCTCATTTGTGAGGAAGCCTGCGTGCCTTTTTTGATTTTTTTTATTAAACAACTTTTTGATTTTCCCCCCTCTGTGCCGTGCATGTGGCTGCTGTGCTTTTCTGCTGGCCTCTGATGTGTTGAGGTCTGTGTTGTTTCTCTGCTCTTTCTCATTTCTCTACTGGTGTCTCTTTAGTCTGCTGTGTCTCTGTACTGCTAGATCACTGGGTTTCTTCTTCACATATGATATTGTGATTCTTTATATGTGCACCATACATCTCTGGATCTGTTGTGCTGGCCATGTTGAGAGAGAAGAAAGTGGGGCATAAAAGTAACTGAGCGTTCTTTTGGGAGAAACAAACAGTGGAAGACCTTGTTTTCTGTTTTTTTCTATGTTTGTTTTTTCTCTCATGGGCAGTTTCTGTGTCTCCATAAGGTTTGTTTCCAGTTTTAAACCATGCTCTTTTTCTTTATTTTTTCCTCTGCTATATGAACTCACCCGTACTAGCTTGGAAATGGTCCTGAATCGGGTTTTCTGGAAATCAGCATCTGATCAACATAATTAATAGAAGCTAAACATTCAGATGCAGAAATTTGTTTTTTGTTTTGTTTTTTCAGAAGTAAGCTCTGTTGGTTTTTGCATCAAAACAGTGACTAATTGGAGATGAATTCCCAGACAGACATTTTTAAGAGGCGGTAATGAAACGTAAAAATGATTAAGTGGAGTGGATGACATGTAACTTTGAAATGGTTGTTGGGTCCCCTCCTGTCGTGTTCTGCACAGCTGACTCTGCCACTTCCATCTTTACACCTTCACCACTTATGCTTGAATTTCCACTTTTAACAAGACAAGCTGCCCTCTAGCAAGATAACACACATTAATGCACTTACTGCAACGCAAGTGGTGCATGCGAAGGTAATATTGACTAAAGTGAGAATGAGTAGCAGAGTGTCCCCAAGGAGCAATGTGTCCTTGATGCAGAGATATGTGTAATCTGTTTTCTGCTCCATTTCTAAAAGAAAGCCAACTCAAAATGTTCCAGGAAGCCAATTTCTTCTTTTCTTATATTGAGTAGCAAGTATTGCATTAGCTCAATGCAATTTTTTTTTCTTAGGGTAGATGTGAAATGGGTCTCACAATTGCTATGTCAAGATAGGCAGCATGTAACATCAAATAGACACTGCCTTTACTTCTGTCACTCTTTACTTTGAGTTGGAGAAAATGAGGGCACCGTTATGTAAGGTTGTCATCGCGTCACCGATAAAAATTTCATTCAGTTCCCATACCTCTGCAATCACACACTGAGTGCAGGGAAAATCCTGCTTTATTTTATCACCATGAGCTGTCCTGCCATCTGTTAGCATTCACAAAGTGACCAAATGGATTTTTTTGTGTGTTTATTGTTCACTAGTGGTATTTCGATTCATCCAGTTTTTCAGCTTTACCTGTTTTGTGCAGCAGAGTGAGACAATTGGCTGGAGCCTCTCCAGCTAAAATAGAGGGAAAGAGTTTGGGATTTCATCGTTATAAAAGCATGAACAACTGTTGGATGTGGATGTTTATATTAGAACGCATGTAAAAGATCCCACTCCTTTTGATAAAAGATAAAAAAAAGTTTAGTTTAGTTTATGAACATTTCTCATCTGAGAAATTAAAGACCTGTTTGATTTCTTTAATCCCTCAGCAGAAGGGTTATTGTGATTTATGTTTCTATAAGATTTTTATGCCCAGAGGTCCCATCTGTTTAACTTATGATACAAAGGGACCTATCAAATATTCTTACTTAAAAAGCAGACCGGGCTGCTGCTCCCTGTTACCCTCAGCAAACTGAGGTTGTGCACCAGCTGCGTTGCATGAGTCGAGGGACCGAAATTCTCAGAGCAATTAGTTCTTATTATGCCTTAAAAAAGTTCATCGTGTGTATCGGAGATAAGTTCACAAATAAATAGTGCAGAGGGATGAAACGGTAGTTGAACTTGCCACGTCTGGACTAAGATTGGCTAGTGCCTCCAGTCAGATGCTTATGTTTTATACAGAATAGAAGGCCATGATGCTTCTGCCCAGCTTCATAGTTGGTTCTGTCATAATTTCCTGAAACCCCTCTCAAAAAATTATATTTTTTCATACCAGCGTGGGGCTATTTTGATTGACACTTATCATTGAACACCCAGTGTTAAACATTTATTTCTGGTGCCTAACTTTGGTGGACAGCTAACAGGCAAGTCTGTGGATTTGTTGCCTATTTTATACAATGTTCTTAAAGTTCTTACAGAGAGTTTTTCAGTTCGAGTAAGCCATTGACATTTGAGTTTCCTGTCATACAGATTCTCAAGCCAACAACCCCAGTTTACATGTCCTCTGCTAAAGGTTCCAACCGGAGATACCCTGAAAACAAAACAAAAAAGGCAGGATATAGAATAAGGTGATAGAGATGAGCTTCTAATGAGCCAAAAAAACAGCCACGCTGTGTATTTTCTGTATTGATGTTGTGTGAAAGCAAACGAGCAAGACAGGAGAGGAGTGCTTACAAGGGATATTTTAGTTGAGACAAATAATTTAAAAGTGAGTCGATATATGAATTCCCTACCAGTGTTTGGGAACCCCTTTGCTAAATGGTTCTCATGAAGCTGTTGCCTCTGCATGTTCAGGATTCCCAACAGTAGTTTCCTCCCTGTAAAGAGAGGGACCGGTCCTCTACTTTTCCCCTCCATGTCCCACTGCTTCTCACTGAGATAACATCACACATAGCAGGAGCTACTCCCTCATTGGTTACTGGTCTGCTATGAGCCTCCATGTCCAGCCTGTTGTTTTATCATATTATGTTTCATTTCTGTGATGTTGCACTTCCTTGCTAAACTATTCTGATCATAGAATAAGGCAGGACTGTCCAGTCATTCATCCTGTTGGCTGGAACGAAGCCAAAACCTCTCAGCAGTTCCAGGGAGCCCTGCTGTTCATTAGGACAGTATAACATTTATCAACCTCATTTCATGTCACAGTTGTTTGCCAACAATCACACAAATTAGCTTAGTATTGCCCTGTGAATATGCATTTAGTTTTCACAAGAGTACATTACAAAGTTTACACCAAACAGACTGGTCCTAGTTAACTCTGAGGGACTGAGTTCTGCCCCGCTTTGGGGAAAATATCCCTGGTTCGTTTATGGAACGAATACACTTGGCATTTATTTTCCATTCTGAGGCCCTGATCAAAGTTAAATCAAATTTGGGGAAATTCTACTTCAAACTGGTCTCACTCCTCAGCTGCAGATTGGTTATGTTCTCACACTCAAACCAAGCATGGATCAACCAAAATATTCTAGCTGTTCTAACTCTCCCTGTGGGAGGTCCTTGTAAATGTGCACCATGTTAGCAGTTTAGCTATCATGGAAGTAAAACAGAAACACTGTAATTGAGAGCAGCTTTAATGGGATTTGGCTATATTTACATGCTTTAATGTTTTAAGAAAAAGTTAAAAGATGTAACTTTTGGAGGAAGTATAGTTTAGTTGCAGAAATATTTATGGGAGGGCTTGAATCCTTTGCCACATGATCTGGGTGTGTTAGATTAGTTCTCAGAAGCTCATTGTTTTTGCTTGTTTTTCAGCATGTTTTCCATGTTTTTCACAAATTAGTTGTTTGTTAGACTAAATCAGAAATGATTTCTTCTTTTTGTCATGTAAACAGTTTGATATGATGGCCACAGGAGTTGAAGTCAAACCTCGAAGAGTAAAGATGTTTTTTTTTAGTTTCTCTGAGATGCCATTCAAGTCTCTGCCTGGAGGTCGTTTTTGTCTTGTTTGTTTTCCCTCTTTTTCTATAAGATCATCGTATCGTACAGACTTACAAATAATCAGGCTCCATGACAGTACAACCAGAAAAACAGAAATATTTCTACTTGTGCTCTAACTAATATATTACAGAAGGAGGAAGAGAAACTTCCATCTGCAGTGCCAATATTTGAGGACACGGCCTTTGTGGTGGAAGACTCGACATAAACTTGGTTGATTTTGGCACAGCAGCAATAGAAAAGTTCAGTGAGTTGTCAAGCTGTGCAGCAGATTTTGGTTTGTGATAAAGTCTTCTTCCTGAAATCTTGTTGCAATTAGTGATTCCAGTCTTAAGCTTTCACAGACTTCTAGTGTTAGATTTACTGAAGCCCCTCCTCACTCGAATCCCTCCTTCTTCTCTCAGTGATGATGGCCTCTTCATTTTTTAATGTTGCTTCCCTTCTCATTTTTTTTTCTGCTGGTCACAGTTTGTTCCCTTCACATCTCTTTGACCTTCTGCTGTGTAGCACTGAGCTTTGGCTTTCAAGACTTACCACATTTTTGACAAGTGCAGGTAACAGAGTGCAAGGGTTAGTTATATTTGGACAGAAGACATAGACACAGCCTGCTTGTAATTTCTGTATCCAGGTCAGTAGGAGGGAGACTTTTTTATTCATCATTGAGAACACATATTTGCACAGTAAGCGTTGTGTTTTCTTTTTAAAGGGCCATAGCCTGCTTTTAGCAGCAGTGTGAGGCTTTAATTGCAGCCTAGTACCGACAGATGTCAGATGGTGGCGTACGTGTGAAGATGTGAAACAGATTTCAACATGTGACATCAGAAATACCCCTCTCTCTATGATGCTGTCATAGTGTTTCTGAACATTACGCAGTATCAAATGGATGACTGGGAAAAATTTTGAAACCTTATGTATTGATATCCTCCACCAGATTTGAGTGGGATGCTGAAATGGGTCGCTCTGTGCATGAGGAAACAAAAGGAAGCCCACTAGGTGTGTGCATATGGATGTCTTCACTTGAAGGAGACTGACTCTTTTCATTTTCTATTTTGTACAAAAGGAAAGAGAAGAGCTCAGGTGAGCTGCTGAAACGGGGAAACCGTTTTCAGTTGGTAACGGCCACTTTTTCTGAATGGTTAGCTTCTGAAAATGGAAATTAGGAAAAAAGTTAAATTGAATATAATATAAAGAAAACAAACTTTTTAAATCCACTGCCAAAAACCCCCAGTGAGATTTTTTACTTTTGCGTTTTTTTTCATGATTCTGTATCAGAAAGTACAAAACACCTGGACAATTTGTTCAACATTAAAGTGACCACACAGATGGGGAGATAGTGCCATGTGCTGTAATAACTCTCAAGATCGTCACGGTTCTATGCTGATTACAGGCTGGAAAGTTGCTTTTATTTATTTTATTTATTTTCTGGAGGACACACTGTTGGGTCCATTTTTCTATTGGGGAACAGGCTGGTAAACTGAAATAAACCAATGGATGAATGAATCATCAATCCATTTTCTGTACCTCTTATTCCCAACAGGATCGCAGGGTGAATAAATGAAAATTGTTAAATAATTTTCATGATAAATTATTTTGAAGCACTCCTGGCTTGAACCAGAGAATATCTGAATGTCAGAATAGTTTATTGTGGTAGTTTGATGTGGCAAAAGAGTCTCACAAGCACTTTAAAAGTTTAAAACTTGATTTTTGTTGTCTCTTTGTCTGATTTTAAAAGTTGTTTCATGTCTCAGCTTTATGAACATAAATCCTGCTCATAACTGAAGGTGCAAAAAAAAGATCATCAGTTTGCTTGTGAACAGGATTGTTTGATTAAACTTCTGTTTGTGTCTCTGGCAGGTGCATGGTGCAGTCAGGTGGTCGTGCCAAAGAGGGTGAGTGCCGTTCTGGGGAAGAATGTGACTCTGGAGTGCAGGGTGGAGGTGGGCACCAACCTGACTCTTACCCAGAGTTCCTGGGAGCGCCGTCTGCCTTCAGGCTCCGTCACTGTGGCCGTGTATAACCCAGAGTTTGGCACGTCCATCCCTCCGGAGTATATCAATCGCCTGTATTTTCGCTCACCTTCATCTCATGATGCCACCATTGTACTGGAAAATGTGGTATTTTCTGATATTGGGATTTATACCTGTAAAGTGGCTACATTTCCTCTGGGAAACACCCAAGCCTCCACAACTGTCAATGTTCTAGGTAAGTACGAGTTTTTTATTTTTCTTCTTTACTGTCACAAAGACAGTTATTTAGGAATACACTAGACTACACAGATTTGAAAAATGGAAAATGTCAGACAGTATTCCACTGATGAGATCATTCTTAATTTTATCTGTGAATATTTTGTTTTTTTGTTGTTTTTTTTATCTCCCATGCCTGACTCCATTCGTTTGGTACTTAACCTTTGTCCAACTTAGAATTATATACAGGAAATGCTCATAGACAGTAGTCCACAGCAGTTATCAGTTTGATCCATGGTTCAGGATGTGGATTGTTCAGAATTTTGGACCATTAAGAGAAAGTCAAATTTGGCTATAGCCTAAAAATCAAAGAACTATGTTTCTACTATTTCTGGAAATGGAAGGAGACCAAAAAACACTCCTTTTTTTCCGTTTAAAGGTCTGCTGCAAGTCATGGCATTGGGGAGCTTTTGTTTCATTTGTATGCAACAGCAGGTCCAAGGGTTGTGTTTTCAATTTGCTGAGGGAATTACCCATTTTTATTTGGATCTGAAGTTGCCACTGCCCACTCAGACACAATATGTTCGGTCTGTTTGGGTGGCTGGAGCTTGTAATGATGGGTTGGGCTCACTTCTCGTAGAATAACAGTGACAAGAGTGTTCATTATAAACTCAATAATGCACAATGAACAGAAGTGTAATGTTAACCTTTCAAAAAATCAGTTATCTGTGTAAATTCACATAGTTTCTTACATCCCTTTTATCTCGATATACAGTTGAACCCAAGGTCTATGTGTCTGCTGGTTCCACGGCTCTGATCGACGGGGGCAACGAGACGGTGGTGGCCACCTGCATCGCGGAGCGAGCCCGCCCCCCCGCCGAGGTTTCCTGGGAGTCCAACCTCTTCGGCAAGTCAGAAGTGCAACTGTTTGACGACGTCAACGGCACGACCAGCACACGGGTGCGATACATCTGGCAGCCCACGCGCCACGTCCAGGGCCACGAGCTGGCCTGCATCATCCGCCACCCGGCCCTGCAGAGCGACTTCAGGATCCCCTACCAGCTCAACGTGCAGTGTACGTGACTCATTAGCTGCCACGCGAGGGAAAAGATGTATCACCTGGAAGAAAGCAAGCAAGCATTTCTGTACACGCCTCTCATTTGTTTTAATTACGGCGGATTTTTGTTGTTTGTTTGGTCAAAATAAATGACAAAAGGGGATAATATGACTTCAGTGACAATCAGACAAATGCAAACCAACAGAGAAGCTACAGTTTAACAAAAGGGTATTGAAATGCAGTAAAAGATATTTTGGTTGTAATTTACCTCATGGTTTATAAACATGAAGATATTATGGAACTTTTTTTTTTTTTTTCAATGATCATATTCATCAGATTGTTTAGCCTCTTTACCTGTTTGAATAATGAATTATAGGCTTGTGCTCCATGACTGATCTACTACATTTACAGTGCAACATGCCAATTAAAACCACTCACACGTGAACACTAGGGATGTGTGGACAGTTTGATCCCGTCTTTCTTCAGAGTAGCTGTTTGCACAAGCTTTCTGCAGAGGACATGCTCTCCCAGCTGGAAACGTTAGGGAATTGGTGTGGAGGAACAAATGCCTAAATTGAGCAGGAGGCACAGTATAATGCAGAAATGTAGCTATGAAATCACATTTTTTGTTCCTTTTTTAAGGTTTTATTCCACAATTCAATCAGAATTAACGACAAGATGAACGCAGAAAAGACGTCAGCAGAGCAAGCATACATTTTCTGTGGCATGTATATTGTTAATTGCCATATCATTACATTCTTTAGCTCTGGCTTGTGAAAGGGGCTCAAATACAGTGTGTAAAATATTTAACACATGTGAATTTACCTTAGGAAACATTTTTTAGAACTTGAGTCAAGTGAATTTGCTAGAAATACTACAATTGTATTTTTTCCTGTTTCTTGCCATTTTATGTTTCTACTCAAACTGGTTGTGTTTGTTTTTTCTTTCTACAGTTGCTCCCGACATCTCTGTTGTAGGGTATGATGGAGACTGGTATGTTGGCCGTGAAAACGTTCAGATGACGTGCAAAGCCAATGCAAACCCACCAGCTCATCATTTCCGATGGATCAGGTGTGTGCATCGGCCTGTCTGTTCTCTCATTGGCGGATGTTGGCTCAACTCTGGGGACACTGAAACTGCTGCGGTAGTCAGGGGTATTTAAAGTTGTACTGTCTTCAAACTATTTCTGTAAATGGTCTTTTGAAGCCATTTTAAATTCAGATTCAGGGACACATTTAGAGGCATACTGAACTGAATTGAATTAAGAAAGTGTATAGACCCTTAACAGAATAGGCCCACTTTAGCTATTCAGACAATTTAATTGTCAAAAACTATTCAAATGATTGTGCACAATTGTAGTTTTTCCATTAAGGCTGCGTGAGATGTCACAGCTGCATAAGCTTATGACAAAACATTGTATCTATGCATCTCCTGAGAACCCAACTCTGTCTTCTGTATGTCACAGATTGGACAGTGAAATGCCGGAAGGGCTGGAAATCATAAACAGCACGTTGCTCTTCCTGCGTCCCCTCCAGCGGAACGACTCTGGAGTTTACAGGTGTGAGGTGGCCAACGACATCAACCTCCGCAGCCGTGACGTGCGCATCCTCATACAAGGTGAGCCAAGTGTGCACGATTGAACGCGGCCGACTCCGGTTGCCTTCCCTTAGGAAGCACTGTGCATGCGTTCACGTCACAGAGGGTATCACGGCCTGTGACATTGTCCTTCAAGCTGAAATGTGACACTGTCTCCCTCTCACCCACTGAGTCCTCTCCGGCCATCGCCTCCAGTACCGTGTGCTGGCACTGACGTTGGATCTGGTCCTGATTGCATGCTGATTAGCTTTGATTAACACGAGGACCCCAGATGTTTAAACGGGGTGTTCCTGGGCCAAACGTCTGGTTGTGTTTTAGTCCCCGTACACCCGGGAACCGCCTCTGCTCCGTGCTGCTCGCTTTCTGTCCGTCAGGTCGTGTGTCCGATGTAAATGATGAGCATGCTCCTCTGGTTTCACAAAATGTCTCATGCTTCTGGAAACGCTTTTTCTCGTGGAATTTCTGACCGTGACGTGTGTGCGTGTTTGTTTGTGCGATTTGTTGCTTTTCCCTTTTCTTGCCTTCTTTTATGTGCGTTTTATTTTTGCATGTGTCATGCAGTAAGAGGCAAAAGCCTGCAGCCTCACTGTGAGATGATGTCCCAGATTCATAAAACATTAACTAGTCCTTTTCAACTCCTATTTATTATTTATCACCCATATTTTATTTTCATTTGAGCGGACCTGAATGGGTGTGCTCGAGTGCATGTATGTGGGTGTGCCTTTCATTGTATGTGTTGTTGTGGATGTGCTGCCGTCGGTTCACTGCATGAGGTTGTACATATGACACAGTTAGAGACTTAATGGTTCAGATCTGTAGTTGTGAAGCCTTGCTTCACATCTGGCCCTGCACTGAGGTTAAAGTAGCACAGCGCTCTTGAAGCTCCATTAAAGCTTTTCAGCTCAGATTCTTTCCATTGCTGAAGCTGTTTATGATTATAGCCTTTGGCTTGTCTGTTTGTGGCTATAATCACTAACCCATTTTATCTGAAGGCTGATGTTCTCTTCATTGCATAGCGAAAAATGAGGTGACAGAAATAAGTACATTTATGTACCATTTTGGGCATGTAGGTGCAAAGAATAACCCCCATTTACCAGAATTATTTAAGCAGTTTTACATTCTTTTAGAGTTGAAAAGCATTCTGAGCAGTGGGCTTTATCTTCCTTAGCAGTGAGCTTAGAAGAAAAAACGGTTTCGAACCATTGTTATACAAAATGGTTGTTGTGGCTGACTTTGAAATTTAGTCCAAGTGATATTTGGGGAATTGGTTGCCTTGGGATACCTGTAAAGCGGTGGACCATGGCCAAATCTAGTTGTAAATGCATATTAAGTCTAATTAAATCTAACCAATCACAGAAAAACCACTGTATCAAAACACCATTGTTGTGGTAGTTTCCAAAATATTTCCAATAGCAGCCAAGCTGTGAACACAGGGATTTAAAAAATATGACTTTGTGGGGGGGAAATCAGTATTTGTCGGGAAAAAAAAAGTTATTTTAAACTGCAGAGTTTGTTGTGAAATTAAAAGTTCGAGTAAACTGTTCAACTACTGTTTTATTCATTGCTTTAATCTTTGTGTAAATGGCAGATATGTATATGTGGGTTGTAAAATATCTTTACTTATAATTGATATATAACTTTGCCATGTGCTCTGTATCTACAAACCCACCCTCCAGAGAGTTAACCCCAGCAGATTATGGGAGCGGCCTCTGGCTGCAGTCTGTAGGAGCCTCGGTTGGATATACAACTCCTCCCACATCCATGTTGGCCATTTTGATTAGGTCATATGACTAGAAGCTTCCTGAGGTGGAAATGAATCTTTACTGTCTACACGAAATCGGAGGACAAACGATGTCCTAACCCTAACCTTCCACCCTAACCCTAAACCTTAACCTAACCCTAACCCTCCACCCTAACCCTAAACCTCCACCCTAAACCTAACCCTGACCCTAACCCTAACCCTCCACCCTTCATAACTGTGAGAAATTAATATTTTTTGGTTAAACTTGTTTGAACTTATTGTACAAACCTATTTAACATTCACTATTTTAACACAATATTATGTATAGAGTTTAATTAAGTGTTTGCAATATTAATTTAACTATTTTTAAATGAATCTCTATATTGCCATGAAGCAATTATGATTTTCTTGCCTGGGATCTTCCTATTGGTGACCTAATCAAAATGGCCGCCTTGGATGTGGGCAGAGTTGGATGTCCATCCCTGGCTTCCTGCAGTCTGCAGTGAGATGTACTTGGATTATGGTAGATTTCCAATTGCTGCACCTCATTATACTTGAGAATCGTTTCCATATTTGAGGAATTCATTACAGCTGTAGTCACATTTTTCCTTTCATTGAATTTTAGATTTTTATGTCTGGCTTACTAATCGTATCACAAACCTGAAGCACGAATAGCATATACACCGTAGTACGTGATGTTTGTTTAGTTTTTTTGTCAACCTCTCCCTTCCTAGTGAAATGTAGTTGACATTGACATTCTTTGCCTCTGTCTGTTCATCTCTCCCTCTCACTCTCCATTCCCCCATCACCCTCCTTCCCTCCATTAGATCCTCCCACCATGCCTTCCACCATTACCGCTCCTGTCCTAACCGGCCCTTCCTCCTCCACCTTTGTGGTCGATAAAGGCCTTGTCCTTCTGAGCGCCCCCACGCTCCGGGCCCTGCCGGAAAGTAACCTCGGTTCCATAGTGGGCGGGGCCGTGGGCGGGGCCTTGTTCCTGCTGCTGCTCTTATCTCTGGTTGGCGTTTGCTACCTCCGGAAACAGCAGACTTTTCACGGCAACTACTACACAAAGCAGTACCTGGGCCCCACTGACCTCCAGAAGGCCCCCACGCAGCACGAGCTCCGCCCCACCAAAGCCGGCGGCGGCCGGGACCACGACCGGGAGGAGTGGGGCGGCCGCGAGCTCAAACACGAACGCGACCGCCGTCACCGTAGCAACTACGACGGAGACGAGTATCCCGTTAACGGATACACGAGGGCCATGAGGGAGAGCGGCCGGCTCGCCAAACAGCAGAACCACCAACACGAACGACACGAACACGCAAAGTATTCGAGCCCGCAGCAGGCCAGATGTGCCCGATACCCTCGGCCCCCCAAACCCCAGGGGAACGGCGCCCCCTACCTGTCGGATGACTGCTACGATAGCGGGGCCGAGGGCGATTATGTGTCCCATACAGATGGCTCTGTCATCTCACGTAGAGAGTGGTATGTTTGACAAGCCTGGCCGTTCTGCAGAGGCAGAGCAACACGGGTTTTGTTTATTTAATTAGGAAAAAAACACCTTCTTTCTCTTCTGTATGCACACACACACACAGACATACTAGGCTTTTTTGTGGTTCACTCGTTTTGTTCAAGCATGCAGGTTTACACTTGTGGTAGGAAGATGTTCTTTTTATTGTGGGTTTCTGCATGTGTGGAAATGAACACAAAAGGAATAGTTTGTGCTGTCGCTGCCTTAATACGTGGATGGCCACAGTTAATTTAACATTACTGATGGCCTAAGTCGAAGCCTTGGGACATCCATATCGCAAGCAGGTGCATAAGAAGTTGTTTTTCTCTCTGCAAAGACCGTCTTTTCTGGTAATGTGAAGCTTGACCATTCCATGCCAATTCCTCTAGCCATTAAAAAATACTGGATTTTATTCATTAAATTAGTCTGAAGATTTCATGGGTCTTGCAAAGTCCATTTACTAAAGCACAACTACAAGAAAAAATACATTTAAATTCAGTTTTTTAAGAATTTGACTTTAGAGCCTAATTTGCTGATAATGAATCTCAACCCTCAGTAATTTGTAACTGTTTTGCTTTGACATTTATGGCAAATATTGATTAAACCTTAAGGATAATTTGCGCCTGATTATTTAAAAAAAAACAACAACCCAATAATCAGCATCTCCATCAGTCGTGCTTTATATCTCTATCAATGCTGTTTTGACCTGCGTTATTTATATGACCTTTGGTAAAACAATAGCTTTGAATTAACAAATATAAAATTAATCCTATTGAAAATGGTGACTTTCTAGTTTGAAATATCCCTTAAGGTTTCATAGATATTGAGCAAAACATATCGATCCAATTCAGTTAAAATAAGAAATTACTGGGCTTAAGAAATATCGCAAATGTGATTTAATGTTACTCTAATGGCCAAAGCTAAAAAACATATTTTCTAAAAAAATTTTTTTATTTAAAGTAAAGTTGTAGAAGTTTGTCAAGTCACACTGACCTCAGATGTGGAATAAAACCTGAAATGGCCTGTGAGGGGAATTGGTATGGAATGTGTCTCCTGTGTGTGGTGCTGCAGTACAGGGTATACACGGGGTCATGAGTTATCCCACATGAAGTGCATCACATCTAGAAGTTTTCTTCATCTCTGTTTGTTTTCCCCGTGCATTCCTTTACCTCTCACGGACTGGTACGAAATGCCTTTAGTGAATTGTCTGGTTAGGAAGGGACTTCATCTCATTCGCGTTTTCACTTTGTCCTATCAAATAGCAGAAGAAATGTGAGAAAGTGGAATAGACAAACACTTAAACGTCACATATTATAAAAGTGTTTCATCCTCGGTTGGACAGGCAGGTTTGAAAATAAGAATATATGTAGATGTGTATGAATACTTATCTGGGCACCACTCCACTGTTGTTCGTACGTGTTAGCGTCCACCCATTAGCTCACAAAACCTCTGAACTGTTAACAGGATAGCTGATATTCAGGATTTATGTAGAACCCACAGCTGGAGATGAATTCATAATCTTATTATTTTCCCAAAAACTCACTGCAAAACGGCAGTCATTACGTTCTCATTTCTTTCAGAGGGTTTATCCCCCTGACTGACATGTATACACTCAGATAGTATAAGAAGTATTGAAACAGAGCTTTTTAATGGATGCCGCACTCATTAGTGTAGTTTTCTAGACTTTTTTCCTCTGATGTAGATCATGGTGGAAGGATTTTTTGCTTAAGGAACTTGACCACTGAATGTCCTGGTGATGTGTGAACCTTGAGAGCATTTTTCCTGCATGTCCTCGCTCCTCTTATCATCGGGAGAAAAGCACTGGAGAAAGGTGCACACTAACAGAGTGAGTTTTTCTTACAGGTCAAGCCTTAATATGCATTAAATGCCACAAATCCGTCCAAGTTGAAATAGCAGGGATAATATTTATTCAGTTTAAAGCTTCTTTCTTCTTTTTTTTTTTAAGAAAGTTTTTGTGTGATTTACTGACTTCTGGGAAGAGTTTCAGGTTAGTTCTCCTCGTTAATTGGCCACATATGTCCACATTTCCTCTTTTCTATCAGATAATGGGTCCATTTGAGGATATGAACACTGGCACTAAACCAGGGCTCTTGGAAACTCTGGATCTCTCTCAGCAGGGTATTGTTTGAAGCAGGCTACTGTACGGCAGCCACCATACGATGGCCTCCCAGCAACAAAGTGTTTAGTTGCACAAATAAATCATTTAGAAAGTAGAATCCTCCACTCTTCAGCATTGATGCTTTAACGTCTCTACCCAGAGTCTGTCACAATGACGATTTGAGGTATTAATAGGCATAATCCTCTGCCATTCCCTTGTTCTTCAAAGGTTCAACATTCAGTTTTGTAATTATAGAAAATCATGGATTGTGGAGACGCATGGAGTCATCTTAAGGTTTTATTTTGGTGATTTCTCATTGAAACCTGTTGGCAAGTGTACTTTTTTACTTTCATTTACAGCACTGGGTCATGAAGTTGTTCAGGTTTAATCATATTGAAGCTAGATTTTTTTTTATTTTCAAGCGCATTAACTCTCATCCAGTCTTTTCGTACTGTAAAGGCTCAAACATTGCAGGATGTACCAAGTACTGTGACTGAGCTGAGGAGAAGATGTCTCTTTTTCTTTTTTTTTCTTTTTATAAATATATAAATATATATACTTGTTAGTATTATTGGGCTGTAGAGTCCCAGTAGTTCAGGTGTCAAACATTGACTAAGCTATTATGGATGTAGTAAGGAAGTCTTTTTTTTTTCCTTCTTTTTTTCTTCTGTACAAAGAAAAAAACTCTAGTGTTTTGGCACTAGCACCTGTTCACCACACTGTACGGAATAGATCCAACTATTTCTTTCCTGGACACCAGTTGTGAGTGTATGCCAACCTCAGTCGTGTGGTCACCTTTCCAGTGTCTGTGGCCAGATGCCAAATAACTGTTTAACTTGTATTTAGAATTAGGATAAATGTCTAACCTAAGTATTAATAGGTAGCAGCTGACCATTAGATAAACAGATAACTAATGGATCACTGTTGTGTACAGGGTAGTTTGAAGGTAGAAAAAGAAACTTTAATAGCGCAGTAGCAGATGTTCAAATGGAAATCGTCTTACTGATTATTTGTCCAGTAGTGAAGCTCGTTTAGGCTGAGATTCAAATCCTGAGATTTGACAAAGAGCCGCTGCAACCGATGCTGTGCAGTAAAGTAGACGTAATTCAGCTCTTTAGACAAAAGGTGCACATTTCACAAACCTCCTGATGGTTCACTTTAAAAAAAAAGAAAAAAAAAGAACTGACCTTTTACATAAAAAAAGAAGGTTTTGTATTGATATTGCCTTGTGTTGCAGATTGCTGCTGTCACCCCAGTACCACAAAGGTGTTTGGAATTTGTTCAAAGTAGTAAATATTACAAACTGCTGCTAACCCCTAATCCATGGGAAAAATTTGATTCATAGAAAGTTATATGCTAAGTTATTTCCTGTTTGATTTTTGTGTTTCTGTCATGAGCCCACAAACAACGTTCCATCCTCCTCTGTTGTATTGGGCTAAAAGGCAGAAAACTTGAGCAAATCCACCCCAATCAATCTTTCTACCTTTTAAAAAAAATATATATATATATTCTAGGAGTTTTCAAGGGAAATTTCGAGTTGCATAGCTTCAATCACCCTCAAAAATGAAAGCTATTTCCCGGGGTTTAGCCTGCCGCTGACCACCAGTTACTCCGTCTGTCGGGTTACTTTCACATAGAGACGGAAAATAACAGGAAGCACGGTAGTCCGAACCCCCTTTGTGTTTGCTTCTATGCACAAATTCCTCCAATCAATACACTATTTTTGCTTGGCTTGTCAATTTCCAGCCCTGCACCCAAATTAATGAAGTTCTTTTGCTCTGACATTTATGAAAAGGTCTGCCATCAGTGTCCATATCCTTATCTTTCAGTTGAGAAAAACTACTAGTGCCTTAGATACTTATAGAAAAGGGTTTTTTTTTGTTTGTGATGAGCTGATTCTGTTGCTGTATGAAATTGAATTTGTTGCATGTTTGATATGCTTTCACTTTGTGTCAGGAGGAATTCTTAGTGCCATGTTCACTTTTCTGTTCCCATCATTGGGACAGTCGGTGATACTGAGTATTTGAAAAACCTAGAGGCATTAGAAACAGACAAATTCAAAGTTTAACTGAATTTGGATGTAAAATGAGTTGCATATCTTTTTCAGAGGTATCTGTCAGGGGTTTTGTTTTTTTTTTAGTCGCTGTTCAATGGACTGAATAACCACCTTCAGTCTCTCATTGTCAGTGAAAATGCACCTTGTGGTCTTGTTTGTTTTTTTTGTGTGTTTGAATATGTATTATACATATAAATAGGAGAAAATGTAATATTCTAGAAAGGAAAAAAAATATTTATGTCAGTGACAGCAGTGGAGCGATTATTTTGTCAATCCTTTTTGAGATACTTTTTGTTCAATAAAGCACCTTAGCACCTGTGAGTTATTTTCTCTGGAGCCGTTTCGGTTTGCCGTTACTCAGACTGCTCCGTCTCAGCCTCTTTGTTCATCTATAAATGACATCATCTCTAGCTCCCCAACGCATACTGCTGCATAACACCCCCCCCCCTAAATCCAGTGTGTGTATTTGGGACGCCGAGCATGATGTAATCTTTTTTTTTTCCCTCTTCTTCTCATCTTTGATAGTTTTGTGTTACTTCTGATTTAGGTTATTCATTTCTTGCCTTTTCCATTTGGATCCAGCTGTATTGAACTGTGTCTGTCCACTGGTATTTCTACGGTCAGGCACTGGGAGGTGGGGGGTGGGGGGGGTTCAGCACCTCCTGTGTTTACTGTGCCCTCTTCACCAGCCCCAGTTTGCTTTGTTCCAGGACAGAGAAGCCCCCCCCCCCCCCCCCCCCCCTCTTTTTTGAACCCCCCCCGCCCCCCCCCCCCCCCCCCCCCCCCGTGTCTTCCTCCCGATGTCTACCAGCTGGTAAAATTAAACGCCGAGTGTTTCCGACCGGCCCCAAAGTCCCCACTCTCCAGCCCATTGACTGTCCCCATGGCAACAAGCTCATCTGGAGCTGCTGATGGAGGCTGTCTCTCCACAAGCTTCTCTACCTGGAAGCGCCGGAGAAAAGGAGGGGGGGGGGAGCAAAGGCCGGCGTGGAGCTGAGAGGTTAAACGTGCATCTGGAAAAAAAAAGGTAGTTCACACAAAGACGGAATTAGGGAATTAGCTCCCGGGAGTCAAAAAAGGCCCGTTCTGCTCCCCCGGTTACGAGGATATAACCCTCCAGCATGAGCTTGACCGTTGTCAAGCTCAAGATACAGGTCAACAATCCCTTAACCCCCCCAAAAAAACAACAACAACAACAACTAAGTTCTGATCCGTCCTCCTTTGTGCAGATGTTCCGGTGGTCAGTTGCCATTCTGACCTTTGACGTAAGGCTCGTTACGCTCTAAAAAATGAGCATCTGGAGTGATGTCAGCTCGAACTCCAAACGCTTCTCCACTTCAAAGATCGGCAGATCTGCTTTTTTTTTCCGTCTGCGACACAACAGTTTCCAAGGAGACTTTTCACGTCTCAGGGAGATGCGACGCTGACATCAATTCTCCAGAAGAGGTGGGACCAAATTGTCACCAATTGAAAACTGAAGATGTTTTAAAAAAACACAAAAAAAAAGAGCTTTAATCTGCTCGGCCTCTTCTCTGCCCGCCGTCAGGTGCGTCTGGAGCTGAATCTAGAGCTCAATCCCAGTAAGGGGGCAGCTGATCCACCACTAACACCAGTAATCCAAACCCCCTCCAGAGTAGATGGCATTCTCAAACAAAAGATCCTCAACGTGGACACAACCACAAAAAATCTGAGTTTTTTTTTTCTTCTCACAGTTCTGCTGACAAAGCTTCAATCTTCCATCTCCTCTGTTTTTCGTACCAGTGACCATGTCCAGTTAAGCCCCTCGATTAGCTGGGTAAATTGCCTAATGCGGTGTGAATTTAAAGCAGACTCGGTGTCTCCCGTTTGTGGGTGAAGGTCCCCTTAAACGCCCGTTGAAAGGCGCTGAAGCAGCTGCCTTGATGAACTACACTTTTTTTTTTTTAGAGGCGTTTGATCAACTCAAGAGGCCCTTGTTATAGTTCAGCGGCCATCAAAGGTAATTGAACGGTTATTAACTGTTGGAGGACGGAGAGAATAGAGGGGGGCTTTCAGAAACCAGCTCAAAAACCCCCCAAAATGATTCCCTCTGCGTTATAATTGAACTATTACTTACAATTCTCATCTCAGCACATTATTGATTAGCTGCCCCCCCCCCAACCCCCGCTTTAGGAGCTAAATTAAGTGGAATTGACCATCGCACATTTTGCCTCCTCCGTCCTCCACTTCCCCTCAGTGCCCCCCCCCCGTTCATAGTTTTACACGTCACTGTTGATTGGCCGAAGCGTTTTGTTACGGTTTAATACATCTTAATCACAATTAATCCTAATCCCCCCCCTGGTCAGTTTGCAGCATATGCAGGCATATGGTGTAGAAAAGCTTTATGCTGCATACTGCAAAAACACACCGAATGGGGGGGGGGGCTTTTTGTTCTAACACACATACATACATAAAGAAAAACACAATATAGCTGCACTATGTAAATAACTTGGATGGTACAGAGTGTTTTTCTGTAAAAATATGCTCAATAGATTTGAAGCAGAAAAGCACTGATGGATAATTTTGTTTGTGGAATCCCATTATGAAACATTTGATTAGCGTTAGAAACTTTTTTTTAAAAATTTGTTTTGTTTTTTTAGCAAGTACATGTCTCCCTACATTGTTTGGTTTATATTTTTCTTCACATTTTGGTGTTTTTTTCTCAATCGTCAACCTTTTCTGACTCCAAATCCTGCACATCTTTCGCTTACAGTCTGGTTTTCTATTCTAACCTGTCAAACTTTGCCTTGGTAGTGAAGAGTCCTCCTTATTCTTCATTTAACAAGCAAAAATTCAGCCGTTAACACGGTAGAAGTTTGGCTTCTGGGAAAATCCCATCTACCTGCTGAACTGCTCGTTTCTTATTTAACAGGTTGAGCGTTTCCTGCTGTAGTCCCTCCCCACAGGAGGATCCAACTCTGGAACCGGCTTTTTTAATTTTTTTATTTTCCTGGAACCACACAAGTGCCAGTTGTGCTCAGGAGAAACACTTTAAAACCGGTTTTAAATAATGGAATGACAACGGCTCGCCGTTAAGACTGAAACATGCCTCTGAGCAGCTTGTACTCTTTGTCTTTTTAAACGTGTTACACGTTGTATAACCGTTGTGAGACTTTGCGGTTGTACTGGAAGGCCTTTTTTTCCCCTCTTTTCTCAGACCAGTCTCGGGCCGAGAGGTCCAACGCGGTGGCGGTGGCCGGGGCCGTGATGGGCGCCGTGCTGGCCCTCTTCCTCCTCGCCGTCTTCGTCGTGGTGATCCTGACGGCGCGCAAAACCCCGCCGGCCGCCTTCACCGACAAAGTGTAAGAAGCCGGGACGAATAATTCATGCGGCCCGGCACGCTCGGCCGGTTAAATAATGTCACCGGGGCTCGGGAGGTGACTGAGGCCTGCTCATTCTATAGAGCAGTGTTTTTCAACCAAGGTACATTTTTTTCATTGAAAAAATCACGACAAAATGTCAAACAAATCTGTAGCCGCCTATAGTGACACTATAGTTATTCTTATTTTGTTCTTATCTTATCTTAAGTGTCTTGAATAGGAATCAAATAAACACAAAAATGTATTTTTATCATATTTTATATTTCTTCTTTCAAATTGCACTTAACGTGTCCACTTCAATATACAAAATTATATACAAAATCTAGTCATAAGGAATTATTACATTAGTGTTTTTCAAACTTTTTTGAGACAAGGTATATTTTTTCATAGAAAAAATTACGAGGCACACCACCAACCAAAAATGTTAAACAAATCTGTAGCTGCCTATAGTAACACTATAGTTATTCTTATTTTATTCTTATCTTATCTTAAGTGTCTTGAATAGGTATCAAATAAACACAAACATTTATTTTTATCCTATTTTATATTTCTTCTTTCAAATTGCACTTAACGTGTCCACTTCTATATACAAAATGATATACAAAATCTAGTCATAAGGAATTACTACATGATTACTCCACCAGTCACTAGTACAGCACAGACACTCAAAAATGGCACATTATTTGCTGATAATTAATTCCTTATCAAAAAATCTTTTTAGACCAATTAGGTGAAATAGGATGATTTTCTACGGCACACCTGACCATCACTCACCATCAACTCACTAGTGTGCCGAGGCACAGTGGTTGAAAAACACTGCTATAGAGAAAGAGCCGTCACATTAATCTTAGAACAAAGAGGAACTTTGACGTTAAATTATTTACACGCTCCGCCCGAGTCCTGGCCGCCATGTTTTTGTCTGTGTCTGTTGTGTCTGTTCCCAATAGGTGACGGATGCTTAAAAAAAAGACTGAGTCGGACCTTTTGTGTGCCGCCACAGAAAGGGGGGAATCTTTTTTCCGTCTTTTAGAAAGCAGAAGTACAGCAGGAGCCTCCCGAGCCTTTGAGTAACGGGCATTGATCTAAAACTGTGGGCCTTATCAGAGCGGAGGCAGGCGGCCTCCATTGTCCATCCCTGTTAGTGAGGTGATGCCAAAGTAACAAAACGGGTTTAAAAAGACTCTAATACAACAGTAGATACAGTATTGTACGAAACATAATAACGTGGTGCACACCTAATATAACCGTGTCATGTCATTTAGGGATGTCGGTTTAGGAGAACGCAGCCCTTTCTGAAGCGGAATAGTTCATATGAGTCGTATTTCCCTCCTGAAGTCTTTAAAACTTACTGAATGCTGCCATTTGTCTCACCAAGGGTGTAAAAGAGCAATGGATTTGGTCATTTTTGCCCATTGTGTTTGCGTTTTTCACCTCAGTGCCTTAATTCTATTGAAGAGACTTTTTGCATCATTCAATGGTAAAAGCTCAAACCCCTGTTGTACACATTCAGATATACCTGATAACAGCCAGTAGAAGACTACACCAACATATATTTTTGACTTACTGCACGCTAATTTGATCAAAATAATTTCTGTTTTTTTTCCTTCATATGTTGTTGAGGGGCCAAAGAAAGACTTCAGACTCAAAAAATCCAATATTCTTCCTATTTTTCTTGGATCAGGCTTTAAAGGGTTAACGAAGGCATAATAAACAAAAATATTCATTTCTTTCTGATAAGCCCTTCAAGAGAAGAACACTTGTGAAAACTGGAAGTATCTCATGGATACTGTATCCCCGGGATGACCACAACATAAGTTGGATTAGAGCTGCTTCAGAAAGTCATCCGTTCCATTTTAGTGTCATTTTCAGCCCCAAATACAGTGGGTGAAATAAGTATTTGACCCCTTGCTGATTTTGCAGGTTTGCCCACTTACAAAGAAAGCAACGATCTATAACTTTAATCATATGTACATTCTAACAGTGAAAGACAGAATCCCAAAGAAAATTCCAGAAAATCACATCATATGAATTTATAAAAATTGATAACCATCTGAGGAGGAAAAATAAGCATTCTTTGTAAGTGGGCAAACCTGCAAAATCAGCAAGGGGTCAAATACTTATTTCCCCCACTGTAAGATCTTACAGGCATGACACACACGACTAATAAACACACCTTTGTGTCATTTAACCGGACGCAATGTTGTGCGAACACTTGGCAGTAGCAGCTCGGCCTATCAGAGTTTAGAAGGAGTCCAGAAGACCCCTCCGAGCGTCTGAATGTGGACGGCCGACGTGGTGAATTACGGCCCCCGCATCCGAGGAGGGCGTGGGCTCTGCATCACCGTCCTGAGACCAGCGTCCAGCGGACGGACAATAACACGACAAACTTAGCATCTTAAGTGTGACCGTGGCTGGAAGTCCCTGTGGAATGAGCTCTGTGTGTGTGTGTGTGTGTGTGTGCGTGTGTGTGTGTTTGTGAGCATGTGTGTGTGTGAGAGCGTGTGTGAGCGTGTGTTTGTCTGTGTGTGTGAGCATGCGTGTGTGTGTGTGCGTGTGTGTGTGTGAGCGTGCGTGTGTGTGTGTGTGAGAGTGTGTGTGCGTGTGTGTGTGTGAGCGTTTGTGTGTGCATGTGTGTGAGCATGTGTGTGTGTGTTTGTCTATGTGTGTGTGTGTGTGAGTGTGTGTGAGCGTTTGTGTGTGTGTGTGTGTGTGTGTGTGAGCGTGTGTGTGTGTGTTTGTGTGTGAGCGTGTGTGCTTGTGTGTCCGTGTGTCTCTGTGTGTG
>CAJRST010004446.1:17318502-17367693 GCA_907169785.1 Menidia menidia | reverse complement strand
ACACACACACACACACACACACACACACACACACACACACACACACATAGGGCTATTTGAAGGACAGCATCCATCACACTGGACTTCCTGTGACACCTCCATGGGCTTAGAGAGGTGGGGTAAAGTTGGTGATCCAGAGAGGGGGGAACAGGCTCATTGTCACGTCTGGGGGAATGTCTGGTGTGTTGTCATGTGTTGATTACCTATTGTGTACACCTGGGGTTCCCCTCCCTCATGTGTTTAAATAGTCCTCGTTTCCCATGTCCTGTGCCAGTGCGTTTTCGTCTGTCTGTTTTCGTCACCCCATGTCAGGTTTGATTTTTGTCACAGCCTTGTTTACTTTACTGCCATAGTCTTGTTTTGTACCATAGCCACATTTTTGTCACAGCCATGTTTTACCACAGTTTTGTTAATCTTGCCATAGCCTTGTTTACTCTTTCTTTGATACCTTTATCATAGTTTTGCCACAGCCATGTTTATCTTGCTTTGCTACTTTGATCATAGTTTTGCCACAGCCTCGTTTTGAACCCTGTCCTGTCATCCACTCTTTTTAATAACTCTTTTGAGTGTGTTTTTGTTAAAATAAACACTCGTGGACTCACTGAAACGGGTGGACGCCGGGGTTCCAGCGCAGCAGCTCCAGCAGCTTGTAGTAGAGGCGCAGCGGGAAGGTGATGCACATCAGGCCCAGGCACACGTGGGAGAGCACGGTGATGGCGCTCAGCTGGAAGATGCTGGTGAGGCCGATCACCAGCCCGGTGAACACCACCCCCGTCCTCCTCAGGTTCCTCCAGTACACCAGATCCACAACTGCAAGGAACGGTCACAAACACCGAGAGCGATGGAGGAAAGAGAGACGTAAGCACGTGAAACAATGTCAGTACCCAGTAATGCTCAGCTCAGGTGCTTTAATCCTAAAAAAAAACAGGTTTCCTGCATCACTTTGCTATAAGACTGTGTTTCATACTGTTGCTAATGATGGCACAAAGGACGGTCAGGAGAGGTTAGTAGAGTAAAGTAAAGAAGGTGCTACAGATACTCACATTGTAATTTAAAAAGACTAAATTGACTAAACTCTGATTTCAGTTTTTGATTAATCTCATTTCATTATCATCTCATTAAACCAAATCACAGCTAAGAAGAGTTCAGGTTCGGCCTTCACTCTCAGAAAATGTCTTTTCACTGTAACTTTCAGTTCAGTGTAGTTATCTCAATCTGTTTTAACTAAAGGGAAGGTCAAATTACAAGCAGAAAAAATGGAAATTATAGAAGGAGGAAACAACCACAAATACACCATGTGAAGCTATGAAACAGCTTTACTTGGATTTGTTTGCCATAAAGCAGATCTTCACAGGAGAGAAAGACTTCCCTGAATGACTCATTTATCTATACTGCCTTAATAATGTGCCGTGTAATGTTCTGAATAAAATAAAACACGTAAGTAATCACATACTCATAATCTTTAGAAACATATAGTGTTCAGTTCAACTCAGGATAAGTGTCTGGTATCTTAAAGGTAAAACACAAACAAATACAAAGACATTTGCAGCTATATATATGCTCCCTCAACTCAGTAATAGGCTTCTTATTAATAATTTACAAAGAAATATGTAAATTAACATTTTCAGGGTTTCTTATGTCCCTTTAGCTTCATTTCCCCACTGATGTGTTTGTGTAACTGACTGATACTAACTCCAGATGCTGATAGGATATTACAGAACAATTCTCTCTTCTGAGATCATTTTAAAAAGATAAAAGACCCAACGTTCAATCCACAAAAAGGTCTCATTTAGAGATGAGTTCTAATCTGCTCATCTGGCCAACAAGTAAACGCCACGCTGAGCTCAGTGTTCGGTTTTCCGTCCTGTCTGTGCTCACACCTGTCCAGCAGAGGGGAAAAAAGAGGAAAAACTCTCTTATTTTTATTCCCCTCCACCTGACAGGTGTTCGGATTTGTCTTACTTTGAGCCGACTCTCTTTATTTTCTTACGTTTGGTGGCCATTTCATCGGTGGTCCGGCTGGCTCCCCTCTTTTCCTGCCGCTTTCCCCCCGTTGGCCTGCACCCTGGGCTTTTTTTGGCCTCCCAGCTCCGTCAGCAATATATGGCCTGCCCGGCCTAATTTTATCCTGTATTGGATACGCCATGTGTGAATACACACACACACACACACACACACACAGGCTGAAATTGGGAACTTGAGACTTCAGCATGTACGTGTCCCCTGGGTTTTGAGACTCTCATGCTTCCTCGACCACTTGGTGGCCAACCGGCTCACGGAGGCCACAAGTTAGGAGACGCTTTTACTGTAAAATGTTTGACCAATCAGTGCCCACCAGCAGTCGGCTGCCATCTTTTCCAGCTCTATGCTGCAGAAATCGGGACAAACGAATGAATTTCCAACGGAGCTTGACTCAAAAACAGAGTACTTTGCAAATAAAACGCAACTAACAAATATGGGGATTTTTTCAATGTTAGGTACATTACCTGAGAATATGTTTTCACCCCCTTTGGAGTTGTTTCTGATAAGAATCACCCCCAAAAGAGCCCGAAGCCAAACACAGCTCATCATTTGTGCGTTCAGTGTTTCGGCCCACTGGGGACATCATTAACATTTTATTAGTCTGGCTCATTGCTTCGACAAATCTCCTCGCAGTTATTCACATCCCTAAAATACATGGCCATTTAAACAACTGCAGAACTGACCCACTTCTTAAGATTAACCCTTTAAAGCCTGATCCAAGAAAAAAACAAAACAGAAAATTACTTTTTTTTTTGTTTCGAAGTCTTTATTTGGCCTTTTAACAAAATATGTAAAAAGAAAAAACAGAAATACATTTTTAATATTAATCATTTATTACTATGCGATAAGTCAAGATTATTTTTTGTGTAGTCTTCTGCCCCCTGTTATCAGGTGTATCTGATTGTGTACAATTTGAGCAAAGTTTTTACCATTAAATGATGCAAAAGTTGTCAGACGCAAAACATTTCAGAAACCGTATGAATCAAATATGATACGTTTGGCAAACTTAAACAAACTGAAACCAGTTCCTGCTGCCTTGGGAGAAGACTTCGTCATATTCTTAATCAATAGAATATTCTAACTACTCAACAGCCTTGTTAATATTTTTTTTACTCATAATAGATTACATATTTTAAGTAGGTCTGTACTTAAGGCCCCTGGGCTCCCATGAGGCCGTGCTGTTGTAATGGACGCCATATATGGGTTATTCTTGTCTTACTGAAAAACACAAGCACTGTACAACACCATCAAAGTTGAAGGTTAACTAGACCCCTCTACTCTTTAGTCCAGAAGATGTGATGGCCCAAATTTCTCCCTTTTTAAATTGGGGTTGTAGTATTTTTGGACCGTGTTCACGTCCTGTTTGCCTTAAAGAGCTCTGGTCTGCTTTTTCGGAGGGTCAGCTGTGGTCACTCACATCGGTTTTCTGAAAGTGTTTTCTGAACTCGTGCAGTTATTTCCGGGACAGAATCATTTCTGGTTTTAATGTGGCGCTGCCTGAGGGACTGGGGGTCACGAGAATCCAATTTCCAACATTCAGCAGTGACCTTTGCCTAAAAAAAATGGATCCAGATTCCCTGGAAATATCGATGCTATGTAGTGCATATAATGGAGAAATCAAAACCACAAACCATTTTGCATTGGGAAAACGTTTTACTCAAATCAGTCCTCAATTTAGGGAAGATGTCACTAAGACTCTGCCTCCTTTAGGTAATATTTTCATCCCTAAACATACAAGTCACTAAATAACTTAATCAGATGGAGAATGTCCTCTCAGCTGGTTTTTACCACTTACTTTTTTTTTGCCTCTGTTCTAATTCTTTGAACACATGTTGCTATACTTTTTCCTCTTTCTGTTGGCCTCCGTGACAAGTATCGTCATGGGTTATAGTGCAAAAATAAATAAATAACCAGATCATCCAGGTCTGTCATGTGGTCACGGCATCATAACCGGAGTAGACTCTGAGCCTTAATCAAAATGATGTGGCAAAGTGCAGACTGGTGATGCAATCTCACCCCGGCTGGTTTGCCAGATTTAAGACGTTTTTCTGGGAATGTTACCAAACAAAGCAGCTGTATGTAAGCCATGTTATGGTAGATTATCATTTTTTTTAATATAAAATCTGCTTATTGTAATATAAAAAAGCAGCTGTACAATGTTTGACTGATGGTGGCATAAGGTCGTAGTAAAGCTTGTTACCAGTATTTATTTTTTTTTTTTGCTTCAGGTCAGCTTTTTAATATTTGTGAATAGTGTTAGGAAAATAGTGTAGATGTGGCACATATAAATCACGTGATATAATTACAGTGGAAAAGCACAGGAGAATCTTGACCTATAAACATGGTTTCGATTTCAGGTCTTAATTAGGGAGGAGAATCCCAGAGAATTCACAGTGTGCGAAATCAGCACATTTAATGCAAAAAAGGGAGGTGAAATATCACTTTAAAGGGAACAAACCGGCCTCCTGCGTTTCACGGTTACTAAATGGCCGACAGTCCTTTAATCCACAAGCCCATAATCCCGACTGATCAAAGGTTGAGATTACCATCAAAGGGAGAGGCCGCGGCGCGGATAGGAGGACGCTGACAGAGAGGGAGCTCAGACGTGACAGCGGCAGTGCAGCCCGGGCCGGGATTGGTGCACACAAATAGCCGGCCAATCACGGCGAGGGCCAGGGAAACAACAAGGCCGGGGGAGAGCTGGTGAAAGAGGGAAGCGCTATGAAAAAGCGAGGGAGAAGGTGAAATCACAGCCGCACGGAGAGAGAAAAAAAACAGCCCAAACAAAGCAGCCGGGGAAGGATGAGCGGAGGACAAGGAAGCTGATCAGTGAGACGGAGAGAGGAGGGAAAGGAAGAAGATGAGAAGGGGAAGGGAGGACAGAGGACATCCATCATCAGCTGAGGCGGCCATGCTCTGAGCCCTGGAGCCGCGGGGCTACGCAGACGCAGCACAGGCCCAGAACCAGAACCAGAACCAGAACCACATCCCAGCCCCCCGTCCCAGCCAGGACCACAGAGGCCGATCCCCCACCCGCCCCCCCCCACGCATGAGAGCCATGAGGACGTCCAGGAAGGGCAGCGTGGAGATGCCGGCCTTCGTGCGGCAGCTGGTGAAGGAGACGGAGAAGAGGGTCAGCTCCTTCTTCAAAGGGGGCCGCGGGGGGGCGGCGGAGGGGGAGCCCGCGGAGGGGGAGCGGGAGGAGGCGGTGCCCAGCCCCTACCTGGACCGGCCGGTGCTGGACAAGCTGACGGAGGAGGGCTGCGCCCGCTGGGGCCTGACCTACGCCCTGGGGAGCATGCAGGGCTGGAGGGCCAACATGGAGGACTTCCACAACTGCGTGCCGCAGCTGGGCGGGGAGCTGGCCGAGTGGAGCTTCTTCGCCGTGTTCGACGGGCACGCCGGCAGCAGCGTGGCCCAGTACTGCTCCCAGCACCTACTGGGACAGATCCTCACAACAGGTATCGTCACCACGAAAACAAATCAGGAACCACCTCGGTTTTATCATCTAATGATAACCTGGTTATTCACGATGGTACTCATGGATTGTTCCGGATGTGGTGGAGTTACTTGTTGTCTGTGTAGTCTATGTGTTACTCTTGCCCTCTCTCTCCCCTCACCCCCAACCGGCCGAGGCAGATGGCCGCTCACCCTGAGCCATGGTTCTGCTCCAGGTCTCTGCCCGTTAAAAGGAAGTTTTTCCTTCCCTGTGTCGCCGAGTGCTTGCTCTTGGTTGGAATTGGTGGGAATTGTTGGGCTGAGGCAGATGGCCGCTCACCCTGAGTCATGGTTCTGCTCCAGGTTTATGCCCGTTAAAAGGAAGTTTTTCCTTCCCTGTGTCGCCTAGTGCTTGCTCATGGTGGGAATTGTTGGGTTTCTGTAATTAACTTCAGAGTAGGTCTGACCTGCTCTGTTGGGAAAGCTGTGAGATAACTGTTGTTGTGATGTGGCGCTATAGAAATCAAATTGAACTTAATTGGTTTGCCCCTCTGCGTGCTCACAGGTGGAATCAGACAAGAGGACAACCCTGAGAAGGTGAAGGGGGCCATCGTGGAGGGCTTCCTGCAAACGGACAAGCACCTGCACTCGGTGGCCCGGCGGGAGGGCTGGGAGCGGGGCGGCACCACGGCGGTGGCCTCCCTCATCTCGCCCTACTACATCTACTTCGCCAACTGCGGCGACTCCCGGGCCGTGCTGTGCCGGTCCGGCCAGGTTTGCTTCTCCACCGAGGACCACAAGCCCTACAGCCCCCTGGAGAAGGAGCGCATCGAGGGCGCCGGCGGCTCGGTGTCCCTCCAGCGGATCAACGGGTCCCTGGCGGTGTCCCGGGCCCTGGGCGACTTCGGCTACAAGGGGGCGGAGAACCGGGCGGCCTGCCAGCAGATGGTGTCCCCGGAGCCGGAGGTGTTCGTGGTGGAGCGCTCGCCGGGCGACGAGTTCCTGGTGCTGGCCTGCGACGGGGTGTGGGACATCATCAGCAACGAGGAGCTGTGCGCCTTCATCCACAACCGGCTGCGCGTCTGCACCGACCTGAGGGACGTGTGCGCGCAAGTCATCGATCTGTGTCTGTATAAGGTCAGGGCGGGGTTTACCTCGGGCCAGCGCACGTCACTCTAAGCCCTTTTAATTACACCGTGATCCCGCTGTGATTAGAACAACAAGGTCTCTGACATGATTATAAACATAGGTTCTGTCCCACAGTTACATCAGTTTCACCTGAAAGGACTGTGGGATTTACGCTCAAGATCAATATTGTTAACATCCTATTTATTCGCCAGTTTTGTGATATTACACACACACCTTATCAATCAGGGTTGGAGATTATATTCTGTTTAAAGCAACGGGTAACAGTTGGATGAATGGATATAGATGGTGTGTCAGTGGAGCTATAAATGGGATGTTTTTGGTCTTTTTTAAGCTCTAATTCTTGTCTGCACATAAGATCTGCTGTGTGAACGAGGAGTGACACAGTACCAAAAGCCTCAGGCAGCAAAACCATAGAAGGAAAATCACTGCACACACAAGGAGTTCAGCAAATGGCAGTTTGAGATCTACATGTAACTAGACAAACACAACTCGACTAATTCAGTAGCGTATAGACAAGCATTCAAACTTGAGTTTGAACCATATTCAATAGGGGGCAGCTGAATAGATGAACTACAAACAGCATCCCTGTAGAAGCAGGAGCAGATGGTTTTAAAATTGTCTTGCCTGCTGTCTAATGTTTCAATAGGGTGACTTTTTTCTGACGCTCTCCTTTTGAGACTGTGCTCAGCTCCCCCCAAAACTACGTCATCCCTTCAATGTATTTTGATTTCCGCCATTATTTTACCGAGCTGCGCCCCAATTAGAGCCAGTAACACATCGTCTTTGAATCAGCATCATATTAAAATGTGCCTGCTGCTCATTGTGCAGGAGTCTATAAAGCATTAAAATAGACCGTATCAACCTTTGACTTCAGGAATATATTGAGAGAAATTGGATTTTGTATCTCCTATTTTTTTTTCCCAAAAGAAATCTGCACAAGCAGATGAGTGTGGGCGACTGTTGCACGCTCTAAAAGTCCACGCTGCACTCTGTCTGGACATCATGTCTCTGTTGTGTAACACAGCTTCCGTTTGGACCTCCACAGTGACCTCAAAATGTCGCACTTAGTTGATATTTTCCTGCATGGCTGCCCCCGTGTGCCGTTTGTGTACAAACCACGAGGTGAAAATAATCCATCTTTAAAAAATCTTGCACGCAGAACGGTATAAAGCTGTTCGAGTTGACATGTGTAAAGTGGAGCGTGGTTACTCAGCCGTGGCCGTCTCCGCTCCGCTCCACAGGGCAGCCTGGACAACATCAGCATCATCCTGCTGTGCTTCCCTGGAGCCCCTCAGCTGTCGGCAGAGGCATTACACCAGGAGGCCGAGCTGGAAGACCTGCTGGAGTCCAAAGTTGCAGGTGTGTGGGTTCAGAATGTGTGCAAAAAGCATTGTGTTGAAAATATACTTTGTCTAATCTAATCTTTGCAAAAAACATATGTTTTTGTGTTGCAAAAAAATACCAAAAAGATCAAACCGTGGCTCTAATCTGTCAACCACAGCCAGAGTATCCAAGAAACTGCATTAGTTTGTCTGTTTACACACAGTCAATACCCTTAATTTTCTCAGTTTTTCCAATACATGGTACTCTCTTTTCCCCCGGCTGAATTGATTTTTTTGGAATGTCTTCTCCCATTTTGCTTTGTCAAACAGAATTGTTCAAACATATTTTCTTCTTAGGTACTAAAAACATAAAAACAGCTAAACTTTAACTAACAGTGACAGAAAAACGGGTGAAGCTGAGCTCATTTGGATGTGGGCGGCTTTCTTCCCCTGTGATACGGCTTTGCACCAGTGGACAGGTTGTTAGTTTAGTCCCTGTTGTGTGTAGTGTGCACCAGGGGATAACAGAAGGAGACAGAGCCACAGAAAGATGATTGAAGGTGCTGGATATTGCTGCAAAATCCAAAACTCTAAATTCCCGCATAAAGTTAATTAATTAATTTAACTAGCAGGTAAAAAAAATTGTGGGTTGTCGTCACATGATGACAACACTAAATTTGAGCGTATCCATTCTGGGAGAGAGGCAAGTCTTTGTGTTTTATGGTGCAAAAATCCAGATATTTCGAGGTAAAGAATGCAAGTCATCACTAAATAACGCAGACACATCCAAACTGAGAGTGCTATTAACATTTACACCTACAAAACAAACAAGGTGTATCAATTTAGTAGTTCTATTAATGCAAAAACAACAGTATATTATATAAAAAAATGAACAATCTGCACTTCATGTGATGAAACTCTGTGCTAATAGTCAAAATCCAAAGTTCCCCCTTAATGAGGGCTTTTACATGACACACTCTTTGGATCTGAACTTTTGACACGTGTTAATGTTTGTGTTCTCTCTCTGACAGAGATCTATGATGAGCTCTGTGCCACAGGGGAGGAACCTGACCTGCTCTCTGTCCTCACAGTCCTGGCATCAAGCGTTATTCCTGGATTACCTCCCGGTGGAGGCATACAGAGCAAGTAAGACAAGCAAAGTCAAAGTGAGCGTTTGGTGTTGACTGTTTGAATCATTGTTGTGATAAACTGCAGCAAGGTCCTTCTATATTTTTATAGGAGGAACTGTATTATCTCTGCTTACTACCAACAAAGAGAAACATACAAGCCTACGCCACCAAATGTGAGTAGAGAGTATAGTTCAGAGAGTTTCCTCTATCACGGAAAGTTCATTCACCTTCATTTCCTGCTCTGCGTTTCTTTACAGGGTTTGGGAGGCTCATGAGAGGCCCGGACGGATTTTTACCTCTCGGAGATGAACAGGGACTGTAATTAATGTGAATACTAAAGCTGTTTCCCCCCGTGTGTGCAATTTCAAAAGAAGGGAGATCCTGAACAGACAGAGGAGTTTGTTTACATCATGCTAGCAAGCAGCGTTTTCTGGTAACAAATACAATGCAAAAATATATCTATTAAAGCCTGATACTTTATATTTATATGAGAGGGATATTTTGTTAAAACTTACTCAGAGACACAGACCAAGCAACAAACCTCAGCCTCTTATCCAGCGAACAGACGGTACAGATGATAAATCTAAATGAGACACTTTAAAACTGAGTGACAAGCGCCTATGAAGCTGTGCATTTTCATTGGATAAAAGCAGGAATGTTAATACAAGTCAGGTACTATTTAAAGAAAATAAGATGTTTTAAGAATAGATATAAATAAGAATAAATCATTTAAGTTTGCCATTCTAGTCCAGCAACGGAAATGTGAAGAAACATTTTTTGATAGCCAGCTGAAAGTTAGCATGCAGCTAAATGATACCACAGGTCCCAACAGGAAAAGAGCAACAACGCAAAGAGTTTGGCACCAACAAATGTTTCTGTGTCTTTGCTGAGAGTGGCCAGCGACAAAATAAGCTAATCAAATATCTTATTCTACACACGAAAAGGAAAAAATACATTTCACAACATCATTAAAAGCTCTTAACTCGTTCAAAAGCGATGGGAGCCATTTTGTTTTTCCAGAACATTCAGAAAGGAACCTTTTAGCTGGACGTTTGACAGCAAGACAAAACAATAAAGTAAACATATCCAAAAAGGTTTGCGGTTAATCTGCACTTGCTGACAAATCGTGTTTCTTTCTATATATTTACCACATTTCTCAACACATTCTTCTAAGTGTCCATGAAATGTATTCTTTCTGTGAACTGGTCTGTGTACTGTGCTGCCTTATTCACCTTTTATGTAGTTGATAAAACAGCAACAGAACGGGTCTGCATGGGTTATTTTACCTGCATCGTAAGATATTGTTGAGCCTTTGAGTCGTTTTCTGTGTAGACTTTACATGATAAGAGTAATGATTGTTTTAAACCTAAATAAAGAGCATCTAACTGACGACCTTCTGTGTTTTGACATTTAAATATTCACCAAATAAGTTTTTCTCCTTGCTTATAAATTGGTCATTTTTTTTCTGACACTTCTAATGAGACCTGTAAAAAGGAGTCTTTCTCTTGACTAAAACAGTTAAGAACTCGATCAAATGAATTAAAAATGAATTTTCCCCCTTGCATAGTAATGGTCTCATTTCTCTCTGCTGTGCTTATTTGATCTTCAACTTCTTGCAAAAGCACTTAACTGGCATAAGGGTGTCCTCAACGGGCGATGTTTGATTAGATATTCTCTTCTGAGAGTTCAGATCT
The DNA here is from genome assembly GCA_907169785.1 of Menidia menidia. Classification (NCBI taxonomy): domain Eukaryota; kingdom Metazoa; phylum Chordata; class Actinopteri; order Atheriniformes; family Atherinopsidae; genus Menidia; species Menidia menidia. The sequence goes on along the minus strand of CAJRST010004446.1, from coordinate 17,356,938 downwards.
CTTTCAAGATGGCTATGAATTTCAATAGCATGCAATGAGCTGAGATAGATGCCCTGCTAACAATCAGCTAATTAAAATGCCCCTCTCTTGGTACTTGTGAGCTCCCTTTGGGTTAGAACAGCTATGTTTGAATCTAACCACATATTAAATATTGTACACATATAGGAGGCAGCCCATGTCGTCTTTGTATGTCCGCGACTATTCGAAACCACCTCACATACGACCTCGTCTGTGGAGCAGGCTAGAAACATGGACGGCACTCCAAAATCAGCAGTCTTCTCAAAGTGGCCCTTCACGGCTTCTTTCGTGTGATTGCTTTCCTATGAGTCAATCACTCGTGGACATCAGCCCTCTCTTCACTGTGTCGTTGAGGACTTTTTAGCTGTATTTAGCTTTTTTCTTTTCTTAACACCAAACAAAACGCTGCATTATTGTCAGGGTCCATGTCGGCTGTCTGCTGTCATCTGCACTGATTTATGCTAATATGACCAAAAAAAAGAGTAGAAATTTAAGGAAATCGCTCAGTTCTCAGATGATTGGTTTTCTTAGATAAATAATCTTCTGGTAAGACTTTTCCTGAGGGGTTTGGCGCTCCAATGCAGCAAGCCCCCCCGTCGGTGTACACAGGCCTAGCTAAGACGCTACTATCTGATGCTATCTGTCCACGCTGGTCTCCTGCAGGCGGTTGTTCATGATGGCGAGCGCCCCCACCCCGCCGGAGAATCCGTTCTGGTGGCCGTAGCTGGGACGCGGGCCCTGATGGGCCGTCTCGCTCAGCTGCTTCTGCAGCAGAGCCAGGGACACTTTGTTGGACGCCATGAACTCGTTGACGGAGATCATCTCCCCGGACAGGCGCCGGCCCGCGTGCACCTCGGCAACGGCGCCGCCGCCGGCGTCCGTCTCGCTGTCGCACACCGTCTCCACGGAGCCGTCCCTGTAGCGGTGGCGGCCCGCCGGGCAGTGGGAGGAGGCGGGCCGGACCTTGTTGCGCCGGGCGCGTTGGGACCGGAGGTGGGCGGGCAGGTGGTTGCGTTTCTGTCCCTGGAGACAGGGGCAGCAGAGCCACCAGCAGCCCCGCGTGGAGCAGGAACACAGCCGGTGGCGGCCCGAGCAGACCAGCTTGCTCAGGATCCAGTTGAGCGTCTGCTTGATGACTATGGAGATCACGTTGAAGAGGGAGTAGATGCAGCAGACCCCCATCAGGATGAAGAGGCAGTTTCCCAGGCGGTAGGCCCCCTGGGAGTCGTACTGCTCCCTCTGGCTGCTCACCAGGTCCCCGAAGCCGATGGTGCTGAAGGCCACGAAGCAGAAGTAGAGCGAGTCCACGTAGCTCCAGTTCTCCATGGAGCTGTAGAGCGTGGAGGCGCTGCACGCGATGACCACGGACGCCACGCCCAGGATCAACATCACGTAGTACACCGACGGCTTCCAGCCCTCCAGGCTGTCCTCCTCCTCGCCGGAGGACGCCTCCCTGCTGGAGACCACCCTCACCCCGCCGCACCGCAGCCGGCGCTCGTGGCACCAGCGCATGATGTAGGCCAACATCGTGATGATCCTCTCCAGGAAGAGGTTGAAGAAGAGGATGGTGGCGGCGCAGCCAATGAGACCGTAGAAGATCAGGAATATTTTTCCCGCTATGGTCGTAGGCGTGGTCATGCCGAAACCTGTAAAAGTTCAAGAAAGATTGTACATACTTATCGTTACTTCTTATTCCCTAAGGGGGGGGGGGGGGGGGGGGGGGGACTGGAGTCTATCCCAGTAGTCAATGGGGAGAGGCGGGGTCACCCTGGACGGTTCCCAGTCCATTACATGGACACACAGAGACACACAAGGGCCAACAACCATGCACACTCACATTCATTCCTAAGGCCAATTTGGAGTGTCCAGTCAACCTAACATGCAGGTTTTTGGACGGTGGGAGGAAGCTGGAGAACCCAGAGAGAACCCACAGACACAGTAGAACATGCAGACTCCATCCAGAAAGGTCCTGGTTCCCCCGGGGACTCGAACCCAGAACTTTCTGGCTGTGAGTCGAAGGTGGTACCCAACACACCACCGTGCCTCCCACTTAAGGGTTGACTTAAAGTCTTATTTTTGTACCGTGAACAATTGAAAATAGAAGTTGTGTACAAGCGTTTCAAAGTGAACACGTACCGATAGTGGAGACCACCGTGCCCACGAAGTAGAACGCTCCGGAAAAGTCCCAGCGCGGCCTGAGCGTGTCCACCCGGATCCCGGCCCCGTTGGCCTCCTCGTACTGCCTCAGGAGGGTGTGCAGGGCCCCCAGGTTGACCCTGTACCTCCGGGTGAAGTTGTCCAGCTGCTGCTTCCAGAGGAGGCGGGCGCGGATCTCGAAGGGATGCTCCAAAGCCGAGAAAATGGCGGCGCCGCACAGCAGGTACAGCAGGATGAGGCCGGCCAGCAGGCAGAAGCGAGCGTTGTCCTCGTTCACCGGCGCTCCGGGGCTGCAGCAGCAGCCCGACGCCCTCCTCCGAGCCATGGGCGCTCACACCCCCCCCACCCCCCCCGGCAACGCACAAACTCACTCAACACGGCACACCTGTCACAGAAAAAAACATAGACGATCATCTACTTACGCAATGAGGCATGTGGGGCAGTCACGGAACACCTTGAGTTAATTAGCTAAGAAATTAGAGACTTAAAGAGAGTGCAGTGTGTCAAAAATAAAGATTCACATCATGGGCAGGTTTGAAGAAACAAATACTTGTTACATTATTTTTGCATTCTTCATCACACAGAACTATTTCAAAGATGCCCCAATGGGGTTAGAACCTAATCAAATAAGGACTACAGGATAGGAAAGTGAGCACAACACTGATAAAGACATCTGAGTCTTTTCATATTTATGATGTTCATGCCACAGACCCTCAAATAACCAGAAGAAAGCAAATATTACCTTGACTTGCTGACAGTCAACTCCCCTGGCGCTGATGGCTTTGCGTGCGCTCATGCCATGAATCTGCTGAACAATGAGGAGAGGGAGTCCTCCAGTTTCTCTTTTTTTTCTTTTCTTTTTTTTTTGTGGGAACTGAGAGCCTGTCTGATGTTTCATCTGACATCACCATCTCCTGCAAAAAGCCCCCTCCTCCTCTTTTAAGCACAGCCTGATTGGAGCATTTGTCTCCGTATAAAAAGCATGTTCCTTTACATTTACAATGACGCCACTTACGGCGAATGATTCAGAGTGTGTCTGGTTTGAAGCATTGGGGATTTTGTTATTATTGGTGCCTCCATTGAGCTGCGGTGGGGGAATTAATCCTGATGACGTGGTCCATACGAACGATTCAAACTGAGGTTTACGATAACCAAACAGATTAGTAACCAGCCTATTAAAGTTGAAGATGGAAATGCATTTTTATTCTCCCTATATGTGTCTATACCACCTCTGAGGTGCGGCCTCTGAGAGGGCTTTTTGTTGTGGCTACAGACTGCGTGGGAGGATTTATTGAGCATGACTACCAGTTTCTCTGTTTGTTCATTCCTTTAATCTTGTTTGGGGCCGTAGGTGAGGGCAGGGGTTCCCTCGGCTGCCGACCGATGGTTCAGTAACAGCAGCAGACAGGTGTGTGAGACACAGAGGACATCTGCCTTGACATGCAAAAAAGCAACAATTACACTCTTTTTTCGAACGGTCAAACATCAGAGGACTTAGAAACCGTTAGCCTTTACTTCAGTTTGATTCTAAAGAAAAAGTTAGAAACCAAAACCGTAACATACTGGTTTTTATAAACCTTTTTTCTTTTCTTTTTTACTTATTCAGCCGTAGCCGTGGATGTGTTTCAGCTCAAAGCAGAAACTGGATAAAACTGCACCATTTTCAGTTTTTTGCTTGTCCAAGATCAGTGTTACGTCAGAGAACCCCGGGAACAGGGTGACGTCCATATGTCCCTCCTCTGCATGGACCTACTTTTCATTACAGCCCGCTGGCTTATTTTGTGTAAAATGGGGCATGGGAGTAACATCGTCCTTCCTCAGATGTCATTACAAGGACAAGGCTGTCATTGATCCATTTGCAGCTCCTCTTTGAAGTACAGGCTGGGAAGGACAGCCTCCTCCAAAACTACTATGCTCTCTGGGGATTTTTGTTCAAAGCTGCTCGAAGATGTTGGTGCCATTGAACCAGGAGACAGAAACTTCCCAATTAGATGACACACCTTGCAGTCCATGATGGAGGGAGTCACCATGCTGTCCGCTCAAATCACAACACTGCAAAGTCGGGCTGGTCAAAAAAGTCTGCACCCCATTTTGCTCCACTTCAAATCTCAGCAGAAACCAACACAAAGATATACACAAACTTAAATATTCAAGTGTTTGCAGTCAAAACTCCTTTCATGAAAAAAAACTAACGTATTTGTGTTTCAATACTTATTTCGGCTACGTTTACTCACACAAACATAAAGGAATCGCAGAAGACAAAAAAAAAATCAATTGAAAACACATTCGAAAGAGAAAAAGTATGAAACTTAGACACAGCTCGACGCTGAGTTCAAGTGTTGAATAATTTTATTAATAATAATAATAATACTAATAATAATAATAATAATAATACTAATAATAATAATAATAATAATAATAATAATAATAATAATAATAATAATCATAATAATAATAATAATAATTTTCAGGACAAAAATAAATTTAAATATTTGAAATAGAAAAAGCATGTGATGTTTTTAATGGAAAAAAATAGAAACTTAGATACAGCTCAATGCTGAGTTCAAGTGCTGAATAAGTGTAAACTTTATTTTTATTTTACCACTGAACCGGAATAAACAGTCCCGTTGATGTAATGTCCGCCCGCTACCTTTAGGGGGCACCGATCCGCCAGCGACTCATCGGTGCTCCGTAAAATTGAGGCAGACGAAGAGCGTCAACGGAAAACTCAGGCGAAGAAGAAGAATTTAACGGTTCCCGGTTGTGGAGCCGTCCCCGTTTCCACGGTGCCGACGCCTAACAAATTTTTGGGGACTTGAAAGCATCACCAGTAAAATCGGCGAACTATTTGTTTGACTCAACTCCCAGAGATGTTTACCCAACGGGAAGCTTTGCGTTGACAGCTAGCCACGTCAAGGTCCGTCGGTGCAGCTTAAAGGTAGCGTTAACGTACGTTTGTTTGGCGTTTTTGTTTCAGAAACTAATATTTTGATTCATAAGTCGTGAATAGTTAGAGATAAATTGCTCTGACTGTACTGTCCTTGCTAGCTAACCGTAGCTAACGGTGGTCAGTTAACTCTCGTTAGCTGCCATTCTTCAACGAAAAGCAGAGGAAAACTGCTTTATATTTCACAAACCTGAGTTTAAAATGCACCACTCGCCAACTATGTTGTCAGTTAACGTTTTCGGAGCATTTGCGGCAAATGTCTCTGCAAACGGTGAAGGTGAATAAACAGATTGAAGAAGCATGACAGGACGGGAGAAAGTGAAGTGAAGCGCGAAATGAACAGCGTTTTTAACCGGGCACTGAAGGCCCCATTAACCATCGATCCTTTAATCCACTATTTTATCTCATGTTCAGACTTCAGCTCAGACATATTTGTGTTGTTGTCTCCAAATCTGAACTTTTTTCCGTGTAAATAATTCGCTTTTAAATGAGAGGGGCTCACTACCGCCCCCTGCGGTGCGTTCAGGTACTTGCACGCAGCTGTATGGAGGCTTTGGCTAAAGAAAATAAAAAAAATCTATAATAATTGCAATACTCTATTAAATTATGGCTTTTCAGAAAAACTAAATGCCATCCTTTCAGTTTTCCTTCCTTTATTTACTCACACAATGTAGTAAATCAATTCTTACTGGCCCACTTGTCAATTTTCTATCACATGAGGCTTTCTCCACTAATTTATAGCTGTCATTTTTCTGACACAGACCCACAACAATGGAGGAGGGCTCTGAGGTGATGGAGGACATTGTGTTTCGAGGAGTGGAGTTTTCTGTTAAGATCGAGTTGGACAAGGGTGTGTTGATAGTGGAAATCTCTGACTCGCTGACAGCGGATCAGTGGAGAGGGGAATTTGATCCAGCGTGTAAGTGTACAGTTAAGAAAACATGCAGCTTTCTCTCTGCGATGCTATTTGATTTTGTTTGAATGTTTTGTTTTTGTTTTGTGTTTTAGATATCGAAGACCTAACTCGCAAAACTGGCAACTTCAAGCAGTTTCCGATCTTCTGCAGCATGTTGGAGTCGGCTGTTAGAAGTGTACGTTTGATTGTTCACACGGTTATGCTACAGTGCAAATTTGGAGGCAGGATAAAGTCAGTAGGTAGATTTGAACAGACAGATTTGCTGGAGGCTGTTTGAGCTGAAGGGGGAGACTCATTCACTCGAACTCAGCGTGCCCACTTGAGTGAGAAATGCAGTTATTCCGATCTGTGCTATTCCCTGTCGCCTCGTAATGGACACAAAGGCAGAAAGTAGAGGGTCTGGATAAAAATGGTAGTCTTTTTGTTTTGTTTTGTGCAATTAGAGAGGAATACATCTTCATATTTTACATTTTGTTTAGCAAAAACTACTGTCAGGTGGACTAGAGGATGAAAAAAAAGCAATATGAATATTATCAGGTTGTGCTTAAGGGAGAAAACAGAAAAGAACAACATTTCCTTAAGATTTTTGCTGTTTTGAGTTTGTTCGTCTAAACAAGAGTTCTTCTCCCCAGACGAGTGATTCTGTAACCCTTGACCTCTTGACCTATGCCGACCTGGAGCTGCTACGCAACAGAAAAGCCGGAGTGGTCAGCCGTCCCCGTAGCAACCAGCAGTCCACCGCCCTCACGGCCAAGAGATATCTCATCCTCATCTACACCGTGGAGTTTGACAGGTGGGTGAAGTGGAAATGCTTCCGTTGAGTGGTTTTGTTTGGTTTTGTTTGATTTTTTTGGGCCGACGCGCTGAGCTGCCTTCGTGCTCGTGTGTAGGATCCACTACCCGCTACCGCTGCCATATGTGGGGAAGCCTGACCCGGCCGCCCTGCAGAAGGAGATCCGAGCCCTGCGGGCCGAGCTCAGCGCTCACGCCTCACACAGAGTCAACCAACCTGCCGACCTGGAAGTCCAGAGGCTGCAGGCAGAGTGAGCCGCGTTCATTCACTCGCCGTGAGCCGGACCTTGAGAGAATCGGGGCATTGGCCTGACGTCTGCTCCCTGTTTTTAAATGTTAATTTTATTATTTTTTAAGGCTAGCTGCTGTGAAGGAGGAGAAGGACGCCCTGGCCAAAGCTCTGGAGCGGCTGCAGATGAGCGAAGGCGCCTCCACGTCCGGCCGGGGGGACTGGAGGATCGGGGACGTGGTGAGGACTCTGGAGGAGCAGCTGGTCAGAGAAAGGGCCAAAAGCCAGCGCTCCACCAGCAAAAAGACCCTGGAGCAGCGCCTCCTGGTGGAGCAGGTGGGAGGGCCGTTCGAAAAATCGCCATTTTCCTTTGTTACTCGGCGTTTTTTTAAAAACATTTTCCTTCTTTCCTGTCTAGCTAGCGGAGTTGCGAGCCTCCGAGTGTGCTTTGCGTGTTCGAGTTAAGAGTCTCACCAACGAGCTGGCGCTGCTACGGAGAGGGTTAGACATTCTAAGCGTGTACTATATCTTTACTTTCTATCTCTCCTTTCATTTTCCCCCAACTGTGACCCAAACTCCTGACACCCGGGTGTCCTCGACTCCCCCCTAAACTCCTGGTTTGTCCGCAGCCGGGTGACCCCCGTGTCCGGCGGCCACCTCGGCTCTCGGCTGGACGGCGAGGCCTACCGCTCCGTTTCCCGGGAGAGGAGGTCCGGCTACGGGGCGGCGAGGGCCCGGTCGGGCTCCAGGGAGCGGCCGGAGGACCGGGCGCTCCGGTCGGGGGAGCGGGGAAGGAGAGCGGACTCCTCAGGACCGCACGCCCGCATACCCCGGCTCTCACCGTCGCCCACCGGTAAACGGTCACCACGGGAAACCCCTCTGTCAGGGGATGAACATACGTTAAAGGGGATATATTATGCTAAACCAAGGTTTTAATCATTTGATTGTGTACATTTGGGACTGTGGAGGGCCTATCAGCAGGCCAAATTTGAAAAAAAAATGACTGAGTCATGTTTTTGTGGGCCGCCTCAGTCTGAATCCAGGAGATAAATCAGGAGGTTTCAGGAGTGGGTAGTTTCTGACGTCATTAGCTCTAGCTCATTATAATATTCCAGCCTTTCACTTGCATGTTGCCCCCCCCCCCTCAGCTTACTCCGCCTATCTGTGGCAGACATCGTGGTAGCGTGAGCATTAGCATGGTAGCGTTAGCATGGTAGCGTTAGCATGGTAGCGTTAGCGTGCCGACGTGGGCACACCTCCCGGAAGAAGTGGGTGGATTGCTTGTGTCTCATTTGCATTTAAAGACACAGGCACTCCAAAGCGAGCACTCTGAACGGGGCTGTTTTGGCAGGGGGACTGAACTGCTATTGGGCTTCATCCTTTTGGGATTTTGACCAAAGCTTGTCACAGACATTACATTAGGACACCAGGGAACTAGCTTAACTTGTTGAAATAGGGTATAATATGTCTCCTTTAAATCTAATCTGGACGTTGCAGGGTCCCGGGTGACGCGCTTCGACCCCACGGCTTACATCCAGGACAGGCAGCGCAGGCAGAAGGAGGCGGAGTTCAAAAAGTAGGCTCCACCCCTTCCCCCATGCTCTGTATCGGGCTTCTGACAGGCTCCGCCCCCTCACCAGCCGTCTCGTTCCAGGCAGAGGAAGGTGCGAAGGGACATGCTGGCGTCGCCCGTGGCCCCGGAGAGGGGCCGCTCCCGCTCCCGGGAGGCCTGTCCTCCGGGGGCCCGGGCCGGCAGCAGGGGCAGGAGCCTCTCTGTGGAGCGCCGGGGCAGCAGGAACTCCTCCGAGAGCTCGTTAGTGGATATGGAGGAGATGTCCAAAAACCTGTTCAGGTACCGGAGCTGCTCTGGATGCGCTCAGTTAAAGTAAAAATGTTACTTAACTGTCCCTTTTTTTCCCTTTTTATAGAGGAAGGAAACAAGTTTTTAATGGACCTACTGTGGTGAGTCATGTTGTTTTAATGCTTTCTGATAAACCAGCACTGGTATTCTAGACAGGTGAGGAGTTCAAGCCTGAATAAATCAGAAATACTTGAATAATCCCAGAGGTGTAAGCTTTGTCATTAAAAGTGCATCTTCTCTTTTCCAGCCTAGAGGCAGCCATCCGAGCAGAAAGCCCTACTGCAGCACACCAACACAGAGAGTTAGACACAAAGGTGACTCATCCAGATGTCTAAACCAGGTTGTTTTTTTTTTCCCCCACGTTATTTGCTGCTGCACCACTAATTGTCGTTTAGTGTCTCAAACCCCAGAGAGCTCTTTAGACACGGGCGCCGAGCTGTCAGAAATCGACGCCAGACTGCAGGCTCTGCAGGAGTACATGAGGGATTTGGACACGGGACACTAACCGGCGGCCCACCTCACCTGGACGTTACCGGGCAGCTGCACGGCGCCCAGCTGTGGTCACCGACGGAAACAGGAACAAGCGGCGTGTTCGGAGTTTACGCCGAGACTCAGTCAGGAAACTACAGCATCACTGTGAAGGTCACTGGACTAGTTTTTGTGGACCATCTTTTTTTTTTTTTTTTTTAGTAACTTAAATATAACATGTTGGACTTTTTTTTTTTTTTTTTTACACAAACATACAAAATAGGCGGCACCTTTACTTGTAAATATGTAATTTCCATCCAAAAATCCTAATTTTCTGCCCTTTTTCTCTTCAAGATGTCAGAAAATGTCTTTCTGTTCATAACTCTTTATGAAACCTGAGGGTGGGTCCTTTGTCTCGCGTCTGTCTACAGAAATCCACAGCGACATTGTTCAGGATCACAACCAACAATTATTATCACAACTGACTCCGTTGTGATTCCTCCATTTGGTCTTTCAAGTCTCCATCTTTCCAGATCCTATAGCGACCTCTCGAAATTTGTCGATAGGAATAAATATAATCTCAAAATGGTAAATCCATGTATCAAACCTGTGGACTGACACTCTAAACCACTGCATGCTGGTGGAGCTCCTCCTCCTGAGAAGCCACAACAAACTAAACTAAACGTACTGTTTGCATGCGTGTGGATACAATTTGCTGCTCGACCATCGTTCCTGCCTAAGCTGCCTGTTATGCTAACTCCTTTTGCTGCCAGTGCATCTTTAACCACTTATGAATTACAATCAGCCATTCCCCAATATCCTACGAGATGACTCCAAACCTCAAACCTGATCGTCATTGTACTGCTGTGGATATCAATATTTGTATTCCTCTTTAATCTTTTGCACTCTTTGTGAATACTGTTGACTCTTTTTTTTTTTTAAAAAGCTTCTTTTTTAAAGACTGTGTGCACTCAGATTGTTCCTGTCATTTTCCCTGTCTGCCTTTTATACCTCCAGTTTACAAGAAGCCTCTTTAGTGTGAGACACGCGCTGATTTCTTTTGTTCACGCGTCAGCTGGCGAGCACCCTGAAGGCAACCTTGGAAGATTTTCCAGAGCCACAGCTGCTCAGATTCATTAATTAACTAATTAGGTCTAGGGCGCACGGCTTCTTTTTTGGGAAACGGCGGCGTATCCGAACAGCTGCCGAGTTCCTGATGGGATTTTCTCAGGGACGGAAACACGAAGACCTGGCGGAGATCTGTGTGGCGCGCTAGCTGTGCAGAAAAATATTTATTTTAAAGCTTCAATCCCACAAAGAGACGGTACAGTTTCAGCACACGACATTCTTATCGGAGGCAACGGACCAGACGAAGATCGCCCTGTGATCACAGCACGACTACCCATCCACAAAATAACGTTAATTTATTAGGAAACATACCAAATATGAATTCGACAGCTTTTAAGGAGTAGTCGGTTACCTTCCAGGACAGCAAGAAAAGGTCAAAGGTAAAAAAAAGAAAAAGTACACTTCTGAATGACGGTTATTTGTCCTGTGTTGGTTAAAGTGCACAGTATGAGAAAAGCTACCAGAAATGACGACGACGACAAGCTGCTGTGGACACATGAGACGCCAGGAGCCATTTTCCTTCTCAGAAGTTCAGATTTGGAGAGACGAGGTCGCGGTAAACCTCACGCCGTCTGTTCGGGAGGCTTGGCGGCGGCGGCCGTGTGCATCTCCTGCTTTCTGCGGCTGTTCAGGATCCCCTGGATTCTGAACGTGAGCTGTGAAGGGGACGAATCAAACGTGAGAGCGGCCACTCGTGCAAATCTTTACGGAAAAGCTTGCGTCCCGGGACGAGACTTACGGATCGCTGCTGGTGGAGCGCGTCCCGGTAAAAGGTTTGCGTGATTTGCTTCCGCTTATCGTCGTACTCCTTCCAGATCTCAGCTTTGGCCTGGACGTCTGCCTCGGCCAGGAGGGGGTACTGCTGCCGCTACGGGACGAAAGGAGCAGCAAAAACATGAACAAAGGAACAGCCAGAAATCCCGTCTACTTTATTTCCCCCTATTAACTCATTGGCTGCCAAAGACGTCTATAGACGTCTTTTATGTTTTTCAACGCGAGTGGGTGGGGGACGATCTGCTAAAGCTTGTCCGTAAATATCAGGCTTCTAGACAGAGTATGTAGTAACAAATTGACCCTCTAGGGGGCAGTGCCACTTTTGATGGGAGATGAGCATAGACTGTAGGCAAACAAGAAAAAGGTAACGGTTCGCTATGAGAGAACATGTCGCCGGTGAGACGCAAGTCGAGGAAGAACGGAATAAGGTAGAAACAAAAAATGTTTTCCTGATGAAAGAAGAGAGTCTACTCTTTCTTTTGGCGTGTTCGGTGTTTACATAGTCATAGCACAAACTATTCTGTGGCTCTTGAAAAATCAGTCAAAATGCTCAAAAAACCCTGGCAGTCAATGAGTTAATTCAGTCCCCCTGTGTGTGGCTTCCATCTGGTCCCAGATGGGACGGATTTGTCACGTTCAGGTGGCTCACCAGTCGTAACTTGTACTCTTCGATGGGGTTCAGCTTCATCTTCTGCAGGGTGAGGAAGGCCACCGATACGTTGGTTCTGCTTTTGTTCAGCAGTTCCTGTGGAGGGGGAAAAAAATAATTTCGTAACGTTTACTGGAAACTTAAAGTCACGTTAATTTTTTCGGGAAAAAAATGGAATATATTTCTCTCCGTACCAATAGCTGCTCGTTGGTTTTTTGATTCAACTCGTCCTGGCTGGTGCTGCCCGGGGCAGTGGTGGTGTTGGACTGTTGGGAAACACGAATTATGGCGGGTTATGACCTTAACCCAGGGGTGTCAGAATCCAGTCCTCCAGGGCCGCTGTCCTGCAGGTTTTAGACATTTTCCTGCTTCTGCACACCTGATTCTTATTAAATTGGATCTCCTCTGGACATTGTTGAGCTTTGCACCTGTCTAATGGCCCTTTGATGTGAATCAGGTGTGTTGAAAAAGGGGTACCTCTAAAACCTGCAGGACAGCGGCCCCTCGAGGACTGGAGTTTGACTCCCCTGCCTTAACCGAAGACTTATCTGGGACAGGAGGTTTTTCCTCGTTAGAATCACACTACTGGGTCTTTACCTCGGCCTCGTACTCGGCCCAGGCGGCTTTGCGCTCGGCCTCGCTGAGCTCCTCCTCCTCCTTGTGGTCCAGCAGGGACTCGTGCTCATGGTAGGACACGATGTGGTCCTTACAGGTCTCCAGCAGGCACGCCAAGATGCTGTCCTGAGAAACGTAAAATAAAAATAACATCATGGAATAAGCAGAGGAATGGGAGAGGTGGAGGGGGGGCGCTTAACCCAGAATGGCATAATAGAGCTCTCTATATGAGAAAGCTGACTCCTGTGGACATCATCTTTGTCTTTTTGTTTAAAAACAGGTTTTCTTTTTCGTTAGTTGATTTTTTTCTGATCTTCGACACGGACGGCTCCGGACAGGAGAGGGAAAAGTCACCTTTGGTAACAGAGGGGGGCACCTCTTGCTCTTCTTGGAGTTGGGGTCGTCCAGCAGGTCCGGCTCGAAGGCGTAGAGCTCGGTCAGCTCGATCAGAGTGAAGTGCCTCTCGACCTGCTGTTGGTCCACAACCCGGTACGACAGCGACTGCTTGGTCACCTGCCGGTCATAGATCTTCTCTTCCATGGTGCCCTAAATAAAAAAGTCTGTTAATTTAGTGATCGTGTGGCTGTTTTTTCCCAGTGTTTTTCTTTAGCTATGGACACAAACAAAAACAAATTAAAGAAAAGTAAAGCATCTTTAACAACCATCTCTAAGATCTAACCTAAAAAACTTAACTTGGTACAAATGAGTTGAAAACTGGACCTCTGGCATTGTTCCGGATATTTTTTTTTTTTTTTTAGAACTTAGACTTTTATTATTTTTGCAGAGCAATGATACAACCATGCATTAAAGGTACATGACACAAATGTTGACAATATGAAGTTTTCCGTAAATAAACATCTTAGTTACAACTGTAGGTTCATCGTCATACAACACTTTGGGAGGAATATCTAGACATCATATGGGTTTATTTACAACAACATTGCTTCTGCTGGCCCCCAGCGCAGGTTAAAAGTGTTTTTTTGAAGTCTCAATGAGTAGGTTATCTTTTCCATTTGGTACAATTCCCTTACTTTTTGGACCCATAAGTCATAGGAAGGAGGCTCCAGCTGCATCCACCTTATTGTGATGCATTTCAGGGCAGCTGTAAAAAGGACATTTAACAGATATGCTTTGGCCCGTCCTTGCAAACCATCTGGTATAATACCAAGCACCGCAACTGAAACATCCTTTGGTATAACTCCTGGGAAAATGTGGTTTATAGTTCTGTACACCTCATCCCAAAAGTTTTGAAGTTTGGGGCATGACCAGAAAATGTGTGTATGATTGGGGACCGCTGAGCCACAATTTCTCCAACACAAGCTTGGTACTTTAGGATCCATCTTGGCACCCACATCTGGGGTCCTGAAATATCTGCTAATAATTTTCCATTTATATTCCCGCCACATATTTGAGTTTGTAACTCTATGAGCCTCAATCCAGACTCCCTCCCACGCCTCGTCAGAGATTATTTTGGGTTCCGGATATTTTTGCTACATCAAATGTGATATTCATATGAAATTGTACGCATTTTTTTTCAAACTTTAACAAGCAGAGGTCCCTAACAGTTGTGTTTCAAGTGAAGTTCCTGGAGACTTCTGGGTGTTTACCTGAGCCAAAAAGCGGTACACGAACACCTGCTTGAGCTGTCCGAAGCGGTAGACTCTGTAAATGCTCTGAATGTCGTAGGACGGGTTCCACGACGCGTCAAAGATGATGACCCGGTTAGCAGCCACCAGGTTGATGCCGAGGGATCCCGCTTTGGTGGAGATGAGGAACAACCGGCCACTGGAATAAAAACATTTTCATTAACTGAAGGGAATATTCTGCCAAAGTTTTGTTCGGTCCATGGCCCCTACCGGCCGTTGGCGGTGTTGTTGAACTTCTCCGCCCATTTCTTCCTTATCATAGCATTGGTGGAGCCGTCCAGACGATAGTAGTCTACGTTTTTGATCCAGCTGCCCGCTGTTAGCACGAGACGGCACAAACTTAAACCATGGGCACAGACCCGGGAGAGCGTGGCGTTTTTTCTGTGGTGTCTATAATCACCTTTGAGCGACAGACCGGCTCTGCCTTTGTGAGCGGCCTCCAGGAACTTTTCGATGAGGTTCAATGAGATCAGGGACTGACTGAACACGAGCCTGAGGAAACAAAAAACTGGATTTTTGGAACGCAGCCCAGCCAGGAATTGCTCATTTCTGCTGTGTTCGACTTCCAGACAGAAACGTACACTTTGTCCCCGTGGTCCTCCGCCATCCGGAGGATCTCGAACAGCAGCACCATCTTCCCAGAATGCTCCATGATGGTGATGTCACTCCCAGAGAGCAGATTCTTGTACCAGAGCTCGTCCGGGTTGGGAGGCCTCGGGCCTGTGGCGGAAGCCCCCGCTACAGAAGAGAGGAGAGAGGACACAGCGGCTCGTTTTAAGGCTGAAACCGGACCGGAGCGTGCACGACACGTGCACGGAGCAGCTGGGGGCGGGGTTACCCTCTGTACCGTCTCCGAGGGCAACCGTATCCACCGCGTTGTTTGTGCTGCCGTTCGCTTCGTTTCCTTCCTTCGCTTTCTGTCCGCTGCAAAAAAAAGATGGACAGACTTGAGCACCGGAATAAATCAGGAGATCTTAACTCATTGGCTGCTAAAGACGTCTATAGACGTCTTTTATGTTTTTCAACGCGAGTGGCTTGGGGGACGATCTGCTAAAGCTTGTCCGTAAATATCAGGCTTCTAGACAGAGTATGTAGTAACAAATTGACCCTCTAGGTGGCAGTGCCACTTTTGATGGGAGATGAGCATAGACTGTAGGCAAATAAGAAAAAGGTAACGGTTCGCTATGAGAGAACATGGCGCCGGTGAGACGCAAGTCCAGGAAGAACGGAATAAGGTAGAAACAAATTTTTTTTCCTGATGAAAGAAGAGAGTCTACTCTTTCTTTTGGTGTGTTCGGTATTTACATAGTCATAGCACAAACTATTCTGTGGCTCTTGAAAAATCTGTCAAAATGCTCAAAAAACACTGGCAGTATGGGACTCTCTGTTCTGAAAATGGCTGGCAGTCAATTAGTTAACAGATAATAAAAACAACAGGGACTTACGTGTCAGCCACGATGGTTTCCACGTTTCTCCATTTGGCTGCTCGGCCCTTCTTCTCCGGACGTTTCTGTGGTCAGACACACGGATACTGGTCACCTTCAGCCAAACCAACTGAAGCCTCTCCGGCGGGACTTTGGTACCTTGTTGACTTTTCTGAGGTGGCTGAGATGAAGGCACCACGGGTGAGTCCAGATCTGACCCAGGACCTGGAAGTCCTTGAACAGGTTTGCTCCGGCCCTCTGCTTTGGTTTGTTGAGCAGGGAGCCCTCACCTGGAAAAAAAACAAAAAAAACAAACCCGTTTCCACTTCTGCCGACTGAACATCTGGCTGATCTTTACAGAAAAACTAGATGAGAATCATTGTTATCGATATGAACCAGCTATGACTTTGAGAACCTCAGGTTCTGGTCTCCTGATGGGGCCCAGAGTCAGAACTAAAGGTAAAGCTTCATTTCAGTTCCATGCTCCTAAAGTCTGGATCACGCTTCCTTAAGATGCGAGAAAAAGACTTCAACTCTGAATGTTTAAATCCAGGCCGAAAACGCTTCTGTTTAATTGTGCATACGGAAATTGAATGTGTTTTATCTGCACCCTTCACTTTTCATCTGTCTAATTTTTATTATTTTTCTGCTTTTAAATTCTGTGAAGCAATTTGAATTGTGCCAAACAAATAAACGTGCCTTTCCATATTGTGGTCAGTCAGTGTGAGGGCCTTCGCTCTTGGGGCAACCCCCTGGGATTAATCTACCTTTGATAATCCACCCGTGTTTCCGGAAACCGTCCCTCACCTGTGACGTGGTCGAGGTAGTAGCGGTACAGCTTGCACTGGAGGGGGGAGACCCTCACGGCCAGCACGTACTCGTGTTTTGGGGGCAGAAACTGGGTCAGCTCGGAGTAATCCCGACGCTGGGAGGGAGACCAGCAGAGCCCCGTGAAGCAGGAAAACTACACAAGTGATTCTGCATAGGATTTTTTTCTTTTCCCACATACCTGCACACATCCAGCCAGCACCTCGTGGAGCACGTGCGCTCGCTTCTTCATGATCCTGACGTCTTTGGGGGTGGAGTCGGCGCACTGGCCGTTCTGGATGGGGTTGATGAAGCGGTTTCGGAATTCCCTCAGCGAGCCCAGGAGATTCTTCTTGATGAAGTTGACCATGCAGTGGTCTGTGGAGGCGAACAAAACCCTCGTCGGACATAATTTCATGCTGAATAATCTGTGGTGGTCTTTGGCCAGCCCGGTCAAATAAATGGCTTCTCTTAGACAGCGGTTTAGAGGAGTTCTCATCATCAAAAACACCTTCACATCACAAATATTCACACTTTTGTCTCCCGTATCTCTGTGTGTTAGACCAAGCAGACGATTTCTGAACAGTGTGTCCTCCCAAGCAGGAGTATGGACATAACAAGGACAAATTCCATCTAGTGTGTAGATTGTGGACTCCAGCTTGCTTACACTCACACACACACACAAAAAAATAGACTTCATGCATTCCTTGGACTCTCTGCCTTCTCTGTTACCTTTCCCCCTCCTTCCAACCCCCATCCATCCCTCCCTATTTGTCCTCGATGTTGTGATTTGACTGTATCTGTGCTTAAGTAGTACTGAGGTGTTTTTTTTTAAATCCCTGTTACGTCCTGTAGGGGGCGTGGCACTGGGCCTTTTTTCCCCCTCTTCCCGCAACCCCCTTTTCCTGATGTATCATTGTTCTGAAGAACAAAATGGCTGCCCACGGTCTTCCTGAACGGGTGTGTCTACGTGTTTTGTTTGTATGATCTTGGTACGGGCTGTACTGGAAGTTAATTTCTCCTTGTGAGATCAATAAAGTGCTCATCGATCAATCAATAAACCACACCGGCTGACCGAAAAGCTTACACTGGACTTACACTCTACGAGGTTGTTTTGAAGCGGGGTGCCGGTCAGCATCACTCTCCTCCGGGTCTTGATGGCGTTCAGCGCTTTGGCGGTATTGGTGGCTTCGTTGCGAAGGATGTGTCCCTCGTCACAAACCACAAAGTCTGGGCCTGAGACGAAAAGAGAAAAAGAGAAAGAGCTTCAGTGAGCCGATAACCGAGGTGGGAAATGGACTGGATCAGAAACAAGAACGAGGCTGCCGAACCCGGGTCCACTAAGGCGCTCTTCAGCTCCTTCTTCCACTCGTCCCGCTGGCCTTTATGGGCTTCGGACATGATGCGGTACATCTCGTAGCCCATTATCATCACCCCCCCGTCCCGCTGCCAAATCTGCAGAGCTCTGACTCGATCGAACGCCACCTTTTTCGTCGCCATCTCTGTAACCTGGAGAAGATCTTCGTTTTGAACTCTTATCGACGAAAGGGAAAAGGCGACGACTCTGTGGCGCGTTTTTGGGTCCTTTCGTACCTTGACTTTGTCTTTTCCCAGGTCCTTTTGCCATTTCTTGAACTCGCTTTCCCAGTTGAGGATGGTGTTCACAGGGCACACGACCAGGGCCGTTCTGAAGTGTAGGTTTGGTGAGAGCAGCACCGTGTGCAGGAACGCTACCACCTACAAAACACAACAGTTACGAGGAGAAAAACAAAAACAAAAAAAAAGACAGAAAAGGGTCATTTTCTGCAACTAGTGACATCATGAGTGACTTGTAAAATGCTTGCGTTTATCTGGGATCGGTGTGTAAGTGTTAGAGTTAGACCTGAAGAGTCTTTCCGAGGCCCATGCAGTGTGCCAGAATACAGCCTGATCCTGGAGAAGAGTTGGCCTTCTTTACAGACTCACAACAACTGTCCCAAATAAACTGCACACCTGTTAGAGAAGCACACGTGTCCTTTTGAGTCATTCATACGGACAGATTCAGCCATGTCTTAAAATGTCTACTACATATATATACATATATATAGGAGACATTGATATATATATATATCAATGTCTCCTATATACACATACACATAAATCAATGTGTACTATATAGACACATATGTATATGTATATATATGTGTATCTATATATATATATATATATAGGAGACATTGATATATATATAAATTTCTACTATATAAACATATACATATGTCAATGTGTACTATATACACTATATATATATATATATAGGAGACATTGATATATATTTATATCAATGTGTACTATATAGACACATATATATATATATATATATATATATTCAATTAAATTTTATTTCTATAGTCACACATCACAACAACAATTATCTCACAGCACTTTCCAAACAGAGCAGGTCAGACCTGACTCTGAATATATACACATCTGACTCACCATCCACCTGGTGAGACTTCAGTATCTTCACCAGGTTCCTGTGCACCTGGACAAGAGGCACCTTGGTCCCCTCGTCCTGATCCAGGACCAGCTTGGTTGTGACGGGACACCGGACCTGGGACAGCTCGTCCTCTATGACAATGATCTGGTACGACACACACACACACACACACAGACACACACATCAGTGGGTTAGGGATCTGGCCTGATCTCCTCAGTGAGGTTCTCCCTGGTTCTCTTCCTCACCTCCCTCCTGTCCTCCATCTGTTGGTCCCTGTCCGCCAGGCGTTTGCGTCTCTCCTCCTCCTCCCTGAGAGCCTCCTGCGTCTCGGCGCGGAGACTCCCGTCGTCGATGATTTTGCGGATCTTCTTGCGTCCTTTGGGGGTTCCTTTGCCCTCGCTGCTCTCTCCCACGGCCTCCTCCCGGTCACTCTAATCAGAACGGGCCAGAATCAGGTTTCCCTCATCTGAGACTAGCGGGAGAAGGCAGAAAAACAAGCCGTTACCTTCTCACTGCTGGAGTCAGACAACCAGATGTAGGAGTCTTCTCTCTTCAGTTCAGGACTGCAGGTTTCTTTGGCTTCGTTTGTCTCTAATCTGCTGCAAAGAAGAGGAGACCATGAGCACATAAACTAACATACTGAAGTCATTCAGAATATCAGATATTTTTCTTTTTGTTTCAATGTAAGCCTTGTTTTTTTATGTCCATTTGGAGCAAATGTCACAGTAACACTTAACTGCTTTAAGTAAGAGGAGAAAATCTGTTTAATGAGACATTTTCCCAGCTTTGTATCTCTACAAAAAGAGACACAAAGACCTTAAAGGCCAAACTACCTCTTATTTGAAGAGTCTTCTCCGCAAAAACTTCCCAAAAGATACACTATCCTTTCTTTGTTTCGACCAACGAAAGCATCAAATAAAAGATATTCCAACCAGCAACCCCACAAGAGGTCTTCTTTTCGATCAGAGCACAGACATGCCTGTGGTTCCTAAGCTTTAATGCTACCCCACTTTGGAAGAGGAACACTGACTTTGTCTCATCTTTCAAAACTTGTCTGCAAAAATGAAAAATAGCTCTATTCTTATGCAACTTTTCTTCTAATTTGCCTATCGCCTTTGTATATTTTTACCTTTTTCTATTGATTTTAACAAGGATTTACATTTGTTTTATTATGGTTTTATTTTTTGTATCTTTTATATCTGTATTCATGTCATATCATTCGTATATCATTTAGCTATTTGTGAATTCATCAAGAGGTTTTTCTGTTTTCTGTGTTAAAAGCACTCTGACACATCGATGCAGGAAATGTGTTTTGCACATAAAAGTGGAGTTGAGCTAAACTAAATTTGTCCTCAAATCACGTCTGGTTTGTCTTGGCTTCTGTGACAGAGTTCCTGGCAGGACGGGGGTCTGATATTATCTTTACGGCGAAGCTTGCTTACGTTGGCTCCGACCCCTGAAGACCTCCAGCAGCATTTGAACGGGTGGATTTGGGTCTTTAAAAGATTGATGGATTGAAAGCCTGAGACCAAGTTTCCATCCATTCTTTCTGTCCATTTAGCAGACTACCAAGCTCTAATTCTGATTTAATTTGCAACGCTTTTTGACAGATGAGTTACATTTACCTCTGAGGTTCCTCATCTTCCTCCGACTGGCTGAGCTGGTCACTCATGGCCGAGTCGTCCTGTTTGGTGGAGCCTTCGCTTTCGGCTGAACGGGGAAACAAAAACCAGGCGTCAGAGCGAAGAGGTGGGTCTTCAAGAAACTCTTGAAGACCCCCCTCTTCAAAGAGCATCTCCTATCCTAACCCGTACCTCTACCCCCCACAGCTCCTATCCTAACCCTAACCCGTACCTCTACCCCCCCCACCGTTCCTTCTGTAGTCCCTCTACCTCTATCTCTATCTCACCACTGACTCTGATCAGTGTCTCTCCTCTATATAGCTTATTGTCATTGTGATGAGAAATGGAATATTGCGTCTACTCTGTAAGTCGCTTTGGATAAAAGCGTCTGCCAAATGCATAAACAACATAAACAACATGAACATAAACTGTTGTTGTGATGTGGCGCTGTATAAATAAAATTTAATTGAATTGAATTGACATCACGAAGGCGCTTACAGAGCTGCCGTTTCCTCTTGGCTCTCCCTTTGGCCTCCTGCTTTCCTCCCTCGCCCTCACAGGCCGGCGCCTCCTCTAAGGTGAGTTTTCGGCGGAGGAGATGGTGCCTGGACGCCGGATCCTCGGGCTTTTTGTCGGGCGACTCCGAGGCCGGATCCTCCCCTGCAGCAAGAGACATGCCCTTTCATCACTTCATCCCTTCCCAAAATCCAAACCGACACATTAGCCCCAAAGCCAAACATGGAGTTTTTTTTTTCTCTAAAAGCACACATCAACTTCAGCTATTCATCATTTCACTCAAACTTGGATTTGTATTTCCCCCTACTGATCGTGAACTGCACAAGAGAAATAAGAGACTCACCATTTTGATTTGCTGCTTCATCCCCGTTGGCTTTTTCGGCCTCCTTGTCACCTTCTGACTCGGAGTCATCCTCCTGCGTTTCCTCGTCCGAAGAAATATCATCAGCCGAGGAGTAGTCGGCTTTAATTTGGGCCAATAGCATTTTCTTAGCGATTCTTTCAAAAGTAGAAAAAAAAGGAAAAGGCACCTGAAGTTCATTTTATGTTCAGTAACAATATCTAAAGAGCTTTTTTTTTTCTTTTTCTTAACAGAAACTATGAGACTTTGGCCCGGTGCTAGTAGGCTATTCTGTTATGTTGATAATAAAGATAGAGACTGGGAATGATTGCATATTTATAG
This sequence comes from Menidia menidia, assembly GCA_907169785.1. Lineage (NCBI taxonomy): Eukaryota > Metazoa > Chordata > Actinopteri > Atheriniformes > Atherinopsidae > Menidia > Menidia menidia. Next base: position 17,335,208 of record CAJRST010004446.1, on the reverse strand, counting down.
TTTTTTGCCACTTCTAATCAATCCAGACAGCGTGTGGAAACATCCAAACCTCCTCACAGTCGTAGACCAGCTAAGAACTGCAACAGCATTCAAAGTGAAAAGGCCAGGAAAAGAAGAGAGAGACAGAGACTTCTTTTGAAATTAAGAATTTATTACAAGTTTTAACCACAGGAGGAAAAAAAAAATGGACATGTTCTCCTCTTCTTTTTTTCAATGTAAAAATTCCATTTAAGATGATTTCATAACCACCCAATGGCTTTCAGAATATTAACACCTACAGTACTCCGGGTTGACCGGAAATCAACTCATTTGACGTAACTGAAAAAAGACTTGGCACAAACAAACAAAAAAAGCTATAGAAAAACAGAAAAATATGAATGTCTTTATATAAATATTTACTCAGAATGAAATATTACCTTAAAACTGTTTGGGAAAATTAAAAAAATAAATGTGACGAACTCACAATAAATAGGACTGGTTCCCAAAAACGTAAAAAGCTCATGGTGGTAATACTACACGGCGTAGCGGTGACTTAAAATATATGTACAGTTTGTAGAAATGGACACGCGCGCCCCTGTGAGCCCCCATGCTGAGCCAGAGTCAAACAGTGTAGTGCGATATCAGCTTCATAAACCACATCCTGCAAGCACGTTTTCTCAGGCACGGGTCTGATCCAGATCTTAAAAGTCGTCCTCAATAACGGCCAAAGGCATTTTCAGTGGCGTTTACGCCTAAATCCGCTCTACTGTGAAAGGTGAGGCTTGCTTTGACTTGTTCGAACATTGAGGTCGGCGTTATTCCCGAGCCGGGAAAATCAAAAAGTCGGTCCTTTGACCACAAACTTTGAGAACTTTACATTTCTGCTGACCATTTAACTCAACACGAGGCTGCACTGCCACTACGAATGGACTACGGGTGGAGGGGGGGGGGGCCCTAAAAGTGCAGAGAGGAGGCTAAAATATCCCAGATTAAGCAAGTGCCTATTAGCACTGCTCTCACTGTTGTGCTGTCAGAAAATCCGACCTGGAAAAAACATGAGACACAAACATGGGAGTGGTTAAAGCATTATGGAGAAAAAAATTGCTGGCTTGCATTTTTAACAGTTGTTGTTTCACAGCCCACTCTCAATTCCCAGATATACAAGGTTGCTTTTATCAGCATTACTGTTTTACCTCAGAAGCTGCTTTAGCCACGAATCTGGGTCTAAATCCACAAGTTGGAAGGTGGTTTAAAAAACATGTCATTACGGGTTTTAATGGTCAGCAGTAATGTATAGTCTGTGTAGAGAAAGTGGGGCAAAACATGAAAAACACAATCATGGATCCACTGGACAGAAGTCAGAGAATAGATATCATTTAGGATCCGCTGGACATTTGGATGTAAATGGAAGGAGAGCAAACGTCTGCTCGCATAGTCAGAATTTATAAGAGTAAGGATGGCTGCTCTCACAGAGTGAAGCTGTTAAAACGAGGGGCTTCCTCTGGCCGGGGGGGGGGATAAAACAAAGACCGACCGGTCTTTCTGTGGTGCGCCGATCCAAAGAAAAGCTCCGAACGTTTAGAGGCTGCTTCTCCCCTCACGCTGTCTGTGCCCGATTCGAGCTGCACGTCTGCGTTTATATATATGTATGTATGTGTGTGTGTATATATATATATATATATACAGTGGGGAAATAAGTATTTGACCCCTTGCTGATTTTGCAGGTTTGCCCACTTACAAAGAATGCAACGATCTATAACTTTAATCATATGTACATTCTAACAGTGAAAGACAGAATCCCAAAGAAAATTCCAGAAAATCACATCATATGAATTTATAAAAATTGATAACCATCTGATGAGGAAAAATAAGCATTCTTTGTAAGTGGGCAAACCTGCAAAATCAGCAAGGGGTCAAATACTTATTTCCCCCACTGTATATATATATATATATATATATACCCCCCTGTGGCCCTCTGGCCACTAACGTTGCATAGGGTAGGGACCACTTTCATCCCTTCCATCTCCATCTCAAATATAAAAGAGTAAGACCTAAGGCCAGAGCTTCATGCAAATCACAGATATGACGAAAAAGTGACCCCTAATTATAGTTAGAACAGTACTTCCAAAAGAAAGAATACTTTTGGAGCAGCCGACGTTCCTGTTCTGTTACACGAGGCACGTCTCAGCCAATGAAAATCAACAATAAAATCATTGCGTAACATTCAGCTTCTCTCACATGCTTTTACGGAAATAAATGAAAACAAACGAGCATCTAAGACATCCAGTGTGTGTAGAGCTGCTCTAAAAAAAAAAAAAGAGCTTTATTTGTGATTGAGGCTCTTGTTTTTTTTTTGTTTTTTTTTACGATAATATTTTTTTTTTTTTGCTCGTTTAAGGACTTCATTAGAAGCTTGCAAGCCAACTAGCTTTGAAAGAAGAAACTACATGCCAGGCTCTAGTGGTGTCACATCAATACGCAATTTATTTTTCATCATGGAAGGCCAAGTGTGAATAAAAACTTCAATGGAGATGGAAAGCACTGCTTCAATCTCAAGTCCGGAGAACCCGGACCCAATTAAAAATGGCCGCTCAGGGTGCTGGCCACCCTGAACATTAAACTCAAAAGGAAGAGGACAAATTTCCCAGTTGTGGGTGATTAATTTTTTGTGCTTTGGGACTGACAAAGGCACCCGTAACATGCTGATTGACCCTCACTACCGTCTTCCTCAAAGCCAAATTGCCTCCACTGTCATGTGCAACCGACACAGAAAAATACACGTTAAAAGCTGCAAAAAAACAAAAACAACAACGTTTGTGCCTAAAACATAAAATATATAATCAAATCTAAAGTGTGAGCTTTGAATGTAATTTAAAGTGCATTTACAGACATTGTAACTGACGTTTTCTTCAAAATCCAGTCCTTTGCCAACTTTTATCAACATTTAGGCAAAATTCAACTGTCACTCCACAACTTTTACACACAGAGGTTTCCAAAAGGTGAAGTATAAAAGATTTCCACATGCCCACGACTTTGCAAACCTTCAGCTGATTTTCATTTATTAAATATTTTTAAAAATTGCATTTTTTCTTAATGTAAATGTGAGGTTTCAAGGCAGGTTTCAAACTTCATACTTCACCTGTAAGTAACAATTTCCCCATTTATGGACGTTTAGCTTAAGGGTGGACAAAGGTTTGTTGTGCACTCTGTAAAAACACAGAACGAAATACTTCTTACATAAGTACTTCCACGGAAATCAAAACAGCTCTCCTTAAAGAGATACAACTCTAAGGCAGACTATGCTTCATTGAAAGTTTAAGCTTCTGCTTTATGGCAGATAATTGAAATGCCACGGACCGGACCTTTAAACGAATCCCCTCTGTCGTTCACAAAGACGCCGTCTGTGTAGTTTTTTGTTCCGATTGAATCTTAGCGACTCGCGGCAAACGTCTACGTTTTGTATTGGATATTTGGGGCTCTGCAGCTACGCTTGGGCCTCCTCTGAGAAGCCCGCAGCGTGGTCGTAATGACGTGCCGGCTGCCAGAATTGACACAGAGGGCGCGTTTCGACGGGGCTTTCTTTCTTCTACACTTAGGCGGCAAAAACTTTACATCCAGGTTTTTTTGAGCGTACCTATTTTCTGGATCGTCATCTTCTTCTGCTGCCCACGAGGGCCCAGACTGCTCATCATCGCCTGTAGAAACACCAATGATTAAATACCTTTTTTTTTGCATGAATAATAAAACACTGCTCTAAACAGTGTTTGCATGTGTCGTTCCAAGATGGTGGAACGACCTACCAAGCGCCACAAGAACAGCAGCGTCCCTGTCTGTTTTCAAGAAACTCTTGAAGACCCACCTCTTCAAAGAGCATCTCCTATCCTAACCCTAACCCGTACCTCTACCCCCCCCACAGCTCCTTCTGTAGCCCCTCTACCTCTATCTCTATCTCACCACTGACTCTGATCAGTGTTTCTGTTCTATAAAGTTTATTGTCATTGTGATGAGAAATGTAATATTGTGTCTACTCTGTAAGTCGCTTTGGATAAAAGCGTCTGCCAAATGCATAAACATAAACATAAACATGTAATTGGCAGAGAATAAGTATAAGGCTCTGTGACACTAATAAAGTTGATTTCATTTTAATTTCCTGGTAAGAAAAGAGAGAAAAATAAAAAATAAAATAAGAAAAATAAATAAATTTCCTGGTGAGAGCCACCGAGGAGGTCTGGACCCACTCACCTGATGATTGGTGGAAAGCGGCCACTCCCAGTGACGCCACGTTGTCCGTGATTGGCTTCATCTTCTGATCGCTCCCGTCGCTCCCGGACTCGTCGTCTCCCTCATCCTCGCTGGACGAGGAAGACGACTCCGAGGCCTCCTGGGGGGATTTCGTCTTAGCCTTCCCGGCCTGCATCCTCCTCTGCTTCCTGGCCACTCCCTCCTCCTCTCGTTTCACCATGTGGGGCTTGGCTATGGACCTGACCGTGCTCAGGTGCTGGATGGTCTGTTTGGCCTCCTGGTCGTCACTGGAGGAATCCGTCCCGCTTCCCGGCCGCGCCGCGGCTCCTCGGGCGCTGGACTCCGACTCGGAGGAGCGGTCCAGCATCTTGCGCTTCCTCCGCATCTTCTCCGGGGACATGGGGCTGGTCTTGGTGAGCCAGAAGAGGCATTTCTTGGCCACCTTGCTGGGCGACGAGGCCTCTCCTCCCTCCTCCTCCTCCTCCTCTTCCTCCTCTTCCTCCTCGTCGGAGCTCTGGGTGAGGGCGGCCCGCTCCAGCAGGGCGGCGGGGACCTCGTCTGAGTCCGAGTCGTCCCTGGCCCCGCCGGGGCTTCGCTCCTCGGGGTTGGCGGCCTCCTCGCCGCGGGGCGTCTCCTCCTCGGGGTCCGAGTCGCTGTCGCTGTCCCCCGCAGAGAGCGCCGTTTTGGCGATGACGTCGCTGGGCCGCCGCAGGGGCGTGGTCTTAACCCGGGGGGAGCGCCGGTTTCCCTGTTCCTCGTCCGGCGAAAGGAGCGCCATGGCAACGCCCTCGCCGTCCCCCTGAGGCTCCTCCTCTCTGGCTCCCTGCTTTCCCTTCGACTTCTTCTCCTTCTTCTGGGCGTCCTCCTCCGCCTTCGGGTCCTCGGGCGAGGGCTCCGTCTCCATGGCGACGGGCGTGAGTTTGACCACCAGCTTCTTGGTCATGTCCACCTGGCTCTCCGAGGGCTTCTGGCCCGCCGTTCCCGCCCCCGGCCCGGCCTCCAGGGCGCCCGGGTCCGCTTCCTTCCCCAGCAGGCGGCTGCTGCGCGGACCCCTGCCCTCGGCGTAGCCCTTCGAGTCGGAGTCGTTGTCTTCGAAGTGCTCGCCCGCCAGCTTCTGCAGGCGGCTCATGCTCCGGGCGTCGGAGAGCTGCAGATCCACGTCCGACTCCGTCAAAAGAGCGTCGAAGTCGCTGTTCAGGATTTTCTCCCAATTCCCCGACAGGTCCAAGTCACTGAACTCCTCCTTCAGGCTGTCCTCCAGAGCCGAGAGGGACTTCCTCAAGCCTTTGACCACGGCCATGAAAGAGTTCAAATAGAGGGCCCGGACGCTCTCCGCCCGCTTGTTCGCCGTCACGCCGTCGATGAAGCTGAGGAACGTTTGATTGAGAGCGTTGGTGGAGTCCACCAGGTGTTTGGCCTTTTTGGTGACGTCCTTGGAGACCTGCAGGGTGTTGTAGTTGAAGACCACGTTCCCGTCCATGCCGGTGTGGTCCCACTTGTCCAGGGGGATGTTCTGCGGGGAGTGCGGCAGCATGCGGTAGAGCTCCGCCTTCCCCGGCTCCGCCCGGTTCCTCCTCCGCTGCTGGTGGTGCCACAGCCGCTCGATGTTCTCCAGGACGCCGTCGCACGCCACCACCAGGTCGAAGAGCGGCTCGGGGCTGCACACGTAGCAGTACCACTTGCTCTCCAGGATGCCGGACAGCTCCTTCCTGCCCAGGTTTCGCAGGATGCACTTCTTGCAGAAGGCGTTGCTGCAGAAGTCGCAACAGATGAGGTTCCCTCCCTCCGCGCACCATCTGTGGGAGGGAGATTTAGTTTTTCGTGATAGCGTTTGAGCATTTTGATCGGTTAAAAAATAATTTAGTGAGGAAATCCGACCTGCACTGCTCGTCCATTCCGTCTCCGTCTTTGCTGATGTCATCACTCGAGTAATATTTGTAGCAGGCCTAACAGACACAAACAGTTCAGGAACATTTTAATTGAAGTGGTCCATAAAAATACAAGTTTGTTTCTCCTCAAATCTCTAGGAGTTACTTCCATCTTCCTCTATACTCTGCCTCACAACTACAGATTACATCATCGTGCTGTATCTTTGTTATTGTTCCTTGAAGGTTTTCAATACATTTGCATGCTTTAATGTACAAAATCCTTATTGTCTCTGGTTTAATTTGCTGCAGAACTCTTTAACCACGTCTGAAGTGAACTGTGTGTTTTTAAAACCCCCAGTCATAAAGAAAAATCCCCATTTCAGGACCCAGTTCAGTGAAAATGAAAACAATAAAACGTTTCTGGCACTGATTCTTTACCAGATCTGCTTCGGTGGTCCTACAAAAGAAAACCACGTTTGGGCCGATTCACCCATCTGACATATACAGCTTTAAAACTGTTGTTTACTTTTAAATCTAATCAAATTGTGGAACAGCTTACCCATCGCTCTGCTCCGGGAGCTGAACAATTCAAATCTTTGTCAACTCTTTTTCTTAGCCTTCCTCTAAAATTGAGCTATGTGATGTTATCAGCATGTTGCCAGTAGGAATCTTTGCTTATGTTCTGCATGTTTTTGGTGACACATAATGGTCAACCTTGGTTATTTAACATACTTTTCACTAACCTGACAGCAGCTGAACAGTTTTGTCTACTTTAAAAATCACCAGTACTTTTTCAAAACTATTTGTGAGGCCAAATAAGCTTCTTACATCTGAAATATATGAAAATCCTGCATTATCAGTTAATGGAAAGAAGCACAGACTTATCTTGATATCTGGTTATCTTTTTCTGAGCTTGTTCTTAAATAAAAAAACTGTCTTCTTGGTTTTCCGTGCTATAATGACATGTTTGTATTCTAACAGACACGAAGCCACAACAGGAAAGAAGCGAATCGATGTTAAAAAACCAACGATTAGTAACATATCAAACGGCACAAGCTTTTCTAAACTCCGGATTTATTGGTTTTCATACCAACACTCGAACTCACCTTGCAGATAAGCACTTTCAGGACCGGGTGCCGATAAAGGGAATCTTTGCGGAAGTGGTTGACCTGTCGGCCACATGAAGTGCAGCACACGATTCCCACGTGTTCGTGTCCTGGGAAACACAAATCAGTCATTACGGACAACAAGGAAACCGACGCACGGTCAGGAATCGGTTAAGATTTTCACGGCTGTAAATCACCTCCACGCCGCTTTGAAAATTCTTTCCGGAGCACGTTTGGTTTCCTGGTGCGAAACTCTGGACCCCTGAAGTCGTCTCTGCCATTGTCAGCTGCTTCAGGTCTGACCAGCACTGTGCCTGTGGGAACAAAAAACATTCAATGTAACGCAGTTTATCTTTAATATTCCCATTCAATGAGAAATTATAAGCCTAAGTGAAGGGCAGAGCAGATCCATTATGACTTAACGGTGTCTACTACCAACACTTTTATGCATCAAGTCCAAAAGAAACACATAAAGCTATTTCAGAACTAAAAGTTCAAAGACAATTCAAAACATTAAACCAAATCTTATGGTTTTAAAAAACAGACACCAGTCAAATATTATCATATTTGCCATCTTTTTCCTAGAATGAAGAGAAACGGTAAACCTTGTACCTTTTAGGGTACAGGGGAAAGAAATGAACAGCTTTTTTATACCGACCTTTAGGCAAGCTGGTGACGTCAAGATGACCATTTGCATTTACATGTAAATCCAGGTCTTCACTTGCATTAGACTCTCCAGATTCATCCAGTCCGGAGTGCTTCATGACAACTGAAGGTTTTCTGCGACATTTGAAAAAGGGGGAAAAAAAGTTCAGTATGAACATATGCCTGAACAATAAAGAGAGATAACAAAATGACAAAGACCTATGGGCTAGAACAGAAACTTAGTGTTAAATCTGGAGATAAATCTAGTGGTATCTTTGATTAATTGGCATAAACTGTGAACTCACCTCCTTGAACCTCTCGTGTCCAAACCTGCCTGTAAAACAAGACGGTATATTTGTTTATTTCTGAAGGCCAATTTATGTTTACCACATTTACAAATGGTTCCACATTTTGAGGGGAAGACAGCATTAGTAATGCACCAGGGTGGAAAACAGAGTTTTATAAATCCTGTGAAAAATAATTAAAATAACTGAATGATAAGGACCTCCACCACCCCAGATAAAGAAACATTTTCCATAGAACAATGTAACAATGTAAAAGAAGAGTACAATCTGCCTGTTTAGTATTTCTCTACCAGTGTCATGTGTACTCTGTTTGCATGGGTGAGTCCTGATATATGTTCATCCTTTTGTACACTATCCCACACAGTTATCCCATCATGAAACAGTTAACAACTAAAACAACAAGTTTAGAAAAAGTAGCATCCATTTATTTACCTCTGTCAGGGTATGGCCTGCTGACCTTCCCACAGAGCAGGTCCTGTTTGTCTGGCCTGTGAAGAGGTGATAAATGTATCTCCTTACATTTAATAACTACAGATGTTATAAAGTTTTCCAATGGTACGGATAAATGTAATGGATGTACCATCGGTTTGCTCAGATGTCGGTGCACCGTTGCTGTCTTCAACGTTGGAATGCGCCAAATACTCATGAAGCTTGTTGACCAAAACATTTAGCTTGCTTGAGGTGCTGCAGTCAAGAGAAAACAATGATGCTTATTGGTTAAAAGGTTATGAATTTAGTTTAACACAACTGTATTAGTAAAGTATGAAACTTTGCTCGAGTAAATTTGGGAAATTTCAGGAAAGAAACTATCAACTATGTCATCAAGTCATTCAAAAACTAATAGCTGAACTTTTTCAAAGCTCTATCTGGTTCCATATCTGGCATCAAGGTTATTTTTTCAGATTCATAAAAACATAATGAATATAGAACATGCAGATTTGTGAGTGCACAGAACCCCGAACCTTTAGTATGTAAGTAATGTTCTCTGAAGAGCAAAGAAAATTAATATTTAACATCTACAATGTCAGGCCAAATAAATAACTAACAGACACACTAATACTTCACTAGAGCACTTCATTGGAGCATTGCAAAGATTAATTGTGCCTTTGTTTCCATTACAATTACATAATTCATTTGCATCTAGAGTTACATTCATCTGTCATTATTATATTTCTTTTTCTGTCACAAACACCTAGTGTGTGGCAGGAAAAAAATAAGTGGTTCTTTAGAGCTTCATGTTAATAAAACACTATCTACAAAAAGATGGTCTTGCTTCTCTTTTTTCATTTTTTTATTTTATTTGCTGCGCTTTTTTTTACAGTGACAATTAAAAGAATTCTGATTCCTGAACCTCACATTCACTATTTCAACTTAATGAATCCCTCAACTGTCATCAGAGCGAATGAAAAAATGCTAGATGATTTGTTTATTTAAATCGAGGTGGTTACCCTGTTTGCACTTACCAGAACAATTTGCATTAAACAACTTTTAAGAGGACTTTTTCATTACTGTGCTGGGAGTGGTGAACTGGGATGTACGTCATTTGAATCGTAAATCAACCAGATAAGCTAAAAAGATGGAGTAGTTCTACTTTATCAAATCTATCTGCACTCTCTTGCTTTAAATGCAAAAAAACATGCATGTAAATCCCAAAGATCATTGAGGGAATCCTGGTGTTAAGTTAAGTCTGGGTTGAGTCATGGGGATGTTGTAGTCATCATCTAATTGACCAACGTAATTGGGGATGTACATTTTGAAAACAACAAACAACTTAGATCAAAATGACAATGGGATGATGGGAATTGTTTAATAAAACTGGCTGTACATGATAGACTGACAGATAAGTGAATGTTTTTATGTGATAAATGATTCAATATTATGCTTTATTCAGCCCAATATATGTATATGTATACTGAATAAAGCAGCCAATGCTCCTTAGATGCCATAATCCATTTCCCCCATGCTTTTTTCCAAGAGTATAAACAATGCTGACACTATAATGTTATGATTTCTTACGAGAAAACCTCTGTTAGCTTAGCTCTTAGCTGATTCAGCTAGCAATTCGCTATGCTACGCTATGCTAGCTCAGCGCTGGAAATAACGGCGGAAAAACGCATTTCAAGTCCAAAATCTTACCTTATTGAAGACATCTTGCAAGGCAGACAGGTAACCGAATTATTTACGTTTTAAGCTCTCATTATTATTAAATAATATTATCTAAACATGGCGCTGAATAGCAAAGAAACGTAGCAACAGAGAAAAAAACTGACAACAAGTGAATACAACTCTTGCTCTGGTTAATTGTTTTACGCGCTGGAAATTTTGCTTGCTAACGTGATTTAGCGCCACCTGCTGTTCTGGAGGGCGAATCTACTTTGATAAACCCACACAAACCGCACTAAAACGCACACATATATATTTATTTGAAAGTATCTCTTACAAACCTCCTATAGTGCTTTACCCATTTTGGTATTTACATGGGCGTGGCCTGTATCTAACACACAAAAACATGTTATTGGATCCTTGTAGAGCAAGGCACACTTCTCAATTGATTTTATTATTAATTGAAAGTAGTTTCTGTTATGTCAGCCCCACATTATTTTTTGCAAATGTATTGCTCACATCAGGCCTTTTACAAACAGGAAACACTGAACTTGTGAGCTACTCCCCAAGCAAATGTCTTTAATGGTCTATGGATATCTATTATTTAAAATCCAGACCCTGAAAGGACTTTTACTTGCAAATGTGATTAAATTATGTTCATGTTTGCTTCATATCTGTAGAGCCTAGTTAGAGCCAGCAGCTCACATATCCCAATAGATTTTACGCAAATTATGGAGGGGACAGAAGAGAACATCAAGACCCATTTTTATTTTATTTTTGATGTAAAGCAAAAAAAAGGAGGAGTCTGCCATGTAAAGAAGCTGATATATGCCTATAACTATACAATCTTCTGCATGATTTAGGGCACATATTGGTGAAAACATCAGATTGTTTATGTCCTGTTTATGTCCTTTTTTGCCCAAGGAATGAAGTCCCATTTTGGGGGGGAACAGATTGAAATTGTACTGATTTTATATATGGTTTAGAAATAAATGTTAAATCAAACCAGCACAAGAATGATTTTTTTTTAGTTAAAGTATGAAAGACATTCTTTCTCTTTTTACATATAAACAAAAAGTGGCTGAAATTTATTCTTAAAGTACTCTTAAATATCATAATAATTTTCAACGAAGTTATCAAAATTTCCTATTTGATAACTATATATTATCTGTTGATAGAAACCCTCATGCTATTATCTATTGATAATAATAATTGATAATATATTCTGGTGACACAAAAGGAAAAATATTTAACTCGTGCCCACTACTTAATATTAATTTCGTGTGTACGAGTTATATATTTTTTCCTTCTTATGTCACCAGACGGGCTCCGTAGTTTAAAAACATTCTCATTCTCTCATTTACTTATTATTTTTTTATATTATGAGGCATCATCGACCTCCCATTGGCCACGCCTAGCCGTGACGTCACCGCATGGGCGTGGCCAACATTCCTGATGTCTACTTTTGTCCCTACGTGGAGGAGGCTGGACTCAAAAGTGGACGCTGTCTGGATTTTTAGGCGCACCGACAGTAAGTACCAAATTTCCTGGCAACTTCTTGACCGACTACTCCCCGACAGCCCGTCTTAAATGTCCACTTTAAAAAAAATAAATTATCGAAACGGGTTAAAGTGGCTGACTCCTTTCTCTCGGAGGGAGGCAGCCTTCATCCTCTTTTCCCGGAGCACACGGGCAGTTTCCTGCCAGTAAAACTTGCGTGTCTGTCGCTAGCCGGCTAGCTTTAGCCTCCATCTCCTCACTGTCTGCTCATAAGCGCTGAAATGGTTACGAGTCCGCTCAGTCTGAGTTGTTTAGCTGCGAGTTTTAGGGATAAAACCCCAACACAAAACAAAGGAATTGACTTTAAAGTGAGCTTTAGGGCTTCTATTGTTGTTCAGCTTTGTGTCTGGAAAAGAATGACAAAGACTTTGTTTTGTTTTTTGGTTCGCTTTTCCAAAAAAATGGGTTCATATTTGGGGGAAATACCTAAGTATGTTGGACTGAAGTCGTATAGGTGGAGCCTGTATTTTTTATTTTTTTTATTTTTTTTGCTTGTTTGTATTTTTTAAAGATCTTTCCTGGTGCTTGAGCAGATGCTATTTGTAATAAATCATTAGTATGTTTCCCCCTCTGATAGAACAGGTTGTTTTACACGTTGACCCCTGTTTTGTAGCTAGTAGATGTGTAACATTAAGTTGGATAAATCCCCCCCCTCCCACCCCTCCTTCTGTGGCACACTTCTTTTCAAAGCTGGATTTCCCAAACTGTGAGGAAGTCGCCTCTCCTCCTGGATTAATACGATCTTGTTGGGGATGATTTAGACAACCCCGTATAACAAGAAATGGTCCTCTTGTTTACGGCGCTGAGCTCTTTGCCAGATTTTTCCTGGACTCCATCTGGGGCTGCAGCTCTCTGACATCTGGGATCCCAATTGTGGACTAGTGTTCGAACCGGGTTTGAAAAAACAAGAGAAACCCGCATCATAACTGGGAAAATATTATGATCTGGAACAAGAAGTGTGTTATGAAAACAGGCAGGAGCTGATTCCAGGCCGTCCTGCTTTAGGTTTTTCTTTTTTTATAAGGACTCTTAAGCAGATTATGTAGACATTTAACTCTCCAAGACAACAGCAGATATCTGTGTTTTTCTTTTTCTCCCCTTTTTTAACCATGTAAGAGCTAAAGCTATAGAGCTGCCTCGTCATTGGCTCAGTGTCCAGGTGTGAGAGTTTGTGTATTTCGGCTGAAGGGAGATGTGAGAGGAGCAGAGCAGCTATTGCCGGTGGCGTGTTTGATGTTATCACTCTAAGTCAAACCAGACAGTCAGGAAAGAGAGCGGTTAGTTTCCACCCCGGCTCGCACCTGAACAGGTTCCCCCTCTTCCTGCACCAGCAGGACTTTAAACAGGTGCCCTCACCTGTTACGCAACTCGGTGATCAACCTACAGCTGTCTGTGACTGTTTTGTTTCTAAACCTAAACCTTTAAAATCTGTATTATTCATTGTGAATTGACATTTCTGATCCACTCTTGTTTTGGGCCTAACAATCCTCCACATAGTGACGTCACAAGGACAGTTTTTATAACCTGAAAACTTTGCTGAGTCGTGTCTGAGTGGGCGTCAGATCCTGTAAATTCAAAACAGTTTGGCAGTTTTAGGGTTAACACTTTCCGGGGTCTGATCCCAGCTGTCCTGGACAGAAAACGCTGAAGGCCTCTCTCTCTCTGTGTCTCTGGAGTCACGCGGGGCTGAAGGACGTGTTTGACGAAGCTTTTGTTGAGTCACGGCAAACGGCCGCAGGTGTGGCCGCTCACCTGTGGCGGAAACGGGCCGCCTGATTCAGCAACACCTCCGCGACCCGTCCAATCACATTCCTAAGCGGCCGTTTGGATGCCTCTCTGTTGTGTACACACCTTTTCTCTTTTCCCTCTTAGTTATTTACAACCGAATGCCTTTCAAAGCGAAGGCTGTTGAGATTGAGACAATCTCAATGGACTGTTCCATTTAAAAACGACAATAGACCAAATGCTTCAGACCAGCAAAACCCAGGTGTGAGCGTCATGTTGTGTTGCGTAACCCCCTCCCCCCCCCCCCCCCCTCACCTGTCAGTGGGCCCGTGCTTATCTTTTCCAGCCCGGAGAGGAAGCGGGAGCCCTGTCGGTGACTCAGGTCTGCAGAACATCTGCAGCCCGGCGCGTTGGGCGTGTGCACACGAGCCCCACCACACTTTTGGGACGGGCGCCCGCTCTATTTTCGCGGGCCTCACATTTCCCATTTCCCCACGAACTCCGTTCGGGGGGCGGGGTGAGTCGGGTGCTCCGCCATCTGGGAGTAGCCCTTACTTTTTAATTGGCTCCATCAAAGTCCATCAAAGGCGATTGTAAACGGCACCCATGGGCTGTTTTTTTAACCCGACCGGGCCTGAAAGGCATGGAGGGGGGGGGGTGAGTTTCTGGAACATCTCCAGGAGACGGAAGAATTTAAGTTAGCGTAACGTGACCCAAACGGCTGAAAACAAGCAGACATGTTGTTGTTTTTTCTGCAGTTTATGAAAGAAAAACCCAAATCTTGTCTTATAGGAATCCTCTCTACAGTGTGTGTGTGTGTGTGTGAATCCATTTTAGGAAGGCCCCTATCATCTGGGGGGGGCTTCTCATGTGCCCCCCAAATCCGACAGACACGCTTTAGGCCGTTTATGAGGCCGCTGCTGTTTTCCAAAAGCAGCGTCCAGCTGTCAAAGAGAGCAACTGTCCGTGGGGCTTTACAAACCCCCTATTCTTCTGTGCCAGCTCACATTTGCCCGTCTCCATCTGTGCCCTCGCTCCGTGTACTTAACCCCTCGTCTGTTTCCACCCGGCCTTTGGGAGGGCGTGACCACTGGCAGTGAGGTAATGTTTGTCGGGCCCGACTTCAGCCGCCACATCTCGCCTCCTCCGGGACAAAAGTTAAATTTAGCCTCGCTGGAATCGTCATTTTCCTAATCGGTCGGTCGGGGGTTCGGCCTGCCCTGATTTCGCTCCTTTTTAGAAGGAAAAAAAACAGGCAGCTCTGGTTCACAACGCAGCTTTTAAAGTGAGCTCTTGTTTGGTTTTGGATGATTAAAGTTGTGTCGTTGCCGTTTGGAGTTTGGTGAAACGCCCGCTTTCTGATTATTCAGAAGGAGGGTGTTTTTTTTTATCCGCTCCTTTGTTTTGTCTGGATGAACAGCTTTTATAGGAACTGAGTCACACCTCTGGCAGCTCACGGCTGCCGGTGAATCATCGTAACGGCTATTATTAGTTTAATTCATTATAGAGGGATGCACAGCGGCAGGACTTTGTCCGTTTTCACAAAGAAAATTGACTTCATAAAATTACCACCTCCATTAATTTGATTGTGATCCATTTGACTGATTGTAAATTTAACTGTTTCCATGTAACAAAGTCTATGAAAAAATGTCTGATCAGAACTCTTTGCTTTAAAACTTTTTCATTTTGGAAAATCCTCAAAACCTTGCTTTGTATCTGGAGAGGAATGCCATCATACCAGTCTGGCCTCGCGCACAAGGCCCCGCTCACCTCTGAGGGAGCGAAGCCCGATCCGTTCAGGCCGCACGCATTCCTCCACCACTACCGAGGGGGAAGTACGAACTGAGCGAAATTCCTTATTTTCAGCCATCTCTAGACGGTCGCTCGGTCTCAGAGGAGGTCGGGAAAACTTTGCTGTTTAGGAAAGCAACCAGTTCTGTGGTCTGACTGTGGCCTTCCACAAATCGTCTCTGTCGAATGAAGCTTTTGATAGAGAAAGAAAAGGATAAAAGCTGGAAGCGGGGACTTTTAGAAGGCCTAGGCTGAGGTAGAGATCCCATCCGGCTGCTCTGGTGGAAGTTCCTCCAGCTGTTTTGCTACAGAATGGGCTCGTTGTCATACAATGGAGCTAACAGGAAATAGTTCCGATTAGGGGAAAGAAAAGTGCTCGGAACAGGAAGAGGGTTAAAGCGAACGGTTTGGGCGATCCGTCGGACCGAGGTTTGGTCGGAAGGCCTGCAAACATTAAGGTACCACTCTTAAAACTTGACAGTTTACTCAGATCTGGGCCTGAAGCTGCTGGAGGCCACAGCCGTGGATGATCTGAGGAGACTTAAGACGAAGTTCGACAGGCTCTCTGTGATGGTTTATCTGGACTCTGCTCTCTCCACAGTCACTCCTTCCTCGGACTGACCACACCAGGGTCAAGCACAGAAAAATGTCTGGAAAAATAACAAAAGAGGAGGAGGAGGAGATGAGGGAGACCTTTGGGAAAATTGGTGAGTAAAAGCCGTATCAAGATAAAATAAGAGGGAAAATTTGACGAAACGTGATACATGATAATTAGATGTTTGTGTCGCTGAGTTTGCAGATTTTCAAGCAAATTATTTTATAATTTCTGCTCAGATCTGGACGGTGACGGACACATCTGCGACTACGAACTCAGCGAGCTCCTCAAAGAGGCCGGCCACGCCTTGCCGGGCTACATGGTTCGGGAGATCCTCCAGAAACTCGACCGCAACAAGGACAACAAGATCAGCTTCGACGAGTTTCTATCGGTACGTCGGGCAAAGCCCTCCGAAACCCCGTTTCTCTGGCCCAAACCTCTCCGCCCTCTGAGGCGGACCTCTATGCAAAGCGAGCCCCAGCAGCCTCACGAGCGACACGGGCCAAAATACCTCTGGAAACCACACACACCAACACACACACACACACACACAGGCTCACCAGCATGCAGAGGAATGTGGAAGTTAGGTCAGCAAAGTGGAGGGAGTTCCAGCTTTTCTTGTCCGAAGGGATGAAGGAGGGGTCATTCAGGATGGTGCCATTTAATAGAGGCGTGCCTCCTGAGTCAGAACCTGGGGATAAAGATCGCTTACCTTAAAAGGACTGGAGTTTTGTACCATAATCCAAAAGATACATACATACATACATACATACATACATACATACAT
>CAJRST010004446.1:17259945-17318492 GCA_907169785.1 Menidia menidia | reverse complement strand
ACATACATACATACATACATACATACATACATACATACATACATACACATATATATATATATACACATACACATACATACATCTTTTTAAGTCTTTGGATCTAAGATTTTCACTATTAAACGGGTTAAAGGGGAATAGAATAAACCCACTTTGATAGCATGTGTTAACCCCGTGACCCTGGTTAAATCCATGGTGATGCCCTCCTTACCCCCCCCCCAACCCCGTTACTAAGTGCAAAACAGTTCTCTTTCTTATTTTTCCTGCTGAATTGGCAGAGCTTAATCATCACAAGGCCATGACGGTCTTGAAGTTGTGATTTTTTTTATTTTTAGTTTCCACTCTGAGTGCTTAATAAAGTGCCGGGAGGCCTCCTCCGGCCCCGTGTGGGTCTGCGGTGCAGTGCCCGGCTGAATGGCTCATTGTGGGCACAACAACGCCGCCGGGGCTGAGGTCACTGATGGAGCGCCGATAACTTCAGCGGCAGGAAGTTTCAGACACGCTAACACACAATGCACATTATCAGAGGCCCTCACATGGTGATAAGAGTCCCGGCCCCCTGAGACCGGTTTCATGTGGGGTTGGTACCGGACGGCAGCTGCCTGCTGAGGTTTAACTCTTAACTTTGACCCCCCGCCCCCGTAATAACCCCCTAATACTCGGGTTACGCGTGGAGTTGGTGTTTTGTTGTCATGAGATCACCGTGGCGAAGCGACCTCGACCGCCAGGCGTTCGCCAGAGCCCCGAGGCAGAGAAGATAAAAGAGGCTCGCCGAGGCCTTTGTGCAGAAGTATGAAGATAACACCGGGGAAAAAATGCTATCTGCGATTTATCTGTTGATGGTTTTCGCGATTCAGGAGAACATTTTTGAGCAGGAGTGAGGTCGGGGCTCAGAGGGTGACTGAGTTTAGACAGCAGCAGTTCAGGTTGATCCACAGTGGTGTTCTTATGATGTGGAAATCTAACCTAACTGTATCTGGGGCTGGTTGACACAATAAGAATCTGAAGTTTAAACCATTGGTTGTTGATCTGCTTATAACGGCATCAACAACGGTGATACAGATCCAGGTGAGGTGAGGTCTGCTGTGATAAAGCCTCCAGTCTGCCATCTTTGTTTCATTTACCGAAAACAGACCTTCTGCCCAAGTGTGGAACAAAATGCATGAAAGCAAAGAGTTTTGCAGCTCAGCTCAGCTCAGTGCGGCTTCATGTCCGTAATCACAAACACAGCCAAAGGACAAAGGACACCAACATGAACAGGAAATGGAAATAATAACATGAAAAAGTCAATCGAAGCCAGAATGAAAATGGAAACAGAGTGGTAAAAAAACAAACAAACTCAGATATATTGATTAGATATTGACTGTTTCAGAGGGTTTTAAAATCGGACTGTGTCTGTTTTTCTACAAACTGGCTGAGCGGGTTTGCTATAAAAAGGCAGAGACAGATGCATTTGATAGATCCGATTAACACTCACTTACAATCATCAAACTGTCCGCTTACTCCAACCTGCGGTTTGGACGCGCTCCACCAGGATAAAGTTAGAACAAAACTCCCCGTAATGTGTCACACAGTAGATTTATTTAAATATGAAGCAGAACTGCAAAGGACAAGGAAATGCCACAGCGAGGGTGGCAACGGAGCAAAAGGAGAACCAGCTTTTGTTTTCTCCTGAAGGGGAACAAAATTGGTTATTTTTCTAACTGAAAAAGATTGAACTTCCTAGAAAATTTGTATTAAAGCTTCAGATAGAGCAGAAACTAAAGATTGTATTGTTATCTGCTCGAAAAAGCGATAATGTGAGGTCACAATTAGGGTAATAGAAGCACAGTTTACTGTTTTAAACAGAACAACTAAACTGTTGAATGAATCTCTACTTTTTTTTGTGTCTTTTAGATTGTAAAAGAGCTGAAGGGCACTCAAATAGCAAAAACCTTCCGCAAGGCCATCAACAGAAAAGAAGGCATCCTGGCCATCGGTGGGACGTCTGAGCTGTCGAGCGAAGGCACACAGCACTCGTTCTCCGGTACGTGACTGATAGTGTTTGTTTACTGTTGACTTTGTACCCTCTGCAGGTCGATTATAGATGAACAAACCCACCGTGGGCGTCAGTAGAAGCTGTGATGTGACTGTTCTCTGCTTTTAACCGCTGTGTTTGTTCGTCCTTAAAGAGGAGGAGCGGTACGCGTTTGTAAACTGGATCAACACAGCTCTGGAAAAAGATCCCGACTGCCAGCATGTCCTGCCCATGGATCCCAACACAGACTCTCTGTTCACATCCGTGGGAGACGGTATAGTGCTCTGGTGAGTGTTTCTGGTCCACACCCTCTCCCATAATAACGTCTGAAATAAAGGGACCGATCCAATATGCGGTTACATTTTAACTGGGGGAAAAAAAGCAAAATATGAGCCTGTCTTTGGGAGGATGCTGCATTTTTAAAGGAACACATTGGGAAATAACTATCCTTTGGTCCAAATATATCCAGATTTTTCTTCAGTTACCAGCATTATCCGAAAGAAAGGAGGACTTTAACAAGCTAAATTGCCAAACCAGAGTAGCAGGATCATTTTCAGATCAAGCAAAAGCTTCTTAACATAAAAGATGGAGTTGTCCTATTTGTTATAACATTATAGCAAATTTATAACAATTATTAGATTTGTGGGAAGGTGGAGGACAGAGAAAGTAAGCGCCTAGCGGATGTTAGATTTAACATCATTTGTTGATACAATGCTGTTAGATTATTAAGTAGAAATGATTTTTATTTTATTTTTTAAGGATGAGAAAGTGGCGGATTAAAGCTCTTTTGCATCCAGTAGAACGCCCCTAAAGTAGACGAGGCCGATGTGGAACATTCACTGTTTGCCTCAATTGGCCCACATGACGACGAATTTTGTTTGTTTTCAGCAAAATGATCAACCTGTCGGTGCCAGACACCATCGACGAGCGGACCATCAATAAGAAGAAGCTGACGCCATTCACAATACAGGTCTGTCTAAGTCCTGTTTACTTTTTTTTCTCATTTGCCCCGTTTCTTCTTTATACGACAGCGTCTCATCCTGTTCTCACCGTTCGCAGGAGAACCTGAACTTGGCCCTGAACTCGGCCTCCGCCATCGGCTGCCACGTGGTCAACATCGGCGCTCTGGACCTGAAGGAGGGGAAGCCCCACCTGGTGCTGGGCCTGCTGTGGCAGATCATAAAGATCGGCCTGTTTGCGGACATCGAGCTCAGCAGAAATGAAGGTACCAGCCGATGGCTGTGGCCTGATGTGCTCGGGGAGCTTAACCGGTCATTAACTCATTGACTGCCAGCCATTTTCAGAACAGAGAGTCCCATACTGCCAGAGTTTTTTGAGCATTTTGACTGATTTTTCAAGAGCCACAGAATAGTTTGTGCTATGACTATGTAAACACCGAACACACCAAAAGAAAGAGTAGACTCTCTTCTTTCATCAGGAAAAAAAAATTAGTTTCTACCTAATTCCGTTCTTCCTCGACGTGCGTCTCACTGGCGCCATTTCTCGCATAGCGAACCATTGCGTTTTTTACAATCTATGCTCATCTCCCATCAAAAGTGGCACAGCTACCTAGAGGGTAAATTTGTTAGTACAAACTCTGTCTAGAAGCCGATATTTACGGACAAGCTTTAGCAGACCGTCCCCCAGCAACTCGCGTTGAAAAACATAAATAACGTCTATAGACGTCTTTGGCAGCGAATGAGTTAACACCCCCCTCCCCTCCCCTCCACAGCGCTGGCGGCTTTGCTGAGAGACGGGGAAACCCTGGAGGACCTGATGAAGCTCTCCCCAGAAGAGCTGCTGCTACGCTGGGCTAACTTTCACCTGGAAAACGCCGGCTGGCAGAAGATCAACAACTTCAGCTCAGACATCAAGGTGGGCGGTGGATCCGGGACGCGATTATGGAAATCCACTGTGAACTTTACAGACGAAACCCCGTGGGCTGACTAAACTCAGCCCTTGGTTGTTTATTTCTCCGCACCTGACCAGTAACTAAGCACACCAACACAGCGTCTGTCAGCAGGTAGTGCATGTTTATGTTTGCACAACCCCGACCTGAACGTCTCCACGGCAGCAAAAGATGGAGACGAGTGGGCAGAAAGGGCCTAACCTGGCTTTTACTGAGGAAGTTCAGACGAATAAAAGTGCTCACTGCGTCCGATTAGTGGTGTTTGTTGGCTCCATCTCATAAATCTAACAGACAGCCATATATATAAGTAGTTATTACACCCATCTGTAAGCTTTTTTTTTTTACTTTTCGCCACAGAGAAATCAGCTGATGGCTCGTCTTTTGCTCTTTCTGATATAAACACTGACCCTTCGTTTTTGTGTCTCTCTATGATAATATTTCAAATGGCTTGTTTTGTGTGTGATTTCAGTTAATCAGATCAGTGTTAATTACAGAACGGATGATGGTTGATTTGATTGTTTTCCTTTTTTTTTTTCTTTTCTTGTTTGCTTTCATTCCCAGGACTCCAGGGCTTATTTCCACCTCCTGAACCAGATTTCTCCCAAAGGCACAGAGGAGGATCAGCCACGCATCGACATCAACATGGCCGGCTTCGCTGTGAGTACCAAGCAGCAGACCACCGCCTGGTAACAGCTGCAAACGGCTGCCCCTGACCCCCCCCATCCCTTCCGTGCGTGTGTTGGTCAGGAAAAGGATGATATGAAGAGGGCGGAGGCCATGCTGCAACAGGCCGACCGGCTCGGCTGCCGGCAGTTCGTCACCCCCGCCGACGTGGTCAGCGGGAACCCCAAACTCAACCTGGCCTTCGTGGCCAACCTGTTCAACAAATACCCCGCGCTCACCAAACCTGAGAACGAGGACATCGACTGGGGGCTGTTGGAGGGTGGGTGTTTTACCTTAAAACGCACAATAGCTACAGTTGGGGGAAATAAGTATTTAACCCCTTGCTGATTTTGCAGGTTTGCCCACTTACAAAGAATGCTTATTTTTCCTCTTTAGATGGTTATCAATTTTATAAATTCATATGATGTGATTTTCTGGAATTTTCTTTGAGATTCTGTCTTTCACTGTTAAATGGTACATATGATTAAAGTTATAGATCGTTGCATTCTTTGTAAGTGGGCAAACCTGCAAAATCAGCAAGGGGTCAAATACTTATTTCCCCCCACTGTAGCTTATTTTAGCACCTCAGCAAAGGACCGATGAGCTCGTTTAAAAAGTCTCCTGAATCCTGTTATCTTTTCCCGATAAGGTGAGACGAGGGAAGAGAGGACATTCAGAAACTGGATGAATTCTCTGGGAGTGAACCCTCACGTGAATCACCTGTACGGGTACGTACCAGCAGGGTCACACTTTAGCTCCAAACCAGATAATAAATAATGGGAGCCAAAGAAAAAAAAAAAATTGGTAATTGCTGCTGTGATAAAGTGTTTTGTATCAAATTGAGAACAATGTTCTGCATTCTCCAGGGACCTGCAGGATGCCCTGGTCATCCTCCAGCTGTACGAGAAGATTAAAGTTCCCGTCGACTGGAACAACAAGGTCAACAAGCCTCCGTATCCTAAACTGGGAACCAACATGAAAAAGGTAGATCGAGCTCCTTTTTTAGGATTCTCATCCCAGAAAATTCTATTCGATTTGTTGGACAGTTTGTGTTTTGTTCACTCAGTTGGAGAACTGTAACTACGCGGTGGACCTGGGCAAGTCGGCCAAGTTCTCCCTGGTTGGCATCGGCGGGCAGGACCTGAACGATGGCAACGCCACCCTGACCCTCGCACTGGTCTGGCAGCTGATGAGGAGGTGACCCCCCCCCCCCCAACACACACACACACACACACACACAACACAGACACTTAACTCATTGACTGCCAGCCATTTTCAGAACAGAGAGTCCCATACTGCCAGAGTTTTTTGAGCATTTTGACTGATTTTTCAAGAGCCACAGAATAGTTTGTGCTATGACTATGTAAACACCGAACACACCAAAAGAAAGAGTAGACTCTCTTCTTTCATCAGGAAAAAAAAATAGTTTCTACCTTATTCCGTACCTCCTCGACTTGCGTCTCACCGGCCACATGTTTTCTCATAGCGAAGCGTTACCTTTTTCTTATTTGCCTACAGTCTATGCTCATCTCCCATCAAAAGTGGCACTGCCCCCTAGAGGGTCAATTTGTTACTACATACTCTGTCTAGAAGCCTGATATTTACGGACAAGCTTTAGCAGATCGTCCCCCGGCCACTCTCGTTGAAAAACATAAAAGACGTCTATAGACGTCTTTGGCAGCCAATGAGTTAAAGATTGGGAGGAACGTTTTAATCGGGTGGTATGTGTCATTAGCATCAAACAGATTTTATTAGTTTTAGTTTACGGTGAAATAGACCAAAGTATCAGGCAGTACAATCCTGGTTATGGAGTTTTTTCCTGAGTCTTGATTTGTTCACGGTCATTTGAAAGTGGCTGAGCTGTCATCAGAGGAACGGTCACAGTCATTAAGTCTTAGCAGTAATTTACATTTGGCCTGGAAAGTCAAACAAGTCATTGCCTCCAAAACAGGAAGGAAACCTGACAGCTAAGGAAAAAACGACGCCAACCATGTGAATGCAAACAGATACAGCAGGTTTATGTCGCTGTCATATCAATAAATCCTGAGGAGATTTCTGATCGTGTAACTTCTGAAAATGGTTTGCTCCAGTCGAGTTCTTTCAGGTTGTGTATATACTTCTATTCATCCTGAATAATGCTTCCTGTCAACTCTGCACAAACTCAGACCACTCAGGAAGTATTAAAAATATCTTATGGATTTGGATCTATCTGTACATTACAGTTCAAGTTCAGATATGATTTTAATACACACAATTAATAAATGTTGTCAGTTTTTTGTTAATATTCTAAAAAAAAATCATTTTAGAAATATTAAACAAATTTAGTAAAGATGCCTCCAGTAAGCTAATTAGCTTAATTAGACTCAAATGCACCAAAGCACTCTGAAACACAGAAAAACAAAGGTGTTTGTGGGCCCAATCCTAATAACGCTGCTCTCATTCATATATTTCTGTCTGTTATGTCAGACAACCGTAAATTTCAGAAAATCCAACGTCAAATCAGCCACTTAAGCTTCAGTGTCAGCTCACAGCTACTTAAAGCATCTCCAGACAGTCGCTCTGCTCTAATAAAACAAAATCCTCACGAAGCAACTCAAAAACAAACTGCTACTCTTTAACCTTTGACCTTTGAAAATCTCCCTCAGAGAGGGCTAGAAACCGAATAATTTCTGGAATTTCGACTCTTTAGGCATCAAGAGGAGTCAGCTACTCATTACTGGAACCCTAACCATAACCCAGCAATGTTTAACGTAATATAAAAGTAATTCATTAGTCTATTTTTTGTTTGTTATTTTTGGCACTTTGAGTGGTTCGAGCCTTTTGAGGGCATTCTGTCATAGTCAGGATTAAGATTCCTCAAACTGTAACGCAGCTTCTCTTCAATTCTCCTCAGTTCACCTGTCCTTTTTTGGACAGCTACGGCAAAGTAAACCGAGCCCTGCATAACTTCCCAAAGTGGGTCAGTTTCTCACAATAAAGGCAGGCCGATCGTTTGAAACTTTCATTACACCGGGTCGTGTTTTATTGTGTGTTCGGCCAAGTTAAGACCACATTTCCATTTGTTATTGTGTTATTCACCCATTTCGGCGTTCTTCGCATGCTTTGTATCGTCACAAATCCAATTTTAAAAGACAAAGAAGTCGTGACCAGATTTCAAATTTCCCTCTTGATGTTTTTCGTCTAAGACGCTTTTTTTTGTTCGTTTTTTTACCTTTTCAGATACACGTTGAATGTACTGGAGGACCTGGGTGAAGGAGAGAAAGTTAACGATGACATCATCGTAAAATGGGTCAACAAAACATTGGCAGAGGCTGGAAAATCAACCAAGATTTCAAGTTTCAAGGTAAACCAAGCGATGGAAATACCTTTATGTTACCCCAAGTCCATTAAAACCAAAGGTTAAAGGAGCTTTTTACGACAAAATGTGAACATTTGGGATCCTTTGTGTGAATATCTGCGTTTGTATTAACCAGGACAAGGAGATCAGCAGCAGTTTGGCGGTTTTGGAGCTGATCGACGCCATCCAGCCCGGCAGCATCAGCTACGAGCTGATAAAAACCGGCAGCCTCTCCGAGGCCGACAAGCTGGAGAACGCCAAGTAAGAGGGGCGGGGCTTAGATCAATGTCCGAGTGCCCGTGAACCCGTCAACACGAGCTCATGGTGGGAATTGTTGGGTTTCTGTAGTTAACTTCAGAGTCTGACCTGCTCTGTTTGGAAAGCGCTGTGAGACAACTGTTGTTGTGATGTGGCGCTATATAAATAAAATTGAATTGAATTGAATTGAATTAATTTTAATTTTGTAATATCACTGTCTGAACGTGTGTTTGGACTGATTTTGTATTTTGTGATTTTGTGTTGTTTGGTCTTCCAGATGTAAACTAGCAACTATGCTATAATCTGGCTCATTTACAATCTGTATGAGATTGTTCATTAATGTGCACTGTCCTGATTAAAGAAATAAATAAACACGATTTCGTCTGTGTCCTCCCCCTTAGATACGCCGTCTCCATGGCGAGGAAGATCGGGGCCCGGGTCTACGCCCTGCCAGAGGACCTGGTGGAGGTCAAGCCCAAAATGGTGATGACAGTCTTTGCCTGCTTGATGGGTCGGGGGATGAAGCGCGCCTAAAAATAAATAAATGAATAAACGCCATCATTGTGACACTTAAGCAATAAGCGTTTTCAGAGAAGGTCCCCAACTGAAGGATTAATTTTTTTTTTGTTGTCTTGAATGAGTCAAAATCATACATTTGCATGTTCCCCCCGCCGCCTTTTGATTGACAGAGGTGTTTTTCTGAAGGATCACGTGCTACAATAAACCTCTAAAGACACGGCTCCCGTCAGCCTGTTACTCTCAGTATGCAGAACTCTGTTTAAGGATGCTGTTTTTTTTTGTTTTTTTTTAAAAAGCAAGTATGCATATTTCCAGCTGCAAGGTTGTTTACACGTTTTTTGCTCAGACCGATAAGTAAATTATCGCCTTGATGAAGCAACAGACATTCCTGAATACCAGACTTAACGCTTGAAAAGGCCAAAAAAAGTGAGAGTCGATGGGGCAACGAGCCCCCGAACGCTGCCTCTTACTTTAAGAAGTGAACGCATGTGTTAATTACGACACAGTGGACGTCTGTGTCCGCATACAGAAGCCAAAGGCCGAGGCCAAAGGGATGTGCTGTCTGTATTCCCTGTCCTGTCGTTATTTAGATTATTACCGCGTCCTATTCCTTAAATGCTGTCTTAAGGGACGTCTGGTCTGTGGTGTATCGGGCTTTTTCCTTCTGTTTTTTTTGTTGTTTTTTTTACCGTCTGTTACGTCGGATGAGGAGCAGGCGGGCTTTGCTCTCCTGGCCTCCGCTGTGCCTTCTAGTCTCAAAGACGACTCGTATTTGCCCCTTTTTTTCTCTCATATCATTACCAAATATAAACAGCAACGCCATTCCAGGTAGCGCCATGATATTCTCCGACAAGGGTCAAATTGTATTTGGTCTCGTGTTCACGTGTACTCTTAAGTGCTTTACATGTTACAATAAATCTGACTTTGGAAACTGCTCAGATGTTTGGTCTTTCCCGTCTGTTTTACTCAAAGGAAACTTAATTCTTTCTATGTCATATTTGAGAGTTGGATATTTGATTGAATTTTCACAGTGGAAAAAAGTAAGTATACATCTTCTTGTTTTAAAGCATTAGCTGTTATCCAACATGAAGCTCTCACTCTGCAAAGCACTTTAACAAGATTAAATCATGACTATGCCGTGGGTTATGTTTAGATTACTGATGTAGTGACTCTAATAAATGGATCATAGAATATCCCAAGTCATTGTTTTGAGATGGTATCATCATTTTTGTCTGAAGGGACACTGGGAGGAATGGTCCTCTGTGGTTTTATGTACAATAGCTGTTTGAATGAAAACTTGGAAGCACCAGTGTGTCCACATTTAACTAAATAATCTAAGTTCAACAGATGAGTCAAACATTAATGCAAAAAAAAAAAACTCAACGAGGGTCATTAAAGTTTAAGATCAATTTTGGAACAACTTTGGTATCACTTTTATGACCCAAATGTTTTCCCTTTACGACTTCCCGTTTTCTCTTATCTGGGTTTCTGTTGCTGTTCTTCTTCCCTCTTTTTGATCATAAAATGCAGCAACTGAGGACCAGCCAGAGCTCTGTCTACTGGTTAACAGACATGGTTTACTCTACTGTACAGTCGTCAGCATTTTGGTACGACAGTGTGTAGCAGTGACAGGTATTTACTTCACCGTTCACTGGGCTGAATCCCAGGTAGATCATCCTGTGGGTTTCAGTCTCAGTCAGTATCCGGCTTTCGTGGCTTGGATTAAAACTCAAACAGAGCTGCAGGATGAGGAGGCTGCTGTCTCCTGTGGCATCATCATTTACGCCTCCTGGCTCCAGCTCCTTCCTGCTTAACGTTTGGATCATTAACATAATAATGACAATTACAAATGTTTTTCAAAGGTGTATATACTGTGTATATATATTACCATATATAAGTGTAAAATTGTGATGATTATAGGTGCTTTCAAAAGAAAGAGAGAACCACAGTGTGCTGAAAACATGTCAAATTTCTCACCTTAACAATAATCCTGCAAGATTCATATATATTTTATCAAAAGAAAGAGGAATTTTCTAACTATAATGTGGACTCTCTGGGTCACATTGTGTTATGAGGAAATGATCATTTTTTGGCGGATATCAACTCACTAATCTGAAATTCAAATGAGTAAATTTATTAAAAATGGTCACCGATGTTCAGAAGAGGAAGACATAAGATATGTCAGATTGAGGAATCATACAATTAAGCCACATTGTTACAAAAAAAAAAGGCAAATCTTCCGTTGAATTTATGGAAGCTTGTGTTTTGTTCTCACCTTTCTCCGGTTGAGACGTTCAGAGAAAAGACTCACACCTGGACTCTTAACTGTTCCACGAAAACCCCACCCCTCCTCTGCCAGCCTACCTGCCTCCTGCCTGAAACTCTACCATTTGAGGATGAGGGGAACCTCGTGTTTACATAACTGAGGGGAGAGCACTTCAACGCGCACAGAAAATGCAACAAGACGACACTTATTGTTGCATCTTAAGGAACCGTTTTTTAACCGAAAACAGCACCAAGGATGGACTGGAAGGGAACGAGCTGCTCTGAGTCTTCGGGTGGGACGTCTTTGTGAGGATTTCACTGGAATAACTGAAGGAAACAAAAGGTAGGAATAATAAAGATGAGTGGAAACTAGTTTACTTTGATATTCCTTTCTTTTTTTTATCAGTCTGCAGTGATGCTTGACGTCCACATTTGCTCATTCCCATGACCATAAAATCTAGAGTCCAACAACAAAAGCTGCTCCACAATGTACTAAATTTGTAATTATGAAAGAAACCAACAGATTCCTAAATAAGATAATTTAACTGGCAATTTTGGACGACTACCTGTTTGCATCTGGGCACATCTGGGGGCCAAACGACCCCCTTTTGTCTCTTTAACCAGCAGCTATGGTGAGGAAACCGCACAGGGAAGCCACTGGTTTCCTAAGTGATGCGGCTCCTCGGGGAGAGCAGCTGATTGGCTCACTGAGCTGTGCATGTGTGTTTTCGTTAATGATCCACCAATTAGTCACACACAGGTAACTGTTGTCTAAACACCCCATCATCTATCCGTCTATCTGTGCTGCCGGGTGGAAGCGTGGCTCCGCCCCTCGGACCAAAAACATTCACAGATTGAGAGGAAGATTTATTTATATGTATTTATATTTTCATATGTGTTGAGTTACTGGACGCACGTTTAATATATGTTCTTATTCATTATCAAAAACTCAAATGGGGCCAGTTTTCACACACTAAATTCCATTAAAAGTGTTGTGAGACATTGAAAATAGCTGCTCAGTAGCAGACATTAAAGGTGAATTAAGTAAATGGCTCTAAAACACAACATTATATTTAACAAGTTTGTTAATTATAGTTGTAATCGAAAGTTTTGAGCCATTAATCGTTCCTTTATGAATTGAGAGTGAAACACAAGTTAGGTGCTATGATTTGTTGAAACATGGGTAAATATGGATAGAAATACATTTTATCTGAAAAAAAAAACTGTTTTATTGGTCTGACAAGATTGACATTTTGTTTGGGTTGTATTTAATTGAATTGGATTCCCCAAAAGAAGACCCTTTAGATAAAACCTCCTACTTAATACACAGATGCCCTCTTACAGATAAAACTATTGTAAACTAAACTTGAGGATGAGAAAAGCGTTAAATGTTGGTTCAGATGACCTCTGTAAGTCACTGTGAGCATGTTTTGCAGTCGCCCCTGTCGTCATAGCAACGACCTGCAGTGTGATGGTCTGGGACCGAGGCAGACGCTCCCAGTGGTCCCCCGTCCCCTGACGGAGACTAAAGACTTTGCTTTTCAGAGACAGTGCTGTGGGAGGATGAGCTTAACACTTATCCACAGTGGGCTGAATGGTAAAAAAGATTAGTTTGAAACTCTGATATCAGCTCTTGTCCTGCTCTGTAAGGTGAAGATGACGGGCCACGTGGCGGATGGGGAGCGGTCCCCCCACAACCTGTCCGTTAAAACCACCCTGGAGGAAGAGATCGGGAGAGCCGAGAGTATTCTGAGCAGGTACCCAGAAAATCCCAATAAAGCAAATCCTCAGGTTGTCCTGTTCAGGTGGTTTTTCATCCTTTTTTTATTTATTTTTTTTACTCAGGGTGCCATCCGTCTGGGATGACACATCCTCAGAGCTACAAAGAGTGGCTGCTCTCGACCCCCACGGAGGAAACTCCAGGAACTCCTTACAGAGGAACGGAGCCATCTCCAGGTGAATCTGAGACACCCCGACAGCCTCATTTACCGAGTTTAAGGGCTTTTAGGCCATCGTTTTTTCATACTGCTGTTAAAAAACATAGCATATCTAACATCTGTCAATAGTTTTTATGCCAAAAACATAAAAACTCAGAATATCAAATATCTGTCAATTGTTTTTTTATGTCAAACACATAAAAACAGAGAATATCAAATATCTGTCAATTGTGTGTTTTATGTCAAAAATATAAAAACACAGAATATCAAACATCTGTCAATTGTTTTTTATGTAAAAAACATAAAAAACGCAGAATATCAAACATCTGTCAGTTGTGTGTTTTATGTCAGAAAAATAAAAAACACAGAATATCGAACATCTGTAATTGTGTGCTTTTTTAATATTTTTATTTATGTGTTCCAGCTAGTATTGTGAGGGTGATTATGACGCGTGTAAATGCTGATTCTGTGAAATGTTTCTTCTGAATTGTCGCCTGTTGAGACGCTAAACGTTGTGTGTGTGTGTGTTTCTGTGTGTGTGTGTGTGTGTGTCAGAATGGTGAACCTGATTGTGCGACTGAGGGAATGGGCACACAGGAGCCTTTTGGAGGAGGAGGAGCGGCCCGACTCTTTCCTGGAGCGCTTTCGGGGCCCCGAGCTGAGGATGGCCCCCAGTCGCAACAGCAACACACAGCTGGACGCCAACGGCAACAACGCCAAAGGGATCTTCAGGTATTTGGAGCGGCATCCGTGAACTGGTGCCATGTTCTCTGGTGTGCATCGGTACAAGTTCATTGTGAACGTACGTTTTAATTCTGACTTTTTTATGGAAATGAGGATGACTCTAATAAGAAATATCTAATATTACCCCAAAAAAGGGATAAAAACAATTCCAGGGAAAATGATTTTATTGTAAAGCTGTTGTCCTGCTTTTGCCTGTTTATGTCACATTCCTGTCTAACCTCTTCTCCTTGTAGTTTCACTAAAAAGTGGGATTTATTTGTGGTGTCCCCATCTGATAACGCCTACTACCGCTGGTTATTCGTTATTGCCACGGCGGTGCTCTACAACTGGTTCTTGGTTGTTGTGAGGTAATAACAACCCCACAGCCTGTATGTGTGTTGTTGGAGATGAGTGATGGATGTAGGAACTCTAAATTATTATTTTTTTCTTATAATTTAAGGGCCTGCTTTGACAGGCTGCAGACGGAAAACTACATCTGGTGGCTGGTGCTGGACTATCTCTCTGACACGGTGTACATAATGGACACTATTGTTCGGCTTCGCACAGGTAAACGCTCTAAGACAATTTGAGCTAGATCAACCCTGGTATTACCATAAAGGAGGAAAAAATTAATCAATGTTATAACCAAGTCACTAAGTATATTCGAGTGGTTAAGTACGTATACATGTTATTGTTTTAAAGCATTATCTGCCATCCAACATGAAGCTCTCACTCTGCAAAGCACTTTAACAAGATTAAATCCTAATAACTTAGTTTAGTATAGTATAGTATAGTATAGTATAGTATAGTATAGTATAGTATAGTATAGTATAGAATATCCCAAAATGCTTAGTTTCTAAGTCACTGTTTTGAGATGGTATCATTATTTTTGTGACCCAAATCTTTGGGCTCATACTGTTGGATTTTTGGAGCTTTAAGTCCTTCAGAATTGAGATGTATCCAATCATAGTAACCAAGTTGCTAAGCAAAACACTAAATCACGACAGTTTGGCTGAATTTCCCGTCTTTCCCTGCCCTCCCAGGCTTCCTGGAGCAGGGCCTGCTGGTGAAGGACCACGCCAAGCTCAGAGACAGCTACGTCCGGACCCTGCAGTTCAAGCTGGACGTGCTGTCCATCCTGCCCACCGACCTGGCCTACGTGGCCACGGGAATAAACACGCCGCAGCTCCGCTTCAACCGCCTGCTGCGCTTCCCGCGCATGTTCGAGTTCTTCGACCGCACCGAGACGCGCACCAACTACCCCAACATGTTCCGCATCTGCAACCTGGTGCTCTACATCCTGGTCATCATTCACTGGAACGCCTGCATCTACTACGCCATTTCCAAGTCTCTGGGGTTCGGATCTGACACCTGGGTTTTCCCGAACATCTCCAAGCCGGAGTTCTCCTCTCTGACCCGCAGTTACGTCTACTGCCTGTACTGGTCCACGCTCACCCTCACCACCATCGGCGAGATGCCGGCGCCCGTTCGGGACGAGGAGTACCTGTTTGTGGTCTTCGACTTCCTCGTCGGGGTGCTGATCTTCGCCACCATCGTGGGAAACGTGGGCTCCATGATCGCCAACATGAACGCCACGCGGGCCGAGTTCCAGGCCCGGATCGACGCCATAAAGCACTACATGCACTTCCGCAGAGTCAGCAAGGAGCTGGAGACCCGGGTCATCAAGTGGTTCGACTACCTCTGGATGAACAAGAAGGCGGTGGACGAGCAGGAGGTGCTGAAGAACCTGCCCAACAAGCTGAGGGCCGAGATCGCCATCAACGTCCACCTGGAGACCCTGAAGAAGGTGCGCATCTTCCAGGACTGCGAGGCGGGCCTCCTGGTGGAGCTGGTCCTCAAGCTCCGGCCCCAGGTCTTCAGCCCGGGCGACTACATCTGCCGAAAGGGCGACATCGGCAAGGAGATGTACATCATCAAAGAGGGGAAGCTGGCCGTGGTGGCCGAGGACGGGCTGACGCAGTACGCCCTCCTCACGGCCGGGAGCTGCTTCGGAGAAATCAGCATCCTGAACATAAAAGGCAGCAAAATGGGGAACCGCCGCACCGCCAACATCCGCAGCCTGGGCTACTCGGACCTGTTCTGCCTCTCCAAGGACGACTTGATGGAGGCGGTGACGGAGTACCCGGACGCGAAGACGGTCCTGGAGGAGAGGGGGCGGGAGATCCTGAAGAAGGAGGGCCTCCTGGACGAGAGCGCGGAGGGAGGGGGGCTGCAGAAGGAGGACACGGAGGAGAAGGTGGAGAGGCTGGAGTCCTCGCTGGACACCCTGCAGACCCGGTTCGCCCGCCTGCTGAACGAGTACACGCACACGCAGCAGCGCCTGAAGCAGCGCATCACGCTGCTGGAGCGCAGGCTCCACCAGACCGACGTCGGGGCCGAGGCGGCCAGGGAGGAGGTGCTGGAGGGAAGCGAGTCCGGACCCGCTTCCCATCCAACTGGACCTCAAAGTGACGCTTAGACAAGCACCGAGAAGGGCCGAGATTCCGAATGCTGGCCATCAAGATGTCCTCAAAATGCTTTGATTCATATAGTGCAAATGGAAATCTCCAATTTGTAAAAAAAAAAAGGTCCTGTCCACCTGGGCCACGACCTCAAAGTGACGCTTAGACAAGCACCGAAAAGGGCCGAGCGTCCAAACGCTGGAAGACTGTAGGGCAGCATGTCCTCATAAGGCTTTGATTCTTTTAGCGCAAATGGAAATCTCCAATGTGTAATAAAAAACTAAAAACATGTCAGGAAACATTGAATTGAAATGGCCACAGACACAATGGTGTGGTGGTTAGCAACATCGCCTCACAGCAAGAAGGTTCTGGGTTTGAGTCCCAGGTTCTGGGTTAAAGTCCCAGGTTCTGAATTGGAGTCCCAGGTTGTGGGTTTGAGTCCCAGAGGGTTCTGGGTTGGAGTCCCGAGGGAACCTGGACCTTTCTGGGTGGAGTCTGCATGTTCTCCTGTGTCTGTGGGTTCTCTCCGGGTTCTCCTGCTTCCTCCCACCGTCCAAAAACCTGCATGTTAGGTTGGTTGGACTCCAAACTGCCCTTAGTGTGAGTGTGTGTGGTTGTTGGTCCTTGTGTGTCTCTGTGTGACCCTGAGATGGACTGGGGACCGTCCAGGGGGACCCCGCCTCTCCCCATTGGCTACTGGGATAAGCTCCAGACCCCATTAGGGAATTAGTGGTTATGAAAATGGATGGATGGATGGAAATGGGCACACTGCCACGACAGTGCAATCCTCCAGTGTGCCAAAGCAGCGGGTTGTGTGTGTTTTGATATTAAAGATGAAAGTGGAGCATGTTAAAAACCTGCAAGTCAAATGTCACTTTACGTTAAATATATTATTATTATTCATTTATTTTAACCATGTCCTGCTCTGCATTATGGCAGCAGAACTGCACTAAGCTGAACACATTTGCTTTGCCAAGGGAAGCTTTATTGGTGAGAAGCTCCCCTTGTTTACCCTAAAAACTGCTTTACTTATTTATTTTTGTTACCAAATTTTACATGTATCCAATAATGCCGAATCTGTAAGAGGGAGTAGCGGAAAGTAGAAAGATCCTTTAGACAGAAAGAGCAAGAAAAAAAGAAAGACAACAAAACCATTAAACTGGCTTCTGTGTCTGTACAAAAGAAACTTTTTGTGGGTATTTCGGATGGAGAAGCTATAGGAGCTCCTGCAAAAGGACACGGGGAAGACAAAGTTATCCGTATCAAACCGAGAGGCAAACGGAAAGTGCTGCATGTCGGTTTTTGGGTTGCCTGTAAACACGGGCCCTGCTTGCATCAGCAGAGGGATTCGGCTCCCTTCCCATGTCACATATTGTGCTCGGGTTCCGCTCACACCGCCTCTCCGGGGAGAAGCGCTCTACGGAGCGACGGCAGGAGGGGATTTGCAGTGTTCTCATTTTCCACCTTGTCAAAAAGCGTCCGAAATGTGGCACTTATCAGAATAATGGTGGGACTGTGTCCCTCATCTCAGCTTCAGTGGGACAACTCACACCTTGTAGAAATAAATAAGTTTTTGCTTTTTGTTTTCCTTGTGCCATTTTCAGTTATAGGTTGGTGTCAACTTTATTTGCAATGCCTTGTAAGTCTTAAGTTCCTTCCTTTAAGGTTTTACAAACTTTTCCCATTCCAACCTTTTTTGGAAATGGGCTGGTGAAATGACTTAACTCTTGCCCCGTTGGCTCCCATTTTTTGGGTGGACTTACTCTCTGGAGAAAGGGGGGGCTGGGGATTTTCCAGTCGCTCGGCCTCTGCATTCCAGGATACAATTCAAGCACATGAGCAGTGTTGATAAGAGCTGGAACAATGACTTTGTAACGGAGCTGCCCATAACAAGGAGCCGGGAGCCACCGAAGGCCCCTCCCCTTCAGCCCCTCCAGGGGGGGCATCAGATATCCCTCCTCACTTTGCAACTGCATAAAGAAAGGTGGTGTCACGGCACACAATGGACAAAGCCTGAGAGCATTCAAAGAAATCACTACACCGATCCTGGCACAGATATCTTCTCGATAGGAAGATGTATTCACCTGTAGGATATCTGTCACTGAAATGTTTGTTGATTATAAAATATACTGTGGCGGTTAGAAGTCTGAGCTGTTTTAAATATGTTCTTTGTCTTTTAAACGTTTTTCTGGAAGTCTTTTTGAGCTGTTCTCTGTGGACATTTTCCACATTTTTCTGGACACTTTCAGGTTTCTCAAGGCCTTCTCTGACATCACCAAGCCACCGAGATAAAACGCTATTTAAGGTCTGATGACATGGTAGCTCATCGTACGAGTCAGATCTATTTTGACTAACAAACTTTTGCATGGTGTACCTTTTATTTTTTTCCAAACAAAAATGGTACAAACGTAACAGTTGAAAATAATAATATTTGAAACGCCCTCTATGTGATTGAGAGTGAAAGAAATAGCTTTTTTCTTCAAGCAAAACCATTGATCTGGTGGATTCTGTCCTAAACCTTATTGAGTTACATACACTGATGAATACAAAGATAAAAAAAAGAATAAAACTAGAGGGAAACCTTTTTCCTTTTTTTTTTTAAAGCATTGACTTTAGAAAGAATATAATGTTGTGTTCGGGTGCTGTTTGTCAGGACGATGAATCCATATTCTCCACAAAGATTCCCCTTGAAGGCAGGTTTATAAAGTCTGCTGTAATCTTTATTGGCGGACAGCAGCTGTGTGGATGTCACAGAGATGGCATTGTTAACACCCAAGTGTTGAGATTTCATCTCGAGCACTTTTAGAATCTGTCGTCTGCATCTATCCTCAGCGACTCGAACTCTTTATGAAGCTTCTGCCAGTTCTCATTTGAGCTGCTCCGCGAAACGGGGTGAAAACGAGGGCAGAATGAAACTTAAATTAACCCCGCTACAAATAATAAACCTTCTGTTCTCAACAGGCTTAAAGTTTTTTATCAAGGAAGGCATACTTCTGTGATCCCATCACAGCTGAGCGGCGCTCAATAACAGTCTGTGTTTGGTCAAGGGATTACCTCTTAAAGAAAACAGCGAGGGGGCGGTGTCCATGTTTAAAAGGGCTGTAAGTACTAATGCAACCATTAAAAGGAAATTAAAGTCTGTTTTAAAATGACATGCAGCTGTTTGTGGTGTTTAAATGAACTGATTGTGCTCTGCTGGTAACATGCGGCTACATGTGCCCAAACACTGCAGACTACCCCCCCCCCCGCCCCCCCCACCCCCCGACAGGTGCAAGGCATGAGGACGACAGGTGCAAAAACCTAAAAGGAGAAACAAACACGCAGCAGCAAAAATATCTGAGGATCGGGAGGAGAATCACACTATGCCATTTCGGAACTGATAACATAATAAAACCTGGGGCGAAAAAACCATTTAGCCTCCGAATAGAGCTCTAATTTTTGTAACAACTTATGAATAAATCAGTTTCATATCCCCGATCACTGGGATTGACCAAATCAAAGCATACGACACAGTGCGACAGCAAAAGGCAGTCCCTTCCATTGTAAACACAACTCAATTTTTCTCTTTAATGTGTCAATTAGGACAAATATTTCCAACAGAACGCATCATATTTCTGATCAGAGTAGAAATGTGATTTCTCCCGTGGTGGCTGTGATTGAATGCGGGGGGCGGAGTACAAACAGAGCGGGGCTTCTTCTACTCGGACAGGCCGGGGGGGACTGCGACATGCTGCTGCCTGCGCTGGGTGCACTGATTGACTGAGAGTAGCGCGCTAACCCGCTAACGCATCCGCATGTGGAGGCTGTGCTTGGGTCCGTCCACCCGCTCCAACTTCTCAAAGTGTTTCCTAGCATTCCGGATATTGATGAGAGTGGCTGCAGACGCTGGAAAACAGCAGTGACGTCACCGTTATTACGACTATCAGTCCGACCCCACATCTCAAAGCTGTTTTTTCTCGATACTTACGGATGGAGGGGTCCGACATGATGACCATGACGTAGGTGTTGGAGGTGAAGACGTCGATGAAGGCTGCAAAGTTGGAGTTCCTCACCTCCATGCTCTGGAAAGATGCTGCAAGTTTACTGGAAAAGACCAAACGGACGAATTATATCAGGGCACATTTA
This sequence comes from Menidia menidia, assembly GCA_907169785.1. Classification (NCBI taxonomy): domain Eukaryota; kingdom Metazoa; phylum Chordata; class Actinopteri; order Atheriniformes; family Atherinopsidae; genus Menidia; species Menidia menidia. The sequence continues at coordinate 17,298,280 of CAJRST010004446.1, read as the reverse complement.
GCACAAAATGGCGGGAGGGGGTTAATTTTAACCAAACCTACCTGCAGCTGAGTTTGAACTGTTTGATAATGTTGCTGATCTTCTCAAATCTGTGAGCGTCGCGCTGCTCTTTGCACTGATAGTGTGAGATCACCTAAACAAAACAAAACAAGTAGATCTTTTTATAGGGAGGGGTTCTGATTTTTGGGTCGAGCGTTGGCAGGGGAGGAACTTACCAGGAAGGTGGCTCTCTCAAAGAGAAGAACTTCGTCGGCTTCTATAATCTGTGCAAAATTCCTCAGGTTTGTCTCCAGCTGCTGGACGTTTGGGATGAGCTGATACACGATGCTGGACCAGGCCTGCAAAGACATTCAATCGAGCTTTTTAATGGGGGAGTAACAATATATATCGATTTACCAAGCCAGTAGCACCATTAGACAAAGATGCATGAGTCATTCGTGAGCCTGGCACATCTAAAAGTCTAAATTGGATTAGAGTTTACAGAATATAACACCATAATGTACTGTTCTTTTAGAATATATTCAGGAGTTTAAAGCTCGACACACAGCCACTGATGTAAAAAAAGACTTTTGTCTTTTGTTTTTTATTCAAATAAAAAGAGTTAAGTGATATTTCAGTGGCTTTAAATATATCATAGGGAACATTTCTACGTGTCACCCAACCAGCTTTGTCAGCAATTATTTAAAAACACTGCCTATCAGGTGACCTTGTACAGGGTTTCATCCCAGATTGATGTCCTGAAACATGTGCAGGCCAAAGGTCTGGACAGTCTCTTCAGATCCTCCTCACGCTCCTTAAAGATCTGTGAAGAAAAAACAGGAGACTTAACAAACAAAGGAGCTGTTATTCAGTAGAGCTCAAAGTGAATGTTGTTGAGGAGCCTGTCTGCTATTTCACACACAGGAAAAGTGGGATTTAAAATACTATCTTTTTCTCTTTTCATATGCATATGTGTGTTGGTAACAACAGTCTATGAAAAATATACTTATATACTTATGGACCTGGAATAAGCTTGGGTCTTATTCCAATACCTATAAACGTCCCTTGTGAAGTGAAGTTATGTACATATATTTTCAAAAGACAAATGGAATAAAACTAAAACAGAGCTCACCAAATCTCTCTGGTCTTCCTGCACCAGGTCCATTTTGTGCACCAGACAGAAGACTTTGGCATCGGGGGAGTTTTGCAGGATGGCTTCCAGACAGGACTGGTAGTAGTGCATGTCTTTCTCCAGCTCACGGCTCTCAACGTCGAACACATAAATAAGAACCTCAACATTTCTGAAAATGTTGTCCCTTTGGCTGGTAAAGTAGTTTTCCATGAACGTGTCTTGTCTGGGGATTTAAAAAGCAGAATATTATTAAACTAGAAAAGGATATTTTAAAAACTTATTTTTTTAAATGCAAAGAACTGTACTAAATAATAATAAAACGGGCTCTACCCTCCACAGTCCCAAAGGTTTAGGACCAGATTGCCAAGAAACCGAACATGGGAGTGTTCCACATCAACTACGATGAGCAGAGAGTGAGAAATATATTTAGATCAAATCAACTCAACTCTGGGGAATAATGGAGAGACTTCATGTAGGACCACTCATAAAAAGCGCTTACTTGTAGCTCCAAGTCGACGTGTGTCTCGAGCTATGTAATTAGCGAAGATGATTGATCTCATGCTGGTCTTCCCAGACCCACTTTTCCCCATCAGTAGCACCTGAAAGCGGATAACCAGGCTCATTATGCAAAAACAGTCTAGAAATATATATAACAACTTTATTTCTCCTAACGGCAATCACATCCAAATATTACTGAAAAAAACTACACCTCTAAATTCAAATGATTACATCATGTAAAAAGGACCAAATGAGGTTTAAGCTCTTACAATTTCAAAGCTGGTGAAACTAAAATAGCTTGTATTGTTGTTTATCTTCTTATTAACATATAATGACACTCTGATTAGTCAGAAAGCAACAACAACGTTAGATGTTATATGTTCAGCAAGCATGACATAACAAATGTCACTGGAAGCTGATGAGGGTTTATAAATTATAAATATTTCAAGTCATTTTGCCAATCAAATATGTTTTTTACAAGTGTTTATATACAGGCCTTTAAGAAGGAACCTTTACAGTAAACTGGACTGCACCTGGGCTGATTTGGGCAGGTTCTTTTAAGAGTTTTGACATGTCTTTCTTGATTTGAAGGAATATAAACAACACTGATCTGAAGGGAACACATTTATCTAACAGCGCCACATTTTAGGCAACTAAAAGTGCTTTTTGGTGGGTGCCCTACCTTTTTCTTCATTGCTGTGCTTGACATCCCCCTCAGCAGACACGATGTGGAGTAATTCCTCTGAGCTGCAGGTCAGATGACTTCAGCCAGTGTCTGCAGCAGCCCCTCTTGCGAAATAAACACTTTAACCGATATGTTCCCTTCTCCTGAAAATATACACCAACGTAACAGATGTGGGACATGGATAAAAGGTTAAAAGGCAAGAAATAAAACACATTCAACCAGGCTGGATCTTATTCCAAAAGCAATAGTTTACATAAACTAGTTTCTTCGCTGGAGTAAACACTGAAGCTAATGCTAGCTACGCTAGAACTGTTAGCTTAAATAACTAAACGGCAAAGATTACTAATTTACAATTTTGCAGAGGACTACCTTCTTACCTCGAAAGTGGAACAGTTATTTATGTTCAAACACCTTCTCACGGGTGTTTTGACTTCGTTTTGTGAATACGGTTGTAGGCATTACTTGCTGGAAGGAGACGCTAAAGTGAAGATCAGCTGCTTCCTGTTTACGACAAAGTCACATGACGGGGGACAGAATTTTCCCTGAGTTCGGTCTCACAGGCGCTTTCGGTTCCATGGCAACGTCGATCAAAATCAACCCGGCTCTGTGTTTATGTTTACGTGTGGGCCGTTTGTCTTAGATTTATAGCTTTTTATAGTATTTAGAAAAATAATATTTGGGGCAGATAATATAAAGGGAAATTGTCAATATAATGTTCGATCAAACTGTCAAGTCAGGGACCTTTTAAGTTTTTTAAGTGAAATTTTAACAGATACAAACAAGTGGGACATATGGAAATAATTTAATTTATGTATTTTAATTTGTGTATTTTGTATAATTAAACATTTTTCTGAGCATTTTTCCACCTTTATGTTTTTTTACTAAAGCTTTACGTTAACTGAAAAGACTTCTTTAGGTGGAAAATGTGCTGTTGTACAGATGTTTTTTTTTTTAATAAATCTATATTCACCAAGGTTTCTGAAATCATCACAATATGCTTTGCAGTAATGTAAACCCCAATACCAACACTGTTTTATGTTAACTAGAAATTTAAAGTAGGAGAGACCTTGCAGGAGCCACTAGAAGGCAGTAAAGGTTTACATTTCCACTCTAATTTCTTTCTTATACAACTCTGATTGCAAAGACTCCAGTAAAATATGGTGTTAAATGGACAGAAAAGTTGAGGAAAATATCTTTTAAAAGTTTGAATGTGTATTTTTCACACTAAATCAGAAGTTGTTGGCACTGCCTACAGAACAAATAGCAGAAGTTTCTTGCCATTTTTAAAATACTTGGATGATTTCTCTTCCATCAATCAAATGTTTCATATCTTTTAGTACCTTGTTTGCATTAAAGAGGAAACAGTGAAACAATCAGCCCTCTCATGCATTAAATTCAAACCTTTTGACCTTTGTTCTGGGGATTTGCTTACTGCGATAAGAGGCATCCCGGGATGGGTACATGATTGTGGTGAAGGTGAAGGGGAAATAAATAAGTGGGTCATACATGAAACATACAAACAATGTTGTCATTTGAAATCTAAACTCTTTACCAGGGCTTTTTCACAAACACATCGAAAATATGATGACAGACAACCAATAAACCTTCACAATCATTCAAAATGTTTGTCATTTATATAATGTCATCAGTTCAGTCAGATATATCAAAGCAAAGTTTATGACAGGCTTGAAAAAATAACTGGGACTATACCATCGTTATTTTAATTAAAGGGAAAAGACACAGGTTCTATAAAACTTTATTATTCACTTGTTCTTTAATCTCCAAACTGTAACCCACTTCCCATGATGTGTGAACATATTGAGGGCGAAATCCAAGAAATCATCTCACCAACAACCAGAGAAATCTATAACAGTCCAAGAAGAGAAAACTGCATATATGCTGAATTAAAGAAAATAAATAAAATCTGAATTCTGAAGTCAGAAGTCTGGCGCTTCTTTACCCCCAGTGTGTGATATTAGCCATGAGGAAAAGGCTATAAACTGACGATTGAAAATGTTTAAACGCCACACTGATGGTAAATGATATATTTCTTACTAGTAAATATGTGTTTGGTTATACATTTATCCATCAGATTGGTTACATAAAACTGTTTCCAATTAAGATTTCTAATTGCTTTGATGATACAAAAAAAAAAAAAAAAAAAAACAGGGGCCACCATTTGTCAGGAGAAATATGATCTGTACAGTCGCTCTTCAGAAGAGACACGTTAGATGTAAAAAGGAGGGAAAAAAGAAAGGATGCAAATAAAAGAGAGTGATCTTCAGGTAGTGTACAGGTGCTGTGAGACAGTCGTTCTCTACATCTGATCTCTGAGTTTGGCGAGTCTTTGAGACAGTTCGTCCTGTGAAGAAAAAAGAAGGAGAAGGATGCCAGTCAGAGAGCGATCAGGCTCACGTAGGAGAGACAGAGATGTCTTAAAAACAAAAGTACCTGTTCTGCAGAGGCCACGCTGGTTCCCACTGAGCCCGTCTGCCCTTGAGGGAGCTCCATGTTCAAGTCCAAACTAAGCAGAATACACAAAGCATCAGTAAAACGCTGTCCCAAACACAAGATCTAAATATGACACTATGGCATCCTCCACATCAGCAAACCAAACCGAAAACAACTGATTTAACTCATTCAGCAACGCCTAACGTGACATTTACCCGGCTTCGTCGGCCATTTCATGTAGCAAAGACTCCACTTGGTTCTGAAAGAGAAATTCAACATCAGGTTATTTAAAAAAACAAGAAGCTATCGCACGTAATAATAAAAAAAAACAAAGCTGGAAAATAGACCTGTGGTGTTGTGAGAGTGGTTGTGCTGCTCATGGTGTCCTCCATCTGGGCAGTCTGAACATCCAGAGTTTCAAACTGATGCTCAAATTTGTCCATGAGAGCTGAGATCTAAAAAAAAACAAAAAAAATAGAGTTTACAATCCTGGGGAGGTACGTTGTGTTCACTAAAAACATATTGTTATTAGAGAGGTAAGTTTTTCTACCTTTTCAAGATTCATACTCTTCAGAGTAGAATCCATGCCTTTCACTACTCCTGCCATGGACTTTGTGACCTGTGGGAATGTAAAAAAACAAACAAGCAGCCATGACACATTTGTTTTCAGTTCGGAATATCAAGCTTCAGCTTCTAGCCTTTAATCGCGGTCAGTTTGCTGCACACCTGGTTCATCGTGACGGCCGTCTGGACTCTGGCTGCCACCGCGTCTACCCGGGCGCTCATCCTCAGGAAGTTCACAGACTGGTTCTTCTGTCTGATGGCGTTCTCTGCGTGGATCCTGGCAACCTCCATGTTGCCCTTCTGGATGGCCTGAGAATTAAAAAAAAAAAAAAAAGACAACAGTGAAGCTTTCATCAGCCGAACATTAATCGCAGCTTCACAGGAACTTGCAACTCACCTTCTTGACTTTGGCCTTTTCTAGTTTTTCCTCTTTGTCACATTTTTTGGAATTTCTTTGGAGTTCTTTAGCAGCAAACTTCAAATTGAAGAGATTTTCTGAAATATTAGGTTAAAGAAAAACAAAACCACAAGCCGAAAAACATAGTGTTCTTGATTTTTACTGTGTTAGAATGGCCATAAATAATAAAGCAACAGCCTTTTGGGCTCCAAGAGCTTGGTAGCTCTTAAATAGTTCCTTTTTTTCAATCACCCAACCTTGGATGTTTTCTTCTTCTTCCTTGGCTTTAGTTGTTTTAAATGCCTGCCTGAAAAGGATGTGTGTACATAACTTTGTTAGTCAATAAAAAAAAGGTTAACATTTCAGTGTCTGTCCACAAGGGTGCACTGAAAAGTTGTTGTGTTGAAAAATGTTTTTGATTAAGATGTTCATATCATATCATATTATTTCTATCGTAAAAAAAAAAAACTAATTTGTTCATAAACCTAGATTAGAAGTAAAAACATCCTGATTTCTTTAAACTCTGATATACATAGAAAATTATCTGTTTGTGCGGATAAAGTTTAGTTTTAACTGTATACATACGTCACTTATTTGGCCTCTTAAAAATAGTTGTTCTACCATGACACAGGTGTTGACTTAACAGCTTTAAATATAAGTTATGTAACTAGTATTTTAGGCGTTTCCTACTATTTTGCTTATGGGAATGAGAGACATGAACTGCCCTGAGTAACACATATTATTAAAAAGCTCGATAGGACGAACACCCCGTGTCCCCAGTTCAGTTTTAGAAGGACTGAGTAATGCTTTGCCCCCTTCTGTCAGAAGTAAATAACCGGATGTCAGTTGTGTTTTCTCCTGTTAGCATTGAAAGCATTTGAGGCCTTTGGCTCAGCCAAGTCGCGTTCAACGACCCCTGAAAGAAGTCGGAAATATCTCCGGTTCTTCACAAAAACACGTAATCAACATATAGTCCATAGCTGGCAAATCTAGCAAAGTATCTTATGCTACAAATAAATCTCGTCGGCCTGTTTATAACGACGCAACTCTGTTGTGTTCGTTCCTTAAGCAGCAGTACAGTACTACCGTCTCGTTACGACCCTTATTTTAAAGGATACTTTCCATGCTCGGCATCTTGAAGCACTTCCTAGGCCCACTCGACGAACCCACAGAAATTACCCGCAGAAAAAAGCCGTTAAAGTATTAAAAAGTCGTGGGGAAAGTTGAGCCCTGGAAGGTTTCGGTCTTCGCCTTCTTTAGCACTTCCTGGTGTCTTACCAAAATACCCACTACGTCATAGTCACGTGGTTTTGGCGTTCCATTCACACGTCACGAGCGAGGGGCCTCCGCCTCCTCCTCCCAGATTGTGAATGAAAAAAAAAAAAGAAAAACTGTCCTTAAAACATGACACTTTTAATGTCGCTTTGTATAAACGCCCTCCGAGTAAAGCCCGACCGAATACGGTCAGATAAAAGTGGAAACGGCGCCGTTCGGCCGCTGTGGTGGGCGGCGAAAACCGTCAGACGGGTGATTAGATTTACGGTGTGGAGAGGAGGATGACTCACTCCGTCACCCCGCAACAGACCCGCAACAGCCCGGCAGTGCGGCGGCACGCCGGAGCCCTCAACCAGACGTATCCGCAAACTTTACCAAACTGCCTGTCGGACCCCTTGCGTGGGCTCAGCGACACGGGCTTTGTGGCTAAACAAAACTCGAGCGGTTCGTCCACGCGGCGGTTGGAGACACGCCGGGCGTCGTGATTTACCGTAAATTTCGTGACGCCTGATTGCCATGGAAACAGCGCTGCTGCGCTAAGAGGGGAACTGTCCGCGGCAACTTCAGCATCAACCTTTTTCTGACAGGGTCGATTAAACCTGTTGGGTTCTCCTCTGTTTTGCTCTTGTTGTTGTATTGTTTTTTTTCTCCTCTCGGGCTTTACTTTTTAGCAGGTGAGTTTCTAAAATTGTGTGTCTGTTTATGCGCTTTCCTTCAGCATATTACTCAATTTTTGCCTGTTAAATTTGTTTGCAAATATTGCCAACTTAAGCTTTATCATGCAATTAGTACAAGGGCACTAATGAAAGAACACAATGTTGTCACATTTTGAGTTCAGAAAATAAGAATAAAATAGATGTGAAAGGACTAAAAGGTTTTTTCCCCCCAAAATGTTGTGATCAAAGCAGCTTCCTCCAGTATTTGTGCCTCCAGATCACGACCGTCTGCATGCTCTGTGGTTAAGTCTGTCATGTAATGATCAGGTTTGCTGATTTCACAGCCTCGTCACAGCGTCAAGTGGAGTATTTAGTGTTGTTTTCTGCGCTTCTGCTAACAACCCAGAAGGGCCGACCGGTGATGCTTTTGCTCATTGGCTGCATGACTCATAGAGTCTTATCTCTAAAGAAGCCAAGTGGCAGAGGAGCAGTCCTGCTGCAGGACCGTGCTGATGTAACCCCAGAGATTCACTAGAGGCTGCTGTGGGCCAAGCTTCCGCGTGCCCCGAGATGCTGACACTGCTTTCATTTACACGGATGGCCATCGAACCCTTGACACTCAAGACCCAGACTGAAGATGCAGAAAAGGGCTTCTCACATACACACTCAACAAAGGATAAAGTGTTTTTTGCAGGACCTCAGACAAACAGACCACATTTCATCCCATACATGAGTTGCATTTGCATAAAAAAACATTAAATACTCCTTAGAACTTTATCCATGAAGCTTTAATTTTAATTGAAAATAGATATAAATTGTTTAGGATACATAAATGTAAAAGAATATCAATAAAACTGCGATAAAGATTATGCTGACGCTCCACCTTAAATCAAATTCAGGATGCAGCTTGTCTGATTACTTGAAATTGATACAATATTTGCATGATTTTAGCCATTTTTTGCCAGGATCTGTACAGAAAAGCAATATAACCACGGCTAAAACAGCGAGAGGTTAAATTTCAGTTTTTATATATAGTCTGTACATCTGTGTCTGTGTTTATATTTAGGCTTATCTCTCTGGTACGTTTGGTAACAGGATATGAATTAGGCATTACCGCCGTGCTGAGTGAGTCTTCGTACTTTATTTTTGACGCACATCATTTATCCTTTCTGTTATTCCTCCTACTTTCTTCCCTTCTCAAAATTGCAAGAGATTTTTTTTTTCTTCTGACAAACCTATTGTTGTGACGTAAGAGGATGAGGATGATCAACATTGATAATTAAGAATTCATATCGTCAGTACCAGGGAATAAAAAAACAATCAGATTATTTTCTTCAGAAAGATCAAGTCACATTTAACAAGTCCAATTTCTTTCTGAGGCATCTGTCAGCCACTTCGTCCTTGCAGCAGCTTTTAGATAAATGAAAAACAAGTGATCCAAAAAGCAAATTCATCTCACCTATTTAATGTTATTCTTAGAAAACTATCTGTGGATTTCATGAGTGACCCATACGGATCTATGTCTTTGATAAAAGGACACAGCTTTCTAACCTCGCTGTAATGTGCTGAATTCTCGACAATAACTAATTAATGACTGGAAAAGTTCTGTGGGAGGCATGAATAGGGCTCTTTTTCTCGAGAAAAACTATTTTCCGAGTGATGATAGATTCATCAGTTATGATGTTGTAAACTGTGAAAAACCATCTTATTCTACAGCTCAGCCTGCTGCTAATTTCATTCTCAGCATGGATTAGTGGGATTGTGTTCAGTCATAGTCTGTGACAGACCAAAATTCACGAAAATCCGGATTTCTTTGCTGAATTACGGATAATATATTTATTATTAACTTGAGTTCTGACTGGGCCGTTCGCTTGACATTGCTAAATGTTTAAATTCTGTTGTCATTTGGAGATAGATCACCAGAGAAGGTCATATTGGGGCATCGTCGTTGACCATTCATGATAAAGTAATGAACTCAGAGAGGAAGACCTCTGCTCATTGATTTAGTTGTTTGTTCCTCTGAGGCTTGTCAGATGATGCTACACGTAGAAATACACTGACATGAAACAGTCATGTAGTTTCTACATGACTAGTCTCCATTCTGTTTGACGGTCAGCCTTTTTTTTCTTCCCATTTTGAGACATTAGCCATCATGTGATGCCAATATCTTCCCTCTTTTTTTCTTTTCTCTCTTTTTTATTTTACAGGTGAGGACTATGGAGCTTCAGACTGAGAAGAGGTTTCATAACTTGACCCTTCAACAAGTCCAGGCTCTCGACAAAGTCTTGACGGAGGTGATCCCGATCCACGGACGTGGAAATTTCCCCACACTGCAGGTGAGAGCCAAAGACATCATCCGCGTGGTGAAGGATCGGCTGGTGGAGAGAGACATCCAGGTCAAAGACATCCGCCTTAACGGAGCAACGGCCAGCTATGTCCTGGTCAGGGATAATGGCTTAGGCTACAGAGACTTGGACATCATTTTTGGAGTAGAGCTCCCCAGGCAGGAGGACTTCCAGGTCATTAAGGAGGTTGTGCTCGGCAGCCTGCGAGACCTCCTCCCTTGTGGGGTCAACAGACGGAAGATCACCTGCCTCACGATGAAAGAAGCCTACGTGCAAAAGATGGTGAAAGTCTATAATGAGCACGACAGATGGAGCCTCATCTTGCTCTCTAACAACAGGGCAAAAACCGTGGGGCTCAGATTTGTCAGCTCCCTCCGGAGACAGTTTGAGTTTAGCGTGGACTCTTTTCAGATCATATTAGATCGCATGCTGGAGTCGTACTGGGAGACCGACAGGAAGCAGCAAGGAAAGTTCGTAGTGTCAAAGAGACAAGGAAGCGAAGGCAACAAAGGGCAAGAACAACGGAGCAATCCTGGAGGTGCCGAAGAGGACACTAAGAGAAATTTATCTCTGGCAAAACCCAGAGTGGAAGCTCCATTCCAGGAGGAGACGGTTTCTGTCCCTGAGAAACAGCTTCCACGAGAGGAGATTCAGCTTGTAGACGGAAAACAGAAGGCAGAACCAGAGTTAGAGCCTGAGGTAATTACCCCACGGCAGCCAGAGGAGGAAGAGGAGGAGGGCCCTGAAGACGTCCCTCCAGTGGACGCTTCAGAGGTGCTAGAAGAAAAGTTTCCCCCCGAATTCCCCTCTGTGGAATCCTCCGAAACAACATTTCCTGATGCCGGTGGTCCAATGCTGACATGTTTAAACCAACAGTGCAATGAACACCAACGTGAGACACAAGTCTCCCAGTTTCTGCTCCCTGTAGCAGATACTGAGAAGTTGGCTTTACAGGAAATGGCCCACGGCAAAGAGAATACCCACTCAGAGGTGGACACGGTAACCCACGGTACACCAACCTCACAAGAGTCCCGTCTCGAGTTCTCGTTTCCTCCCCCGGCTAAAAAAACCTGCAGCACCTCACAGGACATCGTCCCGGACTACTGCCCTTCGCCGAAGCTGCAAAGAAAAATGTCCCGAAAAAAGTTGATCAGCAAACCTGAAAAATGGTCCCTGCTGACGGACTTGTCCGACCTCACGACGCAGTTTTTCCCGCCGATAGAAATCCCGAAGCCGCTTCAGCCGAAACCTCTTTTGCTTGATGATAGTCAAGTTGAAGGTCCGGAGAACCCCGAGGGGGCGGACGCTCCCTCGCTCCCCACCTGTAGTCGGGCGGAAGACGCCGGATGTTGTGAATCTGTGGAGATAACCGTGAAGCCGAAACACTCGAAGAAGCCCCCAGATTTAGGGCCTCGCATCCTGGCGGGATTACCGGATACCTCGGGGCCTCTGGTGGACGAGCAGATGCCTGAACCGGTGGATCCGGAAGGGCCGGCCTCCTGGGGAGAGCACGCCATCTTGGTGGAGGCGGAGTGCATGTTCGGGGACTTCCACCAGGCCATGGAGCACCTGCACCGGCGCCTGATCGCCACCCGCAACCCCGAGGAGATCCGGGGCGGGGGCCTGCTGAAGTACAGCGACCTGCTGGTGCGCAACTTCCGCCCGGCCAGCGAGACGGAGATCAAGTCCCTGGAGCGCTACATGTGCTCGCGCTTCTTCATCGACTTCCCCGACGTGGGCGAGCAGCAGCGCAAGATCGAGGCCTACCTGCTGGGCCACTTCTCGGGCAGCGAGGAGGCCAGCAAGTACGACTTCCTGATGACCCTCCGGAGGGTCATAGACGAGAGCACCGTGTGCCTGATGGGACACGAGAGGAGGCAGACCCTCAACATGATCACTGTCTTGGCTTTGAGGGTCCTGGGCGAGCAGAACGCCATCCCCAACACGGCCAACGTCACCTGCTTCTACCAGCCGGCGCCTTATATGGCGGAGCCCATCTACAACAGCTATTACATCGCCCAGCCCCAGCTGGTGTACCACCCCTACCCCCTGCAGGTGCACATGCAGACTGGGCTGGTGTAGCGAGTAGAGGCATGGACGAACGCACGCTTTTAGCCGCCGTCGCCAAGTCGGCGCTGAGTGTTTTAGAAATCCCGATCGCTTGGGAGGGAAGAGGCCGGAATTGGAAGGGATCCCGAGGCCAAGCATGCGCCCTTTCCAGATGAACACGGTTTTCAGAGGGCTTGTCGAGAAGGACTCCGCCGAGCTGTTTTCAACCCCAATTCTGATGGACTCTGCTCTAACCACCGAGGGGGAAGGTTGAAAATTAGCGAAACTTCGTGGCTACACAATAAACTTAAGGGACAGAATGTAATGCGTGAAACGGTTGTCTTAGTTTGGTTTAATTTCGAGTCACAATTAACTCATTGACTGCCAGAGTTTTTTGAGCATTTTGACTGATTTTTCAAGAGCCACAGAATAGTTTGTGCTATGACTATGTAAACACCGAACAAACCAAAAGAAAGAGTAGACTCTCTTCTTTCATCAGGAAATTTTTTTTGTTTCTACCTTATTCCGTTCTTCCTCGACTTGCGTTACCTTTTTTTTATTTGCCTACAATCTATGCTCATCTCCCATCAAAAGTGGCACAGCCACCTAGAGGGTCAATTTGTTACTACATACTCTGTCTAGAAGCCGATATTTACGGACAAGCTTTAGCAGATCGTCCCCCAGCCACTCTCGTTGAAAAACATAAAAGACGTCTATAGACGTCTTTGGCAGCCAATGAGTTAATCCTCAAGGGTTAAAACCCCCAAACTGTTGTGTGCGTTGTTCGTCTCTGTGGAGTAACGTTGGATATGTGGCTATTGTGTGTTCACTGTGTAGAAATAGGACATGTTTAATGCAGGTAAGGATTAGACAAATCACTCTGTGGTCCTTCCATTATTTGGGAAGTTATGTGTTTGTGAACGTAACCACCTCTGTTCAGAGCCTTCCCAGGTTTTTCGTGTTTTTGGGGTCTGCAAAACAGTTAGAGGGCCGGTGAGGGGAGAATTGAAAACTGTACATAAACAAGAAACAAACAGTTTTTACCTTAACAGTGTTCCACAGAAAGGAAATCACAGTGACAAATCGGGAAGTGAATTTCTACCACTAGATTTCCCAGCAAAGTAAACTGATTTCCTTAATATGAAATTTTATCCAGACTTTAGACTTTAAGAGTTGAAGCTTGGATTCAGACTACTGTAATTTTAGAGAAAATAGGCCCGCCTGTACAGAAACTAAGTGTTGAGTTCAGCAATCTATGACAACGTTTCTATTTCCCTGCACCATCTCGCAGGTGGTTTCAATAATCTGCTCCATCTCTGGCACAGAAAGTTTGATTTACAAGGACTGGGGTCTCGGTGGGGCCTTTTTTTGGGGGGGGGGGCAGATCGTTCCTTCTCTCAAATATCACAGCAGGCATTAAGAACTGCCACGGGAGACTGGACAAGTATCCTTTAGCTGTGTAGCCATTTATTTAGTGGGGAAAATGGGCTCCTTATGTGCCATAGGGAGGTGTTTAATGACTCCACAGTGGCAGCCAAGTCACCAAAATAAATAAGTAAATTGTTCTTACCGGGCTATGACCCTCTTTGAATGAAAGACTTGATGCTTTCTGATGCTCAGCCATCTTCCTTTTATCATCTGAAGCAAACCAAACACTTTTCAAGACCTGGCAAGAAACATTGTTTTGTCACTGACTTACCGTAACAACTTTTTCTGTAATGTGTAAATACAAGAGTTTCATTGAAACATAAATCTACTAGAAAACAACAGTGGACTCCCCCCAGGACTCAGGACCTGTTAAAGTCTGAGGCAGTGGTTGGTTGGGACTATTTCCTTAAATGCTTTAAAGCCGTATCTCTATTTGGGGCTCTTTTGGGTGCAAAATCAGAGATGGAGATCATGTCTGTGAATGGAATGGTGACGTTTGTGAGACTTTTTGTCCCTGTTTGCTGTGAGCAAACAACTGACAAGAACCAAAACTGCATCTGTAATTTGTTTAGTTATTGGTTTTAATAAATAGGAACACAAAGGTTTTTGAAGACGGCATTAACTGAAATGTAACAGCACAGATTTCTCCACACTCACCAATGATGACGCAGTGACTGTCTCATCAAACTAAAACTTTGTGTGGCCTCAGATTTTCAACACTGTGATTGGTTGAGATATTCTTTTCCAAATGAGCAGTTTAAAAAGAAAATAAAAATGACACAGACATCATACGCAGAAAATATCTAAAGCAGTTTGAACTTCAGCTTCATTAAAGAAGTTCCATTCTAACCTCAAATGCTGATATTGAACATTTATATATTATATGATATTATATTATTTATATATTATATATATATATATGATAATATATCAGTTTATGGAACTATATGGATGACATGAACAATATCCTCCCTTCTTCTACTAACAACTTCTCCAGAGTGTGTTAGAATATAGAGAACTCTAGATAAGTTTTTGAGCATTAAAACTATGGGCTCCTTCTTGGCTCTGATCGATTGGGCCCTTATATCGATTGTGACAGAGGTTTTACATTCCACAAATCCAGGGGCAGCCCGAGGGACAAAAAGAGACCTTTCATCACAACCAGTCACAGAAGTGTTCAGGTGAAAAACTAATGAATGATCCATTTCGTGACCCTCAATGAAGACCTTTAGCTGCATTTGATCAGATAACAACTCCCGTTCATTCTGAGACACTTCACAGAGATCGGACTCCTTAATTACAGATAAAGCTCGTCTGTTAGTCTAGATAAAAAAACTGATCCCGGATCTTTAGCTGGAAATTTAGAATATTTGATATCTGTAGTGAACCGACTGAATAGACTGTGTGTAACGATGAGGATTGTTTGTTGTCGTCGACAAAGTGAATATGTGTTCATCTGAAGCTCTGTGTGCTTTACTCAGTATCTGTACAAGAATCACAGCACAGCTAGGTGTGCTAAATGTGAGGCGATCACTCCCAGACTTAAGCACAATGTAAATCCACTTAGATATTGTCAAGTAGTCAAGGTGTGACCTGGTTGTTGTTCTATAACTGAATGTTTAAGACGATAACAGTGTTTGATGTGTATCTAAAAAATGGTTTGTCGTTAGGGTTTGTTATTCCGGTCGAGACACCTGCTGTGAAATGCTGTGATGATATTTCTCACGTTGTTGTGTTGTGGTGACAATAAATGTGACACAACTGAGTCTTTACTTGGTTAGTTTCAATTAGTTTTATTTTCACTCAGAAAAGCCAGAAGTCGGGGGGGGGATTCTTCTAGAATTTGGCTATAATTACTCACATTAGCATTATATGCTATCACATGATCTATGTAAATTACTGACCGTTTTATTTTCTTTCATAACTATATGTTGTGTTAAAGTCTCTGGCTGTGTCCACAGACTCTCTTTTCTCTCTTTTTCTTTCTCTGTTGCATTAGATCCACCTTTAGGTCAACACAAACACACACCATTTGTTACCACATTCCTGTCATCTGCATGAATTAGGACCTGGCCTGTTCATGCCCAGAGGTAACTAGCCAATAGGATTTGGTTGTGTCCAGTCCTCCTTTGAGGAGGACACAATGTCATTTTTATACTTTAGATCCACTCGGCTGATACTGCTGTGCACAAGTTTGGAGTTTTTACCTCGTCGGGCTGCAGACTCATGGTGCCATAGCAACATTACTCACTCGCAAAATACACAAAAGAGCAACGACCTGCTTTTGTTTAAGCTGTGACAGTTTTTTTCTTTTTTTTTTTGCGGAGGGAGAAAAACTATGTTCGTACTTCCTGAGCTGCATCCATTCAGGCGTCTGCCGGCTGGGCTTTTTTAGACCGGGCCAGATACCGTTGGTACTTCCTGTTCATGCATCACAGGTCCTGTGGGTGGTTCCTGTTGTTCTTCTTAAAATTTGCATGAGAACATCACTTTGCCCAGACAGGTCTTCACCGAGTCCCCCCATTGACTGAACGTCTGATGTGATGAGATTTCTTTGCTTTACTGAAAACCAACTATGTGGTGACCCACACCGTTTAGCTGCATTTTGGTTTTTACACGTCCTTTTTTTAGCACCAGCCCAGATGCTGAACATCTGCTTCCAAACTCGGCCCCGTCATGATCGCGTTTTGGACACTGGCTGTTATCAACAGTGGAAGATGACACATGTTTTATTATGTGCTTTATGCCTTATGATGGGATTAAAAGGTCTTTTTCAATTTATTTTGTTGATGCCATCACGTCTTTCCTTTAAGATCCAAGATGCATGCCTGGATTCGTGTTGTTCCTTCCATCCGCCGGCTTTTCTGCCGTTTCTAGGTGTGGAGGAGCTCCGTGCGTCATCGCTCAACCTTGTTTGTTCCTCATCTGACTCAGCCCTGCTTTCAATGCATTCACACCAATGCAAAGTGGTACAAAACGCTCCATTCGGGTTTACGGATGCCTGTTCAGAAACTCCTTCGTTTCTACCTTCAGTTCGTGATGGTTGAGGCCTAAACCTGAACTGGTCCCCCACAGACATCCATTTTAGATTATGAAAAACCTACATGATTAAATTCAAATAGTTCTATTCATCTTTAAAGAAATTCAAACTTTTATTTAAAAAAACACACACACACACACAAACATACAATCAAAACATTTCTATAAAAGATAAGCTTTTCCCCAGCTACTGCAGAATGTTGCTCTCCTCTAAGATGCTATAAGCGTCGTCCACTCTCATATAAAACCAAACTGATTTGACATGTTGATGCTGAGAAATAATCTCTCTCCCGCTAATGACCCCACACACACACACACACAGACACACACACACACAGAGGGGACGACGTGCGTTTGGATTCGAGCACCCGGAGCTGAAAGGACCGTCTGAGTCATCTTTCCTGGTTATTTTCGTTCTTGATTCTGCCTCAAATGATGTAACGGCATATTTTGTGTCACGGCTACTTGTGCTGCGTTTACAAAAACAGGAGATGCCCCCGTAGGCCGTTAGCTCTGTCAGGAATAAAAAGAAATGGTGAAAAGGTGAAGTAAACCTGCTCTTAGAAACACACAATTCCAGCCATGGTTAGAAACACAAAGGGGGAAACTTAAGATAATGTCCTTTTCAGCAGATCGAACCTGAATGAAAAAAAAAGGGATCTGAGAATGATCTGGGACAGTTCAAAGTCCTACATAAAAGTCACAAAGTTTCATCTCATCTCTCTACTATCTTTATTACTCAGCTGCCACATGGAGTAGATCAATGTGCAAATATCTCCTTTATCTCATCTCCATTAACATACAAAATATATAAAGTAAGCAATTTAAAAAAATAATAATAAAAAAAAACAAAGGAAAAAATAAATAGTTCTATGGAAGAGTTGTCCGAATACCCTTTCGCTTTCACACGTGTCGGGTGGTGGAGGAGGAGCCAAGGAAGCAAATGCAGATGGATGCAGGTCTGGTCGAGAACGCAGTGGTTTTTTCACCCCAGAAAAGAAAGAAATCACTTCTACCCTTGATTAAACCAAAGAAAAAAAGGAAGAAAAAACAGCACCAAATTTCTTCTACATAGCAGAATTTAAGATTGAACAAAAGAAAAAAAAAGAAATCCAAAGCATTCAACATTCACAGACTAAGCACGTCATTAGGGATATTACTAGGATCAGGTTTTTCTACTGGCTGGCTCCCTGTATTGCTAAATCCCCAAAACTACAATTATGAGACAACAGCAAGTTCCTGGATCGGGAACATCAGACAGTTGAGGCGATACTGCACCTTTCTTACAACGGCCGTGACCCAACAAGCAACCAGTTGCTCAATTGATTTAAAAAACAAAAATAAAAAGGAAGATTTGAGCACCATTTTGTTATTTTTTGGCATCTGTGCATCCTTCTTTGGTGACCAGAAAGACGAAGAGGAACCAGGGAGGAGGGGGTGGGGTGGATATAGTGTTTTTACGCTGGACGCCAAACGCTCGGGATGAGACGAAGAGCAACGTCGGATCCAAAAGGCTCCTCAGGAGGACTCCGGTGAGTAGTAAGGCCGAGGTGAGTCAGTTTGAGTTCGGGAGGGTCCGAGTTGAACAGTTGCTCTGCCGATAGGGCGGAATAGTCACGTTCATGAGCACCAGCAATCAGCAGTCCCAGATAAAGAAAAAAAAAAAAAAAAATATATATATATTCAAATTATATACAAACTTGTACAAAAAAAAAAAAAAACAAAAAAAAAAAAAAAAACATTTCCCTGATGTATTACTCGCGTTTTAAAAAGTCTGAGTCTGCTGAGCAGTGGGCGGGGCCTCAGTGGCTCCAGCCCATGAGGTGGCTGACCCGGGCCTTTTCCGTCATGCGGCGGACCCGTCCGGACCGGGACCGGCCCAGGTTCAGCGGGTCCTCTTTGGACCCGCGGCCATCGTCCTCCGACTCGTCCCGGTAAACCACCGTCCGGCGGCCCTGGTTCCGCGTGTTGACCCGCCCGTATTTCCGCCGCTTCCGTCTCGGGCCGCCGACCGGCGTTGCCATGGCGACGGCCGAAGCGGCGGCGGCGGCGGCTGCTCTCCGAGCTTCGTCCGAGTTTTCATCCTCCTCCTCTTCTTCCTCCTCGGGTTCTTCCTCCTCCTCGGGCTCCTGTTCATCCTCTTCATCGTCCTCACCTTCATCCTCTGCCTGTCCGACATCGTCCTTCTGCTGCGCCTCCTCTTCCTCCTCCTCCTCCTCTTCCTCTTTCTCTTCTTCCTCCTCGTCTTCCGCCTCTTCCTCCTCCTCAGCCTCCTCCTCCTCATCCTCCTCCTCCTCAGCCTCCTCCTCTTCCTCCTCCTTCACCTCTGCGGGCGGCGGCTGCACTCGGGCCCTCTTGGCCCTCCCCCCCGCCTCCTCCTCCTCCTCCTCTTCCTCCCCCCCCTTGCGCCTCCTCTTGGCGGGGGCCCCCCCCTTCCCTCTGGCCGGGGGGGGCCCCGACAGCCGCCGGGGGGCTTTGCTGTAGTCGTGGTCGCCGCCCTCCACGAACTTCTCCGCCTCCGAGTCCGAGCTGTTCCCGGACGAGGAAGAGGAGGAGGAGGAGGAAGACGAAGACGAGGAGGAGGAGGAGGAGGAGGAGCCGTCGGAGCCCGAGGCCCCCCCCACCCCCCCCTCCCTCCCCTCTTCCTCCTCCTCCCCCTCGGAAGAAGAGGAGGAGGAGGAAGAGCGCAGGGGTTCCTGCCCCTGCCGGGGGCCGTTGGTGAGATGAAGGCGGCGCCCTGAAGCCAAACAGAAGAAAAAGCCGGTTGGACTTCACACCGAACGCCACACATACCGAGAAATATCCGAGTAAATGGGTTTTATGGTACCTGACTTCTTCCCCGGGGGCGCTTTGCTGCGGGTCGCCCGGTTCGGAGGCCGGTTTCTGCTCTCAGAGCTGGTCCCTGAACTCGGGGAAGACGCCCTGCTGTCCTCCTCCTCTGCTACGCTGCTGCTGTGCTTAGCTGAGGAAACCATTATAACCACAGGGTCAGTAATAATATGACACAAACCAACGAGTCCAGAGCCCGAACCTGTATTCACACGTTCATCAGATCGTTTAATCCCAGACGAGATGATCTGGGCGCCTTTACGTTGATTTTGAGAGGTCGAATTGTTGGTCAAACAATGTTTTTTCGAGTGTTGAATGTAGGCTTGTCCCGATCTGATATCTGGATCGGATCAGAAAATACAGATCCAGACCGCCGATCCAGTTTTTTTAAAAGTCCGATCTCACGCGAACATTAGCATTAGCATCTCCTAACCTACAGGTCTGTGTCCTAACCAATAAGTTATTCTAAGAGTAAATCCCTGTTCAACAGGAGTCTGAAAACTAAGTGAGTAGGCTAAATAACTTTAAACTTTAATACATGCTCTGATAGGCCGGGATCGGTATCAGATCGGAGGTGAAAAAAGCTGGATCGGGACATCCCTAGTTGAATAGAAAGTTGACTTTTTGGAGGCATAAGCCTATCGATTGCAAAGTATACCTGATTGGACCTGACTCGGATAAAAATGATCTGGATCTAATTGTATAACCAGAAGAGAGGTTAGGAAGACTTTATGAGAATCTGTCATTCTTTCTTCTTGTTAGAGACAGGAGCAGGGGAAAAAAAGGAAAATCAGCTTTCAGACATAAATCCGGGCTGGACACATACCCTGGTATGGCCTCAGAGAACGCCTTTTGGTTGAGGTCCGGGAATTTTTTGGCTCCGTCACTTTGTGCTTGCCCTTACGACTGCAGGTGAAAGGGAGTTTAAAATGAGACACAAGTATTAACGTCACAAAAGAATAACCGGCTCGCAGCGATTAATGATAAAACACTGGGAACGCACTGTGAGGAGACAGATACTTTGATAAAGGAATGGAAGGCTTGCGGGTACCTGGAGGATGGACTATTAGGGGGGGAGCTGCCCCCGTTGTGCAATCTGTTCCTGTAACTGAGTCTCTGACGGGATCTCCGCTCGTTCTGAAGGGCAGACTTGTGGTCTGAGATGATGGAGATGATCTGTTTCTCGAAGAAAGCCGACAGGCTGATGGTCATGGTGTAGATCTGGATGTGAAAGAAAGCCAGAGTGGTAAACACCCAGAGGGAACCCAGTGAGATCCTGCCTATGCTTTGTGCGTGGGGACGCTGGTTTACCTGGGACTTCTTGTTAGGTGTGTAAGCTCTGGAGTTGATGAAAATGAGGCGGACGTCTTTGGCGAACTCCATGGGGTTTTCGTAGTTCCCGGCCAGCAGGGTCTCCGACACCGTGGCCAGGTCCATGGGCGTGTCGATGATGTCTCGGTAGTCCTGAAACCAAAAAAATACAGCCACAGGGTCCATATAGACTTAGAGACTTAGACTTCCTTTATTGTCATTGTGCAAAAAAACACAAGGTGAATCTTGACAACGAAATGTTGATTACTTGGCTACCAGTGTGACAGAGTTAAGACCTTATTCCTACTTAATAAATATATTTTCTATAACTAAGAGCTAGATATATACAGGATAAGAGCATATATATACATAGTATTGCACATCCTAATGTTTCCTAATGGTTGTGGCTTTTATCGTGTCGGCCGGTGGACGTTTTCGGTTTGTTTTACCGGATATTCGAAGAGGTCCACGGGCTGCCGGAAAGGCTGGGAGTCGTGGGAAGCGATCATCCGGCGCAGCAGCTCGCGGCACTGAGTCCACCACGCTTTCACGTCCAAAACCACCCCCCGCTTCTTCGAATTTGGGTTGGCTCCCTGTCAAAGAGAGGGCAGTTTAACAACTTCCGCTTAGGCAATACTAAAGACAGGTATTAAAAGAACAATAAAACATAAAACATTTCAAATACAAGAACTAAAATGAACAAGACTGGCCAACTTAAAGTGTCTATAGACACAGAGTTAATGAGTGTATGGGAAGCTTCAAGGAGACGAGGGACCACACCGATAGAGGGTCATACTGCCAGTTCATGCTAGTTAGCATAAAGTAAAGGGTCTTACTACAACCTCAACACAATATCCGTCACTGATCTGGTGCCATTAAACTTACTTACCCGATGTCCTGTAGAAGTTCCCGGAGTGTCAGAATCCACATCCAAGTCAATCTGCTGAGGAAATGTGCAAATTTAAAGAAAAGCAATGTAAATGGAGAAAAAAAAGAAGAAAAGACCTGTTAAAGGGGGATTAGAGTTTTTCCTCTGTCTCACCTCGCCTTCACTGCTGACCTCAGACTTCAGTTTGCGGTACAAATCCAAGATGTCCATACAGCTCTGGTCCCTGGTGGACAAAGAAAAGAACAAGTGTACGTTAATACGGGGAGAAGGTATCGTGGAGCTGCTCGGGGAAGTCGAAAAATGAACTTAGTGGAGTCTTATTGTCATAGCGATGATAAATGTAATATTGTATCTACTCTGTAAGTCGCTTTGGATAAAAGCGTAGATAAATGCATAAACATAAACATAAACATACCCGATGTAGTGGAGGAGAACGTCAGTCACCACTTTGGCCGCTGCTACGATCGGGCTCTGGGGTTCGTTGAAAGTGCGCGCGTTGTGTTCAATGTAACGCACTTCCCACATCAAGGCGGAGATCCGCCTGCAAGAGAAAAATCGCATCAGTCTGGAGCTCTGGACGGGAGTCCGAACAGACCCCGAGGTACCGGGCGAGCTCTCACCTGTAGAAGCGGTTCTCCAGGCGCCGGCGGATGGTGCTGAGGTCTGTGGGGTAGGCCACCGCCGTGCAGTACAGCGGGTAGTCCTGCAGGTTCACGGGGGACGCGAACGCCTTGGCAACATCTGCAAAACGCACCACGAATGGAGTCAGAGGCGGAGAGAGATACGGGCGAGAGTCAGACCTTTTTACCGCGTCCGCCACCCACCCAGCGTCAGCAGCATGTCGATGCCCTGGATGACCCTCTCGCAGTCCTCGTCCCGGGTGTGAGCGCCCCACTCCCCCTCCTGGGGCCTGTAGAGCAGGGCTTTGAGCTCCTCCTCCGCCACCTCCACGCCGTCGCCAACCTGCTCCGGCAGGGCAGCTGACCGGGCCACAAAACGGGTTAGAAACAGTTAGAATGAAATACCTCAGTAGCCATAAGCAACTGGGGAAAAAAAACATTACAGATTGGATTCTGTTGCATTTAAACTGAATATTCAAAAGATAAGCTTTGTGTGATGGGTGAAAAAGTAGAAAAAAGTATACCGTGACACTATAATGCCAAATGTATCATATTTGATACACACAGTTTCTGAGGTCTTTTGGATCTGAGACTTTTTGCATCATTCAGTGGTAAAAGCTTTGCTCAAACCCCTGTTGTACACATTCAGATATACCTGATAACAGCCAGTAGAAGACTACACCAAAATAAATTTTTTACTTATTGCACGCTAATTTGATCAAAATAATTTCTTTTTTTTCTTCATATGTTGTTGAGGGGCCAAAATAAGACTTCAGACTAAAAAAATCCAACATTCTTCCTATTTTTCTTGGATCAGGCTTTAAAGGGTTAAAGGAACATCACACACTAATAGCACTGACCTTCCTCCGGAATAGGCTCCATGTCCCATGGACTCATTTTCTCCCGCTCACCATTATCCCACCTTGTGAAACAAAGAATTCTGTCATTACCGATTGAACTGTAATTAAAATTGTGGCATCACATTAACAGATACTATCAATACATTATATTATGGTTAAAAAAAGGGGAAAAAAAGACTCCAGCTGCTGCAGTCACAGACTTACTTCACTGCATAGCACTGAAAAAGGCTATCGGGGTACTCGGGCTGCAGGGGCTCCTGATCCTCCACCAAACCGAACCACCAGGCGTCGTCGATGATGCTGCGGAACCTCATGCCTGCGCAGGGCGTCAAAAATTAGAGCTCCGACACACAAACGGGAACCCCTAAACGTGGTTTCGGAGGGGAGTGCTGTGACCCACCCGGCTGCCAGTTGTGCTCCTTTGCCTCATTGTAAAACTGCTGCAGAACGAGGAAATCTATAACGTCGGGCATGTCGTGGTACCTTAGGGAGGGAGGAAATGTAGCAGTTAAAAATACAGACGCTTACTTCTGATTTTCTATCTTATTTTATTATTTTTATTTATTGTTTATCGTTTGTTTTTTTGTTTATTTCTCCCCAAAGAGTGAGCGTGTGTATGTGTGTGAATGCTTGTGTGTTCTGTCTGTCTGTCTGGGCTTGTAAAGGGGAGGATGGGGGTTGCTGGTTATTGTTTTGGGTTGTTTGCATACAGTTGTGCTACTAAATTTGCCATCTTTATACTTTGTACTCTGTATGTTATTGGTTTAAAAAATGTTCAATAAATAAAGTTGGAAAAAAAAAAAACATTGGCTTAGATTTACAGTCATTATCAGTGGTCTGTTGTACTGGGTGCAGAAAATAACACAAACGCTCACTTTAAGGAGAAAGACTCATTGGTCATCTTCCCGGAAACTGGGTCCAAGAAAGCCAGTTTCAGGCAGCAGAGCGTTGGAGGTCCCACTTCGTATTTTATCCCGATCACCTTTACAGATTCCTGGTCCTGAGGCAGACAGGAAAAAGACGAGCATAAATTACACACATTATACAAAAAAAAAACAGTTAAAAGCAGTGCGGTTGGTTGGTAGCCTCTGCGCGCACCCTGAGGTTCAGTCTGTTCCAGGGCTGCTTCTGGGGGTTGACGGTGTAGGCTTTGGCCCTGCGAACAGCCCGAACGTAGGCCTGGTGGCCCTGTTTGAAGTAAATGAGCTGGGAGGGGGGCAAAGGGGAAACCATGATTTAGGGCGGGTCGACTAAATAATGTTTTTTATTCATCCAGGACGATTCTCACCTCGTCTCCCATTTGTGGGACAAAAGGAGAGCGGTGTGGGATGGTCTCCATTATCCATGATGGCGGCAGACACTCCTCTGCATTCAGCCCAGCCAGAGAGGATGTGGGTTTCTGAGGGTGTACAGTTAGAGGTTTAGCCACAGATGTTCTCCTCTAAAACTGATATTCTCCATACTAGGGATGTCCCGATCCAGCTTTTTGCACTTTAAAACTGATTTAAAACCGATCCCGGCCTATCAGAGCATGTATTAAAGTTTAAAGTTATTTAGCTTTCTTACTTAGTTGTCAGACTCATGTTGAACAGGGATTTACTCTGATAACAACTTAACTCAATGGCTGCCAAAGACGTCTATAGACGTTTTTTATGTTTTTCAACGAGAGTCTGCTAAAGCTTGTCCGTAAATATCAGGCTTCTAGACAGAGTATGTAGTAACAAATTGACCCTCTAGGTAGGAGTGCCACTTTTGATGGGAGATGAGCATAGACTGTAGGCAAATAAGAAAAATGTAACGGTTCGCTATGAGAGAAATGGCGCCGGTGAGACGCAAGTCGAGGAAGAACGGAATAAGGTAGAAACACATTTTTATTCCTGATGAAAGAAGAGAGTCTACTCTTTCTTTTGGTGTGTTCGGTGTTTACATAGTCATAGCACAAACTATTCTGTGGCTCTTGAAAAATCTGTCAAAATGCTCAAAAAACTCTGGCAGTATGGGACTCTGTTCTGAAAATGGCTGGCAGTCAATGAGTTAATGGTTAGGACACAGACCTGTAGTTTAGGAGATGCTAATGTTTGTGTGTGATCGGACTTTAAAAAAAAAAAATGGATCTGGAGTCTGGATCGGCATTTTCTCCTGCCAGCCGATACAATTTTTTTTATCCAGATATCGTATCGGGACAAGCCTAGTCCATACTGCTAATACTGTGCCAGCAGGAGCTGTTAGCTCTGACCTGTTTGGTCTCTTTGGGCTTCTTCCTCTTCTCGTTTTCCTTCTTCTTCGCCTCTTTGGCCTGGTTCCCCCCCTCCTCCTCCTCCTCCGAGCTGCTGTAGCCGGCGTGCTGCCTCCTGGTCGTGCGTTTCGGCGGCTGCAGGTTGATCCCTGCGTCCGCCGTCCAGTCCGAGTATTCGCTGGACGAGTCGCTGCAAATAGAAATCGAATACAGTCAGTCGAGTGACTGGAATCGTGAGGAAAAGATGATGCTGCGTGGTCGAACCTGGAGCTGCTCTCGCTCTGCCACCGGGCCTCGCCGTCTGAGGTGGCGTCCGAGTGCTCGGCCCGCTCCGCCGCCTAACAATAAAACAATACGTTTCATAGAGTGAGCACGTTTAGCTATCCGAGGATAGGGTTGTCTCGATACCAAAAATTTTCAACTCGATACCGATTCTCAGGAAAATATTCGATACCATTTTTGATACCACAAGGATAAAAACAAAGACCCCATAATGTTACTGAATTTTGACAGGTTAGTGTCTTTCGTTTCAAACTTATTACTGATTTTATGGTGGCTGGTGGCCCACATTAATTACTATAACCCTGACCCTAACCCTCCATCCTTAATAATTGTGAGAAATAAATATTTTTTGGTTAAACTTGTTTGGATTTGTTTAGCAATTCAAGGCTAACGTCATATTAAAGATCATAAACAACGTAAATAAACAACAACAACATAAATAAGTAAATAAATCAATAAATCAGAGAGAATGGGGGGGGTGTATCGTATCCGGATACAACCTTTTAGTATCGATACTTTTGACAACCCTATCCGCGGACTATTCTGCAAGTCTCATTTGAATGAGCAAAGGGGAATAGTGGGACCTACGTCTCCGCTCTCCGAGTCCCCCTGGCTGTCGGGGGGGCGGCGGGTGCTGGGGTTGCGGGTCCGGGTCCCGGGGCGGCGGACCTGGGCCGAGCGCGTCTGGTAGGCGTGCTGCTGCTTTTTCTTCTTGGTCGGCCGCAGAGAGCGCAGGCGTGTGGACAGGAGGTCGGTCTGCGGTCAGGGGCGGGAGGGGGGAGGACTCAGATGTGTTAGGATTTGGCTATAATTACTCACTTTATCAATCAATCAATCAATGTTTATTTATATAGCACTTTACAACAACCGGAGCTGATCAAAGTGCTTTACAGAATAAAAACAGATCAAACTATCGAACAATACAAAATAATACACAAAGACAAACACATCAGTGACAGAACCCAGTATACAGAGACCCTGCGTGCAAAAAGCCATCCTGAAGAAATACGTTTTAAGTTGAGGTCTTTTATCATAGTATGCTATCATATAATCGATGTAAATGACTGATTGTCTTATTCCTTTTAGAACTATAGTTTTGTGTTAAATTCTCTGGCTGTAACCGGCAGTTCAATTATGAGCATGTCATTAGGTCAACCACACGCACAAACTTAGTTACCACATTCCAAGGTTACCTGCATTCCACTGTTCAAAGCTCAACTTAAAACGTATTTGTTCAGGATGGCTTTTTGCATGTAAAATCTCTGTATACTGGGTTCTGTCACCAATGTGTTTGTCTTTGTATATTTCGATAGTTTGATTTGTTTTTATTCTGTAAAGCACTTTGGTCAGCTCCGGTTGTTGTGAAGTGCTATATAAATAAACATTGATTGATTGATTGATTGATTGATTGATTGATTAATTAGGACCTGGCCGGGTCATGTCAGGGTTAGGGTTAGTAAATAACTGGCCAATAAGCATTCAGCTGGTCCAGTCCTTTTGAGAGGTGTGCCCAGCCCCATAGATAAATATCCATGACACACAGAGTTGGGGGCTCTTTGCCGACTGAGACCCAGAGAGAGGTTTAGTCTGTGAAGAGCCCAGCGCTGAAATACTTTACCTGTGACCTAATAAATGTCAATTTTTACTCTTGATCTACTCTGGTTTATTCTCAGGTTTCCAACTAAAGACCTGAAGAACAGCTTACCTTGGGGGAGCAGGACACTGGCTTCTTCCTCCTCTCTGCATTGTACAGAGAACATTCGAGGTCGCTTTTGGCTTGTCTGCACTCCTCCAAAACTCTGGAGAAGAAAAAAAAACTATTAGGAATTAGGATCACATTCAGAGGAACAACAGAGGCAGCTCAATGCTCTCCAGTGGCTGCACCTGAATGTGCCCTGGGGCACTTCGTTGACCACCACCCTCCGGCTCCAGGCCAGCAGGTCCCTGGCTGTGGCCACTTGGCTACGAAGGGAGTTGTGCTGCATCTGCCACATCCCTTCCACCGGCCCACTTCTGCGGGACTCCGAAGCCGGAGAGGAGGGCGCCGCCTCAGCTTCATCAGCAGCTGAAGAAAAAAAAGAAGATATATATATAATTTGGTCGTGATGAGTACTCAGCATGTCACCTGGAAAACGGTCAGAATCAGAATCAGAAATACTATATATAGGTCTAAATAAGTGGTAGTGATAATGTCAATAATTAAGTTTGACTCTCAGAGGGAGCCGTTGTCTCTATGAGGGAAGAACTCAAAAACGTATGATTAAAAAGAGACGAAAGCTCACAGTTTATATGCGCAGTTTAAAGTTTACCGGAGTGACCAAAAAACAAACATCTCAGAGGGAAAACTGACCGTCTCCCTCTTCGGGCTGCCGTTGTGCGTTCTGCCGCTCGTCCTGCTCGTTCTGCAGCTGCCGGATGAGATTGTCCAGCAGACTTTCGCCGTTTTCCGCTGTTTGCTGGCCGAGAACCTGCTCAACCAGCTCTCCGGCACCTTTGTGAAGAGAGAGGGAGACCATGGGTCAAACGCTTTTTCACCTGCACTAAAACAGGCTGGAATATTGGAGACAATGTGGCCATCAGAACGCCAATCACTCTCATATATTTTGGTCCTGCCCAAAGTTGGCAACTTATTGGGATGGAATCTGTCAGACTACTGGGAGAATTTTGGGGTTTGTCATCCCCAAGGACCCTAGAATTTTTCTGCTGAGGTTGATGTCTGAAAAAGTGTTTCAAAAAGCAGATCAGTACCTTTTTAAAGTTCTGTCAATTGCAAGCAAAAAAGAGCAATTACACGGTGTTAGCTAAAGAAACTCCCACCCCAGCTGGGCCACTGGCGAGATGTCATGGAGGAGATTCCCTCTATGGAAAAACTGACATATCTTTTACGTATGAAAGGACATTCTTACAACAAACGCTGGTCTAAATGGCTGACGTACAAGAGCAAGGAAGCATAACTAGGTGTATCATCTTGTAATGTATTATTTTGTTTCTGTCTTTCTACTTATCTAAGTATCAGTGCCCCAAGTTCTGTGTGTGTTGTATGTTTTATTGAAATGAAAAATGTTAAATAAAGAGTATAATAATAATAAAAAACAGGCTGGAATAAAGAGTGGGCTCCGTACTGTTGGCCATGTATCCCAGCTGAGGCACCAGCTGGTCCTCCTTGCAGCTCTCCCTTCCCGGCACCAGGCGCTGGTAGCGGGGGGGGTGCGGGTTTCCGTCCACGTCCACCAGGAAGGGCGGGGGCATGAGGTGGGGGGCCTGCTGCGTCTGCTCGTCCAGGACGTAGTTGTTCGAGTCCCGGATGAGAGGCCGGTAGTCCGTGTGGAAGAACATCTGGTCGGGAATCTGGAGGGAGGAGATCGAGAGAGTTTGGGAATACGGAGCGCCGTTTTTTTGTGGGGAGATTCGATTGGCTTCAGCTCACGGCGACATGCTGTTACCTTCTCGTATGCTCGGCTGCAGCCAAAGCCAAAGATGAGCAAATGGCCGTGTGAGTCGGTGCAGGCGAAATGCTGCCCGTCGGCGGAGAACTTGCAGTCGTAAATAGCACCGTGGCCTTGGCCCTCGATCTGGAAACGAAATTTTTGAAAAAAAAAAAAAAAAACTCAATGACACTGAGTGAGGCAATCTGTTTCTCTGAACATTTGGACGTCTCGGTCTGAGGGGTTTGTCTCGTGCTCCGTCACCACGGAGACCACAGAGAGGACGGGGTTCGGGGGTGCAGAAGTCCTCCCATTGTGGAAGAATAGTGGCCAAATGTATTCGGTGACAGGATGAGAGGTGTTTCAGATTTTAGGAAGCAGAAGCTGCAGGCCCACAGCAGAAAAAGCTCGCCAAATAAAAGCTTAACTCTCCACATTTCTAAGCCATCGAACCCCGTACACTTGATTTAATGTTATGATTTAATGCCTGTGTTGAAGTTGGGCAGCCAGAACTCTCAAAGGAAATCATGTTTTTTTATTTATTTATGTATATATCTATCTATATCACATGAAGAATTTTGTATATATATATATATATATATATGTACAGACATGCATATATGTATATGCCGCTGTTTTATTTATGGAGCCAGTAACAAAAATAATTTCCCTCTGGGATTAAGTATTTCTGATTCTGATTCTGATCTTTCACTTTCTCATTAAAGTTTGCAAAGAATCGTACCGTTTATATCTGGTAACACGTAAATACTACAACTTTTTTCAAAGAAAACTAAATAAAAAAACTTTTTTTAACATTACTAATCCTTCAATCTAATTGGGTGGCTGTTAAAAGTAGCGTGACCCAACACGGCCCGTTACCATGTTGAAGAAGTTGCGTATCTTGACTCCTCGGGTGAGATCCCAGATGTTGATGTTCCCGTCGTGGCCGGCGGACAGCATGATGCGCGGGTCGAAGGGGTGCGCCTCCAGCACGAACAGCTCGTCGTCGTGGCCCTGGAACAGAACGGGCAGCGGCGTTTAGAGCGGGGCGTGAGCCGAGCTGAACGTCTCCTCGCCGGTTTAAGCCACTCACAGACAGGACGTGCAGCAGCTGGCCAGATGTTGCGCTCCACACTTTGAGCAGGTAGTTGGACACCGCTGTGATGACGGAGCTGTCCGTGCGGTCCCAGGCCACCATGGTGACCACCAGCTTGGTCTTATCGTCGCCGTTGGCAGCAGCCGTCCTACAGGGAAATGTCCACAATGTTTATGTTTATGCATTTGGCAGACGCTTTTATCCAAAGCGACTTACAGAGTAGACACAATATTACATTTCTCATCACTATGACAATAAGCTATATAGAGGAGAAACACTGATCAGAGTCAGTGGTGAGATAGAGATAGAGGTAGAGGGACCACAGAAGGAGCTGTGGGGGGGTAGAGGTACGGGTTAGGGTTAGGATAGGAGCTGTGGGGGGTAGAGGTACGGGTTAGGGTTAGGATAGGAGATGCTCTTTGAAGAGGTGGGTCTTCAAAAGTTTCTTGAAGACAGACAGGGACGCTGATGTTCTCGTAGCTTGGTAGGTCGTTCTACCATCTTGGAACGACACATTAAACAGTCTGGATGGTCTTAAGCGTGGTGATGGCACCGCTAGACGACAATCCATTGATGACCGGAGTGATCGAGTTGTGACATAAGCCTTTGCAAGAGGATTCAAGTAGATGGGAGCCGTACCCTTAAGCACTTTGTAGGCTAGCATCAGGGACTTGAATTTGATACGGGCAGCCAGAGGTAACCAGTGGAGTTCAATGAACAGAGGGGTGACGTGAGATTTTTTGGGCTGATTGAAGACGTAAAGTGGTTTGCTCTTACCCAGGTAACCTTGCCGCCATGTCCAGAGAAACACTCTTCCACTCTTGTTGCTGGTAAAGCCAGATCCTGGCTGTGCCGTCACGACTCCCACTCACAAACCTCAGGCTGGAAACAAGCATTAACTCAACTATCAGAGGTTTGTTAAACCCAGAAAAGAATAAATATACAAAAAAAACTCTGCAGATTTCACCTGTCGCTGTTATTGCTGAACTGGACAACCACAACTTTATCCTGAGAGATGAAAAAACAAACAATGATTCGGGCCTCGTTTACACAAAACTGAACAAAAAACAAAAGCAACTAAAAACAGTTGAGTTTGAAGATCCAACAGCCTGTTTCTTACCGTGTGTGCATCCATCTCAGAGACCTTCATTGGAGTTTCCGCGCCGAGGAAGTAGACCCTGATCACGTGATCCGTACCGCCGGTGGCCATGAACATACCACCTGAAAACAGCAAAGAGAGGAAAATGGAAATGATGTCCAAAGCTAAAAATCTTTCACATTACTTTTGGTTTTAGTTGCTTGTGTACACAATTGAATGATAAAAACCTTACCTGTTGTTACTGTTTAATGAAGCTATAGCTAACATGTACTACTGGCCACACTGCCCTTTAAAAATCTAACCTGCTTATTGAAATCCTAGTACCAGATGAGTTTTATTTTTTTGTCTGAGTGGTTTGTGAGGTGGGTAAAACATGTGGAGCACAATGGTCAAAATTCAATTTTGACAAAAAAAAGATATTGTGTAATATTAAGTTGGCTGCAAATGTATCTTTATTCAATTCAATAGGCCTGATTGTAAAGCATCCAAAAAAAGGAATACAATAAGAAAGAGGTAAGTCAAAATGTAGTGGCTTAGTGCCACACCTTTGTGGTTACTGATCTATGTTGTGTTTTCTATTCAGACCAGTTAATAAAAATACCTTATCATAATAAAAGTGGACCATCTGAGCTGATACTCACCACTACTGAAGGAGGAGGTGGAAACTTGGACTCCTGGCCGTGACCGCTCGACAAACTTGACCGGTTGATCACTAAGGGGAAAAGGACAAACATAACAGTTGTTCATGGGAAGAAAAAAAAAAAAACAACAGCGAAAAATCTTTTTCCACATAAGATGCATGAGTTCTTACTTAAATTTCATGCTGAGCGAGTGCCACCTCCAGAAGCACACCATGCCGTCTGCACCTGTTGAGGCCAGGTACCGCGTCGTCCCTTTGGCCGCCGGGCAAAACTAGGACAGATGAAGACAGAAGGTGATTTTTCACTATCAGATGGCTCCAACCTGAGCCTCCTTGCTATAATATATGGATCCAGAAGGTCTGGGACATATACCAAATGGAATATATAACATACTCCCTGAGACTACAAACACCCATATTCAATAAACGTTGGAGACCTGTCGTTCCACTAATTATGCAATAAGGTTTTTGTTTTGTTTTGTTTTTTCTCACACTCTTGTAATCACCCTGTGTTTGTGTTTGTTTGTTTTTTATGTTTAAAAATGTAAAAATATACATGTACATTCATACCACACTGTATTACTTCTGAAAAAATAATAAACATTTTGTTCAAAAAAAAAAAAAAAGAAGGTGATTTTTCCCTGGAAAACCTGAAATATGGTGCATAATCGGAATATTTTTCTTTCTTTTTTTTTTTACTTTTATTTTCTTTGTTTTTTTTAAAGTCTGTTACCTGTATGGATGTGATGGAGGCGGCGTGGGCCTGCAGAACGGTGATGGGCGCACAGGTGCGTAGGCACCACACTCGGATGATTTTGTCACAGCTGGCCGAGGCAATGAGACTATTCTCATAGTTCACGGCCATGTCGCAGATCTCTGCCGAGTGGCCGCGGAGGGTTGCCAGGAGCCGCCCGTCATCTGTGGCCCAGATTTTCACGAGGCAGTCATCGGAGCCCTGAATATGAAGGCGGTGACCAAAAATTAGAAATACAACCCAAAAAATAATAAAAATTCACTGAACTTCGGTTAGAATGTTTGTTTTATTCTTAAAGATCTGACTGTGTAAAGAGAAACGCAAACACTGAGACACTTTTAATCAGGCTGAATTACAATAATAATCTCCAACTCAAAAATCATCACTCACTGTAAATATCCGCCGACCAGTGCGGTCAAAAGCTACACAGTAGACTGAGGAAAGGTGGCCGAGGATACGCTTGTGGATCTTCATGTGTTGATAAGTGGAAGACGGCAGGGCTTGGCCGAAATGGGCCGAGCCTGTGGTCTGACGGGCACCAATGATGGACACTGAATGCAAAGGAACACAAAAGCTCAGAAGAGAACAGACCGTGCTGGAAACATTCATTTTTTGTGATAAGTCACGCGTGGGAAAAATATTATCGAAGCAAAGTTTAAACACACCGACACTTGGAGCATTTCCGTAAATGACCGGAGGTTCTGGTGGACGTCCTCTGTGGAGCGCAGCGACCGCAGAGCCACAGCAAACTTTGTGGCTACAGCCTAAATTACACAGTTAATTACATAATTATGGTGTAAAACAATGTCCACACACATATGGTAAATAGTTAAAGCAGTAGTAGTAATTTTTTTTAAAAGGAGGATGGGGGGGTATGCTCACTTTTAGTGGTGCGAAGCAACGACTGTCTTCCCAGCCCCAGGAGCGTTTGGACTCCAGGGACACTTGTTGGGATCTCCTTCTCTATCAGCGGACCGATCCGTTTGCAGATCTGGAGCAGATAGTCTGCAGGAATGTGCTGGTTCAAACTCACCTGCGCAAGATGATAATAATCATTAAACATGACACAGCAAATGGAAAAACACAATAACAAAAGGATATAACACCACCATCTCTGTAACACTCTCAGAAAACATCCAAAACACAACAAACTTTAAACAGATTGAGCCTTTCATCAGAAGTATTTTCTCTAAATCATGTATTCTGCCATTTTGTGAATACTGCCACCCAGCAATTTGCTTTAAAAGTTAAAAGCTATTATTATTATCATAGCTTTAGAAACACTACGAATGTAA
The DNA here is from genome assembly GCA_907169785.1 of Menidia menidia. Lineage (NCBI taxonomy): Eukaryota > Metazoa > Chordata > Actinopteri > Atheriniformes > Atherinopsidae > Menidia > Menidia menidia. The sequence goes on along the minus strand of CAJRST010004446.1, from coordinate 17,264,446 downwards.
AGAAATTCAAAATTCCTAAAGAAGGGATTGAAAGTAAGAATAATACATTAGGATAGTGTTTATTAAACACACTGAGTCTTTTACAAGATATATATTGATAGTAAAAATAGGGTTCATTCTTTATATGTACATTTGCGTTATGCAAAGTCGAATTAAGTTTTTATACGATTTCAGAAGCTTATCATTTAGTTTAGGCAGTGTCTAAGCAGTCTGTACACACTGAAAAGTCCCCTGAGCAAAAACGTTTTATGGGTCTAAAAAGGCTTGATGCCATGGGCTATTATTTGTTATTATTTTGTCTTCCTGCTCCGGGCTTCTTTACTAAGTGTCCTAAATAGTCATTCGTTTTTGAGCCAGGAAAATTGCCTTAATGGAAACGTGTAACCTCGAAAAGTTGTTCGAACAAACTGATAAAAACCTAACAAATTTGTAATTACAGACTGCAGCCTTTTGTGCCAATATGCAAGCTAGAAATTAACACAGAACGGGCGCAAGAGAAGAGGAGGGACATAAAAGCCTATAGCCAATCAAATTAGCTCCTTCGATCTCTTTCAAGGCTTTAGCAGCTGCACCCGAGATCTGATTGGCCCACAGACATGATTGACAGCTCTCCAGTTGTGGTTCAGCCTATCACTATCCGCCCGTGTCTACGTTCTCCCAGCCCTTAGCCCACACAATAGCATAGCCAGTATTTAGATATTTATCAACAGGCCTGTACTAAAATCGATGTAATAAGTATTTTATTAACAAAATCAAATTTGACCATCCTTGTTTGAATTTTTAACTTAAATAAAAATAATATGTTCGCTGCGAAACGCTACTCAGTCTAAATAAACATGACACGATTATTTTTTAATAACAAGGTAATGATTTAATCCTCACCCAGTCTTGGAAGGTCCGTTTGTATTTCTTCCCGTCCCAACTCCATCGTTGCGGAACCAACTAAAGTTTAAAAACAGCCCATTAAAGATAAGAAAAAGCTACCAGCCTCGACTCGGCTGGGATCGGCGCTCCTTTATACGGCAAAAGTCCAAATGCGGACCGCAAATAACCGCAAAACGGTTTGTTAGGCAACATTACGGGGAGCACACAGCAGAATAAAAACAGAAAGGTCCAGCTGAACTTACCTCATACTCCTCCAGCTCCTCAATCAGAATCTAACAGACACAAACAGTTAGCATGGATGCTAGCACGGCGGCTAACAGATAATAACCAACGAGGGAAACTATTATTCAAAGAGAATGTCGTTACCTGTGCTGACTTTTTACAAGGTCCAGACTGCAGAAATCTGGCAATGAGGTAATACAGTTCTGAAAACAAAGAATTTGCTGTTAGCTTGATAGATGCTAATTCCACTGTTGAGTCGAGCTAAGGGTAGCTAGCTCCGGGCTGCACTCGTTTGCCTAGCTCCCCGGCTGATACACAACACAAAACTCTGTCAAATGCAAAAATGTCCCATTGTGTTACAGGGGGACACTCGGAACTCACCAGCTTCGGTTTGCAAATACTGATCTCTTGCCATCGCGTAATCGGACAGGCGACATTAAGCCAAACTGATGTTTTAGCTTGCTCGTTAGCAGCCGGCTAGCTAACAGTAGCTAAAACAGGCTAGTGAATGGCCTCCTCCTTTCTCAAGTTGTTTCCAGACCACCTGAAGCTTTGTCACAGCGCCCTCCAGTGAAACAATGCTATATTGGATGCTTTGTTTACGTTAGTATAAAATAGATAACTAAATAAGTAAACGAAGGAAAAACTAAGTTAGGAATATATACAGTTTGAATTTTACATTCAGTTAAATTCTTTAATAGAGTAACAGAACACAGTTTCCATGCAACTATGTTTTGTTTATTTTTATTATTACTTTAAATTTACTCTTATCATGTGGATGGGAAAAATATATATTTATGTAGTTAGAAAATAGTTATCTACAGCATAAAGGAGTAGCTCACCAACGACTGTTAAGAACCACTAATAACTGATAGCAAATTATTCAAAATACTTTTTAAAAAAATCAATCAGTATATATCCAAATTAGTCATTTATTCATTATTAAAATGTAGTCATCTATATTTCAGCATTCAGGCCTTCCTCAAGGCCAGTGGAAATAAGAAAAAGACACTTTTGTGTTTTAAAGGTCACTTCCTAGTGACACATCCGATGGTGATGTCAGTCTAAATTTTTTTTGCAAAACATTTCAGGCTTATTGGGATTTACATAAAATTGAGATGGCAATTCTTACTCATCTTCCCATTTTTGGACACAAACAGTTTTCTAAACCCTTTTAGAACGATTCATCATTATGTATAACACAAAAGCTGCTCTCCTGGTTGATGTGAGGGCCTGTGTTATGAGACGATCCCTCTCTAAATAGCATCTGGGTTTCATTTTGAAAGAGGCCTCCTTGACCTTAATCATTAACCGGTAAGAGGAAAAAGGTGAAAGTTATGTGGTAAAGTGCCTCCATGTGGTATTATTACAAAGCAGTGCCATGAAAAAACACCATTTCCCTAGCAAATACAAAGCCAAAAAAGAATGGGAACCTGGAGAATACTGATAATGAAGTTGATGTCACCTATTCTTTTACAATCTAAAAATAGACCCCTTTTATATCTGTTTGAAACAGACAAAAGCAGCTGTAAGAGTGTCAGAAACAGACTGATTATGATGGATCTGGGAGATAGGGTTGCACACACATCCAATCATGCTCACCCTGCACGATTCACTCTCTCCAGTAGACATAAAAAGGAAACTCTCTTGAATAGTGAGAACTGTGGTTTGTTCATTAATTGTGCTCGAGAGAACACACAGCATATGTTCACTCTGGCAAACAATAAACAGGCCGATTACGTACATGTGTTTGGTTTGTTTTCCTCGACCATTCTGATCTGGGCCTGCTTTGAGTGACTAAAACAAACAGAGAAGGTTTAGCTCGTACACACATTTTTAAATATTAATTCATAACTTTGTGTCGGATCCGTTAATGACCGATAATCGGACATAATTACATTGTAACACCACTTATCTGACCATCTGGATGCTAAATCCCTGTCTGTCTCTCTTTATCTCCACTTTAAAATGAAAGTAAGTCAGGTTTTCAGTTTGGGAGCCTATTGTGTGTGCAGGATAAAAAGAAAAAGCTGTAATTGTATAAGAATCACCAGATGTCTTGTAGATTATTTGAAGCTTTACAACAACATTTTTCAGAACAGATGCGGCTTACCACAAAAATCACCACATATTTCCTAAAGTATTGCATGTGCTGTTTAGTAGGCACATTTTATTATATGTTATATGTTATATATATCACACCTTTTAATTCAGGGATGTCCAACTATGGTCCTCAAGGGCCACCGTCTCATGTTTTAGACGTTTCCCAACTTCAACACATATGATTTTGATTAAATGGATCTATTGTATAAGATTGTTGATCCCTTCACCAGTCAGCTAATGGCACACTGTTGTCAACACGTCAAAACCTCCAGGACTGAGGGACACCCCTGCCTTCAGCAAACAGCCATTCATCCATCCATTGTCCATGCTGCTTATTCCCGGTACGGCTGCAGGTGGCCTGGAGCCAATCCCAACACACATTGGGCAAGATGTGGGGCAGACCCCGGACGGGTCTCGGGTCCCTCTCAGGGCCACACAGAGACGAACAACAGCACACGCTCACATTCACTCCTTTGGTAAATTTTGGGGATGGTGGGAAGAAGCCAAAGGACCCAGACATAACTTATGCATAGACAGGGAGGATGTGCAAACTCATAAGTACACATTCAAAGGACAAATTCTTCTGTTTTGTCCATCTGTTAAGTTGTATTGCTTATCGGTAAGACATTTCTACTTTTTGAAAGTACAAGCCATTCATTCATTTTAGTGTTAAATATGCAAAACACTATTATTTTCTCATAAATTACGACCCAGGTCAGATACCTGTCTGGCTGGCCTTAGGGGGGCGTTTCAATGTTTGTTTACATGTTGGATTAAAGAGTCTAACGAGATGAGTCTCAGTTCTGCACCACATCGCCCGAGACATCCCTAATAAGCATATCCAGATCAACTGTGGCATTTGAAAAGCTGACTCACAGACAGACAAGTCAGTCCAGTCAAAGCAGCTAAGTTTATATAGACGCTGATGGATGTTTATTCTGTAACCTGTTGAATTCCTCGTGAAGCACATTTACGATCCTCTGAGGAAAACTCTAAAAATGAAAACGAATCGTGTCTTATCTGTTCCCAGTGGAGGGGCGTGCGTTACAGTACATTTCGCGCTATGTAAGACTCACCTCATCCTGCGTGTGTGTGTCGAGTGGGCGGGGCTTAGGCTCGAGCGCACCCTCGCGGCTCCGCCCACGCGCGTCCGTCCGCCTGAGCGCAGGACCCCGGTGCGGGTCACCTCCTCCGCCTTCACTGTGCTCCTGAGAACCGGGAGGTGCGCGTGTTGAACCGGGATCTCCCTCTTTACTAGGCTCTCCTCCCCCCCGCCACCCACCAACCCACA
>CAJRST010004446.1:17222795-17259845 GCA_907169785.1 Menidia menidia | reverse complement strand
TGAATCTCCGGGCAACTTTTTTTGGATTGTAAGACGTCAGCCGGGTATTTTGACTTTTTTTTTTTTTTTTTAAAGCCCACCTTTTCCCCGACCGGCTGTCACTCGGACGACTTTGACCCGTGTTACGTTGTAAAAAAAACCCAACAACAACAAAAAAACAAGGTAAGTTTTGCTCCGGCCCGGTTTCACTAACGGCTAACGGCTCCGTACCTGGAACGTTTTCAAACGTAGCTTACGGTTTACAGCCAACGGCTGGAACAAAAAATACTCGGCTCGAAAAATACTGGAAACCGGCTCAAAATGAGCCCGGTGTCCGTCTGCGTTGTGTCACCGTGAAAAAATGGTAACAACGCATGAATTCCGCTTTGCCGGTCGTCGCCGTTGAATTCCCGGGTTTATTAGCTGAAATGGGTTTTTTTTTCTCGTGTCGCTGTCTATGATTGAAACACCTGTCAACGGCTGTTTCTATTTTCTTTGCCTGTTTGTAAAAGTAATAAGTTGTTTGTGTGTCTGTCATTTAAGAAAGCCTGTGGTATTTGTTCTGCATCCTGAGATGGGGAGTTGTATTTTTTTTCTTCTTTTTCTCTCTCTCTGGTCTCAGTATTGAATGAGAGTGAGTGACAGGTTAAAGCTCGACCTCATTACTGGAGTGCTGTGGTCTCTGTCAAATCAAGCTTAGTGTGTGCTGATACAGCCACTCAGGAACCAGCTGTCAACCTGCTCTGTGACACCCCCATTTCTAACATTACAACTATTATTTCAGTCAGATTTTTAAAGTATTTTATTAGGTTAGATATGAGGGTAGATTTAAAGGCGATAGGGTAGTATAGATCCTACAAAAGTCACATGAAGACGAGCTGGATTTATCTCCGGAAAATCTGCTCTGGTGGATGTCTGATGTCAATCCAGGTGTGACTGTGTCACCTGATGCCACACAAAGGCGCTGATCTGGTTGGAGATAGCCTGGATCTTATGAACGATAAACGACTACATGTTCCTGCGTGTGTGTGTGTGTGTGTGTGTGCTGGGGCCCCTTCTCCTGCCCCCCTCCACCCCTGAGTCAGAGCTCAGGTGGGCCCAGCAGATATGAATAGTGATGAGGATGTGTGCTGACAGCTGAGCGGGGCAGGAGGGGTTGTTCTGTGACCGTCTGAACTGGGGTGTTCACTGTACCATATGTTCCTGTTTGCATCATGCTGCTCAACATTTGGGCCCACCTCATGACTCACGCTATCTCTCTCACCCCTTCAGCCTCAGTGGAGGTTTTTTTCTTCTAGGAAAAAATTGGAAAATCTGATTTTGCATATTGGGTTAATTCAGAATTCACGCTCTGATTTGGTGTATTTAGTCTTATGTTGAAAGTTTGGGGCCATTTAGGGTCCTCTGCCGACGGCCACCACAGGATCAATTCCCCACACAGTTTCTCAAACTTCAGGGATAGCAATCAAGGCCAGCGAGCAAGGGGCAATTTTCCAGTGAGCATGTACCAACTGTATCAGCGCTGCACTATCTGTGCTGAAGGCTAGTCTTTGCAGTCCCTATGCATATTTGACTGTTAACCCAGAAACAGAGGGGGAAAAAAAGAGTGTGAGGGTCCCTGTAGAGAGTAACCATTTACAGAGCTGCTCACCTGATACAGGGACTGTAACAGCACACACACTGGTATCTATGAACTACCCCCTCTAAGAGAAAAAGCCGGTTTATTTCCATTTTTCATAAACAGATGTATGTATAAAACATTTCTTTCCCCAGTACATGACATCTAAATTTGTAATTCTTTGCTCCTATTCTTGTTTAAATGCAATTAATTAAGCTTTAGGATAAAACCGTGCTAGGAGTTTATGCTATAAGATGTTTCATTTAGAAAAAAAAAGATAATCTGTAAGTTATTTTCTTTTTTGCCCCTCAGTTTTTTGCCTCACTCTGCTGAAACTATGCTGCGATGAAGGTTAGTTAACTGATGACACACAGCCTCGCCTCTGATGTTACAGAGCGTGTTGTGGGGAAAGTAGGTTACTGGGCCATGTCCTGCAAGCTTAAACTGAACGCTAGTCTGAATATTGCTAGAGCTGCTTAGTGTGACGGGCCATGCACAAATGGCGTGGGTCCGCGCGGCAGCCGGGGAGCCGGTTTTTGTGCGCTGTCTCTTTAAGAAAGCAGAGCGGCGCTCCACATGGAATGAATGTTGAAGGTCCAACCTATGTTGATTCATCTGAAGCTCACTCAATATAGAGTGAAATCTGACAACAGGTTGACAAACATCACAGGCCGAAAAATGACTTAACCAACGGCGGCTTTTGTATTTGAACGTCCCAGTTTTTTGCATTTATGTGACTGTTAGGCAAACTTTTCTGAAGCACAAAGAGTGACAAAACCAGACCATCATATGTTAGGACTTTTTATTTTTTAAACAAGGGCCTTAACTTTAACCTAATTTATCCGTCAAGCCATACTACAGAGATAAGAGAGGGCTTAGAGAAATGAGGAACCTTTATTTAGCCTTATTAGTTACACAAAGATCAATCATCACGAGTACGAGAAAAACCAGACCCAAACATCTGAGGCATGCTTTGTTAGGCAGAGCAGCCAGCAAACCGTTTCAGTTGGTAAGTATTAGGCAGTAAAGTGGAAAAAGCTGAAAGAGATGGGAAACAGACAGTCTGGATGTATTATTGAGCTATTTGAAGCATTTGTAAAAATCCATCTGAACAAGACTTTCCATGCTCCTTACCAAACTGTAGTTACAGCAGTTATTTATGTTTGTGCGACTGCTCGTCGCTTTTCAATGAGGATTTTGTTCCTTCGGTTTGAGACTTTGTCCTGGATGATGAGCAGGTTTTTTCAGACTAACCCAGAGCGTGAAATGCCAGCAGGCAGTGGCCATTAAAGAAACAGTTTAACTAGAAAATAGAAAATAGATCATCTTGCTGGATTGGACGGATTACAACAAGGAAGCATATTTGAAGTGTCAGAACACTAACAAGTTTTTTTTTGTTTGATAAACTCGTCAGAAGTCAAAGTAAAAAAATGTCCTTTGCCATTTTATAACCTGTTTCTCTTTCTTGTGTAAATTTGAGAAGAAACATTTGACTTTTCAGTTAATAACGTTTCATTAAGAGCCACCATTTTCTTCGCTTTGCTCCTTCAGAGCAAGAGTTTTTAATATTTATTAAAAGGTATTTGATGATCAGGATATTTGGCTTTATGCTGCTTTTTTCAGAGTTTTTAAACAGGCATTTCCTGGTTACACGCTTTGCCACTGGATCATCAGAAATCGGCCCCGAAATAAGAGTCCAGCTTGTCCTCCACATTACAGTGCGTATTTGTGGCATTACCTTAGGTGGTCTATTAATCTAGATTCTTACACAACGATATTTCAGTGAACAATCTCCAAGTTATTTGCGTGCTATATTTAGAATAATGCCAAAAAGCTTGTGAGCGCGGTCGTTGAAGCAGGTTTTGTTCCTAGTTTGCTGGAAGACGCGGGCTCCACTTTGCTTGGTAAGAGGGTGAAAAATGATGTATATGCTGTAATTGTTAAACTAAGAAACAGAAGCTCACAGAAATGTGGTAATTACTGTGAACAGAAAACGAGCTGGGTGGTGGGCTTCATGTGGGAGAAAGAGATGAATCATAAAGTCTGTTCCACGAGTATTTCTGTGTTTAAGGACTGGATTTTTCTGAAGGTGTCCTGCTTGCTCTGTCTTCATTTTCACGTATCTCAAATGAATCGTGAAATATGTCGACTAAATGTGGACTAATCCCTCATAAGAAGATAAAGTGGTTCTGGGGGAGCGTTTCCAGCCATAGGAGAAGCAGCCGCCGCCTTACAGAACACTTTGTAACGATTGACTGGTGGAAATATGTTGCACATGACTCTTGAGACCATGCCTGGTATTCATATCACTCTCTTTAACCTTGTAACTATGACAGACAAAATGTTCAGCTCCGGTTATATAACCGCCTCTACAGACGTCATCATCCTTGCTGCTGCTGCTGATCTCTTGCTCCACAGCACACAGTAATTGTCCTCAGTTGCTTCGGGCTCAGATCCTTTGCGGTATGATTAAGATATTTAGCTTCATTAAATCCACTTACTTTGTTTTTTATTTTTTTTACTTGTGTGTGTTTAAAAAAAAGAAAGAAAAAAAGCTCCTCTTATTTCCTGCTCTAAATCTAACGTACCCTTATGAATTTTCTCGTTCTTTTAATTTGCGGCATCAAATCTGAGGCAAATATATGAGATGTTTATTAAGGTGCTACAGCGATGTGCATGGATCTCCATTAACCCGCACATTGGGTCCGTTCAGCTGCTTGTCTTTGAAGGAGTGAAGATCTCATGAATAAATCTATTTCCTATGATTTCTGTGCTACGTTTAGTGTTTTTCCTCCTGATTTCTTGTTGCGTGGGCCCGTTTTACGCGGTCCCTTCTCAAGACATCGGATCCAGCCTGTGTCTTTTTGTCACAACATAATGTTACTCTCAAGAAACGGGTGTGGTTACACTTTGTGTCTCCAATGGAGGAGAGAAAAAAAAGAACAGGCAGCACAATATGTGTGGGCCTGGCCCATATGTGTGTGACCTAGATGTGATTCAGGCCTGTAGTCCAGGGTGTTGGCTGCGTGCGTATTACAACGCTGTTTGTTTTTAAGGAGTCAGGCAGAAATCAGGAGCCTGCCAGGCCGATGGCGAAAAGAGCTCTCCCACACAGCAAAGCCATCCGAATTTAAAAGGCAGAAAACCTGATTGCGTTTGCTGAGATAGAACAGGACTCACACACAGCTGCTTATTTCCATTAACCCTATAATGCCAAATGTGTCATATTTGAAACATACGGTCTCTGAAATGTTTTACATCTGAGACCTTTTGCATTTTTTATTGGTTAAACCTTTGCTTCAAACAATCAGATAGACCTGATTACCGTGGGCAGATGACTACACAACAATAATTTTGACTTATCGGATGCTAATAAGTGATGAATATTTCTTGCATTAGGCTTTTAAAAGGGTTAAACATAGATCCAGGTCCTCCTGGAGCTAGAAATGTGGACTTGGCTGAACTGATGTGGGCTTTTCCCCGTTAAAGCTGCCGCTCATCAGTTGCACGTTTGGCTCGAACATTGACATGTTTCCAATTAGATTGTGGTGGCAGATGCGGTGACTTTTGGGAGAAATCGACTTTCCACGGAGACAAAAAGTGATTCCGGTCAGGCTCATCTTAAAACGCTGTCTGACTAAAGGCCGATTCTGTGACAGAGAGGCTCCTCGTTCTGGGTGTCAGAACCAAAATGAGGATATTTTTTAAATCACACATTTAGATTTAGGTTTTGTTGAAGGCCATTAGAGCTGAGCAAAGAAATCAGACTTAGGTGTGTCGGACTGCACATCAATCAAACATGAAGCATAACACAGTGGAAACCAACTTATATTGTTTTCCCTCTCTTGTGCAATCCTGCTCTTTGTCATTAAAAATGTAGCTGCTGTCAGTCCATATTTTAGTGAAGCATCTATTGTGATAAAGTGTTATCCCCTTTATACAACGATGGTATAATATACAAGTTAAGGCTGATTTAATGTCCCATGGTTCATGACTGCAAAACATATTAAAAATGAATGCGGTGCTGTCAAAAGTGTCAGCTCTTTAACTTTTACTTTACTCTTTGAATGACAAACATCTACAGCCAAAATGAAACAGAATGAATATCTGGACTAAGTGCAATCCAATCTCCCCTAACTATTTACTTCTTTCTTCCCCGACAATCTTGAAAATGTTTTAATTACAAGCTGGTTTGTCCCGTTCGGCAAAACCTGAATCTAACAAGAGAGAGGATTGTGCGTTTGCCAGGAAACCTTCAGGAATATGGAAGACAGTCTTTCATAACCAGGAAAATCAAACAGCAGCAGATAGGAATGGAGACATGGGGTCATATTTTCCACCGGCTCCTTGAAAAGGTCCATTACAGTTCACTTCACAGTCTGTGTGTAACTCAGAGACTTATCACAGGTTTCAAACAACCACCGACCAGCTCAGAGCTATCACATTGTGCTTGTTATTAGCTCAAAGCGTGTCTTTTTATTATTGTGAGAGAATCTCTGCCGTTCCGCAGCCATGAGTTCAATCAAAGATGTAACTTGCGATGTTGGTTTGAGACGGAGGTGAAAGGAAAGAGCTGCCCTTTCCACCCGTGGCCCAGAATGGTGACCCACATATTTGCTCACACAAGAGCCTTGGGTAATTGCATCTTTTCCTGAGCAGCAGCAGACAATAACAGGCCTGAAATCATTTGGTGATTCATTTTGAATTGTTGAAAGAATATAATTAGGAGGAAATTTGAGAGGAGCGCTACCTGGTGAAAGGATGTTTGTTTTATGGGCCTGCGTGAAAGGATGCGGCCACCCACACAGAGTCTGTTTTGAGTGGTAAAAGTGTAATTACAAGGCACTTTGTGGTAAAAGCGTCACCAAAAAGTCAACATAAATGAGTAAAAGAAACCTCCATAAAGAAATATAGTCACTTTGAACAGGAATCAAGTGACAGAAAAGAAAAAAAACGAGTTGATATTATTTAGTCTATCAAACATCTTTACAGTTTCGAAGATAGCAGTTTGTCAGAGGTTGTTTTGCTTGATAATTTCTTCAAATAATGAGCTGCATATTTATCAGGTTCACAGGGCTCGGCTGAGGAATGGTTCTGTTTTTCCCGAGTCCTCAGTGGTGGAAAATGCTGCACATTTCGGGTTCTGGTTTGGGAGAAAGTCCCAAATCCCAAACAGCCCTCAGCTGTGTGGATGAGTTTGGATGTTTTCTGAGTTACAAGCTGAAAAATGTCTTTGACCTGAGCATTGTGAAACCTGAATCAAACAGAGGAAAGGAGACGTAGAAATAGTTGAGCAGTTCTTGTTATGAGACCTTTTTTTATCTGCATCCTTCCCTATGTTGTCGTTCTTTTCTCCTCTGAAAGGAACACAAAGCCCACTGTTTTAAAGCCGTGACAGCCTTGAAAAGTACAAACAAATCTGGAATTATTTTGTTTGTATTTTCTAGGTCTGAAGTGGTTTTAAAAACATAATTGTTTTCAGACTATTTCCCCCTGTTTAGTTTCCTAAAATGGAAAAGATTGAATATCATTAAATTATATATTCCAAAAGGCAGAAGGAGTTTTTCGTAGATTAAAATAAGAGTTAACTGTCGCCTCCATGTTTAATTTTTGTTTACATACAACGTCAAGCCCTGGGTTTTGTGGTCTAACCATGATTCCTTTTTTTTTTTTAAGAAAAAAGCTTTGAACATTTAAACACACCCCGAAAGAACAGATGACCTGTATCCATATGATGATGTTCATTTGGACATTTTTCTCCCTATCTAACTTAAAAGCACTACATAAACGCAGATAAACGAGTGAAAAGTAAGACAACTTAGCCTTAATACTGCTTTTAGTTTTTATTTGGCTCCACAAGGAATCTCAGCCCCAAGACAATGAACGTCATGTCAAAATAGATGTGCGTCTACAGGCCAAATCCATACACTCATTAGCAAAACCTGTTTTATTTCTGTGGTACAGTTTCCCTTTTTTTCTCTGGAGAATCAGCTGACATCTGTCAGATTTGGCCATGAATTTTGTTCCCCTCAGAGAAGCACACCAGCAGTAATTTGACGTTGGGACAGAACTCTAATTAAGCCCGTTTTCAGTGCACTAAAAATCTATATTTCAGAGACTAATAGAGTGCAATCTCTTTTTATTTTTTACATCCAAAATCACCAACCACTCTGTGCTAGTGATTAAAGCTAAGGCCCCACTGGCTCCACTCCTCAGATCTGTACCAGCATCCTGCTGGTTTTTGTGGCTTTTAAGGCAGGCGTCCAGTGAAGCCCCCATACTTTGAGGGGATGAGAGTGGATCAGGATGTGTGGTAGATTTTACGATACTTTGAATAAACAAGACTCAGGCAATTCCTTGAGAACTTAAATGATCGCTTATCTTGCATTCTTATTAGTAAAAGAGACCAAAAGAATATGGAAGAAAGAAAATGTGATATTGTTCATTGGAGGTCAGTTGAAATTGAAAATGTTGCCCCTTGCCTGTGTTGCTCATCTGTTTACGTAGCAGCTTGAATAAGATGGCGCGTTAGCTTAGTGGTAACGGATATGTAATTGAAGGCTAAGCCTTTCAGAACTACAATCCTGCAGCAGATGTTTCAGGAGCAGATAGCTATAAATAGTCTTTAGACCCCAGAACTGTTTGTTCTCATGTAAAAAAAATGGCCTTGGATTTATATCTACATCCACGTACACATTACAAATCACTGTACTGGCATTTATTTCACCTGTAATAAGTTTGTATCTTTAGTTTAAGGAGATCAAAAGCAAACGGCTTGAAATGTTGCCTACCTGTTTATTAATATTAAACAGACGAAGAAATGGGTCTCGGAGCTATGTATGAAAAATGTCCTCAACCTGAAGGAAATGGAAATCCACAGCTTGATGGACGGAGCTGCCTTGGCTAAGGGAAAGTAGACACCACACATTGTTACCATGGGAACACAGAGTGAACAGCCGTGCCAGTCTAATTAATGACAGTCGGTGCTTCAGCAGAAGGCCACGATGACATCATCAATACCAGCGCCGCAGATGTAGCTAGAGGCAATATGGCTCAATATCTGAGTAATTAAACAAGTAATCCCTCCTTTCACTCGCGCGAAACGTCTGAACAAAGGTGCGGGAAGCGAAGAACGGGGCAAACAATAATAGGTGTTTATTATGTGTGACGCCCGCTTATGAGCACAAAATGTCATCTCATTATCCGACAGCATGACCTACATAAAAGAACGGAACTAATCTCTATGTAGGCGGGTGGTGAATAATGCAGTGAAATGTGGGAGATCTTTATGAATCTTAGATGTCTCACACTTGTTGGCTGCTGGCGCAGCATTAGCTCCAGAGTCACTCCAGATTCTCCCGCTCAGATTGTTTACTTTATGATCGATATTTTGGTCCCACTTTGCTGGACGAAGACAGCGGCGTGCCGGATCGGTATGTGTGTCAGAGTTAGAGCTGATGGCACTGGAAGGATTCAGTGTTTAGCAGAATAACCAGCACCGTCATCCTCGAGCCCATTAATAAAGGTCCACCAGAGATGAATTGATGAGAAATGATCATGCATTTTAGTCCAAAGTTCTTTATTTTTCTGTCCCCCGTGCTGGAGTCTTTTTTTTTTTTATAGAGGCTGAAGCCTCAACTGCTATAAGACTCTATTAAGTTAGTATCGTGTGATTTAATATGGATATCTTAGAGCTATTTGCTTGAAAGCTAATAGAAATATATGTTTTTAAAAATCCACATCACAGTTAATTCCAGGTTAATAGATCTGTTTTCTATTTTAATATTCCCTGTTAGACTGGTTCTTGTTGTCTGAGCGAACTCAGCCTTTTTAATGGAAGCTGATTTTTTTTACCAATGGAAAGTTTCCTCAGCACAAGTTACGAAAACGGTTTTGTTCTCGTCTTTATTGGTACGTAACTGACAAAAAGGTAGTCCGGTCCAGCTGGCCAGCCCTCTCAGTGTGTGTCATGTACCGGACTTTCTGGTCTTTGACACGTTTGACCAACTTGAACAACCGGTGTGCTGAACATGTGGAAGCTTCCCACAGAGAGGGCCAGGGACTCTGAACTCAGCCTGGACCTCAGAGTTCCCCTCTGTGGCATTGTGGTGGTTTTCCCCTCTGAAATGTAACTAGCTAAACAAAGTTCACGCAATGATGTTTTGAGAGGTTTTTATATCAGTTGATAGCAGATAAAGCCTTTTGAAACTTCTTTTTAGGAGTTTATCTCAAATAAAGTTGTCTTTTTCTACACTTTTGTACACTCGTGGTACACTTGTGCCGTCAATCAGTTACAGTATTGGATTGTGAGTAATAGCATGACTTAAATTCATTTATTTGATTAAGCTGGCTCTAAAAATCTGAGTGTTACCTTTTTAAACAAATGCAATAGGCCTCTTGCAAATATAAATTTACCAGCCGAGCACTCCTATTAAGGGGTATTTGGTTTTTAAGGCGTGGTTGTGTGAATTACTTAGGTGTAGTCAGTCCTACGTGTCGTATCCTGCCAGGAGCTGGGTCAGGAGTTGGGTCAGATGTATTAGAAAGCTTATGTGGAGCTTTTGGAGATTGTTGTGCATGTCCAGGCTTTCTGTTAATTTCTTTACTGCCCCATAATGTTGTGATTACACCGGCAGAGTGAGTCACAGCTGATCAGCAGCACGACGCGTGAACACAACGCCGTGGACGAGCACGGACGCTCTCCCATTCAGAAAATTGTGGCAAAGTAAACAGCAACTCACTTTCTATGGCTTTTGTTTGGACCACTCTGAGGTTGGAACAGTTTTGATGGGAAAAGTGGCCCTCCTCTGGCCGTAGTGTGGGCGCCTTTTAGCCCACAAATTCCTGACAACGATTGGACAGGTCAGACTCAGACATCCCACCGGTTTACATAAAACCACTGGTCATGGAAGCTTACTTGCTTAATGTACTCCCGTGATAAACACTAACTTTTTTTAAAGAGTAATGGATGGGTTCTTTGTCCTGATTTGCATGTTGGTTTGCATACAGTGTTTGGATCACATATCCTCTCTCATCTGCCACTTTGGCCAAACACAGAAAACAGATTCTGAGTCAGTGGTGCAAACGGCCCATTTTTCTGGGTTTTGACTCGTAAGTCAGGCGTATTACATCCAGAATGCGTTGCGTTTTGTTCACAGCCGCTATTAACGAGGACAGACTTTTTATTGGCTGGATTTGCTCCAATGACAATCGTTTCTGTTGTGTTTAGTGCCTCCTGTGAGTTTTCAAAAATCTCCTAAAAATCTTGTGTGATATCTAGGAACTAGATATCACACGATATCTAGGAACTATTTTACAAACTTAGAGTTCTGGTCCTGGGTTCCTCAAAGGGAAGGTTGCTTGTATATCAGACAGAATTGCTCAACATCAGTCTTATCGGGAATTATTACAGCCAAGATAACAGTGAAAATAGAGGAAATTTGATTTGGTAAAGCCCTAGTCAGCATTGGCCAATCACGCGGCACAGACCGACGTTGGATGGAGCCCAACGGCGGAGTCATTTACCGGACCAGAAACCAGCACCAGACAGGGATCCCAGTTTAGGTCCCGTCAGTCATCAGGACTGGGACTAACGGAGCAGCTGCAGTCTGAATCAGCTGTGGGGAAACTGTGACTCATTACACTCAGATGGTCACTAAAACTAAAGGTATGCCCGTGTAGCAGATCCTCTGTGTGTCTGGAGACAGACTCACTGAATACCGATGTCTGACCGAACCAAGGGCAGCAACTGACATCATACGTCCACTTAATGTTATTTTAGGGAAGAAACTCACTATTTCAGCGAGTTGAGTAGTTAGTTTATGACTTTTTTCAATGGTAATATTGCAAAAAGTGATTTAGCAAATCCCTGATAAACCATCAAATGAGAACAGAAAGATTTTTGCATTGGCTTTGTTTGCACTGCCACATATTGGATGTTTATTTAGATAACATCATGTTGTTCAGATATCGTTGCACTTGGTTGAAAACTGTCCAGAATGATTGAGTCCATGGGCGGGGTCGCTCACTGAAACGCTCCAAGTAGTGGAGCGCACTTTAGGCTTCCTGACGTCATAGAGGAGCGTGTCTACGCAGTTCAGTCTTATGTTCTTTGTACTCTTTACTCACAGTAAGACTAGCCTTCATAAAACAGTAAGCCAGGTGATATTCTTTGTCAGGAAAGCCCTGTGGAAAGACATGGGGGGGGAAAAAAGGAGTGGTGGCCAACTACGACTAACAATGTGGCGGCTGGTTTTATCCCCAAACTAAATGAGCACGACCCTGAACCTCACATTGATCCTTATATTGGCTGGAGGCAGCTGCAAAAGAGATCGATTTAAGAACCAAAATATACGCAGTAACAGGTTCAGGTTCATATTTTCAGCAGGCAGCAAACACACGTCTTAAAGTTAATTAACTGTTGATTAATTAACAACCTTTTGTAGGCTGTTATGTCTCTGTTTGCTTTTGGTTCTTACCTTGTTCATGAAAAAATAATAAATACAAAAACTCAAGGGATGCTACGATATAATTTAAGATTTTTTAACAAAAACATTCATGTTTTTAGCCAGTATACGCGCTCCATTCTGTGAGGTGTGACTTCAAAGTGTTTTAAGTGTTGAGTTTTGCCTTTTTCCTCCCACTCAGTTGGAAATATCATCTAATCTAAAGTCTGCAACCTCTTTCGAATTACCGTTGTCTATTTGTAGTCTTTCTTATCAAGAAGACAGTTTATACAACTGAAATGATCAATTATTCAATTGACCTCCTTCACAAAGGTGAATATTTAGAACGAATGTGATTGCACAAACACTTTTCTTTTGTGTTTTTTTTTGTAGAATTCTAGGGATCTGTTTATTCCTGAATAATCTGTAACTAAAATATCTCATGAGTTGTCATTGAATGCAACAAAGTTAAAAATTAGCTGCACCTGAAAACCACAACATACAAGTGATATCTAACTAATGATGTAATACAGTGTATAACAGTCACACACTTCATATTTCAATATAAAGGAACATAAAGGATGATAATCACATAGTAGATAGCACTTACTATGTAGTAAAAGTTGTTTTGGGGACCTCTTGGGTGTTTTGATGTAAACCAAAAGTCTTTAAACACTTGCTTCCAGTTGTTTTAGAGACTCAACCATTGACTGGAGACTTGTGTAATCTTTTGACAGAGATATTTGTCAAGTCCCTGAGTCATGCTGACTGCTGACCCACATTCAGAACTTCGTTTGAGGGAAAAGGCAACAAGGAAGTTATAAAAGCGGTAACAAATAAATAAATAAACTGATAAAGGGAAGTGCACGAGGAAGTAACGTGGAAAAAGCAAAAGTCTTCACTGTCTCGTTTTGCTTCGGGTTCACCGACACTTTGACACCTTTTAGTTCCCCACAGATGTAAATGAGTGGTTTAGAGAGCAAAAAGAGGCTCAGGCCGACTAATCTGCTTCGCCTTGCTTGCAGAAAGGAGGCAGCATTTCTCCCCTCGACCCCTCTGGCTCATTTCCTCAAGTATTATCTTTAAGGAGCAGCTTTAGATGAGAAAAAAAAGACAAACCCCAAGACTTTGGTGATTTTACATTGTTGTTTTCTCTCTAAATGTGGACTTCTCCCAACATTTGTGCCCAGTCATGCTCCCATTTCTGCACTTGGGACTATAACATCACCCCTTTTTCCAGAGGTTACCCCCTTTAAACCGCACGAGGGGGTTTCACGACATCTATAACGGTGTTATTTATACATTAAGCACGCGCCTAAGACCGTAATCTGCCCCCTAACGCCGCCGTTTTCCTCTCGGTTGCGCCGCACGGCCGCCGTCGTTAGTTGAGTATTGAGCTACCAGCTGACCTACTTTCTGAGCCCTCAGCCGCTCGCTCCTGTTCACGAGCCGCAAACCGGTCCGGGGATGTGGAGTACCGGAGAATAGACGGACCCCACCGGCAACCGGAAAAAAAAACAGATAAATAGGAGTTGAGGAAGACTCTGGAGAGCGGTCGGTAACGGCGCCTTCATAACTTAGGCGTCGTTATGCAATTTAACATTTAACGCTTTCGGCGCTCGCGCCCGGTGGAGCTCGCCTGCTTATGTTGTAGTTTGAGCAAAAAAAAATGACGACCCCGACCAAAGTTAGGAGGGGATTTTTGTTTCGACAGCACACCCACTCTGCAGGTAGGTGAGATTCACGCTTTCGGTTCGGCGACTCTCTGAATCCACTCGCGAATTGTTATACCTCACACTTCTGCCTCCCGTTCACGTTGATTATATCATCAAAGTTCACGAGTGGCCTCCTTTCTAATTACCGGTGGCCGGACGCGTTATTAGGCATCGCTGAGCGTTTTCCACCGGACCAAACCGTCTTGGCTTGAGGTTTATTTTGTCATATTTAATCATATTCTGGAGGATTTGTGGTGGGAACATTCACCGGGATCTCCTGAACGCTGCTTACATGTTTTCTGCTCGGAGTCGTCAAGTGCCCTGGTAACAAGGTTGAAATAACCTATTTTCTTTTCCGTCGTGCCCGTGCTGATGACATTCGTGGCAAACACTGAAGGGACTTTGGTCAGTGGCTTCTTCTTCAAGATGCCAGATAGGAGGAGGGGGGGGGGGGGTAAAAGAAGTTAAATGTCACATGAAAAGTAATGCGTAAATAATTTCTCTCAACTGGCTGAGGTCAGGCTGATGTTATCCAACCTGGCAGCTTAAAATCTACTGGAGTTCACAGTTTTCCTTTTCACTGGATATTTCGGGCTCCTCATTAGCAGTTGAAAGGGGTTTTTCTTTTGAGACATTTCCACTGTTTAACCACTCCATGCAAGGTTGCACAGCTCCCCAATTACCTTGTACTCAACCAACATACAGGGTGGCTACCGGGTCATCCATTGGCCTGCTTTTCTAGGTGTTTAACCAATGGAAGCGCTTCCTGTTTCCTTATCACTTAAGGGGAGCTTAACTTCCACCATATATCATTACACAGAAAGAAGGGTAATTCCACATGATAAAAAAGTATATTCTCTAATGATACTGGAGCTAATTTGTCTTTTGAAAGTATTAGAATTTGATTAGAAAGTTATATTTGTATAAATGCGTCCCGCAGGTATATAGTTGTGTTCATGGGGCCTAATGTGCTGTTGTAAACAGAAGAACATGTTATTTAATGTTTAACCAACCAAAAAAAACAAAGACATTAATTGTGAGGGAGCTATGATTGTACAAAACATGCAGTCCCAGCTAAAGCAACCCGTATTTGATAAATGTATTCAGACTGTCGCAGAGCTTTTTCCAGGTCCGGTTAGTATTTACCTGACAGCTTGATCTCTGAGCTCTGAACCAGATGCAGGTCCATTTGGTCGGGCAGTGTAAACTCTCAGACGTAAGCACACAGTAGTGGCCCAGACCCCAGACTCTCCAATTGGATTAGCAGGTGTCTTGATCTCGTCTTGCAGTAAGAACCTCTTCCGCTGTTTTGCTGCAATTTCTCAGGTGGTTTTGAAAATGCCGTCTCGGTTCACCAGGTGTCTGACCTGATTTAATTTGCAGTGTGTGAACTTTTATTATTATTACTATTATAAGTAGTCTGTTGGTATTCCAGGATTGCAATCTTTACATGATATGTCAAACAGCTTTTTGAATCACAGATCTTTGATTCATCTGGGTTCATGGTACCGTTATGGTGGTTGCTTTAATGTGGGATTTTCACTGAGGGGCGCATATTTTATCTCACATCTTGACAGAGATCTGAACTTATTTTTTCCAGCATGAACATATTTGTCATCACTGTTTGTTTGACCTTTTAACGGACATT
Source organism: Menidia menidia (assembly GCA_907169785.1). Taxonomy (NCBI): domain Eukaryota; kingdom Metazoa; phylum Chordata; class Actinopteri; order Atheriniformes; family Atherinopsidae; genus Menidia; species Menidia menidia. The sequence goes on along the minus strand of CAJRST010004446.1, from coordinate 17,244,440 downwards.
TGTTTTTTTGACTGGTATTTGGAGGCCTGCTCCATCTAAATTTCATTTTGCTGCACAACACAATGAAACAAAAATGTCATCTTCTTTACATCCTACTGTCATTTTGATCCAGTTTCATTCAACAACCTTTTTTGTGAAGATCATGTCTATAATGTAGTACAATAAAAAAAATTCTCTTTAAATTTATAATCACAATTATAACTGGCAAAAGAATTGAAGATTATGATAAAACATTAATTATGTGCAAGAAATTAATAAAAGGCCTCTTATGATACTTGGTTTACCCATTACAGTCAGAATCAACAAATCTTAAAGTAACTCAAACTCTCGCTCTTAAAATGTGTTTTAAATTTGTTTTATTTAGCCGTGCAGTCATTTGCAGAAAAAACAGATTACTGCATATTAGTGCAGAATAGTTTTGATTCTAATCTGCAAATTGTGGACATAATTTCATAGGATGAAAACAATCCTGTCTCTTGTCTAGTTGTGTAGAAATAGAAGTAGGTTTTTGGTCTCCAGTCTTACAGATTAAAGATGAACGGCACCGTTTTGACTTAGTAAACACCATCTGTGTTAAAGCACTTTCATCGAACTGCAAGGTCAAAATCGAGTTCTTGTATAAACGTTCCTTTGTTGTAAATCCATGATTTAGATACATTCACTGTCTGCATCGTGCTCAATATGGACATGTTGTGCACTATATGAAACTCAATCCTTCAGTATCTAGATTGCATCAATGCAGGAAAAGAGTTGATTAAATCTGTACTTAACCACATGTGATTTAAAATCCTTGAAGCTGCAATCTTTTCGAGTTGGCTTTGGCAGTCTCGCTATGCAGGAAGCTCTGATGCCCAAGCAGGTGTTTTGTCTTTGAAAGCCACTGCCCACAATACGTCCTCTACATACCATTCTCAAAGCAATCAGTGGTATGCAAAACAACCTGTTTGGTGTACAGGTGTATTTATCGTTAACTGGATGACACCGATAGAATTTAATCCTGAAAATCTGACTAACAAAATGGCCTATATTCGTGTTTTTTATTCTTATCAAAGTCATTGCTGGTTCTAAATGGCAACTTACAGATTTTTTCTTAAAAAGGCCAAAGTATGTCAAGAAATTTCTTCAAGATTTGGGACTGAACCACAAGATGTGTTCGGTGAAATTGAAGAGATTCAAATGAACGGAATTGATCATTACAAAAGTAGAATTTAGTAAAATTGATTTGAAGAGTTTCACTCTGTGAAGAAAGGAAAAACTTTGGAGGAAACAGGAGTGACTTCCTGTCCGTTTAAGTTGAGCTGAAGAAGCCTCTGGCTGAAGACAGTTATTTAAGCCATGATGCAGAGGATGGGCAGTGCTCTCCGTTACAGAGAGAGCAGCTTTTTTCCAGTTGAGCATCAACCAGAGACTTCAGTCAGGCATCTTTTCTCACACGTGTTCGTAAATGTTCGGAAAAAGCGAGTTATGTGGACACGAATGTCCAGGACACTCGCTCTGGTCCTCTGTGTTTACTGCCTTCATACGTGCACTTTTTCTTTTCTTTCCCTGTCCTGAGAGCTTGACTCGAGTCAGAAATAGACTAAATGATGTCAGCGCTATACAGTGATGTTTGACTTTGGATCACGGTGTGTTTTTTTAAGATGTATAGTTGAAGTGTTTGGAATGTACTTCTTTATGTAATAATCTACGTGGAATGCCGTTTGGCTCGGTTATTCCAAGAAAACCAGCAGGATGTACACTGTGTTTCCTTTCGGGAATACTATGTCCAATAACAAAGTTATGGATTGCCGCTGTCAGACTGTCATTGCCTTTAACATATAGGACGGTCGTTAACTTATAGTTAAAGGCTTTAAATACCCAAAGGCACGAGTGTAACCTGACTCTGATGTTTTTTCACTGTTAACCTCGCAAGGTGTGGTTTAACCTCAATACAGTGAAAGAATTTTGTGGTGTTGTTTTACCTGTAACTCTGCAGATTCAAATCAGCAGAATGCGATTCAAACTAAAGTAAAGCGTCTCCTTTTTTATTCTATTATCTCAGTTAATTGATTCATGTCGCTCCAGTTGGAGTTTTTGCTCCTCAGACATGGCTTTTACATCTGGAAATTAGGATTATGATAGCATTTTTTCATTTGTGTTTGTGAAATTGATTTTTTTGTCTGCAGTGAGAGCAGAAATGTTGAGTACTTCTGTCCAATTAAAAAAAAAAGAATCTAAAAATGTTATTAGCTTGCTCATTGTCGGAGAGCACTCCAGTTTCCTACAGCTGTTAACCCGATTTCTCCTGTTTTTGTGGATTTGGCTGAAAAGAAAACACGTCAATGGAAATCTGTGTTGCTGTTGAATTGGCCAGATCTTCTTACCCTGTACCCTCAATCTAAGGTGACAGCATGTGCATCATTGAGGGGGTGTGAAATTACAGAGAAACGTTCAAACTTAAATGTATGTATGATAAACGTATGCATGGTCAGCTTCAAGAAATATGAGACCAACTTGTCAAAATGATTACTTGTCAGCAATTGAAAGGGGGGTTGAGATGTGTGCTTGGCTTAAATGCATTTGAGGAAAATATAAATTCCTGTTTTAGAGATTCTTATCCAGCAATCTTCAATGTTTTCAGATCCTGATTGGGTCGGATTATGCAACGTGAAAACATGAATTTTTGATAAACTGTTATTGATGTTTACCCTGATCAGTGAGTTTCTAAAATCGGTGGACTGACACCGTCTTTTTCCTTAGATATGTTTGTCTCCTTAGAAATGCAAGTAGCGAGTCTTTTTCTATTTATTTGAATAATGATCTGGAGGCCTTGGCTGAGGCAATTCGCTGAACAAATGCTGATGCTGAGTGCTTGAACTGGAATAGCCCACAGCGTGTAATTAAAAATTGAGAATAATTGATATGTGGTGTTATTTGTCTACAGGTTGCAACACCGTGTTTTATTTTAATAAAGGAGAAAAGGTGTAGTTTTACCACTGGAAAACAACCAGCGCTTTGAGTAAGATAGTTACTATTTAATAATGTCGGAATAGTATAGCATCTAGGTCTAGTTGACCAATTAAAAAACCATAATGATTTGAGGTATTGATCATTTGCAGCTGGTCAAGCCCCATTTTCTTTTCAGAGATTTCTTCATATTGTTTGTGCTTCCATACACAAAGCAGGTGAAGAAGGTGGCTGTGTTTTGTGCTGGTTATTGCAGGAGGTGTCTGCCTCCAGCAGCTTTCTAGGTCAGGGGAGCTCCTCCTGTGCAAAAACACTTATTTAGTAATGAAGTACTGCAACCAGGTGAACATGCTTAATTTACTCGACATTGCATTATTTATGCTTCTGCAGCAAAACACATTAAATAGAACGACTCTGTTGTTTCAACATACATTCGTACTGTTGGCGTTTCTACGGAGACAGAGTTACTGTGATTTATCACCACACTGGACTGATATAAAACCTTCAGACTGATTGTGAGAGGAAGACTGTTAGCCAGACTAAAGATATAACACCAAAATATTTAGTTTACTTTTAAAATTAGTATATTTTCATAGATCCAATGACACCGAGCCAATGAGCAGCTTTGTGGTCAGACGTGTTTCCTCTTACATGGTTAATTTAGAGAGTAAAAGTTTGTATCCATGTGTTTAGTTTTGTAAATTGTGAATATTGTTGAGTTGTTATAGATCAACTTCCCATGGCTGTTATTAGACGGAGGTTTTGGTAAATCTCATAGGAATATGTCAAAGATAAGTCAGAAATAAGAAAGTGTGATATAACCATAGTCTTTCCTTATTGAGGAAAATATCAAGCCAAAGATCAGCCTGAGCTGGTAGAAATGTCAAGATGCAATTCTTCACTGTACAGTCAACCTAAGGTGCACACCACAGGTCACGTTTGAAATAACAAAGGCTTTGTTAGACTTTGCTGTAAATCATCTAAATAAGAAGTCTGTCAATCATAGCAAAAAGTGAACAGACAAAACCTTGACCTGCTCGTCCCGAAATGTCTGAAGACTTTGTGAATCAATTCTGAATTGTATACAGTCAAAAACTGACACTGATGGACATGGATGGATGATAACACGTAGCTGTAGCAACCCAAGAGCTTGTTAGGGCAAATAAATGGATTTCATCACCTGAACTTAACATAGCTGAGCATTTCTATTTATAAACTGAAGACAAAATAAGTAATAAGTGAGGGCAGAGCCCCGAAAGCTCCAAACTATTTGTTCTTGTGTGAGTTCCAGGTTACAAGCCGTTCTTTACTGGAAGAGTGAAATAGTTTTATTTCTAAATAGCTCAAATTGAGTCTTAATCAGTGGTTGTGTTAAATGTGTCTGTACTTTAATCCCAATTCGATCTCCTGACTTAACATCTACAGATGTAAAACCATTTGTGGATCTTAGAGCTACTTCCACTTTGAAGATAATTTTTTGTAATTTTGCCATAGCCATGGTCTCTTCAAATAACATTCATGAACAAATAATGACCATTAATCAAGATGCTCTCTTTGCTGAAGCTGTAATCTGTCCTCTTTATCTTCACAGGATTTCTTGTTTCTTTGCTGGAATTGTGGACGTGGGCAACTGGATCCGGGTAGATTTTTTTGAAGAGAGAGCTCAGACCAGGTCAGCGCGGATGGGACTTAAAAGACTTCAGAAAGGGCCTGGTTGGGAGAAGGAGTGAGTATGGACAACCTGTCTGACTTTGGTGGCCCGTGTCCATCAGCCAGCAGGGAATGGGAGTGAGTATCAACTTCAGTTTATGGTCTTACACAGTTATACTCCATAAACGTTACCTGATACCTCCTTCAGACTGAACACTGCAAAACTGATCTCCAATATGTCATTAAGTATTTTCGTCCTCTGTTTTCAGTCACCTTCACTGATGGTTAAACTTTAAAATTGAAATATAATTAAGTGTTCCTCAATAGGAGAATTTTCTTAGTTAGAAACACTTAATTAAAGTAACATTTTTCACTTTCTTAATGTCACAAAAGTAGTGTGACATTTAGCTTTCATTGAATAATGACAGAACCATTACAGGAAAAAACAAAAACAAAAACAAATCATAAATCAAACTTTCTCCCATGTGACTCGGAAGATAATGCTTTGGTGATCAGTTTTGCTCTTAAATGTCTAAATTCTTTTGCATTTCTTTATTATTAGTCCTTTATTATTTTAGATTAAAAAAAAATTCTAATATATCAATGGTTGCGATCTTTTATTTCTTCATAAGTCAGGCACCATGGAGGCTTTATTAAAATGGTTTAAACACATTGGCCTTCTCACGACTTATTATGGGTGAATCTGAATCGAAACATCAGGAATTGGTCAAAAAAGTGTCTGAAACATAGTTGCCCTGTCACAGCTGCATTATCAAGGCTGTAGTCATGTGCAGAACATAGCAAACCCAAAGTTTAAGTCGTTGGGACTTGATAGAAAGACAGCTGACACTTACCAGGAACTGAAAAGCAAGTAAAACATTGAGTGAACAACACGTAATATTTCACACTATCATAATATATTAAATCAGCCTTGAGCCACAATGCAAGAAGCAGCATGTGTTATTTCTGTCTCCATATTAATTAAGAAGGTAGGGAGCAGTCAGTCGCTGTTAATCAAATGTTGAAGAATAATTGATCATCAGTAAGTGTGAACACCTCCAAAAACAGCTAAACTTTCAGCAACCTGCTGGTCTGGAGGCTAACAAGGAAAAACAATAGGCTCAATGCTGCTAAAGAATACATTATTGCAGCCCATAATTCATAAAGGGTTATGGGGCCTTATTCAACATGTTTGCAGCCCGCCTCACTAAAGAAGGACAGATTGTTCACACGCTGCAAACGTCAGGCAGCTGTCACAGGACTTAGTAGGACAGAATGTCCCAGCAGGTTCACCCAAAGGTTAAAGCATGCTCCGCTATGAGGAGCTTTTAGTGCTGAACCTCACACTTTCCAGGTTTAGGTTAGCTTGTTAGATGTCAAGTTAATGACAGCACAGTGAGAAAATACACTGAACAAGTTTGATTTGACGGTTTGAATGTTTAGATCTGAGAAAAATACAGGGTGTGTTGCACTTGAGTTGAGTCGAGGTCCATTTACAGCTTGGCTGCCATTAACTGGACCACCAGCCTTTTTGCAGATTAAATGCAGAGACCGGTAACCTAGTAACTCAAGTTACTCAATGATTACATAAATCTTTGTTTATAGAAATAATTAGAATTGTTTTATATTTACATTCATCCAATCTTCAAAGCATATAGATGGAGGGCTGATAATTAGGGCTTGTTTTACAACCTGTGGATCGGGATACCTTACAATCAGCAGGTGGACCATAAACGGATCCGAGCCCCAATGTGCTCCAGAGTTAAATCTTTTCCTATATGTCTGACAGCCAAAGCTTTGCTGAAATTGGGTCATACAACAGGACTATGATCCCAAACACCAGTAAATCTACAACAGAATGTCTGAAAAAGAAAAGAATCAAGGTGTTTCAATGCTCCAGTCAAAGTCCAGACCTCAGCCTGGTCCTTTAGGAGATCTGTGAATTAAACAAATACCCACAGACCCCATTCAGTAAAAAAAAAAAAGGATGAAAAGAAAAGTGGGCTTGGAAGCCCTATGTGAATACGTAACAGAGGAGATTACTTTAATTTTTTGCTCCTAAATGTTTGTTTTTTATTTAAATATTTGGTTAATTTTAGTTCAGTTATGAAAGTGTTATATGTCATGTGATATTGTTTCCATTAGGTTATTTATACCCTCGCTTAAGGCCAGGGGGACCCAATTTAGACCAGATTACTGTTTCATTTTCAGTAATTACTATAAGTAAATATGAAACCACACTAGTCACACTATTCAAACTAAATGTATAACGCCAAAATATTGCTATTGACAAGTTGACCCTATAGGACAGTAACCCATGAAAATAAAACGAAGCTCAGCTGGGTTTGCAGGTTACACTAAAATAATTATTCCAACAACAGTGGAAAGTGTGTTGATTGTCAACAGCTTGAATTTATCTTCTTTCTTGTTTTTAAATTGATACGAGAACATATCTAGTGGCAGTGGATATGTTCAGCCATGTGTAGTTTCTCACATGTCACATTAAACTTGGCTGGAGCTATTGAACACTCTGAGAGCTGTGAGGGAATCACAATACCTTTTTCTTTCTTGTTGCAGTTGTGTTGACATTTGGCTCATTACTAGATCCAGTGTCCACCAGTGGAAATGGCTAAATTTAATTTAAATACTGACACGTTTCCCAGACTCACACTTTAAACAGAATGGTCGTTTTTTATATCGTGATGTTTCTAATATGCAGCACTGTTATCTTCAAATGATCAAATAACCGCATTCTAATCTCTGCTTTTCTGTTTTTAGTACCAACAGCTGTGTGGAAGATTTAATGGACGAAGATGAGAAGGACAGGGCAAAAAGGTACGCAAACCTGAGTTCATCTGGTCAAGTTTTAGGTGTTAACAATGCTTACCCAGTGTGCTAAACTAATTATAAGTGACTCTTCAGACCTTATGTCTGTTTTCATGCACATTTTCCAACCACATGATATTAATTTGTGTTATGAGTGAGAGTGTGGCCTGAAGTTAGTAACAGACTATTATAATCCATAAAGACTGGGCTGTGTTTTTGCTGGTGGGCACCTCAGGTCTGACTGGGTTAGAAAGAAATTAGTAAGGTAGAGAAATAGTAGGTAAAAACAACATTTATCTTGGGTGAAATTGGCTAAAGAGATGTGTCAGTGCCAGTTTTTCAGGTTCATTTTAAAGGAAGTGTAAATAAAACTCTAAAGGCCTTTAATGGCTTTTGGACGAGGATCTGAAAGTCAAACTGTGGAGAAACAATAACATCAGACAACAAGCAATCAAAACCTCTTGATGCACAAAATGAGAATAGAAAAATCACTGAGAAAAAGAGGATGATTCATTGAAACTTTTAGAAAATAATGACCTCACAGCTATCAGTGCTCCATTTATCTTCAGAGCCACATTCATCTCCTGAACCATACCTGGGGTTTCGAGCGGGACAAAACTTATTGTGAACTTTATTCTTCAGTCTGGAGCCTCACAAAACTACAGAATGTAGTCGGTGCATACACTACTAGCTTGGTTTATCATTTTTTCAATCTTTTTACCTTCATAGGGCGTCCCGAAACAAATCAGAAAAGAAAAGAAGAGACCAATTCAATGTGCTCATCAAAGAGCTTTGCACAATGCTGCAGGGTCAAGGCCATCCACGCAAGATGGATAAGTCCACCATACTGCAAAGGACTATCGACTTCTTACAGAAGCAGAAAGGTAGCAAACTGTTAGGGCATCATTTTGTTTAATGCCACCCATTTTGAACTCCTGATTTTCAACTTTTTGTTTTAACCCTCCTCAGACATTACTGCACAGAATGAAGTTTGCGACGTCCGGCAGGACTGGAAGCCCTCATTCCTCAGTAATGAGGAGTTCACACAGCTGATGCTGGAGGTAAAGTTCAGGAGGACGTGTTTGTCGAATAAATAATTTAGTTGTGATATGTAATCATAGAAATGTAATATGTGATAACTTGAATAGCTACAGCAAGCTGGAAAAGAAAACACGTTGGGCAAGAAATATGTCATTTTTGCATCCAAATAACATTTTTCCTGGTTGTTAAATCATATATTAGCTTCTGTTTGTCATGAAAACATTGCAGGAGAATCAGGAACTGTTGAAGCTTATTGTGTTAAGAGCGGCACTTCCCCGAGGCCAACTCTTCTTTTTTCATTTTAAATTAAATTCTGGATTTCATTTAGTCCTTATCCCCTTGTTTTTCCTCTTCACTAGACTTCATGTAATTTTGCTCTGTAGTATTTGTTGCTGACAGCCCTACCTTACAGACCTTTTGTAACTAACTTGTTACAGGCCCTGGACGGTTTCCTGATCGCATTAACTACAGATGGAAACATCATATACGTATCTGACAGTGTATCTTCACTTATTGGCCATTTACCGGTAAGCGACAGGTCTCCGATTATTGACTATTAACATTACATTGATATGATAGTTGTAGCTGTACAAAATAAGGCAGGACAATATTTTAAAACCCTTCGGAAAATTGATAAATGGTGAAACACTCAACAATATGGGTGGATTGTCATATAGAGGACTGACCATCCTTCATTTCTCTTCATGCATCAGTCAGATATGGTGGACCAAAATATCTTGAATTTCCTCCCGGAGCGGGAACACGGGGAGGTGTACAAACTGCTATCATCCCACATGCTGATGACTGACCCCATTGCTGCTGACTTCCTTGAAAGTGAGTATCCCGCTGAGCGGCCTCCCGGCACGCACGCTGTCTGGGTCATCGTGTTGGAGCAGGGCGGAAGTGGAAAGGTTAAAGCCTATAGATTGTCTCCCATTTCAGGAGATCAAAACTTTCATCTCAGAGAGGAACATAACTGTTCTATATTTCTCTCTGAGGATTTCTGACCTGCGACTCAGGTCAGGTCAGACATTGGACTAGTGGGTGTGTGTAAGGTCTTTATCTAGAATTAAAAACTACATGTAATTCTTGACGATTTACATTTTTTTCACATTACCTTAAGAGAATATTATGACTGAACTGAATATAGATAGAGTTGCTGCTCGGGAGACTTAAGTTTATTGGATTGCTGATTTGTGTGTTTCTTTGATTAGACTTTTGGCTAATAATAGGAGGTGGCTTAGTATCATAGTTAAGCCTTCAAGTCACTGTTATGTTAACTCAGTAATCCAAAGCAATGTAGAATGGGAAGCTCAAGACACTGACCTTAATCCTGTGATTCTGCCGGGCTTTTCTGGGGAAGAGAGAGCGTGAGTTACCATTTTCTTGGGCTAATCTGAGAGGCCTTAATAGCAAACTGTCACAAAGCCATGTCTGGTTTGAGCATCATCTTTGTCAACAGGATTCCTCTCCCAGAAATTAAATTTGATTTCAGGTGTGTGATGAAATAACACATTTTCCCACTACGTTACCTTGGCCTTTCCTCTAAGAAATAGATAACTGAGCTCCTCTGTGGAAGAGATAACCTCTGACAGATGTTTAACTCAGCAGATTTTCAGGACTTCAGGTGCTGAGGACACAATGTACATAATGCAGTTAATGCTGAGAAACAGCCGAAGTCCACTCAATATGTTGACAGACTATGACTCCCAGTGGTTGTCAAAGAGATATAAAACGTATAAAAGCATACAACTGCTGTGTTTATTAACAAACTCCATCCATTGTAACAGCTATTTTAATCATGAATCCTTATCAGAATCATCTCATGAATCTCATGAATGTTTACTTTTTATTTTTATGTAGGTATGCTACACTGTTTTTAGGGGTGTTTAGGGTCTAACCAGCTTAATATGTTTTTTAGGTGAGGCACATATTGAGTTTTGCTGTCATCTAGCCAGAGCAAACATAGACCCAAAGGAGCCACCTGTTTATGAGTATGTCAAGTTTGTCGGGGACTTCAAATTTCATAACAATGGTAAGACACCCCCCCCCCTCTCCTCCGCCCTTTAAAAAAAAGAGAAAAAAATAAATTCCTCTGTGAAATCCAATCCTCTTAATTATGCAAGATGGTATCAAGCTGCATTAAAACAGGATTGTGCCTGATGTTCGTCACACAGTGCCTACATCTTCTTGTAACGGGCTCGAACTGACGTTACCCAGAAGTCTGCAGTCATCGCTGGAGGAGCAGGTCTGCCTCATCGCCACTGTTCGACTCGTCACGCCACAGTTTTTGAAGGTACATCCTCTTTTACGGTTCAGACTTGTGCCTTTGATTGTCAGCTTTGGTTTTTTTCTGTGCAGTGAAGCTATGGGCTCTGAGGAGGGACACAGTCTCCATAGAAACGATATAATCAAAAGTGGTTGCACATTTTGGTTGTTACTAGCTCCTCTTTGTCATTGTGTCCACCTTCCAGCTGATCACATATTTAGCATACGTCTGATTTAAAAAGGTTTTAAAAAGGAGTTGAAGTCTACCTGAGGTCTGAACAGCTCAGTGTTTTATATTAAGTGCTGTCCTTTTTATAACTCAACAGGGGAGCTATACATCTGAAACATCATTTCAATCGCAGCGACGGCTAAACCCAGATTAACTTCTGTCTGCATTTATGAGAGTGCACTTTATGAATTTTTCATACAAGAAACTACTTCCATTAAAATCCTGTTCAGAAGAACCAGATACACAAGACACACTTTAAATCTCCCCCAGTCATTATTCCCCTTTTATTTTCCAGATAAAATTGCAGCAGCAATAACTTCCCGAACAAACATGGAAAACATTTCCCTCGGGTTCTTGGACACCAAATATAATTTACAAAACCCTTCTTCTCTTTCCTCCCTGTCATTTCAACACTGCCGGTTTTCCTGACAGGCTCATTTCAGATGTCATTCGACACTTTCATTCACAATTTACTTCTTCGTTCAAGAGAACAGTCGCTGTACTCCGAGCACTCAATCTGTCTGACTTGACACAAAAATGATCACATGCTGACTGAGTGTTACCACTTTCCTTCTGCACATTGCTGTATTTCTAAATAAATCTGTGCTGGTATGAGCAGCATCTCCACTGTAAAAAGAACGTCTGGAGAAAAGCTCTACTGTCACCATATATTCTTTAATTTTAGCACCAAATGAGTCAATACAAAATAATTAAGCTGTAATATCCTGATCAAGTCTGTCTCCTTAAGCTCCTGTATTTTTTTGTTTAGGATTTGTGTAATGTGGAAGATCCTTGTGATGAATTCACATCCAGACACAGCCTTGAATGGAAGTTCCTCTTTTTAGATCACAGGTAAAAACATTTTTTACGCTCTTGACAATCGTCAGTAAAGGTTTTTTAGCAGGAAGCTGTTTATTATCATACATGCTCATGCTCATGATATTTTTTCTTTCAGAGCTTCACCCATCATAGGTTATTTACCTTTTGAAGTTCTTGGAACCTCTGGCTATGATTACTATCACGTGGATGATTTGGAGCTCATAGCTCAGTGTCATAAGCAGTGTAAGAAAACCTACTTTTCCCTCCATTTTTTTTAGCCCTGTGTAAATTAAACCGGTATGCAAAATAAATAGAAGTGGTTTTTGAATGCAGCACTTTCTTTCTTCTTTTTTCAGTAATGCAGTTTGGAAAGGGTAAATCTTGCTATTATCGCTTCCTGACCAAAGGGCAGCAGTGGATCTGGCTGCAGACCCACTACTACATCACCTACCACCAGTGGAACTCAAAGCCCGAGTTCATCGTCTGCACTCACACCGTCGTCAGGTGAGCGCTCCCTTCGTCTGCATCTTTTAGGAGGGATGCGAATATCCACTGCTGCAGGGATAGAAAAATATAAACGTAACCCATAACTTTTGGACTGTTGAGTTCTGTTCTTGTCGTGGGTTGTATGTAAATGAAATTTCGTTCTGTGTGCACTCCGTGCATGCAAAATGACAGTAAAAGTTGTCTAATCTAATCTAATCTAATCTAATCTAATCTAATCTAACTCTTTGGGGCTGTTTTCCAGTTATGCTGAAGTGCGAGCAGAGCGGAGGAGAGCTTTCGGACTTGAGGAGCTTTCTCCACCAGAGATCGCCCCCTCTTCTGTCAAGGTAAGAGCCCTACAGCATGGAGAGTGACATGTCACGCTTCTAACTCTCTGTTTCCAGGTCACTTTGGATCTGTTAACACACACTTTTTCTCTGTGTCCCAGGCTCAGGAGCTGTACTTGGACATCTGCTCCCAGCTGGACACTCCCAGGGACAGAAACAGCGGCGCACGTTCGGTGTCCTCCCACAGCTCCCGGAAGTCCTCCCACACAGCCCTGTCCGACTCTGCATGTGAGTCATCCTCCGCTTACTTAGGTGCTAACTCACTCAGCAGTAAGTAATTATGTAAAGATATCTTGCTCATGAAGGGTCTATTAGATTAAAATCTGGCGTAAAATGGTTTCCTTCCCTTTAGTTTCTATGACCCCCCAAATTGATTCTTTGTTATGTAATCTGAAAAAACTTTGTAGTCAGTGGTAAAACACCTGTAAATAAGGAAGCAGTAGTGTTACAACACCCACTGACAGCATCTATGATGAAAGGTTTTCGGTTGTAACTTTAAAACATCTTGTTAGCTTTAGCCCCCATTTCCTCCTAACCAGCTCCCACCCACCATGTAGTTATCTGAACCAGCAGCAGCATCATTAGAGTTTTCAAAAAGTGAACAGCATTCTGCAGCCCTCATTTAAATCATACAAATTAATTCCATTTTTTTAAAAACATACATTGAAAACTGCACATTCAGAACAATTCTTACTTTTTCATTTTGTGTGGGATACAGAAATAAATCTGTGGCCGAATAAAAGGGTAGTCAATGGCGTGTGAATCAGCCGTGTGGTTATATAACCAAAGATGAAACGGATCTCATAAGGTGTTCTTATCAGAACATTTCATAGCTCCCTTTTAAGTAACAGACACTAATTATTTTTTTAAATATACAGAGAATTTCAACTGAATTTAACCTAGTGGTCTCTAATAAACTAGCAGGCTGAAAAAGGTGGCGTCATTAATGTGTTATGGGACATATTGATGGAAAACTTATCAATGGTATTGTTGAGATAGGATTATGAAATGTCACAGGTTTATTTTCAGCCCAGAGTTGTATTATTTGCTTTTGCTAGGATTTTGTTTAGACAAAACGAGGAAAGAACTGTGGGGTAAATTATTCTCCAGCAGATCAAAACTATATAAAATCAGGTCAAGGTGTCTGTTCTGGCCAGTGCAAAAATTATGTCCGTGCTTCCTTGACTTCTTTTTGACTGTTTTACTCATTTTGAAGTTATTACATCAACTTTCCAGCCTCTGTTGTGCGGGAAAAAAATCCATGAAAACACAAAATCCCAAAGTAGACTCCCCTTTCTGTACCCCGGGTGAGCTTTCTCAAGCCCAATATACTTCCCCTAAAAGGCAGCATCGTACAATAAACACAAAATCTGCCTTCTGTTATTAACGAAGAAGAATCTATATTTACCTTTGCTGTCGATATAAGTTCTCAATCAAAACGTTGATAGGAATCTAGCGGAGCTTCTCCTGAGTCGGTGTGTTTAAATGCCCTGTCTCCCCTTCAGCGGTGAACTCGTACACAGAGGCCTGCACGCCTTCATGGCAGTCGGCCGCCGTCGGACAGGAGAAGATGTCTAACAGACACCAGCCCGGCGGTTCAAAGGTGGGTTTACACCGCGTGTCTTTATGTGTTTATCTGCGGAGATAAAACCATCAGTGATGCTAAACTGTTGTGCTTCTCCATTTTTCCGTGTAGAATTTGGCACAAAGACAAAATTCCTTTGACCTTGTTTCCCAAATGAGCCTCCCCCTTTCTCCTACCTGCAGCAAACACTCCACAATGGTTAGTGTTTAGTCTTCCTCTCCCGCCTGTCGTCTTCCTCTCTTTGGTTTGTGTGCAGTACCTTTCTGTACTTTCTGTATATGTGTTGATTTCATATGCATGTATGGATCCACCTGGCCTGGTCAAAGGATTATGGTTTGATTATGATTCTGAATTGTTTCTTTTTTATTGTAGATTTTACATAAAACTTGTGCATTTCTTGGTCAAACCAGCCATCCAGATTCCTTTTGAATTGCAAATCCAGCTGGACAGAATATTTACAAAGATTTTGCAGTCATCTTGATTGAAGGGACATATCTGAACATAGATTAAATGAATAACGCTAACTAACGCTGTTTTTTTCTCTGTTGACAGCAATCACAACAGTCCCAGCAGACGCAGTCCTCCATGTACCAGCTGCAGCAGCCTCAGCTCAGCGTGATGAACCAGCTGAAGGAGCAGCTGGAGGAGAGGACGCGCATTCTGCAGGCCGACATTAAGACGCAGCAACAGGAGCTGCACGACATCAAGGAGAAGCTTCATCTCGCTAATCTACAGGTAGCTTTATGGCTAAACAACAAAAAGAAGACCTCTCTGGCCATTGTTATATCTAAATGATTTATCAGTGATCATTATTGGTAAATAAATACATGTATTATTAATTATCAGTATATTTACTTTGATCACCAACTGCAAAGGTGATGGTTAAATGTCCCCACCTAGAGGCCAAAACAAGCCACTACACGGCACAACTGCCAGTGCTTTAGGGCTTATTTATTTAGGTCAAATTCTCTCTCAGCTTCAAACCATTTCACTGTAACTGCAAAGGTAAGAGGTCTAAAGCCACATATGAACTGTTTTTTTTATTTATCAATTGCTTTAAACAAAACTCATTTATTTGTGTCACCTGTTTTTCTTTATGCCTTCTACGAGATTTTGATGGAAAAAACGAATGATTCAAGTCAATTAATGTTTCATTACTTTTATTTGTGTCACCTGTTTTTCTTTATGTCTTCCATGAGATTTTGATGGAAAAAACGAATGATTCAAGGCTATTAATGTTTCTGTGTCTGCATGTTAGATGTTGTTACAGCAGCCAATCCACAATAACGAGTTTGGCCAGGCCCAGCCTCCTCAGCAGCAGGGACCCGGGAGACCGGCCCCGCAGAGCCAGTCAGGAGTCATCAGGCAGCCGTCTGGCCACCCAAAACCAGCCGCCTGTGGGGCCCATAGCTCCTCCCCTCACTCTGTACACAGAGAAAACAGCTCACCATCAACGCAGGTACGAGACTGAACAAGTCTATGTTTATGTTTATGTTTATGTTTATGTTTATGCATTTGGCAGACGCTTTTATCCAAAGCGACTCACAGAGTAGACACAATATTACATTTATCATCACTATGACAATAAGCTTCACAGAGGAGAAACACTGATCAGAGTCAGTGGTGAGATGGAGATAGAGGTAGAGGGACTACAGAAGGAGCTGTGGGGGGGATAGAGGTACGAGTGAGGGTTAGGATAGGAGCTGTGGGGGGGTGGAGGTACGGGTTAGGGTTAGGATAGGAGCTGTGGGGGGGTAGAGGTACGGGTTAGGGTTAGGATAGGAGATGCTCTTTAAAGAGGGGGGTCTTCAAGAGTTTCTTGAAGACAGACAGGGACTCTGCTGTTCTTGTGGCTAATATTCCAGTTCATAAGTCGGGCACAGATATGGAAACATTTGGATTAAGTAACATTTAACCTTGTAATGCCAAATGTATCATATTTGATTCATACGGTTTCTGAAATGTTTTGTGTCTGACACCTTTTGCATAATTTAATGGTAAAAACTTTGCTCAAAATCCTATTGTACACAATCAGATACACCTGATAACAGGGGGCAGAAGACTACACAAAAGATAATCTTGACTTATCACATAGTAATAAATGATTAATATTGAAAAAAAAAAATTGTTTTTTCTTTTTACATATTTTGTTAAAAGGCCAAATAAGGAATTCAAACCAAAAAAAAGGAATTTTCTGTTTTGTTTTATTCTTGGATCAGGCTTTAAAGGGTTAAATGTGTTAGTTTCACAATTTTTTTAGGATGTGACGTTCATTTTGAATCCCTAGTTGTCCATCATTTTATTCATGTTTCTCACATGAACACACATTTTTTATGAAGTTATCCAAAAAATGAAGTTGAGGCTGAGTGTTTGATTCGCCCTGTCGCAGGTCCAGCAGCGGATTGCTCGGAGTGGGCCGGCCCAGTCGGTGAGTTTGCCCGTGCAGACCAACACAAGTCTGACGATGCCTTTCTACAGCAACCCTATGATGTTCTCTCAGACTAACACCAGGCCTCAGCAGGAGGCCAACCAAAGACACACCGACACCCAGCTCAGCCAGGACGGACAGTTGCGGTAAGAATCCCGACAAAAAACACACAAAAAAACATCCTTTTTGCGCCACACACAAACTTCCTCCTCTGACAGACGCTTTCTCCTGCAGAATGCTCCTGAACCAGCCGATGCAAACGTTAGTTCCCACTAGCAGCGTCACCTCTCAGCCTTCCCAGTGCAACATGGGCATCTCCCAAACCCTGTAAGCCGCCAGACTCCACTCCAAAACCGTTTCTGTCTCAAACCGGGCCTAAACTAAACTCTTCCCTCTGCCCCCCCCCCCCTACAGATACACCCTGGCCCAGCCCCTCATCGCCCCCCCCTTCTCCGTGCAGCAGGTCAACTGTAACGCCGTCCTGGTGCCCTCGCCCGTCTTCACGTCGCCCATCATGATCCCACACAACAGCTTCATCACGCACCAGTCCCAGTCGGCCTACCACGGCCCGCCCCAGAACTCCCAGCATGCCCTGCAGCTGCAGCAGCCGCAGCAGTTCTTTCAGGTACCAAATCCCCCAAACGGATGGTTAGATTGCTCCTTATTCATCGAGTCACGCGTCATCTCCTGTTCCTCTAACGTTAAATCAGTAGCAGAAAAACTGCAGCAACTCCTCGTAAAGAGTTGTGTTAGTTTTGTTTATTATAACATATTCAATATCATGTTTTCTCCGTAATTACCAAATATTTGATCTCAAATTTTCTCCGTAATTACCAAATATTTAATCTAATTTTTTCTCCGTAATTACCGAATATTTGATCTCAAATTTTCTCCGTAATTACCAAATATTTTATCTAATTTTTTCTCCGTAATTACCAAATATTTGATCTCAAGTTTTCTCCATAATTACCAAATATTTAATCTCAAGTTTTCTCCGTAATTACTAAATATTTGATCTCCTCGTAATGAGTTGTGTTAGTTTTGTTTAGATAATTTATTATAACATATTTGGTCTCATGTTTTCTCCGTAATTACCAAATATTTATCTTATGTTCTGCTCCTTGATTACCATATAAGTTCTTCCACCATTTTCCTGGAACAGTCGGGCATCTCTGTTCCAACTTCAGTCAGAGGGATCCTGCTATTTCCATCCATGAAAGATATTAAACATTTCTGTGTGTTTTGCTCGTAATAGCGATCTGGTGTATTGTGGGATTATTTTAAATCCACATTTATGGCTATTTGTGAAATGCATGCTCCTTTATGAGCATTCGGGATTAGTAATAACGGTAACATTGGGTTCACTCAAACTGTTTCCAGTTGGTTCAGACAAAAAAATAATACTCTGGGATTGACTCTGCGTTCATACAACAAAAGTCGTTGCTAGTGATTATATGAAAAACCTGAACAACTCTACTAAATGTTGGAAATGATTGTGTTTTCTATTTTCCAACAAGTACTTTTGTTCCACTTAACCCTTTAAAGCCTGATCCAAGAAAAAATAGGAAGAATATTGGACTTTTTTAGTCTGAAGTCTTTCTTTGGCCCCTCAACAACATTTGAAGGAAAGAAAATGAAATTATTTTGATCAAATTAGCGTGCAATAAGTCAAAAATATATTTTTGTGTAGTTTTCTACTGGCTGTTATCAGGTATATCTGAATGTGTACAACAGGGGTTTGAGCAAAGCTTTTACCACTGATTTGATGCAAAAAGTCTCAGATCCAAAAGACTTCAGAAACCGTATCTATCAAATATGATACATTTGGCATTATAGGGTTAAAGAGAATAAAAGAATAACCAGGACACAATGCCACTAGTACTGAAAGCTTTAGTCATTCTATTGCTTTTGGTTTTGGTCGATTTTTGAGTTGATCTTTGATACCAAAGAGAAATCCCTCCGTGTGCCAGAGGCCTTATAGATTCATGAAGCTTTGCTGAACTTGGATTATAAAAAGTCTCTTGATGAAATGGAGCTTCTTTTTTAATCCAAGCCCCTCTTTCCCCGACTGCTGTCCTATTTCCAGATTTTCTGTGGTGGCTAAAATATCTGAATCGGTCAGGCCTCGGGTCAGATCAAACTCTGTACATTACCTCTAACATTTTCTTCTTTAAGCCTCTTTCAAATGGCTCTGAATTTGTTCAGAAGTGATCTTTCCAAAATTATTAAAAAGTATAATGTATCCTACAATACATGCATTTGTTTTTTAAGCTAAGTCTCTTTTTTTCCTTTTTAAGTCAGACATGGTTCATGCTTCAAAATATAATCAGTTCTGAAATGTTTTTACAAGTTTTACAGGAGATTGTGTTTTATATTGTCATTTTTATTAAAGGTATCATATTTACCAATATTTATATTATATATATATATTATATTTATCAATAAAGGACCAACGTTAGCCGACCAAACTGATCCCACCAGTAAACCTTCCCAGAATGCATCTGTGTTTTCCTCTGTCTCCAGATGAGTCAGGGACTCGTCCACGGCGGCTCGGCGCCGGCTTTCCTTCACGCCGCCAACGTCCCGCAGCAAAGCACCCTGGGATACATCCAGCAGCAGCCGCAGCCTCCGGCGCCGCAGCTGCCCCTGAACGCACCGCCGCCCCCCCCCCAGAGGCCGTTTCAGCATTCCCAGAACCAGCCCGGCGCCGACTTCAGGAACCTGCTGACCCGGTAACCCCCGGAAACGCCGTCCGGACGCCAAAACGTGACGTGAAGTCGCCTGAAAAAAAGCGAGAAGGCAGGGCCGGCGCCCGTCTCCATGGTAACGGCAGAGGCCGCTCTGACTCCGGGGGAGAGACCGGGGGCGCCGCGCCTCCGTCCGGAGGCCGCGAGACGTTCAGGACAGTCGGGATTATCGGCGCTCCGAAGATGCGGCTTTCACACGCCGACGTCTGGAAGTTCCCATTTTACGGAGTTTGGCTTTTTTCAAAGTGTCTGCTCGCACCTTGGTCCCACTTCTCCCCAAAAGTACAAAAGTATGATATTTATTTTCCCGTGGATTCACTTTCTACTCTGCTCGGAGAGATTACTTTGTGGATATAAAGCCAGACATTCCTCCTCCCCACCAACACCCCCTTATTTTAGCTTCCCCTCTGGGTCTGAAATACTGATTTTGATGATGTTCATGCTGAGGTGCGTTCAAGTGCAGTACGAGAGATGACCATCATATCAAAAATCAGGACTGGAAAGCATTTAGAAGCGACGCGAGAGTTTTTTCTCATTACTAGAAAGCGCATCTAGATTTTTAAAGCCTCAATCCGGGTCTGAAGAAGGGGTGCTGTAGATAATGAGCGCGTGTCGTGGTGTGAGGAGGCGGGGGGGAAATGTGCCTTCAGCCGTGACGCGTTCACGGTGCAGTTTGATGGTTTTGTCTGATTATGGCTTTAAAAATCCAGCTCAGGTCCATTTGGAATATAAAAGGTCTATTTTCATAAGAGCCTAATTTTTTATTTTCTGCATCAGATTGAAATAGAAAAAGTCATCTAGATTTGTAGCCGAAATATAACAAATACAGATATATACGAGTGTGTATATATATATAATATATGATATGCAGCCTTTATGTCCATTAAATCCCTCACGTCTGAACTTTAGTAATAACATTTAATTGGTAAAATTCACTTAACGTGTTCTTAAACCCTGTTGAAACTATTTATTTTATATCAGAGACATAAATATATTTAATTCAAATGAAATGAAAGAAACTAGTTCACACACCAAAGTTAGAGATGGTTGAGCTCCTTTGGTCCCGTCGTGTTTTCATAGAAATATCACAATCAGAGAAAGTCCAGCAGAGATGTTAATATATAGGAAGCTGAAACATGATCTGGAGTCCTAAACCTAAATATAATTAGATTCAAACACTCACATGAAGACACTTTTAGGAGACAGACGTTCACACAAAGCCACAACCGAGTGAGCTCCCCTAAAAAAAACAGTTATCAGATGTTTTATTCACCCTGAAAATGCAGAATCCTCCACAGGGATCCGGTTTGCAAACACCTGGAAGTCTGTCCTGTCGTTTTACAGAGTTACCAGCTTCTCACGCCGCGATTTGATTTGAACTTTTCGAGACAATCTTTACATTTAAGAGGCTTTTTGGTCACGTCTTATCGTCTTTAGCAGCTGCTCTCCTTTTCTCTCACTGTGGATTAACAGACGAGTGAATGGAGAACGGAGAAGAGATGTTTCTATTCTCTGTTTTTTTCTCAATGCACAACAGCGATAATTAGTCATTTAAAGAGGATCGGGGTGTTTGTTAACGTGTTATTAGGAGCCCGGACATCTGTCAGAGGACATCTTTCCCTGGACAGATAACGAACGAGCAAACAGTCCACTCCAGTTTGACTCTAAAATCCCAAATTTGAAAAATCCTCTCGCTGGAAAATAGCAAAAAAAGAGGACGCAGTCGGGGTGCCGCTCACGTTTTCACCACCAGACGAGACACTTTTACACTTTTCTATGTGCAATGTCGATCTGATCGAAGAATGTTAATTTATACTGTTTTAAATGTTCCAGAACAGATGTATATAGAGGTGTATTATAAAACAGTTGTACCATGTAATTTATATGGAAGTATTTTTTTAATGAAAACGTCCTGAACATTCCTTCAGAGGTATCTTTTTTTTTTTGTAAAGGTAGGTTATGTGTCCACTGAAGAGAGCAGTTACACAGGACAAGGGTTTATTTGCTCCAAACGGGAGAGGAATCATAAAAAAACCAAACACAGAAGTTAAAGGGGGAAAACACGATGAAGAAAAACAGCTCCTCATCTCAGAAACAGCAACTCAGCCACGACTTCAAAGCTCCAAGAAAAAGTGCAATTGTGCATGATCACTAAGACTTTTTCTTTTTTAAATAATATATATCTGTCCTGCCCCCCATCAGTTTGTTTTCATAAACTTCAGACATGAAACTGTTCTGCCAGTAACTCAACAGGTGCCATACACAACTGTTTC
>CAJRST010004446.1:17193715-17217795 GCA_907169785.1 Menidia menidia | reverse complement strand
CTCACCTGGCGGCGAACCGGTAGCAGACCTCGGGGAGCCCCCAGTCGGGCTGGACCTTCTTGGGCGACACCACGGTGATGACGGACGCCGGCTTACGGGGATTCAGGCAGATTTCTTTAAAAAAAATAAAAACAGGAGCCTGAAGATTTAGGTTGCATCTTAAAGCCAAAAGGAGACCATAAAACTCCCAGTCTGGCTGTAAACATTTAAAAGCCCTCTCCCCACTTTCCTCTGAACAACTACGTCCGAATGTTTACTGACATTTTCAGGTTATTGTGTCATTTTTCTAAGCTTCTAACCCACGGGAAAACGTCCGTAATTGTTCCTTTGAGGCTCCTTTTGGAACTTTTTCAGCGGTTGTGAGCGTCTGATGAGGAGAAAGCATCTAAGTAGGGTTTGATCTGATTAACCAGGCGGAACGGATTAAGAAATGTTTGGGGGCGAACAGAAGAAGACGGCATTTTTTTGGGCATCATGTTCACATGTGGATTCTTCTTTGAATGATGGAGCTTTAAATTGCATTTTTTTAGACGGTACTTTGTTAATAAGGTGACTTCCAAAGAGCTCCTGAGCCCATGAAGTCACCTCCCATCAGTTTGAATGCAGAGTTGCCTGATTATGATGGAAATTATTCAGTTTTCCTTCGAAAAGCATGATTCAGAAACCATCCCACCATCAAGGTACCACTTGCCATTTCTGTGTTTTTTGTTCCTTCCATCTAAATCTGTCTGAGACGTGTTGCCGTCATCAAACTCAAGATGAGCTAAAAACTCTCATGAAATAGTAAAATGTCTCGTTTTCAGCATCTGATGTTTGTTTGCTGCGTTTTCTTCTGTAGAAAATATTGGTTTCGGAGAGTTTCAAATGTTGCCCTTGTTCTTACAACAGCACACGTTAGCTATAAAAGCTATAAACCCTCCATTCAATTAGGTTTTCTACATAACAGATGAGAAATTTAAAGAAGAGCAAAAAGCAGAGACTCTACATTTCTGGAGGTACAGCTGTGATCTGCGGGGCTTTGGGACGGACCTACGGAGGTAAAGCTCTTCATCCTGTGATGGTCCATCTGTGGGCGTGAGCGGTGCGAGTAGCTCTGCTTCAGCGTGTAATCCTGGAGGAGCAGCACCGTGCCCACGTCCAGCCTCCGGTAGAAGTCGGGACAGAGCTCGTTCCACAGCACCATCGACATGGAGCCGCTCTGGTCCGCAACCTCGTAGTAGGCCTGAAAGCACAGAGATTAAAAACACCACCGTAAAACACCACGGACGTCCGTCCAGATGGAGCTCGTGATGCAGAAGGGACGGGTCACCTGGTAGGGAAAGTCGATCTTGAGCCCAAACTTCCCGTAATACCTCAACCTGGATTTGTGTATTATCCGGACCAGGAGAGGGAGCGGTTTCCAGGAGGTCCTAAAAGAGGACTCCAGACTACTGAGAAGAGCAATCCTGGACACTGAAATGAAAGTAGGATAGATCAAGATGTTTATAGCTCTTTTACAGGTAGAGTTGGTCATTCTTTGTCATAATAAATTAATAACAATCAAATAAATGCATATCTATGAATGAAAAGATTAGTTGTTGTGTACATAATATGTAAACAAAGATCTAGTTAAATGATAAAGACCTCACATATCTAAGATATCTGACAATTGTACAATCTGAAAATATTATGAAGACTGGACATTAGACTTTAGTGAAACACTTAAGGGGTCACGTGCAGGTCTGTTGTGTCTGGCCTCTGCTGCCAGTCACGTGGGGAACATTTTAGGACATAAACCCTCAGAAAGGCTTCCACTCACCGTCCAGCACCGTGTCGGACGGGGGGGGCCCTGAGCTCCAGATGTCCCCCTCGGGGTCGTCGTTGTTCCACAGGGGCAGGTAGTGTTTCCGGCCCAGCTGCAGGGGGGCGTGGCCGTGCGGCCCCACGCCGCGTGCCACCAGCACGGGCAGCGCGTGCACGCAGCTGGCCCGGGGCAGCGCGTGCACGCAGCTGACCCGGGCCAGCACGGCTGACGCCCCCTCGTTGCAGCTGACCCCCTCGATGCAAACGTAACCACGTCCCAGCCTCCTCTCGTTGTACACCAGGGACCACCGCGTGACGGTGACGTCACCGCCGGTCCGCAGCTCGTTCACGTGCACCAGGTGGTTCAGGGTCGCGTGCAGGAGGCACTTGGCCCGGAAGGCTCCGTCCGTCACCGTCACGTCGTAGCTGTAGCTGCCCGGCTGGCCCTCCTCCGGCTGCTCAGACAGGTATCTCTGGACGGAGACGACGGCGACGGGAGCCGCCTCGTTGGCTCCTAATTTCAGGCACTGTGTGGTTGACAACCGCCGAAATATCTTCTGGAGAAAAGACTCTCCGGAAGGACCGGTCTCCATGGAGGAGGACCACGACTGGGCATCCTCCGTCATTTCAAACTGAAACTGCTAGCTACCCAAATATGTATTTATAACTTATAACGCCGGCGATAGTTAAATGCGCAAAAATGTCTACTCATCTTACTATCAGTTCTATACAAGTTGACCGTAAAATAATGAATATTTTTACTTTATTTGGAGGACTCCGCTCGGGCAGTTATGTTGCCGTTACAGCCATGGTTACAGCACCAACAACACGGTGCTGCTTGATGGCGTCACCATTTACGATAAGCACCAATTCGTGTCCCGTAAGAAGGACATTGGCATAATAGACCTATTTCCACCCCAGGGTTGGCGTTTTGGAAAAAATACAAATACCTCACTCGAAAAGCAGCTGGACAGTGCTATCTAGAGACTCCCGGTTCAAAATCCGCGCCCAACTATTCAAGAAACGGTAGAAGTGACGTCATCTACGCGACGAGTGGGTGTGGCTTAATAGGGAAAAAAAGCCAACCAAAAGGCAGATTTTAAAAGAATAAAGCATTAAAGATATATTTTTCAAAAATAGTTTTTCATCCGATAAGTCTGAGAGAAGTTGCACTAAAAATGTGTTATATATGTATATTTATATTTGTTTATTTTTTAGCAACTTTTTCTAATTGCATTTTAACCTGTGTCCGACGTTCCCGAGATGTCCCAATGACATTTTGTAAGATTTAAAGTTTGCACTAACTTAAACCAGCAGGGTGGGATGATTTCTTACAAATGTTAAATATGTAGAACTTCAAGAATTGACATCACCCTCTGTTGTTCAAACTGAGTAAATGCAATAATTACTTTAGGTATTGTAATCGAAGTGTTTAATCCTGGATATTATCTATGACAAAAAATGTCAGAAGAAATGAAATTAT
This sequence comes from Menidia menidia, assembly GCA_907169785.1. NCBI lineage: Eukaryota > Metazoa > Chordata > Actinopteri > Atheriniformes > Atherinopsidae > Menidia > Menidia menidia. The sequence continues at coordinate 17,214,530 of CAJRST010004446.1, read as the reverse complement.
CATCACTTTCCCTGGGGTGTTTTTGTTGTTTGGAATTAGTACTTTATAATTATCAAGGATTCATATATCTCACTATCTAGCAGATGTTGCCTCAGCTGGATGAGGTGCTAAGGTTTTGGTTGTACAGGCCTCTCTAAAAAAGTATGTCTGATAGTCTAGCACATGCTATAGTAAGAGCTGAAGTAATGGTTCAAAATGCTGACCTGTACCAAAAAAATATCGACAAGTGAATCAGCCATCTGGGAACACCACAGCTATACTATACACGGTGACTCACATGATTATAAGGTTTACAGACAGAAAGTAAACGCATGGAGAAAAAATGACAATACTGCATACAAGTCTTGAGCCATCCCTCATTCTATGATATTAAACTTCAAAATGTGTCAAAATATGTCTTCTTAGTTCCATCATTTTACTTGATCATTTTCAGCATAATAAAGTTTTATTGTTTGTTATTTAAGTTTTTCCACACTGTATTATGAATTATTCAAATATTTTAAAAAGCACCTTATTCGACCCAAAAATAATAAAAACAAATAGAAAAATAAATAAGTAAAGAAAACGTTTGTATTTCTTGTTTCTAAACTACATTTATGGCCCCTCTAAAGTCTTTCAATTTGTTAGTTTGTAAATATGACTTTTTAGTTGCATCATTTTACTTGATCATTTTCAGCGTAATACAGTTTTACTGTTTGTTATTTAAGTTTGTCCACGTTGTATTATGAATTATTCAAATATTTAAAAAAAGGCTCCTCATTCGACCCAAAGATAAAAAACAAACAGAAAATGAACTAAGTAAAGAAAACGCTTGTATTTCTCGTTTCTAAACTACATTTATGGCCCTTCTCTCCATGGAAACTACAATCCCATCATGCCTTGCGGGCTTGCCAGCGTTTCTTGTTGACGTGGGAAGGGGCAAACAAATGTCTTCGGCTTTGCTGTTGAACCGCTGCAGATGACAGGGACATGTCAGGTGGATTTCACAGGGAGCCTCGCGACGTTTGAAACATGTGGCTCAAACCCGAAGAGATTCTGCTCAAAAACGCGTTCAAGTTGTGGGTCACCGAGCGGGATAATGAGTATTTCGTACTGCAAAGGAGACGGGGCTACGGAGAAGGTGGCGGCGGTTTGACAGGTAAACGTTTTAACGGCCAAACGGCCGTCGCCTCCCGGTTCGCTCCGCACAGCTGTTGCGGTTTTGTTTCCTCTCAAAGCAAATGGAAACAACATAAGTTGTCCATGTGTAACTCCTAATTTACGTCGCTTTGCTAACGTGGTGTCTGACGTGTACAGGGCGGGTGCCGTTGGTTCTCCATAAAAAATAGCCTCTTTGCAACAGGTAGGAGACAAAAGTGTCGACACAATGTGAGTCAGTCCGGGCTCCACAACAGCTGGAACCCGCCTATTAGCGTCTATTATTAGTTTAATGTTTTGTATAAAACATGGTGGATGGCTGGTTTCATTTCCTGCCTTTCCCACGAACTTGTACCTGGAGTTGTCTTACAATGTAAACTAAACAAATTCTAAGATAAACTTTTGTGCTCTTTCACGACCTTTTAAAAAGTTGACCCTCGGTTCATTTTCACGTTTTAGCTGATTAGCTCATTTAGTCCAGCTTGTTAATTTAATATGTGTACCACTTTCTTAGACAAGCCTTTAAAAATGATGGGATTTGGAGCCTCACGCATATTTTCCTGCCTCCTCCCTGGTGTGTGAACGCACCAGCAGCTTTGTGTACACGCTGATGCTCACTGGAGTTGTCAGAATAGAAATCAGGTCACATCACAACCTTGCTGAAAGCACATGTGGCTTTGCTGTAAAAGGGGGGGGGGATTGTTGTTTGTTTGCATTAAAAGATAGCTGCAATTGATTATTCAATCAGATCCTGCAGAAAAGGGGCAGATAATTTACCTGTGAGAGACATAAGAACCCTAAAGCAATTAAATAAAATAAATTACACTTGTTTTGTTGCCACTTGCAAATGTCTTTCCTTTGTCATCTCATTTGAAGATTGCAGTGTAAATACAGATGGATGACAGAATAAAAAGAACCAGAAGTAATCTAATATGGTGTTGAGCCTTAATAGTTAAAGTACCCCTTGACGATTATTTAGAAGGGTTTTAGATATTTTATTTGCTTAATAAATATTTGGTAACCTGTCATGACCCATAGAGGGGTTTATTGTCATCTTTGTAAATTACAGTTCCCCTCAGGATAGAAATGTTTCATCACAGGATCATGGAAATACCTCAGAACAGGTTTATTCTGCCCCCCTTTTTAAATCCTTAAACACAGGTCTTTTGTCCTCAGCCCCATGTGGGATGTTTCTTTACTAACTTGGATGGTTGATGCTGTTATTGTTATACAGTATTTGGTTTGATATATTAATGTAAAGTATGCGTTTTGAGACCATTGAAGCATAGACGGTTACAAAAAGCCTTTTGTGGAGCATTTAAAACGCTCACAGGAAATGGATGTGATTGTGTTTAAGGTGGAAAACAACAATAGAGTGCTGTGTTCTGCTTTAGTGAGAGTTCAGGGTAAATACTCAATAGGTTTAGAGACTAACCTTTTTTTCTTGCTCATGTGTATTATATCCATCAAGTCTATCTTTGCACTTTAAATTAGCTTTACATTTATTAAGTAAATATATGAAATAATGATATTATTTACTGTACTACATTAGTTTAGGTGGGCTGCTTTAATAGCAATGCAGTGCATGACATAGTGGTTTCAGCACACTCTTGTTAATAATTCATTGAGGGCCCGTCACAGAGCCTCTGTATAGGTAGCAGATTTAGCTAATTTTAGTTCTGACATGGATCTGCAGGATCATTCATTTCCTCTTTCAGAATGAAACTAAACACAAAGTCTGTAGTCCAAATGTTAGACAAATAGCCAAAAGATGAGATTAAAGCATGAAGCATCAACATGAACTCCGGTTGCTCAAGTCAGCTTAAGGGTCGTTTAGATGGTCATAAAGTCCAATGTGTATTAAAATGTGACCACGTTTTCTGGTAAAAATGTTTTTCAGATGTGGGACATGGCTGTTGGTTTTTAAGAAGTGTCATTTTTCTGTATGTTACAGGTCTCCTTGTGGGAACTTTGGACACCGTGTTGGACTCCACTTCCAAAGTGGCTCCGTACCGCATCCTGCACCACACACCGGACTCACAGGTTTACTGGTCAATAGCATGTGGTATGCATCAAAATTATTTCCCAACTCTGGCATTTCTGCCATGTTATACACAGATTATTTACCAAAACAGTCATTTGAGTGGATTGAAATGTACTAAGGCACCCTCTGAAACTGCAATAGAACTTTCACTGTTCACTCTTTTGTGTCAGGAGCTTTTCATTTGTTGTTTATTTTGTTGGTCAGGGGTCACGAAGGAGGAGATCGGCCAGCACTGGGACTGGCTGCAGCAGAACATCATGAGGACGCTCTCTGTTTTTGACTCCAGTGAAGACATCACCAGCTTTGTGCAGGGCAAAATCAGAGTGAGAAATTACTCCACAAATGTCATATTAACAACGTTTAACTCTCCTAGCTTGGCTGCAAATCTAACCAAAACAAGTGTATAATTCTAGCTTTGTGATTAGTTTAAAAAGCCAGAATAAGCTCATCCTGCATTTTTCATACGTGGTTCTTGTTTTAGGGCCTTATTGCTGAGGAGGGGAAGTCGTCTCTGGTGCTGGAGGACGATCCTGAGAAGTTTCGAGAGGCACTGTTGAGGTTTGAGAAGTGGTTTGAGCTGCCTGCAGAGGAGAAGCTGGTCACCTATTACTCATGCAGCTACTGGAGAGGCAAAGTGCCCTGCCAAGGCTGGCTGTACCTCAGCACAAACTTCCTCTGCTTCTATTCATACCTCCTTGGGTCTGAAGGTAAATCACGTCTCCGTCATTGATGGCGTGCATCTCATCTTGATCTGTATTGTGCTTTAGACAAAGGGTTTTGTAACATCTATAAAAGTCACCACCAAAAGCGTTCACTGCTTTTCTTTCAATAGAAAATGGCTCTTGGTAATGGTCGCTTTCAAAACTGAGAGAAAGCCATTATAACTGACCTCCCACTGAGGCTTGAAAAGGCCTGTGGATAACAGGTATAATTTCAGGCCACAGAGTGACGTATCGAGACATTTCATAATGAAAATGTGCGAATTTTCTTCTCGCTTGTCGTTGGGATTTCTTTAAATAGCTTCCAGCCACAGGTTTTTATTTTTTAATCATTGCTCTGCAGTGAAACTGGTCATCTCCTGGGATGAGATCTGGAAGCTGGAGAAAACCACTAACGTGATCCTAACGGAGAGCATCCACGTTTTGGCCCATGGGGAGGACCACTACTTCTCCATGCTGCTGCACATCAACGAGACCTTTGTCATCATGGAGCAACTGGCCGACTACTCCATCAAGCGTCTTTTTGATAAAGAGGCATTCGAAGGGGAGGTGGCCCTGTCGGACCCCCTGCAGATTACCAAGAGGTACAGCGTCTGCCACACTTCCCAGCTTTACGTGATCTCGTTAGAGCCGGCTGACAACTTAAAGAAGCGGAATAAACAGAGTCTAAATGCATTTGTTTGTTTGGGTTTGCACTGACAGGCTCTCAGAAAATGTCAGTACCAGTGGAATATATTTTAAAGGAACCTTTTTGTTGCCAGTGTGATTATGTACTATTTTCTGGCGTAATAGTTTACAGGAAATGGAGCAGTTTGTTCTGTAATTCAAATGCTTGAAACAAAGTGCTCTCCGTCTTTCCTGAGGGGATGCAAAACATTTCCTTCCCTTCAGGTGGACTTTTTTAATGTGCAGCCAAGCAGAGAGTTTACTCCGAGACAAGTATTGATCTCTATAAATCTCCCTGTAATCCATTTTCCAGATGATGTGAATCACTTCTTTTGACGTTACGCCGCTTTGCCTGACTGAGCTTAACTATTAAATAAGAATAAACGAAGATGAATTGTGAATACTTTGTAAATCTGGTGCAGGGCCGACTTCCAAACAGCTCTGACTGCTCATAGGTGTGTTAGGATAGTTAAAAACCGTTCCTGTTGTTCCAGCGAACACTGATTCGATTGCTCCCTTCACAAATTGTTAATAAGAAGGTGACCATCACCCAGAATACACTGTTAGAGTGTGGCCCTTCTGTGTTGTCATTGACAACTTCTTGTGATTACAAAAGAGCGATCCCACTGTTTGATTCTCTTTCTCCACAGAGGCCTGGAAGCTCATGCAAAGAGTGAGCAGTTCCGGACGTTTTTCAGGCTCCCCAAAGAGGAAAACTTGTTGGAGGTCCACGAGTGCTTTTTGTGGGTGCCCTTCAGCCATTTTAACACACTGGGCAAGATCTGCCTTTCCGAGAACTACCTGTGCTTCGCCAGTCAGGACGGGAGCCAGTGCCATGTCATCATTCCAATGCGAGAGGTGGGACCACATGAGTGAACCTTACAGAGCCTCAAATAGCACCTGGCTGTCACAGGAAGACTCACACAGTGACCATCTGGTCTGCCATTACTGCCTTTTTCCAGGTTGTGAACGTGGAGAAGCCAGACTCCAGCAGCAGGGCTCTGACGGTGTGTGTCCGGGGCAAAAGAGCGCTGCGTTTCTCTGAGGTGAGGGACTTCCAGCGCCTGGCCAACAGCATCCGCAGCAGGTGTGGGATCAGCGCCAGCCCTCAGCACTCCGCCTCAACAGAGGTAACATCCATAGACGTTTTACGTTTGGACTCATCTTTGCGTTACGCAGGAAGTTTGTAAATGGTTTGTTTTTGACGCGAAGGCCATACGAGGCGAATGCCAGTCGCTCATAAATCATTTTGAGGACAACCCAGAGGACGTGACGCTCATGGTGGGACAGAAAGACAACAGCAAGGCTGTCAGCACCGAGGCTCTCATGACTGTCTTCCATCCCCAGGACGTCGAAAACCTCGATCCCAAAATGGTGAGTCCAAATATTTCATATTTGATACATACGGTTGCTGAAATGTTTTGTGTCTGACTCCTTTTTGCATAATTTAATGGTAAAAACTTTGCTCAAAATCCTATTGTACACAATCAGATACACCTCATAACAGGGGGTAGAAGACTACACAAAAAAAAATCTTGACCTATCGCATAGTAATAAATGATTAATACTGAAAATTTATTTTTCTTTTTTCTTTTTACGTATTTTGTTAAAAGGCCAAATAAAGACTTAAAACCAAAAATAAGTAATTTTCTGTTTAGTTTTATTCTTGGATCAGGCTTTAAAAGGTTAAACTGACCCACAATCCTAAAACAACCATATTCACTAACAAATCGGAATACTTTCCCCCGAGGACCAGAATTCAGGGCATCTATATGAATTAATGTTAATGTTTCAATTGAATTCCTAAATTGAAACATCTGGTTTGGTGATGATGTGTCCTGTGTGTGTTTGATAGCTTAAAGAGAAAATGAAGGAGCAGTCCTGGAACATCCATTTCTCCGAATATGGACGAGGGACGAGCATGTTCTTCACCAGGAAAACCCGAGACCTGATTGTCCGCGGGGTTCCCGAGGCCCTGAGGGGAGAGCTGTGGATGCTGTTTTCAGGTACTTAAAGGTTAAAGGCCAGCAGGAGCAGCACAGAGTGTCAGGATCCCTTTGCTCAGCACTCAGCGTGTCCAGTGTCTCTGTGTCTCTGACTGTGAGCTCGACTCCGCAGGAGCTGTAAACGACATGGCCACTCACCCCGGTTATTACACCGAACTGGTCGAGCAGTCTCTGGGCACCAGCACTCTGGCCACGGATGAGATCGAGAGAGACCTGCACCGCTCTCTGCCCGAGCACCCGGCCTTTCAGAGCGACACGGGGATCTCCGCCCTACGCAGAGTCCTCACCGCCTACGCCTGCAGGAACCCCAAAATCGGATACTGCCAGGTATTGGCTCGGATTTGTTTAGGCGTGTTTTTATGTGGCAAAAAAGTACACTGACACTGATAAGAAACACTCAGATGATGTTTTAATCAACTGTTAAAATAAAGCCAGTATTTATATGTAGCCAGGAGTCTGACGCTGGAAAACATAGGATCACAGTATCAGGAAGATTGGTTTTTGTGATAATTGACTATTCATTAGTTACCAAATCATTTCTTTATATTTTTATCAAGAAGCCAAACTTTCCTCTCTCTTAAGGTGGTCTATAGTAATCATTCTACAGGTTTTGTGGTAACTGTTTTTATGGACTTTGGCTTCTTTTTATAAGTGCACTGAACTGAAGCACAGAAAAGGAACCTAACTCAAGGGATGACCCACTGTGGTATGTGTATATATATATATATATATATATATATATATATATATATCAAAAAACACATATCTTAACAAAGAAAAAAGTTTGAACTAGATCTTTAGTTACTCTGATCATGGTCACAACAACTCATTATTAGATCCCTTTTTATCAGTTGCAGCTAAAAAAAAACTTAAAATAACAGGCCTGAATATATTCATGTAAATGTAAGTCGAGATAACAAAGGCGCAGGTCCAAAAATGTTTGTTTTTTATTCTGCTGGGATTGAGTCAAAAGGAGAACAAAAGAGACTATGTATAAGTGCCTTTTTAAAAAGATGGCGTTGGATTTGAATGGACCTCCTAAATGTGGTGTGGCTCTTTCTTCCGTTTAGGCCATGAACATCCTCACATCGGTCCTCCTGCTGTATGCCAAAGAGGAGGAGGCCTTCTGGCTGCTGGTGGCTGTCTGTGAGAGGATGCTGCCGGATTACTTCAACCGTCGAATCATTGGTGAGTCTGGCTGCCTCCGTCTCTAACCGAGTTCCTGCGGGTTGAACTCTCAACATTTTTTTTTCTCTCTCTCTCTCCAGGCGCCCTGGTTGACCAGGCCGTGTTCGAGGACCTGATCAGGGAGAACCTCCCCCAGCTGGTGGAGCACATGACGGACCTGAGCTTCTTCTCGTCCGTGTCCCTGTCCTGGTTCCTCACGCTGTTCATCAGCGTCCTGCCCATCGAGAGCGCCGTGAACGTGGTGGACTGTTTTTTCTACGACGGCATCAAGGCCATCCTGCAGCTCGGCCTGGCCGTGCTGGACTACAACATGGAGGCTCTCATCAGCTGCCATGACGACGCCGAGGCCGTCACCATCCTCAACAGGTCGGTTGGCCGGCTGGAGTTCAGACGGACCGTAAACACAACTGCTCTGTCAACGGCCGTCTCTCTCTTTCTGTCGTTTTGTGTCAGATTCTTCGACAGTGTGACGAATAAAGACAGCCCACTGCCTCCCACCGTGCAGCAAGCCACAGTGGGCAGTAACGACAAAACATCCCACATCAGTGTAGATATCAGCGAACTGATCCGAGAGGCCTACGAGGTATTTTAAGATATACTTATTTTTTTCTTGTTTTTTTTTTTTGCAAACGATTTTGTCCTTTTTGGTTGACAAAAGCAAAATGTTTTCTTTCTAGAAATATGGCCATCTCCGTTCAGAGGAAGTTGAGAGTTCACGGAAGAGAAACAAACTGTATGTGATCCAGACGCTGGAGGATACAACCAAGCAAAATGTTGTGAGTTCACAATAGTTTATATTACTATGTTGTTATATTGCTATTATGTAAGAATAAATTGATTATCGTTTTTCAGATCCGGGTGGTCACTCAAGACGTCCGGTTTAGTGTCTCACAACTTGATGAGCTTTATGATTTGTTCAAAGTGAGTCTAAAACCTAAAAAAAACAGAAGAGAAAAAATAGAGAAAAACAACTAACAAACCTCCCTTGCCCCCGTTCCTCCCTCCTTGCTTTCAGAGGCAGCATTTCCTCAGCTGCTACTGGACGATGAAAAGTCCAGCCCTGCTGCACCACGACCCGAGTCTGGCCTATCTGGAGCAGTACCAGCTGGGCTTCCAGCAGTTCAGCGTGCTCTTCTCCCTGCTGGAGCCCTGGGCCTTCTGCGCCTCCAAGAGCACCCTCTCACTCTGGGTTTTCCGCCTAATAGACGAGAATCAGGATGGTCTGGTCAACTTTAAAGAATTCTGCTCTGCCCTGGGCAAGTTTTTATTTTTTGGGGGGATATCTGCTCCCTGTTAATGCACTGTTCACCTCTGTATCCAGGAGGTTTTAAATGCATATCGTGTCTCCCACAGATACCTTATACAGCGGATCTTTCACAAATAAGCTGAAACTTCTCTTCAAGCTGCACCTGCCACCAGGTGAGTAATAACCAGCAGCTCCCGGAGCCCCGCTAAGATCGTTTTAACTCCAAATCCGCTCGGCTGTCTGCAGCCTTCCACCTTCCACAACATCTGCTAATTCAGGGTTAACGTTCAGCTACAAGCAAAAGGTTTAACCTTTGTTTTCAGAGTCCCTATTTTACAGAGTTAATGCCACAGCAGCATATATACAGATGCTCAACACGAGGTCAGAGTGCGGTAAATCAGCCCGTGGTGCTCAGAGCTTCAAAACATACGAGCTGTCGTTTTGATAATCCACTCCGTAGCTCAGGATTTGTTGGGCGAGCACATCGCCCGGGGTAAGAGGCTGTCCTTGAATGCGAGGTTTTCTCATCTCCATGATGTGTCACATCCTGCACGGAGGCCGGGGGTAAGAATAGTCCACGTCGGGTGAAAGAGCTCGCCATGGCAACGGCAGCTGCGAGCAGCGTGTGAGGGCATTTCAGCTCGCGGACCGGCTTCTCCAAAAAAAGAGGAGGGGCTGCTCAAATTACAACCGACAGCTCAGGAGCAGACAAGCCCTGAGTCACCGTTTGGGCCGCGCCAGGCCGATAAACATCCAGCAGCAGAGCTTATTTTCTGTCTGTCGGACTCATCGTTTCAGCACCAAGGACAGGTCACATCCTGGTACCACAATCCAGGCTACAAGCTTACAATATTCACTCCAGGAAATAAAAATCACAGTTATTTAGTTTTTTTCCCTCTTTTAAATAAGATGTGCTAGAACTGCCTGTAGCACTGATCAAGGAAATTGAGTTATGTGCTCTTTAAAGCTGAGAGGGAGCAGGTTTTTCTGTCTAAACGAGCAGCTGCTACTCAATAACACTAACAGGGGTTGTGGTTCTGCTTTAATTTACTAAAACATCTGCTGTAGTTTGCATAGATGCTGAAGTTTAGATCTATTTCCAGCTGATAGGGAGTTGTCACATGCAGAAAAAGTCGTAGCCGGAGAACGATTCTGCCGGATGTAAAGCGACATATCTAAATGCTTAATCCATGCATGAAACTGCACGGTTGCTTGCACCCACATGTGGTCAGAAGTGGGGGTTGGTGTATAGTGGTGCATGTGGGTGTAGATCTCTATAAGTGTAAAGGGACTTGAATGTACATCACAGATGTAATTGCCAAGTTGATGGATTTTGCCAAGCCATGCAGCAGTTATTAAATCAGGATTTTATTAGAGCAGAGTGAGGCTCTGGAAGTGCATGGACATGAACTGATATGTAACTTTAATGAGCTTCTTTTCAGTAGAGAAAAAGAAGACCTCCATCTAATGAAGTCCAGTTGGACTGAACGTGTAGTTGAGCTTGTTCGTGCAGGAGTGATATGGCTGCTAACCTCCTTATCTAATCCAGCTTTGAAAAGCTTAGTTCACCTTAATCCAGTTTTCTTTTGTGTGATGTAAACACGCTGATAACGGAGGCATGGCTATCAAAGAACAATATAAACATTTTAAGATTTTTCTTAATACAGATAGCACATTGTCTTACTAATACCAGCTACAGCCAAAAGACACAGACTGGTTCATTAAAAAGATCAAGCTTAAAGCGCATTTTCACTTTTAACTGTGCACATAAGACAGAAATTAAGAGTTCGTATCAGTTACTTAGATCTGAGGACAGAAAAACTGTGATTATTGTCAACTTGACAGAATAATGGTGGAGTTCAACAGGATTATATTTGATTGAATCAGACTACTAAACTCAAACCTCGCTATGCTGATCAGTAGCATCTCTGTTCTCCTTCTTCCTGCTCATGTTGATCTTCTGTCATTTCAGTCTTTTCTTCTTTCATGGCTCTCACTCTCAGTCTCTTTTAGCTTTCACAGGTAGTCCTTTGCACTTAAAGGATCAAAGAATCCAGAATTTTATTCCAGTGACCGAAGACTCTTCTCACTTGAGTAGACTCACCGGTTAGCCTCTTTTTTCCTTTTCCTCCTTTAAAGCTACATTTCCCCCCCTTATTTCTGCCCAAATTGTGTCATAATTCTGCCCTGAGTATTTGTTTAGTACAGTTTATTCACATGTCACCTTTTTTCTTTTCAGCATTTGATTTACCAGAAGATGGTGTGATAAGGAAAAGCCCAGAGAGAGGTAGAGTTTCACCAGAATACATCACACCCCCCATAACTTGGACACATTCACTGCGAATACAGTTGTTTCTTATTGTGATATTGAAAATGTAACCCATGAAACTCACAGGCAAGGGAAAAGTGGACCTGCAAGCCTATCTGAAACAATGGCAAAACGAAATTCTCAAGAAAGAGGAAACAATCAAGGACCTGCCCAGAATTAATCAGGTAATTGAATCAGAATTCATCTCATCATTTGTCTCCCTCCATTACAGCCTCGTAAAATACGTCTCCTTATTCTATCTCAGAGTCAGTTCATCCAGTTCTCCAAAACGCTCTACAACATTTTCCACGGCGATCCGGAGGAGGAGTTGCTGTACCGGGCCGTTGCCCACGTGACCAGCCTCCTGCTGAGGATGGAGGAGGTGGGAAGGAGGCTGCAGGAGCCCAGCAGCCCCCCGGAGAGCAAAGGGCCCTCCAGCCCCTCCACTGCAGGGGAGTCTTCGGCCGAGGAGGCCTCCGTCTCCCACGGCAACCCGGACCTGCCGGAGGCCGATTGGTCCTTCTCCTTCGAGCAGGTTCTGGCGTCTCTGCTCAACGAGCCGGCCGTGGTCGGATTCTTCGACCGACCCGTCGACCTGCAGGCAAAACTAGGCCAGGCCAGGGGCGCCCAGCTGAAGCTGAAGGCCAATAAGTGAAGGGAGACGCAAGGGAATAAATAGTTTATTCTGACCCCTGCAGAACGTCACCATGAATTTTCTTTATCCGCTTTGAGCAAGCCGACGGACCCCTGCGAGACAGAGAAAAAGATCTTTGATATAAGTGAAAGGCATTAATCACAAACCTGGGGCACAACAATACGAGCGAGTCACGCGATTGATCAGTTACTGTGGCAACACATCGTCCTAAAGACACTCAGAACCCTCTTCTGAAACAGTCCAACACTTTTACTGTGTTTTTAATGTTCAGTCATGTTGTCAGAAATAGTCATTCCTCAGATCGAATTATGCATCATCATCCTCTATGATGAACTCCATTCTCACCTGTAATCAGTTTCTCTAATCGAGTTATCAGCAGAATACGTGTGTATGGTTTAATGGGGCACTCTAATTACTCTCTGTTTATAGAAATGTAACGGAAGTCTTTTAAAAAGTCCATAATAGATAACGTAGACAACATGACCGAGAGCCCGGAAGAGGATTTTCCATCTGAATGTCTCGATGTATATTGTCACTCAGATTAGTAGCTAATGCTTTAAAGTGTCTGTGTATGCTAGTTCAATACGTCCTGTGACTTGAGTGTCTTATGGTGTGAGGTCCTCTTGGAAAAAAAAAGCATCCACCTATTGTAAGAAACACCAGCTTTGTTAACACTAAGACATAACGGCAGTGCATTTGGATAAAGATGAGCTGAGGTTTTGTCCCCAGAAGCCATAAAACTGATGAGCTGATCCGACTGAAGATGTCAGAAATGTTTTACCGAGAGCGAAACGGAGGATACGCATTCGCAATAACGCACAAGAGAGAGAGGCTGCTGCGTTGCCACGGCGCCCACCTGTCTTTTTACCACATCACGGCCTGTTTCTGTTGTGTGTGTGTGAGACCTGGTATCTCCACACTGTGGCATCCTGTGTTTGAATCCTCGTACAGCCGGATGATTTATCGTTTGCAATTGTCAATCTTTCTGCTATGCGCTGTAGGATGTAAAGCTTTAGTGCGTGCAGCATTTTGTATAGAAAGATCGATTGATTAGGCATTTTGATTATTATTATATGTGTCAGAATATGTGACACGAGGACTGTTGATTTGAAAGTTTCGAAGTACGTTTAGTGTCAATAAATCTCAGGGGGATGTTTGCAAAATGAGAGGAAGGTTTTAAACCTGGGATATAGATAGATAGATTATATATGATATTATGTAATTACATATATACAGTATATATATATATATATAAATTGAGCACGTGTAGCATATTTACAACTTTCTTTCTGCCTTTAGCAAACTGCTATGTATCGATGCCAGAGAAAGACATTTCACAGTGTTTTAGTTTTTTCTTTTCTGCTTCTTGTGTTTCGTCTTGCCTCTTTCTCAGTGAGAAATTTGCACAATTGTTTGAGATTCACAAGCTGAAGACGTGCCTGAATCTCTGCCAGATCTGAAAGGCGTGGGACTCCTAAAAGGTTGTGACCACTTCAGCTGCAGCTCTCATCTCCAGGGGTGAAAAAAAAGGGAATTTATAACGCTTTAGGGTCTCTACTTCTGCCGGAGAGTCGTTTTAGGTGCTTCTTAAGTGCAGCTTCAATCCTCTGTTTATTGTTTTTTATTCTTTTATATTTTCGCCATTCTTTTTCACTTGGGACCGACCAGAAGAATATTTCATTGTGTGATCATTGTAGGATTTTGAAATATAGTGCTAAGTAAGTTGTTAAAAAAAAAAAGAAAAGGCACATGAGGAGGTTCTGATCCTTTTTACGACTCAAACTAACATTTAAAAAACTATTAAATCGGAGAATTGTTTGTTTTCCAAAAGATTTTCTGCAGTTTCCACTGTATTTGTAACATTTCCAAAAAAAAAGATTATTCGAAAAATGCAAATGTCAGCCTCTTAGCAGAGAGGATCTGCGTGGGTTATGAGTTATTGCATGCTTTGTCAGTCTCTGATTTTGAGAGTATGTTTAAGCTTTAGAAGCCTGCTTTCCAGGATTAATGTTTTGCTCTTTTTGAGGTTGGGATCAGACAATTATTGATGCTAAATGTTTCATATTTGACCCTCGTTTTTACAGTCCCATAAAGAAGGAGGTGAGAAAATATCTTAAAGCTCACAAATGCTGAAAATGTACGTTTTGATAGAACACTTGTTTTACAAGATGTTTTGCAAGTTGTTTCTGTTTGCTTGCTACATTTATAATTTGTTTTCTTTCTATATGAATGCACCAGAATAAAGCGTAATTATTCAATGAGTGGCATTGAGTCTCTTTCTTTTTTTAAAGATAATTCAACCCATGGCAAAAATGATGGAATCACCACTTTTACATTACATTGATTCATTATATTCTGTCAAAAGATATATGTGAATATATATTTATTCTCAATGAACTAGGGATTAAATTGAGTAACCCTGTAAAAACAAAGCCTGTACATTTAAAAAAAAATTTAGTATAGGTCCAATGAACGATTTAATGGTTGCTGCCTAAAAACCCCAAAAAAAACAGGAGAATTTTGACAATTATGAGTTTTTTATATATATATATATATATATATATATATATATATATATATTACTTGGTATCTGTGAATTTTAGATAAATTTAGATAAATGAAATGTTCTCCAGATATTTAAAAAGAGTTAAACAGAAGCTCATTTCAGTCTACTGGGTCTAAATAACCCAGTAGATAATAACCTCTGCACAGTGTTCTCAGCGGTGTCCGTTACAGCTTCATACGTCACCTCAAGGTCTTGAAATGTATAATTACTTCTTTTCAACAGTCAACTTCCCCACCCTCAAACGATAAATTACTACAGTTCCGGGCATGTTTCACGTGTCAAACACAGACCCAGCCCTTACTGTAAGTATAACTGTTTTAATGGACAATGCTCACATTACCTTATTTTTGGCCTTCGAAAGCCTTTGAAAACTTTATAGCACCAAGAGATAAAACATGAGACGGGAAAAACATTCGTCAGTGTTTTTAAATGCTTTGTTCATCCACATGGAGCTCATGGATACTGCAAATATATGTATTTGTTTATATCTTATTACACCAAGGCAAATTCCTTGTAAGTCTAAAAACCTACTTGGCAATAAACCTTATTCTGATTCTGATTCTGATTCTGATATGTTATTACATTTAATTGTGACTAAGTTTAAATGCCTTTAGCAGAGAGAGGCATAAATCACTTTTCCCCAGTTGTGGGTCACATTTTGGAATCACACGTACAAAGCGATTTATTTATTTCACACTTGACTATTCAGAAGTGTGGACTTGTCTGGTTGATTTACGAGGGGCAGTGGGACTAACGGTGTCTGCATCTCGCTACTATTCTGGCTCAGAGATTTGGTTGCATGCGCTTGTAACCCAAAGTTCATAACCTTAACCCCTGTCACCTGTTCATTTCATAGCTTTGCACTCTCAAGAGATACCGGACGGCCTGAGAAATGCGAGAGCTGTTCTCTCGGTTTATATATTAATGAAAGTCAAAGGGAAACACACAGCATGCCTCTTAAATTCTCAGACGACTGACCTTATGGGATTCTTTTATGCGACAGCATCGGCCACAAAAACGCAGGAAGTAAAAATACTGCAGGAAGTATCAACACTTACAAATGAAAAACTAACTGGCAGAGGAGGGGTGAACCACAAAGCTTTATCATGACAGGATTTACAGTTGAATGATACAGATCAGACACAGCTCCAACCTCAGATCGGTTTTGTTTCCCAACTCCTACCGCTGCTGTTTGGCTTATTTGCCGAAAGGATTTAGACGTTGACTCTCCCTCTGAGAGTCAAACTTAATTATTGACATTATCACCACCACTTATTTAGACCTATATATATACATATAGTTATTTATGTATATATTTATCTATATTCTCTCTCTATATATATATATGTATATATGTATATGTATATATATGTATATATGTATAGACATGTATATATGTATATGCCGTTGTTTTATTTATGGAGCTAGTCACAAAAATAATTTCCCTCTGGGATTATTAATCTATTTTTCATTCTGATTCTGATCTTTTCACCTTTCTGGACACAGATAAATGGTGTCCACAAACGACCTGATTGGTGGTAGAACCCAAAATTATTTTTTTCTGTTCAGGGTCTTTTCTTGAGTTTCCAAGACTCTGTACTGTCTTTAGGACCCCCCCCCACCCCCCCCACTTCCTCCTCTAGTCCTCCCAGCTTTCCAGCTGCCTGAGACACTCATTGATCACTGGGGGGGGGGGGCATCTATTCCTGGATGTTTCATCCTGGACTGGATCTGGATCTGGATCTGGATCTGGATCTGGATCTAACACTTGTCTGCCCCCAGCTTTTCCTCCCTCTGCTTCTCGTACATGTGGTGGAATCCCTCATGCGTTTTATCGTGCTTAATCGTCTTTAAACCTCCGGGCTCTGTCTCCTTTATGGGCTCGGCTGTTATTCCAACAGGGTGTCTGACGGCTCAGGCTTCGTTCTTCCCCGTTAGCGGACTCTTTGGGGCGGGCCTTTCCCTTTTGCAGATTGCTGGTTGTCTCTGACTTCCTCTCTATTTGTGGCTGAGCAGCTCACTCTTCTCAGTAATGATCACTTTGGCTCTCTTATTCTCCAACCGGTCACATTTATGTGGTCTGAATGAAAACCTGATGTCCTTGCTATAAAGGTCTTAGATAAGAAACCAATCAGGTCCCATCACTGTGTCAGTCTGAACAATCTATATTTTTAAAGATTGTATTTTTCAGTTTTATCATTTCTGTCCTATATTTTTATTTCTACATTTTATTTCTTGCTTCTCATAGAAGTGTTGTGTTGTGCACCAAACACCAAGGCAAATTCTTTGTAAGTCTAAAAACCTACTTGGCAATAAACCTTATTATGATTCTGATTCTGATTCTGATTTAAAAATGCTAAATTTTGAGAACTTTGTCAAATTTGCTCGGTTAAAACTGGTTTACAAATGTTTGCATGATGAGGCCCCTGAGGTTTTGAGTGACTGTTTAGTTCCTCTCAGATGCAAAACTTCCTTCGGACAATCAGCTTTCACTGTACAAGGCACCAAAACATGGAATACATTACCTGCAGAACTGAAAGGAGAGTCAAAGTGGGTCCTTTTTAAACATAAACTTAAAGACTTTTTATTGAGAGGTCAGACATGTGAACAGAACATCAATAATCTAACTGACCAGATCTTGTATCTGTGATGTTTTAGTGTGTAATTTGTTCTGTTGTATCTTGTAAAAGCCTAACTGGGGACAGACTTTGAGAATCAGCCTTAGCTAAAATGTTGCAGTGTGTGACATGATTTAAGAAACATACTTCTCCCTATCAAATAAACGAATACATAAAAATAAATAAAAATGTATGTGGTCTGAATGAAAACCTGATGTCCTTGCTGTGTATCATAGGGTTTGTGATGTAGCTCGATGTCACATATAAAGATCAGGTCCACTTTGAACTGGTATCTGTGGCCTGTGTTTGATACGATGTGTTTGAAGAGGGTTGGGATAGTGCAGAACACACAGAGGTGGCAGAGCATCTCGTTGGTAATAAATTGCATTTTCTGCAGTTAACCCAGGTGTGCACTGCCCCTGAACTGAGTGTAGTCCAGGTTTTTATGACTTCACCTGTTTCTGCCACGGTTAGAAACATCGTCATAATGTCTGTCTTTTGGCAGGTTTGGCTCACTAAACCAAGAATGTGCAGCCGACTAATTAAACAACAACTTGGAGCGGACTGAGCCTTTTAAAACTTTAGGTAATTAGAGGAAGAATAATAAAAGGTGCAGCTGCCACGCTCACCGCTGGAGAAAAAGCAAAAAAGGGAGTTTACTTGATGAAAATACATCAAAGTAAGTTAGCAGCCAAATTAAGTTCATTAACATGTGCATAATACAGACCTATTAAGGCAGTTAATTACAGAATAGAAAGTAGCCAAATTCACTTTAACGTCTGATTTTACTTGTAAATCTGTTTAAAAAATGATTGTAAACACATTCTTATGTGTACCTTTTTCCAAACTGTTAAAAGATTTCCAACTGCACTGGTAATAATATGCAGCTTCCAGTTATTTTCTGAACTTTCAGAGCAAATGAGTGCAGTTGTGATCCCAGAAACGTCTTCTGAAAGGCTTCTGTGGATATCAGCTCGCTGTGATTTGGCTCTGAAACTGAGACATTTGAAGAGCTGAAGGATGAATAATGCATTTGTATGCCGGCAGGTTTTATCTGCATCACACAAACGTCGTCCAGCCTCCAGCAATGGATAAGCGGCAAAAAACTGTGTGGGTATATTTGAAAACCTCCACAGCTCATCTGTAATATTCATATATAAAAGTTAATATAAGAAAGGGAGAATTAAATAATGTTTTTTCTGTCCCTAAAGGATCACAGTGTGGTATTGAACATGAATCCTGTGGTTTCACTGAGTTTGATTAAAGTACAGATTCACTAATAATTTAAATGGGACCCCGTGTGTGTCAGCTGACAGTATTTACTGAATAATACCGACTTTTAAATCTAATATTACATTAAAAAAAGGAGCAAACAGCAGAATGAAGGTAAACCAGAGGATAGATCACTTTTTCGGTTTGTTGTTTAAGTAAAAGATGCGATCTTGTGCATTCCTCTTTTCACAGTTTGCATTTAAGTTAAAGAACAAAAAAGGAAAGAAAACTCGAATCATTTATCTGCGTTGAACATCACATCACAAATGTGGGAGACCATCACTCTCAAACCTACTGATGCTCTGATTCTGATTCAGTCGGATCATCGGGGAATTCTAACGTCTCTGTTTACATAGATGCTCTTCATATGCAGCTGTCATGTGGCATATGGCACCCACAGGGACTACCAACATATTACAATCTCTATAGTATATATATATATATATAGAGATATATCCTTTCTCACACTTTGCATTCACTTCCGTCTAACTACCTGAAATAATCACAAACGCTTCTCCATTATCACATCATGTGTGCAAACAAACTGCTATTTTTTCTTTCTTATCCTTTTGTTGTAGGATCCACTGGTTAAGACAATAACTAAACCCTGTGTGACTGGATTTAGTCCGTATATATCTGAATATTGAGCTGTAAGTGCTGCAGTGATTTCCATGACAACAGATATGTGCTGCGGACTCTGGATTTAGGACTGATTGGTATTCAAATCTGTTTGGCGTGAGCTTTACAGTTTTGTCTCTGATATGGCGTCTCCTCCCTCCCGGGGTTTGAATCCCGGACTCATATCTTCAGGTCGTCCTGCCTGCTCTTGTTGTTGCTGTGCTTGCTCGACTGGCTGTTTCTGCGCTGGTTTTCCGCCGAGGGCTCGCTTTTCGTGGTCTTCTCCGACTCGTCTCCCTCGGCCCGGACCTTCCTCTCGGTGGCCATGTTGTCTCTGTTCTGCTTGTAGACCGCCTTGCTGTTGTAGGGGCTGTAGGCCGAGTTGGGCTCCGCCATGTTGTACTTCCCGTCCACGGGAAAAGCCTCGGGCACCGAGGGGTGCCCGTTAAAGTAGCTGTAGTTCGGCACGAAGGGGATAACCGCCTCGTTGAGGGCTTTCGGAGGCTCCCCGGCGGCTTGCGATCGCCTGTAACGAAGGCCCTGGTGGCATTTCTTGAAGCCCAGGTGGTACATCTCCACCAGGTTGAGCAGCAGAGACACGCAGGCCACCGCCAGCATGAAAAGGATGAAGACCGTCTTCTCCGTGGGCCGGGAGATGTAGCAGTTCACCATGTTGGGACAGGGCCAGCGGTCACAGGTGTACATCGGCTTGAGCTCGAACCCGTACAGGAAGTACTGAGCGACTATGAACGCCACCTCAAACAGGGTCTTAAAGATAATGTTGAAGACGTAGGTTCGCAGCAGGGCTCCGTGAAGCCGCACATGGCCCTGGCTGTCTTTGACCGGGCTCTTCTTGGTTTTATTTGTGGTCGACGATTTCTGGTTTTCGTTCTGGATCTCCAGATCTTTGAGCTTCTGCTTCTCTTTCTCCTCCATGCGGACCAGGTGCAGGATGTGTCCCAGGTAGATGAGCGTGGGCGTGGAGACGAAGATGATCTGCATGACCCAGAAGCGGATGTGGGAGATGGGGAAGGTCTTGTCGTAGCACACGTTCTGGCAGCCGGGCTGCTTGGTGTCGCAGGTGAAGCCCGACTGCTCGTCGCCCCAAACCTTCTCGGCGGCCGTTCCCAGCACCAGGATGCGGAAGATGAAGAGCACCGTGAGCCAGACCTTGCCCACCACGGTGGAGTGCTCCTGGGCACTTTCCAGCAGCTTCCCCAGAGAGTTCCAGTCTCCCATCCTGGCTCACAGCTGGGCCCTCGGTTCTACTGGAAAAATCCGAAGAGACCTGCATAAAGAAAGGAAGCTGTGATTCAACCCAAATTAAATGAAAAACACCACAGAGCAACAGTCTTTGGAGCAAAAAAATAGAGTAACAAGAATTGCTCTTTGAAGGAGTTTCTCCAGATTAAAAGCCTCGTAGAACAAAAATGTCCGGCCTTTCTGTTTTTTTCCCAATTTCTGACAATTACAGTTTAAATCTCCCAGTTTAAAAGTACGTGTTATAAAAGTCAGGGCTGCAGTGGGTCACAGGTGAGGTCTGGGTCTACATGCTGTTCATTCTGGGGTCGGTTGCCATGTTTGACTTTGTTTGGCTTTGAAGACAATGAAAAAAAAAGAAAATTTGCCATTAAAAAAAAATGTCTGTCAGCCTGTTTCGAGGGCAGTTTCCATGTTCCCTTCTCATTCACAGCATGTTCACACTAGTGTCCAACAGGCCGAGGACCAGCCCCCCCCCCCCCCCCCCCCCCCCCCCCCCCCCCACCCCCCCC
>CAJRST010004446.1:17159532-17185018 GCA_907169785.1 Menidia menidia | reverse complement strand
CCTTTAAGAAGCTCCTGGGTGTGGAAAATGGGATGTTTTTTCTGCGTCCATAGCCAATTGGTTCCGGCCCATTGCGTGGTTTTCCAAGTCCTCGTTTCCTACCAAAGAGGTTTAAATGTTTTTCTTAACGGCTTTTTTTAAAAATAAGACACGCCAACGGTTTTTTTAATCACCGGCTTAGAAGCTAGCAGTTAGCGACAATTAGCTAACGTCGCTCTAAACGACGTAAAAAGGGACGGAGTGGGGCTAAAGTGGGAGGTGTTTTTTAATGGGACGCGTCCGGAGGAGATTTAGCCGCTCCGAGTCCGCTCATCACGAAACAATAACGAGGAAAAAGTGGCAAAGAGGCTCCGGCTGCAATTAAAGCGCAACAGCGCGTCGAAAAGAAGAAGAAGAAGAAGCAGAAGAAGAAAAAGGAGGGGGGAAAGAAAAGAGAAGTGCAGCTGGAGTGAGGTTGCTTTTTTTCCCCCGGTGGCTCCAGCAAAAGGCTCCCCCGGACACCATGGTTCGTGAGAGTAAAGCTTTCCCCGAGCACGAGCCAGCCCGCGCGCGGTAGGTCGCGTGCCTGGAGAAAAAAAACAACAAACCCCGAACGCAGCGTTTTTCTTATCGTCCCCACAAAGATGGGGCATCCTCCTCTGGAGTTCAGCGACTGCTACAAGGACAGCCCGGAGTTCAGGGAGTCCCTGAAGTGCTACGAGCTGGAGCTGGACCGGACCAGCAAATTCCTCAAAGAGCTCATCAAAGACGGCAACAGCGTGATCTCCGCCATCAAGGGTGAGCTCTCTAAGGTCTTCTATCTTAATGTCCACTTCAGTTTTTGCATGTCGTGGCTCTGGGATGGAGGGATAGGGGGGTAGGGGTGAGGGGGGGTCAATTCCAGCTCCAGAGGGCCTTTGTGAGGGCCTGTAGGATCAGTTTGGATGAGTGGAAGATGCGTTCAGGGTCCCCTTCCTCTGGGAAGAGACAAGAGGTGGGCGTTGAGAGGTCTGGATCTGATGCAGATGTGCAGGAGGAACCCCCCCCCCCCCCCCCGTGACAGCCTGACCACTGTGGGTTTAGGGTTGGGGTCAGCGTGACACCCACAGGGGCAAAAACACTGCCCGTTTTGTCTGAGAAGGCGCTGAATGACGAGCTTTTCCACCTCGGAAACAGAAACTGTCATTGTAGGTGCTCCAGATAAGGCCGGAGGTCACCAGCTGCTGCACCAAAAACAAGACCCCCCCCCCCCCCGGGAAAGTGACCCCGGGCCCAAACCGTCGTATTATAGATGAGACATCCTCTCATTTCTGTCTTTGTTTACAGTTTCGAAGCATTTCCGGGAATAACGCAGCACAGTATCGACCCACCGGCCTCCGTTTGATTTGATAATAAAAGCCAGACATATCTGGGGTGATATTATCGCGTCCAGCCCAGACTGGCAGACAATGATGGGCTTCATACTTTATATTAAGTTAGAATAAAGTTACGGTTCACGAGCCGGTTTGAATTTGTGGAAAAGTGGGGAAAAAAGGCAAAGCCGCTTTTGATCCAACTCCTGTTTTCAGTTGTGTATAAAAGGAATAAACTTTCTCTTTTTTTTTTTTGACAGGTTATTCTTTGGCTGTGCAGAAGTTTTCCCAAACTCTCAGCGCGTTCCAGTTCGACTTCATCGGTGAATCCCTGACGGACGATGAGATTAACATCGGTAAAATAACACAGAAAAGCTGACGCACGCACAATCTAATTTCTGATTAGACTCGAGGTTAACAAAGTTTTCCACATGGACTGGGGGAAGTGTTGGGTTTGCCTCGAAATGGCATCATGCTAACATTTCTGAAAAGATTTACCCCACTTTGAGCTTAATTCATGTGCCGGAGATGTTCAGGGGCCTGTGTTAAGACCAGAGAAAATGAGTTTTCTGCCCTTTGAGTCTCACTGAGTGTGTTTCCTGCAAACATTAAGCTGCTCACTGATCTTTCTGGTAGTCATCCGTGTTTTTTTTCTCTCCGGCAGCTCAGTCATTCCAGGAGTTTGCCGGACTTCTGCAGGAAGTGGAGCACGACAGGATGATGCTGGTGGGTTATCAGCTTCCTCCAAGCTGACTCTGCATCCCTTTTGAACCCTCATTAGACGCGTTCAAGTGCATTATGAAGCGGCTGATTAGGTTTATGAATTTAGTCCCAGTTCACACACGGGGGGGTGTAGATTGTGTAACTGCGTGGCACAGCTAAGAGCCACTCTGGGAATTATTTTGGTTTCAGTTCCTCTCTTTGTATTCTTCTTCCTTTTTTTTAATGGTTCCATATTGTTCTGTTGATGCATTTCTCATATGTTTTTGATCACTTTTTTTTTTTTTTTTAACACAAAGTAAGCAATACCGATAGGTCAAGTTTTTCCGGCCAAACCGGATTCTCTACGTACAAATCTCATCTTCCAACCGCACGTCATGTGATGGTTTGAGCTTTATTTGCATGAGAATCATCTCCTGAGGACAGTTTTTCCTTTTTAATCACTATAAAGCTCAGTTCTGTTATGGTTTTAATAACGGACCAGCTAGCAACACACAGCCGTGGAGTTTCTTTTCGCGGCTTTGCATTAACTTTGTGTTTGTGTTTTCTTGTCCAGTTTCAGAATGCTTCTGATCTGCTCATCAAGCCCTTGGAGAAGTTCAGAAAGGAGCAGATAGGAGTCACAAAAGTGAGTGCCGTTGCTTTTTAATCGGCTCTATTAATTGGGTGTTTCCCCCTGAACAAAAGGAGTCGGCTCACAGGTCGGCATCGCCCGTGTAGAGCCTTCTGAACATTGTTATTACATGGATTTCCTCACATGAGTCAGATCGCTACAAAGGCTTCGCCCCCACGCACCTAACAGGATGTATTAAGCGACTTCCCCAAATCTTTGCTCCCAGTTTGCATACGTTGTGTGTGAAACATCCATGTTCTGAACAAAAGTAGATTAACAGGAACTCTCCCTCATTAGCTCAGAACTATTAAAGGTTTAAGAAAATCAGTTTTTCTAAAATAAGAGAATTTTGTCACCGGATTTTAAAAATAATTGCATCTTTCATTTTCAGTTCATATAGAATATGAAATATGCTGCTGCTATTTTACTGGGGGAATGGGTCAAAAACGGATATTTATGTGTAAAACTAGTCTTGACTCTTTGTTCATAATAAATACATGTTTAAAAATATATGGCAGTATTTAATTTTCATTAGTTCCCTCGATCCGAATCATTCCTGAGAGGACTTCCTGATTTACGTGGACAGTTACTGTTTCTGTCTTTTATTTTCCTTGATTTAATCTGACTGTCCTCTCTTGTCTTTACCCGTCCTGCAGGAAAAGAGGAAGAAGTTCGAGAAAGAGAGTGAAAAATTTTACTCCCAGTTAGATAAACACTTGAGTCTCTCTGCCAAGAGGAAAGAGAGTCAACTACAAGAGGTGGAATAAAAGCTTCAGATCCGTGTTGAAATGTTAAACTGAGACCGCCTTTCCTTACATTTTTCCACGGGTCTCTGATTTATGACCCCAGGCTGACGATCTTCTCGACAAAGAGCGAGTGAATTTCTACGAATCGTCAGTGGAGTACGTCTACCAGATCCATGAGGTCCAGGACAGGAAGAAGTTTGATGTTGTGGAGCCGGTGAGTTGCTCCCGCCATCTTGCTTTTTTTTTCATGGCCATTTATTTTACCCGAGGGGGTGGTTGTTGACGTGTTTATGTTATGTTTGTTATGTTTATGCATTTGGCAGACGCTTTTATCCAAAGCAACTTACAGAGTCGACACAATATTACATTTCTCATCACTATGACAATAAGCTATACAGAGGAGAAACACTGATCAGAGTCAGTGGTGAGATAGAGATAGAGGTAAAGGGACTACAGAAGGAGTTGTGGGGGGTAGAGGTACGGGTTAGGATTAGGATTAGGATAGGAAATGCTCTTTGAAGAGGGGGGTCTTCAAGACGTGCTGTAACCGGGCTGGGGGGCCGCACAGGTGCTGGCATTTCTCCACAGCATCTTCACGCTGAACAACCTGACGGTGGAGATGACTCAGGACTTCATGCCCTACAAGCAGGAGCTGCAGCTCAGTCTGCAGAACGTAAGCGCCGCCGCCGCCGTTTTACTGGGATTCAATCTCCTCTCAAAGCCGGAAACCTCTGGGTGGCTTTTTTTTTTTTTTTTTGGTTTTGACTGCAGACGAGAAACCACTACGAGAGCACCAGTGAGGAGCTGGAGGAGCTGATGAAACGAATGAAACGCCCCTCCCAGATCTCCAAAATGCACAGCTCCATGCCCATGGAGGGATACCTGAACTGTCAGGAGAAATGTGAGCGTCCTCTTATTTTTTTTTCCAACGTCGTTTAGATGCTTCCTGGGTTTTTTTTCCACGAAGTTTAGATGCTTCCTGGGTTTTTTTTCCACGAAGTTTAGATGCTTCCTGGGTTTCTTTTCCACTTCGTTTAGATGCTTCCTGGGTTTTTTTCCCCACGAAGTTTAGATGCTTCCTGTGTTTTTTTCCCACGTCGTTTAGATGCTTCCTGGGTTTTTTTCCACAAAGTTTAGATACTTCCAGAGACTTATCTTGTATCTTTTGTTCCTCCAGGGGCTTTGGGGGTGTCGTGGGTCAAATACTATTGCAGGTACCACAAGGAGGGCAGCCGGCTGATCATGGTGCCTTGTGAACAGAAGCCTGCCACCAAACAGGTGCGTCCTCTTCTTAAAAAGGCGAACCAGAACCGGTGCCCCTCGGTGTGTTTTCTACCCGGTTACCGCCTCACCCGCCATCTTTTCCCCCCCCTCCTTCAGGGTCCCACGCAGCTCACTTTGAAATCCTGCATCCGCCGGAAGACGGAGTCCATAGACAAGCGCTTCTGCTTCGACGTGGAGACCGTGGAGAGGTTAGCAACAAACAAAACCTGCAAAAAAAGCGTGCGATCAGGCAACGGCCTCGCGGGACAAACGGGTCGACGTTAGCAGGTGGCGTGGAAGGACAAAGTGTGAAGGCTGACTGGGCCAAAGCCCAAACAGTCCCTGAGCCCGGGACTGGCATGGAAACAGGTGGCACAGGGGGGGAAGGAACACAACAAGCCGATATCCCTGTAAGCAGGCTATTTGGAACGGGACGCGGTTAAATAGATAATTAAGCCGTGGGCGTCTGACACTTAGCAGAGTTTTGTTTCCCCTTGAAATTTGAGGAAACAGTTGACGGCGTGACGAGTCTTCTCGAAAGGCCCGAAAACAGCTTGAATTATGCAGCAGCGGCAGGAAAAGTTCTCCGAGCCGAAAGCTAGGAGGAGCCGGTGTTTGTTAAACTCAAGGTGGCAGTGCAGTCTAATGGAGGAGGAGCTGCTGCGAGGTCAAGGTGCCGCTCAGGCAAACGGAGACCTCCTCAGATTCAGATCTGCCCACGGTGCCTCTGGTCCTACGATCAAAGGAGCAAACAAACGGGGAACACCCCAACAAAGCGGAGGAGTTTATGCCCAGATATCTCTCTCAGGT
This sequence comes from Menidia menidia, assembly GCA_907169785.1. Lineage (NCBI taxonomy): Eukaryota > Metazoa > Chordata > Actinopteri > Atheriniformes > Atherinopsidae > Menidia > Menidia menidia. The sequence goes on along the minus strand of CAJRST010004446.1, from coordinate 17,179,535 downwards.
GCTCATTTTAGGTGGTTTGTGTCAATCAAAACAATCAAAGATAGCATCTAAATCAGGGTAATCTATTTAAGTGTGAAACTACATTGTCTATTACATTTCTTCCGGGTTATTCTGGGTTTTATTTATGACCAGTGCAGTTGGCAGAAGGAGCTCTCGTCTCGCTGCACAGTTGTTTTAGTTAAGAATTGATCCGTCAGCCCCAAAAGCGGTGAAATCTGGCTCCCGATTCTGTTGTTTCTTTTCCTCCTCTCTTTCCGCCTGTCTTATTAATCTCAGGCCCCACGTGGGACGTCATCAGATAGTTCAGAGATGTTTTAAATTCCTGGGGCGCTCTTGTTGTGTTGTTTAATCTGCTTTACTTAAAAAACGTGTTTTTATTTCCGACTCTAACAAAGCATCTCACAGTGGTATGCTAATGCTGCCCGGTAAATCCTTTTAAGTGCATAATCATACGACAACCTCTGGCCCTTTTAATATAATTTCTTTCGGTCGCCATAGAAACACGCCCGTCACCTTCCAGGCTCTTTCGGAGGGAGACAGGAAGTTGTGGATGGAGGCCATGGATGGAAAGGAGCCCGTGAGTCTGTTTTGCTTCTCATTTAAGGTCAAGCTGAGTAGAAAATGTTACACCAGAGTTTTCCTCTGTGGTACAAAGGTGTTAAATCAGAAACAGCCGCCTGTTCTTTCTTTCTTTCTTTATTTCTGTGGATAAAGCTTTAGTCATGACTGATGTTATGTGAACCGCTGGCAGACCTTTGTCATTAATGAGGTGTTAGATGTCCTCAAACAGCATTCATCAAGACTTTGTGAGATAATGTTTGGATTTTTTGGTGCCTTAAGATGTCTGAGTGCAGCCTCTCTGTGGCCCCAGGTGTTCTCCTTACCTCTTACAGCACACACAAAGGGTTATTTTGATATCGCGTTAAGGCTTTTAGAATCACGCCGTGAGGCTAATTGAGTTTTACAAGTTGAACCTGACATCTTGTTGCCCCCTCGTTCTCTGCGCTCAGCCGGTTTGAAGCGGCGACACGCCAAAGTGCTTCACCAGCAAAAATGGAGAAAAGAAAAGAAAATGCAATTCCTCTTTTAGTTGTGGTCATGAACACCACTTTGCTTACAGCTTTTGTAGTTGGTAACAGATGTTTTCTGCGAGCCGGGTCTCGGTGAATGCTGCGGACAAAGCAAAGGATGTGAAAATAACAAAAGGCACACTTTTCTGCACCCGCTGCTTGTGAAACTTCCCCCAAAACTCCCTCATATTACAGAAGTCCCACTTAGCTTTTCTTCCATTTAATTTTGTGCCAAAGTTTTCAAGCAGAGGGTCCACAAATCTGCAGGTTCTCTAATTTCCTGATACAACAAGATACAATTTTTAGTACATTTTTTATTTTACAATATCCCTTTGGAATTATATTTTTATCTAATTTTCCCTTAGTTTCTCGACTTCAGCAAGAAATTAAGTCCGTTGATCATTTCCGTCTATAATTTCTGAATAGATGTGTATAACTGTCATATGTAATTGTAGTTGCATATTTTAGTGGCAAAACAACTGATTAAATAACCAATTTAGCGGCAGATCAATAATGAAAGTAGGTCTTTTGCCCAGATCTGCTGAAAATGTACACCGTCTTATTTCTGTGATCCTTTGCACATTGAAAAAACATTCAGGGACTTTGGAGGCAGAACTAGACCGATATATCACAGTTCCTGACCATGTTTTGGCACATTTTTGCACATTTCAAATCCAACAAGTTTCACGTTTCGCAAATAAGAAGCTATTGTGCGCTTAGAGTCTGGAATATTTGGCAGTAAGAGTAAAACGTCTCCAGACTTTCCCGAGTAACCGAACGGTTTGGCAATTACCTAGTAAGCCACAGAGGAAAGTTATATGAAAGCCGGTGGGGAAAAAAGCTCAGTTTTAGCTGCTGGTGATCAATCACTTTGGCCTCCCCTTAAAGCTTTCACCCGTTCACTAGACCTGCCATGGCCGAAGCTTCGATTTGAACATAAAACGCTTAACTTCAGTGACTTCAGCTCACTTCTATCTATGACAACGAATGCCTCGCCCCTTTCCAGAGTCCCTGAACAAGACGGGTCTGTGTGCAGCTGCTCTGCAGCGGCCCTGACCTGCCGCCCCTCACAGGTGGGAGGAGGAGAGCCGTTCCAGGGAGGGTCAGACACTTCTCTGATTAAAAACCGCCTCATGTGGTAGAGACTGACTGGTTTCACTCTGCCTTTCTTGTGGCAAACCTGTTGTTTTGGGTTGAAATGCATCATTTTCCCTCTCTTTGGTTGTTTTGAATCATTGGTATTAATCTCCTTTGTTGAAGCAGCTACCACAAAATGCTGCTCGTGTACTGACCTGAATAATTTGTTGGATTGGATTTGTTATCTTGAACCATTTACAACATTTTCCTTTTGCTTTCTTCCCCCCTCCATTTAAAAAAAGATGTAATCCATCAAAGTGGTAATTTTTTCCACATGCTCCATGGCCTTCATGCTCCAATTTCTTTTATTTTTCAGATTTATCACTCACCAATTCACAAGCAAGCTGAAAGTAAGTCCTCTTTTCCCTTCCCTTGTCTGAAGGTGTGATAAAGTTATTTTTTTGTAAAATGGGCTCTTTTTCAAAAACTTTTTTTGTTTCCACAGTGGAACTGAATGAAACTGGCTTCAAGTTTGTTAGAAAATGCATCAATTACGTTGAAACTAAAGGTAAATGTTCAGTGCCGTCTTTCCATGCATGACTTTACTTGTTTGCCTGTTGGGGGTAGAGTTGAGTCCAATGCTGGAGACCAAATCTAAGTGTATATCAGTTTATGTCAGTATGTAAATTAAGTTTTTTTTTCTTTGTTTCAGTCATTTCATGAGACTGTTTTTTTTGTATTTTTAGCAAAACTCTGACCCCGAAACCAAAATACATTTAATGTGACTGGTTTTAATTCTGCATTGTAATTGTGAGTCACAAGCTTGTTATTTGAGTGAACCTCTTTCTAACTAGGCAGTTAAATAAAGGGAAGAACATCCTTTTCCTGTCTCGGATCAAGTCTTAAAAGAAGCATTTGGTACATTTCCACTGTACAGAATTTGTCCAAATTTACATTCTTTTTCTCTTTACTCCCCCTCTTCTCGGTCCAGGAGCCACACAAGAAGGAGTTTACAGAACAGTTGGCAGCAACATCCAAGTGCAGAAGCTCCTAAATGCCTTCTTTGGTAAGGAAGTCCGTCTGAACGTGGGCTTCATCTGCACACACTCGCCCGGTTTCCCTCATTCACACTAATTAACTCGATCTGCAGCTTTCTGTGCAGCGTGTGGGCAGTTGTAGGCAACATAGCAGCAGAGAGGGTTTCTAGATCCAGAGGCAGGAGGTTTTTTTTGTTTTTTTTTAAGCCTGCTGGATCACATGGAAATGTTAGACTTGTTGATATATGAGAATACAACCATGATTGAATAATGAATACAACGTTCCACTGCCTGTTTTGATCAGAATCAGAAATACTTTAATAATCCTAGAGGGAACTTATTTTTGTTGCTAACTACAGAAATACAACAGCATGTACATATATACATGTGTATATATATATACCCAATTCCACACAAAATATAAATAAAATATATACATATGTAACTATATGTGTATGTGTGTATATATATATATATATATATATATATAGAGAGAGAGAGAGAGAGAACAAAAAAAAAGTTATATGAAAATGCCAATAATTTAGTTAGAATTTACAGAGGGCCATGCTATGTCCATGACATGGCCGCCATTTTGAAAACCACCTTATTGTATTTAATGTGAAGGTGGTCATGTAGCATATCAGAGAAGACCAGAGTTGTCTTAGAAATGGAGGCCCATAATCAGGTTTGTGGTATCTCTTGTGGGCCAAAAGTTGTCAACACAGAAAGTTGCAACTACTGGGAAAGTTTGCTTGTGATGCAGGTCTATTTTATGTGCTCCGCACCAGGGAATGCCCATCGAACTACGTCTTTTACTGCTCCTAAACTGCTCATCTCGGTGTAAACTTTGAGGATTAAAAGCACCTCGCAGAAGGCAATACATCATTAAACATTTGGTCGAGCCAGACAGTCACAGAGGGTGTTTCTAAAGAGTAGAACAACGTTTACGACGCGGTTAAGATTAGTTTAATTAGCTCATTCATAATGACAGATCCTCTTGGTCAGTCAAAGTTTTCTTTCTTCGTCTGGTTTGCAGCTGGAGGGTGTACTTTTCCTTGAGTTTCTTTTTCGATTAAGTTCAACTTTTAGCTGCAGTCAGTCAGAAGGTGCCAACACAAATGTTTTTTTTTCTTTCTATTTGTTTGATGTTTAAATAGGCAAACGGCCAGCTTTGTATGTAAGAAGTGGACATCTGTGACATCAACCACCTGTTAGCCTGTCACCATTTTGGTTTTTTTTGTAGCCAAAAATAACTATATTTACTGAGTGGACAACTGTCACTTTTAGTTTTTAGTCATTAGGGTTTTTTTTTAACATCTCAGCTTGAAGCTTGTGTCCTGTGCTCCTTTGTTTTACAGGAGATAATGCAGCACAGGTCACAGGGACTTTGATGGCTCTAAGTGTTCCTCTTTTTTTCTACAGACCCGACGAATCCAGGAGACGTGGACTTCCATAGCAGCGACTGGGACAGTAAAACCGTCACCAGTGCCTTGAAGTTTTATCTGAGGTGTGTTTGTGTGTGAATACCAAAAATGTTGTTTACGACATGCAGGGAGGGATTTGTTATGAAAAACATTTTGAACCTATATCATTTTACATTTGTGTTTTTCTTAAAGAGAAATCTTGATTTTTCCTGCGTTTTAAACAATATGCTGTTTCCAAATCGTGTAGTTTAGTCTAGTGATTGAATAACAGGCAGATTCTTGGTTGACTTTCTTGCGCCAGATGTTTGGAATTATAATGCTCTCGTGTTTACTCATGTTTCTGCTTTCATCCACAGGAGTTTGTCTGAACCTCTAATGACCTACGATCTGCACAGAGATCTCATGTGTGCTGCAAGTAAGACAGGGATCCGAAGCTTTTTGCGGGTTACAATACAATACTCTAAAACTGGGAAGTCGGGAAGTTTTACGAGCTCAGCCTCATTCTGTCAGGAAGTTGCACTAATGCAGCTGGGAATGCCGTTCATTAGGGGGCTTCTCCTTACACGTCCTGGCTTTTGGAAGACTCTTTATTGCAGTGGGATTGTGTTTGGCTCCGTGTGTAATACGATGAAGATTTGAAATCCCATTAAAATGACCGTTTTTAATCTAGATTTTTATTTGGCTTGTTCAATTAGTGTTTTAGGTCCATACTGACAGCTTGTGCATGGTGATCCATAATCAACCTTTTCCCAAATTGCCCAGGAAATTAACATCACACCTATGTGTTTTTGTGTGTTCAGGGGCAACTTTAGCCCAAAGAAAGAGCTAACACACTAAACAGAACATAAGTTTCCTTGATTCTTCAGCTTTTCTCACTGGGCTCAGATATTTGATCCTGGTTCTGCTGGCTTTTCTCTTTCTGATTTATGGGACATTTTTTGGAACTTTCTATTGCCCTTACCTTTAACTGTGAAGTTGATATCTGGATTTGCATCGCTCTGGCATTTGCTTCCCTCCGCTGTGCTACATCCCATTGTCAACACAATAAAAAAGAACGTGTGAATGAAATAAATTACTTTATTTTGGATACTCTTTATGATTTATTTCACTCTCTTTTCGTGGCATTTGTGACTGAAGAGGGAAAGCGTTCGGACTTGTTCTTTTTCTTGTTACAGAGTCGGATAATCTGGACTTTCGACTGAGCGAAATTCACTCTCTCACCTACAAACTCCCGGAGAAGAATCGGGAGATGTTGGGGATGCTCATTACACACTTGGTGAAGTGAGTGCCCACAGCCCACTTTTGCCTTTTTGTTGCTGCCTGGAAACTCTTTTTCTGCCTCTGAAATGAGCTCAGATGAGATGCGATTGCCTGTGTTTAGTTACATGTTATTCACCCCAGCTTGGCCTCTGTTGGCAGTGTGTGCGGCCACAGTGATGAGAACCTGATGACTCCCTCCAACATGGCGGTAATCTTTGGACCCACGCTCATGAGGGCAAAGGAGGAGACGGTGGCGGCCATGCTTGACATCAAGTTCCAAAACATTGTGGTCGAGATTCTGATTGAAGACTACAAAAAGGTAGAGCTGAAGCCAAAATATTTTTCATCCAGCTCCGGGGAACAGTTTGATCGTTTCTCATTTTATCACTTGCGTTTCCCTGTAAGGAAACTACGTTGTTACAGTTGTGGAATAGATACGATAAGTGTATCATCTATTTTAGCGTTACGACTGCTAAAAGAAGAAATGCCTAACCTGGCTTATCTTAAATTAATGGAAATCCACCCTCTACCAGCTATCTTTTGGCCGCGCTCCTGGAATTTTCTCCAAGTCGTTAGTGATGCGGACTCTTGTTTTTTTATGAATCCCTCAAAACACGATGAATTAAAATGATTTCATCAGGGATTTCTTCTTTTTTTTCACACCGACTTGTCGAGATAAAACACTTGCACAGAGGCAAACTCACCAATTATCCTGCTAATGGTTATTATTAATGTGTTTTTGTGCAGCACAGAACTTTCTCTGTTGTTTTGGAGTCGGTGACTACCCACGTACTTTTGCTCTTTTTTTTTTTCTAGAGGAACATTATCATTTTACCACACAGGAATAACGTAGCTTTGACCTTATCGTGTGCCTCAGCAGCTTCCATCCTTCTTTTCATTTGGATTTAGCTGAAGAGTCACTGTATTTATTTATTTATTTATTTATTTATTTATTTATTTATTTATTTATTTATTTATTTATTTATTCATTCATTCATTCATTCATTCATTCATTTGACAGGGACAGTACAATTAAACATTGCAACCAAACAGGTGGCCGATGTCCAAGTACATAAGGCTTGTAGCCATGGGCTAATTTGCAGCCTTTGTCCCTGGTTAGGCTTTTAAAAGGTGTTAGCATTAAGGGGGGAGGGAGGTTAGTAACGACACACAGATGCATAAAAAACAAGAGAAGTTAAAACAAACTGTACAGTACAAGCCAGTTTAGTGCTCACACTCTTGACTGTCTTTGAGCCATTTTTTCAATCTTGTGGAGAAAAGTGGAACATCAGTCTGTGACTTAAGCTCCAGAGGCAAAGAGTTGCAGAGATGTGATGCTTTCACTGACCCGTAGATGTCCGACATCTTTTAATCCTGCAGTTCCCACTAGCTCCAGCTCTTGTCCCGATTCCTTCATTTGCATACTTTAAGGCTTTTCCTGTGATTGCAGATCTTCAGCTGCCTGCCGGAGGACAGCAGCGCCCCCCCCGTGCCCCCCCCACGCATCACCCCGAGGAAACGGCAGCCCATCACCATCTCCAAGAGACCCGCTCGGGCCCACCAGCCTCTGAGTCACGACCAGTTCCAGCTCACAGAGAGTAATTATTAGCCTCCGTCCTCATCATTATCCCGTCCCGTCTGGGCAGAGCTTGCTTTTTCATTTTTTTGTTTTTGTTGTTTGTTTTTTCACCGTTTTGGTTTGCTTGTTTTTCTGCTGATTGTTGTTTTTTTTAATAAAAACTTGTACTACGGAGTTCATGCGGGATCATCTCGTGAAATTTCCTAAATGGGATTTATTGAAGTGTGTGTTTTCATTATAGCAATTATCATATTTTGTCAAATTAAATATTTTTTGTATATTTTTGTCCCGCTCCATCGTGTATTCTCCTTTAATGATTTGACTCTTTTAAAAGCTCATATCAAGTACAAATAAATGCATCTACTTTACATGTTTATCTCACATTAGTCTTTTTTGACCATGTCAGGTTAAACGATATCATTTTCTGTCTGTCTCATCCCTCCTTAAGTGATAGAGACTGCAGCTGCACAGACGTGGGTTAGAAATTGTGTGCATATGAAGCCTGTTCTGCCTTTATTGTGATTTTTAGCATCTCTGAATAACTCCAAGCAACTAGTTTAGAGCTGAAGGCATTCGGTGGGCTGATCAGACCATTTTACTGTAGTGAACCTTAATTAACCTTTGCATGATCCGAACATCACAGAGGAAAACATTCATGTTGTTTTGAAGTGTAAAGATACAGAACCTTAAATGTGTTTTTTTCATTTTATTTTCCACAACAGATGGTCAGGAAGACGCCTCCATCAAGGACACGGACGTCTCGGCGAGCGTCGTCCCCTTAAAGAGAAACAAATCTCTAACTGGAGCTCCACTTGTTCCGAGAGAGCCTCCTCCCAGGATGGCTCTGATGCCCAAACAGTCCAATCCTCCGGACAGACAGACGGACTCTGATGTGAGGACAGGCGAGGCGAGGCAGAAGCCGGATTCCTTCTCGGCGGCGAACGGGGAGTCTGGGGTCGGCGTGAGCAGGGCGCAGTCATTTCAAAGCAGGAAACCGTCCCTAAAGGGCTCAGCAGCCAACCGGGAAGGTAGGAAGAACCTTTTATCTTTCAAATAATACGGTTAACACTATTTTAGTCTCTGTTGCATGATCTTAAAAAGTGATGGCAAAAACACAGAATAGTTATAATGAAGTTAAAGGAGGGATTACCACCCTCTTTTATCATGTTTGTGTTAATGTCCACTCTTCTGTGAAGTCCAGTTCTGTGGAGACTTTAGCTTTTACTGGTCTTGTCCGTGGATGTTCCAGTCTCTGCTGAGGATCCCCTTAGGACCATTTTGGTCCATTTTGGCCCTGTTGACACCTGACAGATTACCTGGTCTCTAAAAACAAATGTCAGCATCACATCGAATTTTTTGGCTTTGTAGAAAACGTTTTAATGCATGTGTCCACACCCTTCTTTTTCATTTTGCACAATTAATTTTTTACTTTTATTTAATATCCTTAGGGATTGATGATCATCTTCTCGGTTTACATTCATGGAAATGTGCCATGTTCCATGTTTTTTAATTTTTTATCATATTTGCAATGATTTTACAATCTCAGGTTTTGAAGGGTCGTACTTTTTAAGTGAATCGCCCTGAAACGATCACTACTCTGACATAACGCCTCAGAAATCCTTCAGTCCGCCGCTTTGCGGGTTTCCCGGCGCTCCCGTTCTGCTGCAGTAAGTTTTCTGCCGCTCTCTTTCTGCCTCACAGCAGATTCCGATGGTCTGACCAGAGCCAGGTCAGCGGAGAAGCACCCCATTTGCAGGCCCCCGGGCCGCCCCCCCGAGCCCCCCTCCAGGGGCCCCGCCCCGCAGAAGCCCCCCGGCGAGGCCACGCCCACGTCTTAGTAAGTGCAGACTCAGGCTGGTTGGTACGCGGGCGGGGGGTCCATAGAGGGGCGCCGATGCCTGGTTTCAGGATTAGCCGGCATTTAAATAAAAACAATAAAATGCATTATTGAGACCACCTTGAAATCGGTCAGATTTGCAAAGTCCAGCTTCCAGTGGAACTTGATCCAACGCCAGCTGTGGTGATCAAAACCTTCCCAAAGCAGCTGTAAATGTAGGCTATATGTACAATTTAGAGGTAAAAAAACGAGTTTTTAGATCCTGAACCTCTGCAGTGGTCAGCTAAACACTTTTGAAATGTGAGACCTGCTGACAGAAACCTCCCAAGAGGCTTCTTATCTGAAATTTATCTCGTCTTTATCTACTGACCTGTTTTTTTTTTTTTTTTGCTCTGCAGTGTTGCATCCAAAACCAAGTTTTTTGAGAATGCCTCCAGGAAAGTTGGCAGGTATGTGCAATCTTTTCTTTTTCTTTGTACCTTTCAGGCTTAGACACCCGTCAACCCACCGACTGAGTGAATGTAAACTTCTGCACATTCAGGTTTAAAGTGCTGTGGACTGTTTTATAGAGAAAATAAATCTGACTTAATCCTGGCGTTCGCTACCCATGCTCAAAGAGTTGTTTGTGTGGGTTGCATCTATATCCCAGCAGCGACTCTAATCTGATACCATGACCTCAGGTTACCCTTTATCACTATGGAAACCAAACGGGACCCAGATTCCCCTTTGAGAGCTAGAACTTGGTTTCAGGGTCAAGGTTCTAGTTAGATTTAGGTTAAGACTAAACAGATGTGGCAGTTTTGATGAATTTGGCCGAGAAGTGACTATAAAACACTTCAAAACCTCATTATTGTCCTCGGTGGGTGATCTTTTTTTTCCGCATGGCCTCTTTCATGTTGGCTCACATCAGGTTCCTTCCTCTTGTGTCGGTGGAATCGTCAGTGAGGGGAAAGAAAACACATTTACAGTGTTAGAATTAGCATGAATGAGCTAAGTTAAGGTCCCATCCAGCCTGTAGATGTGGGAGTCTAATCCGAGAGTTTATCTTTGTTGTCTCCTCTATTGTAATGCATAGTTTATTAACAGCGAATGAACCACCATTAGATTTTAACATCTTCCTCTCTCTCTTTAAATGTAGTCCGCAACCCTCCTCACCACCGTCAGATGTGAAGAATGTAAAAAAAGAGGTAAGATTTACTGTCGATTCAGCATATCTGAGTTATTCCAGTTCGGTCTTTTGCAGAATGTCCCGCTGGTTTGTCTCTGCAGAATTAACGTTCAGACGGCGAAAAGTGACCTCGACACAAGCTGTTGGTGCACATTAAGGTGGAGGGAGTAAACTCAGAGTACCCAGAGGAAATGGGTAGAGTTCTACAGAGCTGAGTGGACTGACATCAGGATGTTTCCACATCAGGATGGTGATGTGAAACGAGCCCTCGAAGTTCACCTCTGTGTTTGATAGACATTCCAAAGTTAATCCTGATGCCTTCAAAACAAAAACAAAAAAAAATCTGCCCATATTTGACCATTTACTGTGTTTAAGTCTTTAGATTCCTCTCGATAAATTTAGTCCACGGGAATTAACAGCCATACTGGTTTGGACTTCTTCTCAGCAGCGTGAAGCCGCTCCGCCAAAGAAGAATAACCCACCGAAAACAGATTTGACCAGTTTCAAGTTTGTCAAATGTAAATCTGAATTACATTTTTACAATTTCAGTATTAAAACTAATTGCATGAAAAGGGCTGGAGAGAGATATTTGTCATTTCTGGCAACAAAATAGGCAAAATTATTGCTGAATAAGCTGTTTGTTGGTCTTAAGACAGTTTTATTAACGTCAGTAGGTGATTGGGAAAGAGTAATTTACCCTTTTAAAACTTAGTCACTTCTTATTTTAAGGGAAAAACTGATGTTTTTATCAGATTATAGCAGTCAGAAGTTTGGGTTATGTTGAAATGTAAAGTTAGAATAAGTTTGAACCTCATTGGCTGATGTACATTCCCCCTTTTCTTACCTATTGCAGGTATGTCAAGTAGTGAAACACCTTTTGCAGATTTTCTTTTTTCTGCAGCTCATGTTTAGGATTTCAGTGTTTTAAAGAGGCAGGGCAGGGCTTGTAACAATATGAACTGTTACAGTGTGTGAAAATAACTCGTTTTTTTTATTTTATTTCTCTGTTCTGTATGCGGTTTTCACCATGTTAGTTTTACACTTTTTTTTTTTTTAACAACCCAACTTTGAAGGTACAATTTGTGTCTGTTTTTTTCAAAACGGAGAATAAACATGAAAAGTACTTAAAACGAGTCACAAATGAACATCCATTTGTTTGAAGAGCTTATTATCAAGAACATCTGTTACTAAACTGTTTGGGGTCCTTTTACCGCTGTAGCACATTTAGATTTTTGTCCGTTTCAAATGCTCCTTTTGGATAAATTCATTACACAAAGCCAGTAATTAACACCTGTAATACTTTTATGTATTAATCTCTCTGACAGACACATCAATCTTCCACCCTCCACATGCAAGTCATCTGAAACTTTTCTTTTAATCTTTTTGCAGCAGGCAAAAGTGTGACGTGCATGATTTATGCACTGGGAGGCACTTTGGCACATTTAAGTTGAGAGATATGAATTATACATGCTTCATATTTATACCTTTGCTAGATTTAAACGTCTCGGTATGTGTCTAGCCATTTAAATGTGCTCAGAAACTAGAATGCAAGATATTATGCACGCATATATACACAATTTGTGTTGATTTTCTATTCTTATGATAACCTTTCGTTTGCAGAATGTAGTCCAGATTCTTTACTGTAAGACAAAACGTGTTGCTGTAACTGTAACCAAAGCGACATCTTTCTCAGTATTCTGGATTCTGGACCACACAAGTAGCTTGAACTTCAGATTATTTCACACTCAGGGCACAGAAAAACAATTAAAAAAGAATGACGATTTGTGGTTTTTCATAAGGAAACCAGTCGTGCCCAGTTTTGTGGCTGGACCGTCTATTTTCCATATTTCCCCCTAAACCTCCAAGAGGTGAAATGCTGAACGTGTGGCTCTGATACGTCTTCTGTCCCTCTCTATTACACCAAAAAAGAGCAGCGATGCAATTCCTGAGTGGTAAACTACACTGACAACCTGTTTGCAGTGGGACCACCGACTCCTCGCACCAGATTCCAGCCTCTGCAGCCAAAACCAGCACCCCCACCCCCCCCACCCCCCCATCCTCATCTCGGCCCCTTTCATCCCACCGGCTTGTCCTGAACTTGCTGAACGGTTGCCCCACATTAAGAATGACAGGAAATTCCCCCGCTGGTTTCATGCCAGATCCTATGGCCCTGAGCTTGGGTAAATTAATATGCGCCGGGGAGAACAAGTCCGGGACTAATAAGTGTGACACGGTGGAATTTGCCACCGTCTTAGTTTTGGGGTACTTTTTAGTTATTGATCCTCTTTGCTGTTCGAAGCCTGTTCGTTTAATCTGAAGATGAAACACAGATTACAGCTAATCGGACAAAATAAATGATATCAGATTGTACCTTTTCATCCCATCCTTCCTTTAGTTTGAGTGAAAAAGGACAGTCCCTTTCTTTTTTAATATTTCAACAAACTTATTCACCCATTTTTAGAGTTGGCATAAGTTTAATTACCTTCAAATTTGTGATGCAGCTTTCCATCTTTGAAAAAACACATTGAAAAACACAGATCACAAAAGATATAAATCATACAAGAGATTACTTGAGTCGAGTGGTTGAACATCAAAACAGACAATAAGTGAACAATATATACAGTTAGTTTTACATGTACATAAGCCTTGATAGTATACAGTACGATGGAAACACTTCCACTGACGTCCGTCAGCACAAACAGAGCAGGTTGCAGATTAAAAATCACCTTTGGATGAAAAATTGTGTCATTGGTGTGACTCACACACAGGTTTAAGCCTTTGAGTTCCCATGTGGGACACATGGAAAAGTTAAAATGACGTTAAATACTCTAGTTAACAATCTTATGCCATTATAGTGCATTTAGGAAAATTCAGAATGACATAATAGATGATATCTGGCTTTAATTTGATATTTAACAGTTTCCACACTTATAAATTCAAGTGTTGGGGTAAAATGAAGAAACCATGAGGATCGCTTCACTCCTTTGCTGCTGCTTTTGTATTTTATTGCCCCCTTTCTCACATTACTGATACTGTATAAGACAAGCTGAGAACATTAAAAACATTCATTTGTGTAGAAGAAAGGACACATTCACTGAAGCTCATTTTCTTTATCCGTTCCAAAAACAAGTTCTTACTGATTGTCAAAGTCTATTTATCAAGGTACTACGAAAGAGGATGTTTTCATGCTATCTAAAAAAAAAAAAAAAAAAACGCCCTTTACATTGAACAGTTAGGACAATACCAGCCAGTGCACAATAAACAGATTATTGGAAGAATCCCGCGTGGCTGTGCATGCGGCTAAAAGTTACAGAAACACATCGTAGAAAAACACATGATCCATGCATCTGCTAGCTTGAAAATGTAGTGTGGAGCTTTTAAAAGGCGCTAAATGTACAGTGTGATAAATGACCGATCACAGCAGTTTCAGGTGTTTATTTACTACCTCTCAAACCTTCAAATATCAGTAGAGTTTCCCGTAACTTTATCAAGAAAATGCTCCATGTTTTCCCACCCAGGTCATTTCCGAGTCGCACATAAGAGGCAATAACTGCGTCCCATTTTGAGGAGGAAATATTTCCAACAGGAATGGCTGCTGTTGGTTATCTCGAAGGCATTCCACACATTTTATTTCTTAGTTTTCATCTCGGAGACTCGGCAGGGCCAGCGAAATGCTTTTTACGCTCTCCATCTGACAGCCGTCCAGCTCGGAATTGGCTCTGACTTTGCATGACTTCTCCTGTTGGAACGTTATTTCCTTTATCGGAGATCTCTGGCACTCCAAGTGGCTTTGACATTCAGCATCTGCCTCTATTTGGCACAAATCCTGCAGCCGTGCGATCGGACGGGCGTCTCCGGCCCCGTTTCTGAAAACTAGTTCAGCTTACACCTCTGGTTTGGTTTGATCAGTTTTTTTGCTTCAAGCTTGTAATTTGTTACATTGCTTTGCTTTACCTCAGAATATTTGATTGTTGAACTTTTTTTTTCGGTTTTGTTTCTGTTTTAGGGGCAAATTCAGGTTGTAACATGATTAATGTGTAAATCAATTCTGATTTAATCTATTTAATCAAAATCCTGCATCCAGAAAAGGCCACAAAGCTTCCTGACTTGCGTCATGACACTGAATTTCAAATCTTACGTTTGCATTGGATAATAAAGCGATTTAAACCCCAATCTGAACACTTAAAGGGTTTCAGTAACATTGGACACACGGTGGGACCTTTTGTTATGCAGCTGCATCCAGACATAAAACCTGTATCAGGAACCTTTTTCTTCATTAAAAGAAACAAAACAATTACAGCTTTGTACATTCTCAGCAGCACGTTCATGACGTTTTCACCTGGAATGATTTCCAGGTGAAAACTGAAATGATTTACACATGTAGAACTCAACTTTTCGCCTTTTTCTGACCGCCTCGGTTGTGTCCAGTGTAGTATGAAGGCCTAAATAATCATTAAAACACCAACAACTAATTCACCATGGCAAAAGAAATAATTTTCCCCATGAACACTAAAGGTCAGTCAATCTGATAAATGGCAAGAATATATATGAATTGAATTGTTGAAGGAATCAGCCTCAGAAATCCACGTTAAATTCACTTCACTGTAAATTTCTAAATGGCTGCATCATGCTTAAAGTGGCCGACTCATTTCAGAGGGAAACATAATTAAACTCAAACTGAAACTAGTATACATAGTATAGTGCCAAGGTCCATTGTTGTAACTAGTGATATAGTAATGGACCCCTCAGTTGTTGTTTTTTTTACTGGACAGCTTTTATGGAATTGCAGAGATCCAACCCATGAATTCTCTCGCTACATTTCAAATCTAACCATGTCCTTTTTGAACTCTCGAGATAATTTTCCATTTGCGGCAGAGAGCGCTGCAGAAAGGCAAATACTGTAATAGCAAGTGGGACGGGAACTGGGCAGGAAAAGGTAATATTGGGCAGGATGAGGTTTGAATTACAGACGCCTTACATGTGCATGAACAGAAAAGTTCTGCCTCCTCGTCCTTTATAGCCGGTTATTTATGCTTCAGTCCACAGAGTACATTTCTGCAGTTGCATCTCTACACGACCGAATCAAAGCGAAAAGGCCTGTTTTCAGTTGTTCTCTTTCCACTGAGAATAATTTTAGAAAGTGAATCCTCATGTGCCGCTGCAGCTGCCACGCGATGTCCCACAAAAAGGGCCGGGATCCCACGGATATTTAATTTAAAAGATACAAAAACCGTTCCAGGCCCAAATGGAAAGATTTTTAAGTGGATATCTATGAGCTTTTGTTTTATTTTTCTGAACAAACATTTAGAGGTTTGCCGAATGACTGAATCATGAACTTTTATCATGCTAGCATGTTGGTTAGCTTGCTTCAGGACTGGCTTTTCTCATATATAAGAACACATGGCATCATTATGTTCATAAATAATGATGCTATGTGTTATTGTTTTATCATCTGAGCCACGGCTACTAAACAGCATGCATAGTGTCTGTGGATTCTTTTTAAAGCAATATTCGGTTAAAAAAAACAACACATCAATGTCTAAAAGACTATATTTTAGGTCAGAAAAACCCTCAATAGACCAATCATGGCAACGCCATCAGGTTATTTTAGCTAACTTATGCAAAAGACGATTAAATTACTGATTTTTTCCCCCAGAATTCCAAACTATCTCCTGAAAAATAGTTTTTTGTTTTTCCATCCTTACTTTTCCAGAACTTTAAGACCTTAAAAACAACTTTCATGCATTGTAGAGCAGCAGAGAAAATCTGAGCGGCACACATACTTGTGTTTGAAGCGTAGTTTATAAATCTACGCCAAAAAATGGATAAGTTACCACGGATGGATGGAGGGATGGCATAGCTGTGGGCGTCCTTTAATTTATCCCACATTTCAAGGAAGAGCTACAAGAACGGGTCCAAACTTTGGTGGCACGTTACCTCCTATATATAAGAATTTAGCACTGAAATTCTCCTAAGACATATTTACTACTTTATGAAAACCGGAGGGAGGGCTTGAAGGGGAGCAATTATAAAAAAGGATTTGGATAAGCTAATGGAAAACCTTTTTTGCTGATTTATTTTACATAAAGATTCGTTTGCTGTTTTTCTTGCTGCTTTTTTTTTTTGCATTTAGGATTTCATCAAAAAATCAAGGTTGCAACTGAAACCCCATGTTTTTAACCCTGCTACTTAATCCTGATTTAAAGGCTTACTGCATATGTAAAGTAGCATCTCTGCACAAACAGAAACTGCTGAGCTGACAGCAGGTGAGGCTTTGCAGCTCTTCGGATAAAAGCAAACCCAGTTCCGAATAAACACTCATAATTATGGCTAAAAGGTGAACAAAACTGTGTTTACAGGAGAAGGTTAAAAGCAATGAGCTCGACGATGTTGGGAAACAGTGCACAGCCTTTGTTAGAGTTTATGGAGGCAGCAAAAATGAGTCACTTTCCGATGGAAAAAAAAAAACCAAAAAAAATCCCCCTACTTGTGAAACAGGATCGGTTTAGCCAAACCTGCCAGGATCTTTGGAACATGAACGGAGATGATCTCGCCTATCATTTCGGGAAAGCTGACCTTCGTGTGCAGAGACTGGGCCTGGACGAAGAGGTCAAACGTAAACTGGTGCAGTTTCTTTACCGTCTGGAACAGAAGAGCAGACAGAGACGATGTCATTCGAATGAAACTTACAGCAGTGTTTTAGTAACATAAAACAACTACTCATGAAATAGTAATCTATTTTCTTTTGTTTAACTTTTTTGAGGGATTAAAACAGATTTCCTGGGATTTAACTGCTCACACTTCCAACAAATGCTGAACTATAACACACAGCTCTTTCTTTTTTCTTTTTTTCTTTTTTATTATTTTTTATTATTTTTTATATATTTTTTATATATTTTTTTTGTTATTCTATTTTCTTTATTTTTTATTCTTTATTTTTTATTATTTTTTATATTTTTTATATATATATTTTTTTATTCTATTTTTATTTTTTATTTTTTTATTTTTTTTAAATAAAAAAGCTCTTTCTAACTTTTCTCCAAAGTTTGAGAACTTTTTGTGTCAATGGACCAGAATGGGCGCGTCTCACCATCTGGAGCGAGTCCAGGAGTCGGGTCAGTTGGTAAAACCTCTGGGGACAACTGGCGGTCATCTGGTAATTAACCAGACGGTTGAGCTCATTAATGTAAGTGTGGCGCAGCTCGTCGAAGTACTTCTGACTCTTCAGGCCTTCGACCGGAACTGTCGAAACAGAGAAAAAAAAAAAAACTCTGCTTTATCACGTGCTAACGGTTAGCGCGGGTGTTGTTTAGGCTCCGCCCCCTACTCACTGATGCTGAACAGAAGCAGGGCCTTCATGCAGAGGAACTCCTCCTGGGTTATCTGCAGCAGCACAAACTCCTGCGACAGGTGCCTCATCCGCATGCAGTGCTCATACATGGTGGAAACGTGCATTCGATTCCTGCCGACGGAAAAAAAGCTCGGCGTGAGGAATGCGGGGTAATGATAATGTTCAATTTCCGAGAGGTGAAGACGTTCGCTCTCTAATGAATCACTACCGAGAAGGAAAGAAGCTCAGAGGTTATAACAGGGACACTGACTCTGAATCACATTATGACAATAGACAGTTTGGATGTGTAATCTCTGACATCTGGGGCCAGATGTTTAAAAAAACCCGCAACAGCTAAACCCCGTCGTGTTGCAACAGCTTCAAGTTAATGAAAAAAGTGACTCAGTAATCAGCTTTCACCAGAACCTGAAAGTGAATATAACACATCACAATCAAAGTTTGCCTTCTGTTCTCATTTGAAATCATTCCACATTTATTATGAACCTGGGAATAGATCATTTGTAGCTTATTCACATTCCTAAGCTGTGCAGATCAAATTGAAATGAAACACATTTTAGCTATTGGAATAGAAATGCCACCAAGAGAGATCAAATTGAAAAAAAAAGAGATGTGAAATAAAGATAAATAGAGTTGAATTTCCCAGTCGCTCGGGAATAAAAGCAATAATTCAGATGCGTGGCTGTGTGAATGTCAATGCAGGTCAGTGTGATCCAAATATGTCCGCCTTTCTAAAAGAGCTAAAAAGGCTAAAACGCCAACAAGTAACACAACTCAGTAGGGGGATCTGGAGCTTTCTTTCAGGTTTGTGGTCTCTCTTCCTTGTGTCAAAAAGAGAAAAACCCCAAAAGAATCAACTGATTGTGCTCACATTAAAGAACCGCAAGAAGAAACTTAAGTGTCCCCGTGGTGTTTTTGACAGTGCTGGTTAGTAACACTTTTAAAACATTATTTCCACCCAGCAGAGTCATATGATTTAGAAAATTTTCTGTGGGCACCATCCAGCTCTTTCTTATTGAAGACTTTGAGGCTGGTTACATGGAAGATTAACACAGAAAGAGTATGAACAAACAACTTTGTCTTTGGGTTTTAATATTATCTAATTGAATGCATAATGCAGCCACGTTTTCTCCTCAAGTTCTCGACAGTCATTTCTCCTGATATTTAACTAGTTAAAAAGATTCATAGCACTTTCTGTTTCTACTAAACTGCAACACAAGGTGTTTATAACACAGCTGGAAACAGTCACAAGACAAATGATGATACCGATCACTAAATAAATCCCAAATTTAACTCATCTCCATCCACACGCTGTTTATCTTTGATGGGACTAAATAAGAATTCGTCTGCTGTAACCATTAGTTGTCCCCACACACAAAGGCCTCTCCGCTGTTATTTGGGGTGTTCAGATCCAAATCAGCCCGACTGCACAGAGCCTGAGAGCGGAAAAATGTCCCTGACTTTAATTTTACAGTAACAAAAGAGCACCTACGGAGGAAATTGGCTGAAGATGGTCCTAAAAAGCCTGCAACCATCCCTGTTTTTACCTTTTTTTCTTAAAAATCCGGATGCTTTTGTAGTTTATGCATGAACAGGAAAGCAAATTAGAGAGAGGGATGAAGAAAATGGGAGCACCAGCTTGCTCATTGGGGGTTGATCTCTAAATATAATGAGCGGTACATCACATTGGTCGTCCCCTAATGAAATCCTTTCAGGGGAGAAAATTGAATTTAAGTATTCAGACTTGTACGTACTCGTTGAATACGAGGTCTGGGGCAAAGTAAAGCATCCTGCCGTTGGCGTTCTTATAAGACCTCCATCCCAAAGCGAACACCATCACTCCCATCCAGGACTGTTGGATGACCGTCATCTGGTCGTCCACATGGAGGTTTCTAAACCCTAAGAGAGATGAAAATGTCACATTTATCCCTTTAAAGCCTGATCCAATAAAAATAGGAAGAATATTGGATTTTTTAGTCTGTAGTCTTTTTTTGGCCCTTCAACAACATATGAAGAAAAAAAAGAAAGAGATTATTTTGATCAAAATAGCATGCAATAAGTCAAAAATATATTTTGGTGTAGTCTTCTACTGGCTGTTATCAGGTATATCTGAATGTGTAAAACAGGGGTTTGAGCAAAGCTTTTACCATTGAATTATGCAAAAAGTCTCAGATCCAAAAGACCTCAGAAACTGTGTGTATCA
>CAJRST010004446.1:17121639-17159522 GCA_907169785.1 Menidia menidia | reverse complement strand
ATATAAGTGAATAAAATCCGGCCAGCTTTTACCATTGAATGATGCAAAAAGTCTCAGATCCAAAAGACTTCATAAACCGTATCAAATATAATATATTTGGCATTATAGGGTTATAAGCTTTTTTTCTGTTTTTTAAACCATGTTTGGGTCAGATTCAGTAACTTTCTCATCACTCAGTCTATGGATCCACATATAAGTGAATAAAATCCGGCCAATCAGCAGCTGGCATTGCGACCAGCGTCTTACATAAAAACGGCTTGGGTCAGATTCAGCAACTTTCTCTTCACTCAGTCTATAGATCCACATATAAGTGAATAAAATCCGGCCAATCAGCAGCTGGCATTGCCTTCCTTACCGGGCAGTCCTTTTGCCCATTTGACCACTTTGACCAGCTGCCTCTCGCCCAGCTCGTTGAGGCTGGTCAGCAGGTTGGCCGCTGAGTCCGGCTGGCCGCAGTCGTGCCCGGCGTTCACCACCTCGGGCTCGATGGACTCCAGGATGTTGAGGAAGACCAGCTGAGAGTTGAAATTGGGGCCCGAGGTGGGGGAGAGGTTGTGGACGACTTCTGCCGCCTCCTGAACCGGGTGATCCTCCTCGGGGTTCTTCTGCTGTCCGATCTTCTTCAGTTTACGCGCTAAAAAAGAGAGAAACGAGTCCGTCATTACTGAGATCATTAACTTTTTTCCCTTTGAAAGCAGAAGTTGACGTAAACTCGGCATCACACCCAGAATTAATATCTTTACAAACCTTTTTAATCTTTTACTCGTTTTGTTTAAAAAGTGACATGCTGACGATTTCAGGGCTGGTTAGGGTTGTCACGATACTAAAATTTTCAACTCGATACCGATACTCAGGAAAATACTCGATACTCAATACCATTTTCAATACCACAAGGATAAAAACAAAGACCCCCAAATTTTACTGAATTGTGTCTTTCATTTCAAACTGACCTGTTACTGATGTTATCGTGACTGGTGGCCCACATTAATGATCCTAACCCTAACCCTGACCCTGACCCTAACCCTAACCCTAACCCTCCAGCTTTCATAATTGTGAGCAAAAAATATTTTTGGGTTAAATTTGTTTGTACTTATTGCACTAACCTATTTAACATACACTATTTTAACATAATATGTATAGAGTTTAATTCAGTGTTTGAAAGATTCATTTATCTATTTTTAAATGAACGTCTATATTGCCATGAAGCAATTACGTTTTTCTTGCCTGGGATCTTCCTATTGGTGACCTAATCAAAATGGCTGACTTGGATGTGGGCGGAGTTGGATATGTACTTGATTAAGGGTAGCATGTTATTATTAGCCATTAGCCGCAGCTAGCAAGGCTAACGTCTTGTTAATGATCATAAAAAACGTAAATAAATAAATAAATCAGAGAGAAGGGATGGTGGTATTGATACTTTTGAAAATGAGTATTGTATCCGGATACAACATTTTAGTATCGATACTTTTTCGAGTATCGATACTTTTGACAACCCTAGTGATGGTACAAATTTAATGAACTATCTCACGGATTGATCATCACTTTCCCCAAATCCTATAATTCCAGGAACATTTGAGAAAACATGCGTCTCCAGGACTCCCAGCAGCTGTACGGCTCCAAATGATGTCTGAGAAATGCTTCATTCAAGTGTGGGGTTTAAAAGGCTTTTAATCTTTTCAAGGGGCATATCAATTTTCCCCAACTATTCTCAATAACAGACCACAAAAAGCTCCCCATATACCTAATCGTATTCCATCTAATGGAAAAAACCTGAACACATGCGCCTCATCGTATGGAGGGGCCTCTCACCGTATTTCAGTCCTTACCAACAATGTGGATTTTAAAGGACTTTTAATCTTTATTTTGCACACTGTTAAAAAGACATGTTTTTAACAGTAAAGTTTAACTAGCATGATTGCTTTACCTCTTTCTTTTTGCATTAACAATGGGTATGTAGATCTTTGAATAAAGCAGGTTTAAAGTAAAGTAGCCTGTGATGGGATCAGAACAGGATCATTTTAATATGTCAAACTGCTACCAGATGCATTAGTCTTGTTTCTGAGAACTAATCGGTCACTCATAACAGTCAGTGACCCTTTTAGACACAAAGATTTAAGCTTCATTTCAGCCTGTCGCTTATGAGTGAGCTGAGAATGAAAGAAAAAAAACACAAGCGGTGATTATGATGAGAGGATTTTAAAACAGACATTCCTAATGTTCAGATATTTCTTCTAATGGACTCGCGGATCTGTACCCTTTAGAGGAAAAACAACTATTCAGATGATCAAAATAGGCGGTAGGATATTATTTCTCATATAATGAGTGTTGACTGACAGTAAAAAATGACTGCTAATTGTCATGAAATTGCCTCTGGCAGGCTCTGTGGAAAGCGTCTCATTAAACCGTGGCCTCGTTCCTCTGTTCAGTTTGATAAATATTGAACCGCTAGTTATAGACACGACTTAAGTCCCACTCAAAAGCAGCAGTGCTGAAAGAAAATTGCAGATTATATAAGATTTCCATTCTCCTCCCTGATCCGAAAACAAACATTTCAAGTAAAAATGGTTGATTAAAATTCCTCTCCCCGGGATTGTGAGTTGTGACACAGGCAGGCAGCTGATCTTTGCAGAGCACAGAGTAAATAGGTTGGGTTGAACTAACCTTCACGTCTCCATACTTGAGCTGAAGCCAGTATAAACAGATGGAGACACCAAAAAGATGGATTCAACCACCGATAAAGGCCAAGAGGGCAATTACTCCGTTGACCAGGAGTCTGAACTCTGATTCCAGTTTCATTGTTTCCTCTCGTGAAAAGGCTGCAGAACGAAAAAACTACTGTTTTCTTTTCTTTTTTTTTCTTCACAAAATCAAATTGCACACGTGAAATTCCCTCCTCATTTTCTACTCAGGCGTCTCAAATTCTTAGTTCACTTCCTTTTGTGCCTTAACCAGTATCATCCTCATTATAATCACCATTTCTGTCTTTTGGGGGGGGGCTTGATTGCATAAAAAAAATGCAACGGTCAGTTTAGCGCCACGTATTTTTCTTCAAATTCATTTTTTGTGACGGGGCAGATCCCTTTTTTTCACTTCGGGGTCCTGGGTTTTGGGACGTCATTACCTCATTATTTGGCCAATGAAATTGGGTTTCTGTAATGGCAGTGACTGACAGTCTGACACAAAGATAAAGAGGTAAGAGGGGGGTGATAAAACCGTCCAAATCACCCGTCACTCGCAACCTCACAGATCCCATTACATGGTATCAGGCGCAATCTAGAGAAATACCAAAAATTTATTGTAAAAGGGAAAAAAAGGGAAAAATGCGAATTGTGAATTTAGCTTTATAAAAGACTTCAAATATGATACTGGCGTTATAACATGTTTCCCCCCCCCCCATCAGATTATGAAAACACAGAAATGATTCTTCCCTGATTATCCATGTTCCCACTAAATGTGACTTTAACACTCATCCAGTCATGATCATCTCCAGAAAACTTAACAGAAGTTCTTACTCAAAAAAGCTTAATTTCTATGTAAAATAATGATAATAATAATAATAAACTGTTTTAAAAAAAACAACTGACCAAAGAGGGGTGAACAGGCCTGTTGCTGGTGTGTGTGCTCTGTTTAACAAGCATTATCCAAACCAGTTTAAAATTGTATCTCTATGGACAACCACTCAACGCGACAGCCCATTATCACAGGAGACATTTTGACATGTCACGTCTTAAATATCCACACGTGTATCAATAATGGCTGCTTTTTCCCCCCTGAGAGGCTCCTGCTGTTCACGCCGGCTCAGTGTAAAGGTTACGGGGGCACGGAGACCAACCCTCTCTTTGTTAATGCCCTTCATTAAACGTGTGCTTTTCATTCTGTGCCAGGTCAAAATGTTATTGCTGTGAAAAAAGGTCTGTAGCTTAAACTGCAGGCGGAATTAAGATGGAGCCATTTTTACAGTGTTGGGATCACAAAGACCTTCCTGGGGTTAACTCCTTAATTTGTGTCACTTTTGTATAAACGGCAGGCAGAAAGGAAACTCTTTCTCTCTTTTTTCTTTCTTTTCTACCATGTTGTACTTTTTCAAAGTACACGGGAGCTTGGTTGAGATTCTCTGTTAACCGGATAAACACTGCTAACCCGGAGGAATAACTTCAGTTTGTTAAAGAATGAGTAGCCCGCGTGCAGATTAGTGTGTTTTGTGGGCTTTGGTTTTTGTTGTTTCATGTTCTATTTTGAACATGTTCTCTTTAAATTCAATTTCTGTCTTTGCTTTGGCTTCATAGTCTTTGTATGTCAGATATTTCGGTTTCTGGTCCCTTTTCAGTTCTTCTGATTCAAGTTCTGTGACCTGGAGTTCCTTTCTTGAACCTTTTATTTCACATTTTGTTCTGTTAACCCAATTTGACTCTCTCATCCGCCATTTTTCTGTCTGTGTGTTTTGGATTTGAGTTGAGTGACAGGCAAACATTATCTAAGGCAAATAAGAGCTTGACATTACTTTTTGAGATCATGTTTTTGTTGTGTACTGGCTCACTGTGCGTAAGTTTAAAATCAAGTTAACCTAACCTAACAGATGCATTAAAGTCTCAATATGTAGAACAAATGGAGATACAAAGAAATCAAAGGCTTCTTTTCTTTGAGAGTGCCCAGAGAGAAAGTCCTGCTGGGGAACATGCAAAGTCCACAGAGAAAAGAGCTGTGAGGTAACACTGCTAACCGGCACACAAACCTCTAACCGGCCTCTTTCATAATACGGAGAAAAACTACTATTGACCTGAGACATCTCCACCGATTACACCCAAACAAAAACTAAATGACATAACACACCAGAGGGTGAGAGTGGACAACCAGAACAACAGAGAACTAAACAGAGAACTGATAAAAGGACAGAACAACAAGGCTCTGACTAAAAACAAACCAGGGAGCATACATAACTATAACACAAAAAATATGTTGGGAATGGGAGCTGGAAATAGACTCTTCCAGATATTTACATTATGGTCAGATACAAACAAACAATTTCAGGAGATTTTACGATTCGAACCGGCGGAAATGTTCATGTTGAGGGTTTAAACTTCTGCTGGTGGTCTGAACACTCCATAAAGGTTAATACATATTTTCACAGCAAACGAGAAAGTCAAAATCAATAAACACAAGCACTGAGGCAGTCTGGCTGAGAGCTCATCAGTTGTTCAGACATCCCCTGTAGAAGAGACACAAAGCATCTGGTACTCCTTCATTTTTTACATTATATCAGAGATTTAACCACAAAGTCTTTTTCCTCTTGAATTCAGCAGTGTATTACATTCCGTTGCATCAACTTAACAATTTTTTATGTGGTGAAATATGTCCAAATCAGGCCTTTTTGGTGAAATATTCAATTCTCAGTCCTGACTGTGAATTGTTTAAAGTGAAAAAAAAAAATTGAGCAACAGGTCTGGAAAGAATTGCTTTTAATTATGACTTTAGATCCAACGTTACGGACCAGAACATTTACTCAGACACGCATATGCAGCGGTTTCTCTGTCTAAATGATAAGTAGGGGCTTAGAAACGCAGCTTAGTGCTTATTATCTCCTCTTGGTTACAACGTGTTACTACTGAACCGTATTTACTTTTACTAGCTATGAAGCTATGGCATCTGAAGCTTGACGGGATCAAAGTAGGAATATAGCACTGGGACGTTTTGAAAAAGAGTGGAAGTTAAAATAGATATCATCAACTTAAGTGTTACCTGTTCTCAGCCTGCTCAACAATCATGCTCATGCTCCTAAAACTAAAACTACTCACTATTCAGTGGAACAAAAATGTCACCGTGACAAATGAACTTGTGGATTTTTGTTCTTATTTAATATAAGACAAAAACTTGATCTGGAAGTGGAGCTTTGACAGAATAGACGAGCCCCACTGCCCTGCTTTTTTTCCATTGGGAAGCAGGAGGAATACGATGACTTTTGTCAATCATTAACTTTAAAAGGTTCAACTCTATTGTGCTAGTTGTGAAACGGTAGCCTGCACAGATGTTGACACGTCTCATATTCAGTTACGATTCTTAATGTTTTTGTGAGTTTCTTATTGACGAACCTTTAAAGGAATGAATGTGATTCTAGTGCAGGAAAAGAGGCAAGTTCTTTAAAACTCAAACCGTTACCATGGTTTACCAGGAGTAACCCACCTGCTGAGTTTGTGTTTATGGCTGAAATCAATGTTCCAGAAATAATCTGGAATTTAAATTACAGAAGGAAAAGAACAGACTCGTAATAACTCATCTGCCATCTTGGACAGATGGCAAACATGGAAAAAGAGATTCAGAGATTGTGCTGATTATCATCGCAATTCGACCTAAAAAGTTACAAGAAACAAAGAGCCCATTGATATTGTTTCATTATAGAAAGATTGTTTTTTAGGAGAATATATTTTTCACTACAATATATATATATATAGAGGGTGTGTGTATTTTTGTACCACTACAAATATTTCAAATTAAGAAAATTACTAGTAATATGTCCTAGATGTAGAATTTTTCTGAAACCATCTCTGCACGTTATTGTCATAAATTTCCCAATGAAATCCAAGGAGTGAATTACACGTCCATGATGAAAACATAAGTGAAAGGATCTTTTTCGCCACAACTCCAAAAGGTGTGCCTTTCCCCCCACAATCGCAGCATTAGATGACATTTTCCCTCCTTGGGGTTTTTTTTTTCTGCGACTGGTGGCGAAATTACCGGCGAGTCTGCCGCTTTAATTCACATGTCTCGTGTCAGCTTTGTGCCTCCGGCACAATTTTCACCGTTAACAGAATGAGAAAAATGGAAGAGAGTGAAAATTGAACACAAGACTAAAATTAGTCCACTACATGTCAATCTCTGCAGCCTAATGTGACGAACAGGTCCGGGTGACAGTGAGGGGAAGCGAATGGAAGAGCTCCAAATTGCACGGCGGCGCAGTCAGGGGCTTGATTATCAGTAACATCCCCTATTGTGATGATGCTGCAATTGAAGAGGACCAGCTCAGATGTGCACTGCAGAGAGAATAAAGTACTCGGTCTTGGGAAGCCATTAATAGCTTCACTCCTAAGATTTCGCTTTCTCCGTCGTGTGCTTTGTTCATTTTAGTACATAGTCCACAACAGCTTTTTTTTTTTCTTTCAGGAGCCATCAAAGCCCGTGCATATGCCTGTAAACCTATAGCAATTTTCTGCACAAACTTGCAAAAAACTCTAAAACGGTGTGTATGCACAAAAGCACAAGTGTGACTATGTACAGTATGGCTCTCCAAAGTTATGCGTATCTGCTGCTCTCTTTTCTAAATCCCATTCAAGCTCACATTAAACACAAATACTTCAGTTTGACCTCCAATATGTGGGTATCCAGTTTGCTGATCGTTTTCATCATTACAAAGATATAGTCCTTTGTCATCGGGATAATTAAAAACAACCAAACAGGAAACGGTCCACAGAAAAAAAACGAGTTCTAAAATTTGTAAAATGCAATGCTAAATTTACGCAAATTCTCAGCCTGTGCTGATGAATCCAGTTTATAAAGAAAAAAGATATTTGCAACGCGTTGAAATGAGAAACGACGAACAATTTAATCTCTAGTTGATGGAAAGGTGCACCAAGAGGAAATGGAAAAGACTTACCTCCTTGAATTCTAAGTAATAATTACATTTAAAAAACAATGTACATAACTTACAGACCAATGACAAAGACAGAACATACCCTGGACCTCTTCACATTTGTTTTGGACACACAGAACCAGATAATACAATTCAAATCCCCAAAAAGTTGTGAGACCTTGTCTTTGTTCTACTAACTACGAAATTGTGCAAAGTCTGAAGTGATGCAAATTCTCACCACATATTCTTTTATAAATACTACATAATTCATATAGAGGGTGCTTCTGTGTACATGATCATTCACATCTCACACGTCACAGAGTGAAATATGACTGACGTTTTCGTGACTGAAAAATATGGATATTTCTCGTATATCGCACAGCGTCGAGTTAAACCGTTTCTTTGAAAAATACATTAGTGTCATAACGCTTCCTACCTCCGAGGGTCATTCCAGCCTCGAAGCACTTCCTCAGTCGACAGGACGGGCAGTTCTTCCTCCGGAGTTTGTCGATGGTGCAGTCGTTTTTGCTCGCACACAGGTATTTCTGTTTGCCTGCGTGGAAAACAGAGGAAGTCAACCTCAGTATAGCTGCTTAATAACGGCATTTACAAAAGCAGGAAGCATCTCAAACGAGCGTTGGTGCTCTCAGATCAAACAGGGAAAGGGCTCTAGTGGGGGAACCCTTCAGGCTTTACCTTCTGCAGCTCTTTTGAAGAACACCTTGCAGCTGCCGCAGGTGAGCGCGCCGTAGTGGCAGCCGGACGCCTCGTCTGAGCAGATCAGGCACGTCCTCTGAGGGGGAAAGAAGAACTCCATGGGGAACACGTGCTCTCTGCCGGCCTCCAACCTGCACAGAAACAGAGTCGATGAGAAACTGGATCACTGATGCGTGTTTCTCTGTAGCTGAACCGACACCTTTGGTATCTCATTCTTATGATAATTCTGTTATGGTCTTCTAGAGTGAGATGAAAATATGCTCCCCCCTCTTTGGCTAAAACCTCCTAATTCAGTCTGACTTTATCATGATACAGCATGTGGAAAACTTGAGGCTAACTTTAAACTCTGAAAGACAAACAGAATTTACTTAAAAACCGTCAAAAGTTAATTAGTTGGTGTTGTTTTTTTGCTGCCTGTACAGTATTCAAGGAGGGAAATGAAGGTAAGAGAGAGTCTGAGCTGGAACTGGGAGGTGGGGGGGGTGTGGGTGTGGGGGGGGGGTGTGTGTGTGTGTGGGGGAGCTAAGTTGAGTCTGCTGCAGCCTTGAACGGCAGAGAAATCAGAGAAGTCTCAGACATAACGCTGCTGCCACGGAGACATGATATACAGATGTCAAGGTTCACCATAAAAGGCACGAGAACGAAGCTTCCACCGGGTCCAACCCCATGTTTAAGGACATTAGAAAACGTTTAGCGTTCATGTAGGTTTGAAATGTGATCTAAAATCTCCCCAAAAAGTACGGGCGGACAATTTAGTTTCTCTGGAACCCGACTGTTATGTGAGCTGTGAGAGTGGGTTTTACCTCAGATTTGTTCGGTGTAAAATGGAGTTCCTAATGCTAAGATATAAAAACTGTAACCAGGCTTGATAGTTGAAGGGAAAAGAACTGAGAAAAAAATGTTTCACTGCCTCAAATCTTCCCCCTTATCAGGATTCATTTAGAAAAATGTGCATGACAGTTTCATTCTGTCAACGATTTAAATAGCTCTTTTAAATGATATGAAACAGAATAACAGTTTTTCTGACCCAGCCTCAAACACATCGTTAGTTTTATCCTACTTGTGCATATCTCATCCTATACGCAGTTTTTTTTTTAACTCCCACAGCTTTTAATGAAGATCAAAAACTGTAATGGTGCAATTATCTGAAATGGCACAAACAGCTCAACACATGTTGTTTTTGAAAACAGGAAGTTAGTTCAATGGGTTTAGCAGAGGGGCGGGCGTTTCAACAAGACTCTGCTTTTAATTTTCTGATGAAGGAACACCAGCAGAATTATCCATTCTGAATTTTTATAAACTACAATGATAATGTGCATTACACACACTGTGTGTGAGGGCATGGAAGTGCAGCGTTGTGCACGTTTGGGAGGGAAAATTGCCCGAATTTGTGAAGCTTCTTTTAGTGCATTTAAAAAAGTTATCTAGAAAAACTGATTATTCTGTCATTTTTCAGAATAATGTCTTCTAGGTTAGGGTTAGGAGGAGCTGATGTATCTTTAGAAATGGATGACTCATGTGCGCTTTACAGATCAGACACACACTGAGTGAATATGTCAATTAGGTTTCAGTGTCAGTTGCAAAACAACAAGAAACAAATGTTTTCTCTATTTCCTTTATGTTATTATAAAATGGGGAACCATGATAAAAAATCAAATCCAGAAAGAAAGCAGGGCAATTATATTTCAGATAAGTGACTTATCTTGAACATATTTGCAAAGTTAAATTTTTTTTTGAATATTTGTAAAATTTAAGTTCTTATAGATCACTTTAATCGCACTGTTCCTCTTTCTTTTAATAAATCTTGACCCCATCGTCTGCATTTTGGAGTTTTGGACATTTTGGACTGTTGAGTTTATCCCACTGGCTGTCTAAAAACTTTTTCTTTTAGAAAAGAGGGTAAAGAAAGCATGAAAAAACGAGAACTTTAGGAAGGAAAAAGGGGACTTCATAAGCTCTATATTAATTTCATGTGTTCTCAAGTTTGTGTTTTGGGCAGTAAAAATTTGTAGTACCCTCCCCCACATTTTATGCCCTTTCAACAGTGGAAACATTTATCCTCTGCCTTTATGTTGCAAACACTCAATAAAGAAGTATAAGCCCATTCAAAACCTGTCTGAGTCTGTCTCCAGTATTTAAATTGCTCCCAAATGCGTTTTTTAAGCATGTTGAGCATCCGGAGGGGAGTTTGCTGCCTGCTTGTTGATCAGATGCATTTAAGCAAACTGTTTAAAATACATGCCTTTGCGAAAAAACAAGTTTCTTATGTCTACATCGTTTTCTGCATGCTGAGTTGAAAACTGACCGGAGCATCTGTTTTTTCTCAGTTTTGAGGTCATTAACTGATCAGGCTGTGGCCAAGCTGCAAGATGCATTTCAGGGTGAATGAAGATCAAAAGATCAAAGTGGCCGTAAGCGTGCCGTTTATGTGAAGTTACACGCCTCGCACTCAGATTTTTATTCAGTATTTAAACTCTACTCCAAGCCAAAAATGAAACAAACTTCAGATTTGGCCCATTTAAAAAAAAAAAAACGCACTTATTCGCCTCACAGATGCTCCACGTGCTTCCGGTAACTGAAAAGGCACCGTTTAAACCCGTGTACTGTACTCTCTGGACAAACCATGGTGAGGCACATTTCCATTTAAACCCTGAAGCGGCTGCATTAGCAGAAGGGAAACCTCAATCATACCACGAAGTCATTTCAGCAATTTGGAGACAAAATGTCCAGCAGACCTGGGTTTGTTCAACAACAACAGCCAGTTACTGTTAAATGTGGAAATGTTGCTTTGAAGCCCTTTCTTAACAGTTCAATCATAAAAGAAACCTTTCTTATATTAGCAAACATGCAGATTTTTCTAAAGCCAACACATGCTGAGAGGATCTTTAACACTCAGGCCTGGAGAGTTTATCGCTGTGCACTCAGTGCCCTCTTAACCCGGTGGTCTCATTTGCAAACTCAAAAGCCGACGAGCCGAGAGACTTTTGTCACCGATCAGCTTTCTCCACGATACATGCTGCCCTTTACAGGAGAAATATTTAAGGAAAGTAAGGTTATAAATATCAGTAACAGTATGTACTTCTGCTTGCTTATGCTGGACCTCGGTGTTCTGACCCCTGACACTCAGGAGACCCGTGTCCAACACTTTTAATCATTTACCTCAGGCACCTCACTTGGAAAACGGCCATGAGCTGAATGAAAACTCGGTATGGGGTAGAAAAAATACGGTAAACACGTCCAGTTCTACTCTTGAGTAAAGGTCAATGCGTCTGTTCCCCACAGTTCAAATCAGTTCGCTTTTCAGGTAATTGAGAAATACTTTAATAAGCTGCCTGTATATACCAGTAAAACGCTCTATGGGGGAAAGCTTAAAAACAAAAGGAAGCTTTCTACAAATGCAAGATACAATATAGATCCATAGATACATTTCAGACTCAATTAGAAATATTTCCTCGTCACATTTTAAAAAAAACATATCAGTTAATTTGAACCAGGCGAGATTAGAGTACCTTCTCCTGTTTTTGTGCTTCTTAGGCACAGCAGGTGGATTTACAGTTTGTGTGGATTGTGAGAGGATCAGGAGGAAAAGAAAGGGTTTGAATACATTTTTTCTGCATTATTAGGACAAAGAATATTATCCTTTATTTATTTACTGAATGAAATGGTGCCCTAAATTACACTAAGAATGTCTTTTTTAAGATTAATTTAGTTTGAGATCAAATACTAACACCATGAATGACTTAAACACGTGTATCCTCTAAATTTGGTCTCATTGTTACCTACAAAATCCCCTTCTAAAAACGTTTATGTGCATTTTGAAAGCATGCACAAAGTAAAGGAACTTCTTTCTTGGCTTGCATCTGGTTTGCTTAGCCTGTTTGTTGCTGTTTACACATTATTTCTGGTATTTATTGCAACGTGAAGAACAGAAGTCCGAGCAAAAATACTATTCGGACACAGGGTTCTTTGTCATGATTCCTGCCTCCAAAGTTTAAGTTCATTAAGCCAACAGACCATCCATCACCATCAGGTCTTAGTTTAAAATGAGGCTCCGGATGTACATTTTCAGTTCAGACGTCTGTATATATATAAAAAAACAACTTCTGGGTAGATTTCTTGTTGTTCCCATTACGCTTATTTTCTAATTTAAGACGATTGACTACAATATAGTTACAAAAATAATGACGATCAGTTTTATAAGAGTAAATCTACTTGCCTGGTGTCACTGTAGGCAACATCTAGCCATTCACCGACTTCGCTTTTCATGTAGTTGGGGTTGGGATGGGGATTCCTAAGCATCCCGCCTGGATACCACTGATCGGGGCGCGCGACGCTCCCCTCGTACGGATTACATATGAACGCGGCGTTTGGCCCTGTCCCGTGCGCGCTCGCGCACTGCCTGGACCCCCAAAACTGTGAGCTGCTGCACTTTTTGCTGACGGTGTAATTACTGGCCCACGCTCCCGGTGCGTCCCCCCCCTCACATTTGACTCGGACGGCGGCGTGGGGCTCCGGCTGGAAACCGCTGGACTCCCCGAAATCCGGGGCCCGGAGCGCGTGGCACGGCCTGTGCGCGTCCCCGTGGCCGTAGTGGGACGGCGTGGCCGGTGCGTACGGGTAGGTAGGTGCTCCCAGGTGGTCCATCTCGTGTGAAGTCGTTTCCTCAGCCTCGCAGAGCGGGAAGTTTTGCGCACGGAGCTGGTGGAAAGGCGCATTTCCCTCGTAAGTTCTGGACATTTGCGCCGTTTGCTTGTGTCCGTGCGTCGTTCGCTCGTCCCGGACGGTGTGTCGGTGCTCGTGACGGTTCTGAGTCGAGGTTTCGTGCGCGTAAAAGTACCTGGAGCCCGCGGGGTGCGCGCTCCCGGCGGAACACGGCGCGGGAGCGCAGTCCGCCGCGTCCCCGGACTCCGTGGCCAGCCCCAGAGACACGGACACGGCTTTGCACAGCTCCCGGGCCGTGTCCGAGATGGAGGCGCACGCGGAGAAGGCGCGCGCGTCGCCCACGCGGCACTCCGCGTCTAAGAGCTCCCTCTGACAGCAGCGCGCCTCCATGTCGCGGCCGGGTCCGTGTCCGAGCTCATGGTCGCCCTCTTTGAGCCGCGTGGGTCCACTCCCCGGACGGTTTTGGGTTAAATAGACCTGACTCGTCCCGGTTTTGAGCGCCATACCGGGCGCGCTCTCAGCAGAAACGTCGCTCGCGTTTGTTTTCTTACCCTCTGGCCAAATTTTGCCACAAGATAAACGTCGGTCGGTTTGGCTCATGTCCCAGAAAGTGTTCACTCCGCCAAAAAAGAGTGGACTTTGCACGACACAAAATCCCCCCCCACACACACACACACACACAGGTCCCCGGTAAGCGGTAATAGACGCCTGACTCTCAGGTTGAGCCAAACGTTTTGGGGGAAAAGGTCTCGGGAGAGCATCAGGAGTCACAAACTCCTCCTAAACTGATATGTTCCCAGTCAGAGGCTGCTCGAGTTTGGGTTTGATCTGGAAAAAAAAAAAAGTCTCCGGTGGCTGTCAAATGTCGCACTTTTTGGGGAGTGAAGCAACAGCTGGGAGCTGAATGATTCATTTGTGGAATTTATTCATAAATCTCGACGACCACGAAAACAAACCATGCACCTCCGTGCTCTCTCTGCTTCTCGGTGTTTTCCATCACGCACGACACTTTTATCCCGTGCACGTGAACAACAATGAAAGATGCAACAATTTTCCTAACAGGGATGTTGCTTTAAAAAGTTTTTATAAACGGACAAGGCTTTATTTTATGGGCTGTTTGTTTCTGATTATTCATAATTATCTTTTAATACAAATAGCTCATGTGTTTGTGTTTTAATTAAAATTTATACATTTGTTTCAGAATATTTTTTATGTCTAGGTGAAACATTGTGATCGACAGTTTGCAGTGGGAGGAAAATACTGACATTTATGATGAATATAAATGTGTTCAGGCAGCATGAAAGCCCTTTATGGGACTGCTGGTGGTTTAAAGAGGGATCTGTGAAAATGCTTCTAACACGTGCTGAAGAAAATGAGAGAGTGGTGTGGAAGTTTCCACTATTGAAAAAAAAAAAAAAAGCCACAGGAGAGAATAAAAAGCTTCAGCGTGGCCTTGAGTCTCCAGGCTGGTTTCAGCCTCTTGCTACACTCTGGATCAGTTTGGGCTCCACAGACAAAGCAGTGAATGGACACCTCTGCAAAAAAATGTGATGAAAAAATCTCTTCTGAAAGAAAGGACATCCCTGTATCAGAGGCCTCCATCAAAAGTTATATTCTAATAATATCAGAGGTTTGTTTTTTTCAATCCTCATTAACTAAAAGTCGTCACTAAACCAAATAAGTTACTTTAAATTGTTGTCTTTTGTCACTTTTGTTTTGTTTTAATTTGGTATTGTCTTTATGTTGTATGTTCACATAAAAAAAAAGAGAACAAACATATATTGTTGAGGTTGTAATTCTTATGTTTGATTTCTCAATAAAACAGTTTGACAACAAAAATTGTTGTCTTTTTTGCTAAACATTATCAATAGAAAATAGGTTTAGTTTACATTTAAGAATTAATAGAGAAATATGCTTGTTATCAGGCTCTTTTGGTGTGAGGTCCACTTGCATTGCATCATTTAATTACACAGAACTGGGTTCACATCCAATGTGCTGCACGGAGTAAAAAGATCCATCACTTTGTAAAATAATCTTATTAAGATCAGTGAGCTGGAGTTCCTCACAACCTGAAGATCTACAGGATAAAGCTAACAGCTGTGAATACTTCTCCAAAGGCTGTTTAGTTTTGGAGCATGTTATTTAATCATGAGATCATGGACCTGGGAAGAAAATTGCTTTTTGTTCACTTCATTCAGTTCTGAGGTTTTCAGAAAAAAAAACTTAATAGGCATTCTTCAATGTGTTAAAGTATCTTAGTTCCTTGGAATAGAAAGCCATGGAGAAGGGATCCTACAGGAGACCAACTAGACCTATTTGTTCTGTAATGCCTCTAATTTATGTTAAAAATGATCAGAATCTCAAATGTAAACAATCCAATCTTTTTTTTTTTTGTGGTAACTCATACATCTCTATCATTCCACTTATTTTGGTCATGTCCTGCTGGTAAATTACATCCAAGTTTCTTTCAGTTTTTATTTCCCATAAATTAAAACTCATAATCGATCATTTAATGAATTTTATTGAATTGAATATTCCTCTATTGGAGGAATCAAAGTCAGTTTGGTGTCCTCAGACCCGATGATGACCAAAAGAGTTCCTCAGTTCAATCACTTGGAGATTGTTTATATGATATTCTGTCCTTATAAAGGGTTTTGGGATCTAGTGTGGCTGGTTTACTCCTCACACAGTTCACATTTAACTCCAGTAAGGGAAGGTGTCTCATTTAGCTGCTGTTGTTTTCCAGCTTGTCCTTCAGGCTATAAACCACCAAAGGATTCCCTCAAATATGGGCCTTTCTTATCCAAACAATGTTACTTTCTGTTAGTTTT
Organism: Menidia menidia; assembly: GCA_907169785.1. NCBI lineage: Eukaryota > Metazoa > Chordata > Actinopteri > Atheriniformes > Atherinopsidae > Menidia > Menidia menidia. Next base: position 17,143,691 of record CAJRST010004446.1, on the reverse strand, counting down.
TCCAGTAGGTTGCTTCTCACTGAGGTGTTGCTAGGCTTCCATCTTCCAACCTGATTTGTAGCTTAACAAATAAGAAAAGTCGGTTATACAAGCAAGCTGCATTTTGCAATTCTCTTATCAGACATAATGAGACACAAACAAGCTCCTTGTGTAAATTACAGTAACTAAAATCCCTCTTGAATAATAAAGATATCTTTTTTCCCGCTGACCAAACACATACAGGCTCCTCCCACTGGACAATTACACAACTAAACACACCAAGATCTCCTCTGTTGTGTGTCTGTACCCGATAGGCCGGTCTGGGATTCCTTGAGTCTTTCTTTTTGAATGAAACGCCACATTTTAAAGTTTGTGATTTGAAGAGAAGTGTATTTACTTAATGCCAAAGTTTTGTATAGCTACAAACAAAACTTTCTATACATGTATCAAATTGTGCGTAGGGAATATTTGGTGTTGTGTGCTGACTCTAATTTTTGGAAACCTGTAAGCCCACACTTGAAAATGCATAAATATGAGGGATTCTGATCCTCTCATCTGATCCCAGATGGCAGATTTAATCATCTGTAATTCTTTAGATTTGCAATTATACTTTAAATGAATAAGAACCTAAAGTCAGCACTTTTTGTAGGAACTCCCACTTTGATTGTATGCGTATTTGTTGTGTCGATTAATCAGAAAAAGCTCTTAAGTGATTATTTTACAGCAGACTTTATCGTAAGGTTACTATGCAGGAATTCTGGGATGGCTTTTTACAATATTTGCACCTGAAAAAAAGAGTTTGGCTCCTCAAAGACAGAAAGCTGTTCCTCCTTCAGAGTACCTTAAAGAATGATTCGGTAGAAACCACCGAAACGCACAACTCTCTAACCAAACATGTCTGTGCACAATGAGATCTGGGAATGGATTTACGGAGTGTGACGTTTTGCCCAGAAATATTTAGAAGACGGGTTGGGGTCAAAGGTCAAAGCGAAGCCTCTCGGCTGTGATTTTACGTCACTCAGAGAGTCCGGCCGTCACAGAGCCGGCGTTCGTGCGCATACATAATCGCACACATTAACACGGGCAAAAAACAAGAGTTTCTTTTCCTGGAGCTGTAAATTGCTGCCCGTCTGCGCGGTTGCTGCCGTTAGCTGTGTCTGCAGAAGGTGAAACGCGGACTGTTTGGGTTGAGATTACAGCACTGAGCTGGTCATTACAGAATATTTATCTTCTTTTGCCTTCAAAGCTTCAGTCTGCAGACAAAGTTTTTCTCTTTAATCCTCACAACTCAGACAGCTCCATCAATACATGTTAGTAACTTTCCAATTTCTTCTTTTTTAGTGAGTTGTGTCGTATTTCCTTTACTTTTCCTTCCTTTGCCATTATTCTGGTATTTGCCTCACTTTCTAATAGCCGTTATAAATGTTGCTAACCTTAGAAATTTCAGTTTTATTTTAGCTTGCTGTTTTGGTTCAGCTCTGTAAAGAACTCTTGTGTAATTTGTATCTTAAATAGTCCTGCGGAGACTATTTGAGCTGATTGTTAGCCCGGTTTTACTGGAAACGCCAAATTCCTGTGGCATCACACTAATGTAGCTCTATGTGTATCACATTTTATGTGGTTGCTTTCAGATTATGAGCCCGTCCAAGTCTTTCCTTTTTTGCATTGTACGTCGACTTGGATAAAAGCATCTGCTAAATGAATAAACATAAACACAAACCATGGGTGAATGAAAGGATTATTAGGTTTCATTTACAGAATAAATAAGTAAAACAGGGAGTTAATAACTAAAAGAGCCTCAAAAAACAGGTGTCAAATGTTGCTGTCAGCAGTTTAATCAAGGACATTTTTGTTTGGCTCACGGCCTTTATGGTGTTTTCTTTTTCTGGATAAGATTTTGGCTCTGAAAAAAGCATGGACGGAAAAGAGGGAATGACCTAAGAAGAGGTATATTTGATACATATAATATCATTACATATTTTTCAACCCGTGGACTCCCCTGGCAGAGTAAAGTAACACGCCAGCAAAAATAGATCCTCCGTAGAATCACACACATTCTTGTCTGATTCTTTCCTAACATCAGTCAGCTTGAGTAGGAGTGGAGCTACACTCAGTTTATAGCTTTTTGGTTTATTTCTGCGGGAATCCGTTTCCAAATCCTCCCCCTCAGGGACCCCCAGACGCTTTTCATTGTAATAATTTACAAGCACAATTTCACAGATGCTTGGAATCGGTAAGTAATTTCTGGGGTTTTGGCTTAGCCAATATGTATTGCTGTGTAAAGAACAAAATGTTTTTTTAATATTGCGTCATCAGGTGTCCTGTTTTTAGTCTGGCGCTCGTTTTAGGTTTTTAGAATGTGTTTCCATTTCCAGATAACCAAACCTCAGTCTAGATAAACTATTCAAAATGCGCCAAATTCTTAAACTGGAAGCCAAATTAAGTCGGCCTGACGTCGCACGGAGACAAATATTAACATCTGACCCACTGCAGAGTGATTAAGGGGGACAATGGAAAGCGATTTTTCACACTTTTAAGCACTTTTGAGGAGGAAGACAAAGAAAAAAAATCACAAAAGAGCAATGAGGCTGGCATAATTTAGTTTAATGACGTATTCTTTGTTTACAGGTGGAATCCAAAAGTATTATAATGTCATAATTGTGTGGCTCAGCTGAAAGAAGGTATAATTCTAAGTACTGTGAGCTCTCTATGAGGTTTTAGATTAAAACTTTATTAACACAAAGAAGGACATGTGAGGTGTTGAGACTGGATTGAAACATACCAGAAGATTTTTGTTATTATTATTTTTTCTGGGAGAGTCCATCCAGGACATTAGAGCTAATTTACCTTTAGCCATGGGTCCCACCTGATTTTATCTGGAAAACACCGAGCATCAGAGCGTAACTGATGACTCTTTATGTTCGAGAACCTGATGAGGGACTGGTGTTTAATACAGAACAGCTTTGACGGCTATCAAACACACGGCCATTGACTTATTCAGGACAGGTAAAGGCCGTTAAACCTGCTGCTGTAGAGAAAAAAGAACATCAACTCATAAACATACAAACTTTTTCAACATTTTTTAAACCTTTGAATATTTTTTCATCTCCATTAAAAAATAGATATTCGTCCTACGACACTCATAGGAATTATGGAGGCGGTAACTTTATTGATATATAATAAATGTATTTATTACAGCATAAATAACAAGTACACAAGTAATCCAGGGATTTATACGTTCAAAGTGTCATATTTCATGTCTTAAGTTAGTATATATAGTCAGGCATAGTTCATGAAACTTTCTGAAAAAGCAATTATATTAGTTTTTATACTCCATACTGCATCATCTTTGATGTGATACTGACCCCAAGTGTGAATCAAAGAATGGAGCACTGCCTCCACTTACTGGGCGAAATGAATAACAGCAACCGAGTGAAGAAAAGAAGAAAAGAAAAGAAAAAAAAGGAAATGGTGTAATTTCAAGTGTGAGTGAAGCCACAGATGCAGAAAAAGCTCTCAGTGAATGTTTGAAAGACTGAAAGGTCTGTTTGACTGTGACACTTTTTCAGTTACTGATATGATGCAGTTTTAAAGGTTTCATTTGATTATTTCAAATCAGTTTATTTTTTATTTATTTTATTTATTTTATTTTTATTATTAACTTTTTTCACCCAGAATGTGGAACAGCCTGAGAATAAACATCAACCACTGTTTGTTCAAATTTTTGAATTTATGAAAAACATTTAGTTGAGAATCACTCACTTTTTCAATAGGAAATTCTGTTGTTCACGTCTTTATGAGGGAAGCTAACCTTTGGGTTATATGTGATGAAGTCCTGCTCCAGTCAAATCTACATTTATAAACATAACCAAAAGCCTTGGAAACCAGACACAACCTGGTCGCTATGTGCAGCACGATGTGACATTTGGACAACCTTCAAAAAGAATTAAAGTAATCAATCATCGAGACAGTTTTGGCTTGAGTTTTTTTGTTTTTTTTTGTGCTGCAATCAACTTTAACATTTAACATTTCAGCTTTGTGTCTTTACTGAACGGAAGGACTATAGAAAGAAAACTGGGACATTTCAAAGCCAAAGCAGTACTCATTATCATGTCATCTCTGAGTAAAAACAAACGTATTAAATGACGTATTAAATGGCATTGCTGGAAATCTTTGACAGATACAGTGTTCTCCAGAACTGGATAGCTTTAATAATTGTAAAAACAAAAATTACTACGTCTGACTCAAAGCTTTTGATACCAGTCTATTCACACAGTATCAGCAGGAAGGAGGCAAATATCCTTCAGCATCAGATAGTTTGTGTTGGCCGTTGAAATTATGCAATTAGGGACTTTTCAAAACCTTTATTGCAATAAAACCGCACCTGCAATACTTTGGTTTGCTGAAACAGGGCAGAGTTATTGAGAATGTTAGGTCAAGATGGTTTTTTTTTTTTTACAGGAAATGCAAGTTGTCCCGATAAGTGCCGTCTTTGAGGAGTCAGTTGGACAATTAGCTGGAATCTGTTGAACTTTTTAGGCTCCAAACTTAATTTCATTCACCTCTCCATGTACATTCATTACAGATCATGGTATAAGGTACAATTACAAACAAAAACCAAATCAATGGAAGGCCACAAGGTTCACTTTATTTTTCTTTGTTTAGCCACAGTCTGATTTTACACGTCTTAGCATTTTGGAACAGTTTTCTTAGCAGATGATAGCATCAAAAAACCAATGGTAGGTTTTTTCATTTTGGTCCCCAAAATCACATCAAACATCACATTCAGTAAATCTATAAACGATCAGGTTGCAAAAAACCTGAATGGATCCACCTTTTTTCTTCTGAGAAAAGATCATTATGTCATCATTTAAACAAGTACAACTGGATCCACGTGGCCAAAAAATTACTTTCTTTTGGTGATATAACAGTGCTTAAAAAAAAAAAAACATTAGAAAGTGTTTTGAGCTTTTCTTTGGTTTTGGTCCTCGTCGTTTCCCCGGGATGTGGAGCGACCCTCGTTCGTTGAATAGTGACACCTCACTTGGGGTATTTGACAAACTGACACTTCCTGATACAGAGTGTCCAACTCAGCTTGTCAAATACACGAAGTGGGGGGCCGGATCCCGAAAAAACCCGACACAGACGGGCCCTGTGGAGCAGATGAACACAACGCTGGGACCAGCCTGAACGCACAATCACATCCCCGGCACACAATCACACTCCTGGTTACACGTGTGGCAAGTTTTACTGAAACAAAAAAGTCCCGTGAGGGAAGTTGGAGGTGATTTATTACCTGCTGAGCCTCCAGAGCAGCCCCTCTTCTGTCCTCTGGATCTTCACGAATGATGACACGGCGCACAGGACGGTTCGTTTGACCACTGAGCCTCGACACAGCGAAGAGGAAGTCAAAACAAGGAAGATAACTGCAAAGCTAGCTCTCAGGAAATATGTGGAAACGAAGTGTCAACATGTCACGGTTGTGAAATGCTGTTGAAGGCTTTAATGGCTCACAGTTTGTGAGATAAAGGTTTTTTTCCGAGACATATTCAACAGTTTTGCTCGCCTTGTGGCATCTGTGTTTCTTCCTTTCGGGGTGCAGAGACAGAACTATATGTGCAAAGTTTGAAATTTTTTCTGTCAAACTCCCGTGTGAGACTTAGAGGAAAGTTTTAATGTGATTAGTTATGGCTACGGCACAAGATCACAAGATCTTATTTTCTTTATGCTAAAACCTACCGAACATTATTTACTCTGTGTGTCAAACAGAGTGTCAAAGTGCAAGACGGTGCTGTTTTTTTTAGGTTAGTTTTTCTTTTTAATATCAGAAATGTCACACACATCCGTCGCCCTATTACCCAGATGCTGCCACTCGTGGTGCAACTGATCATTTATTTCTCTCAGACGCTTTTGTGGCCAAGTTACTTCGTTTTACTCACGTTTTTCCCTCCAACTTGAGCACTAAATACACATTTCTGTGTAACTTCCCCGTGTCACTGTGGGCTGAAGCAGCATGGGACTTCTCTCTGCAGCTACAACTGTACGGCGGGGTTTTTCTAAGGGCCGGAGATCCAACACAAAACATTATCTAATGAAAGTGTAGGTCAGAGGGCAACAGAGTGGTCTGTTATGAATTTAACATTATGTCTTAGCAGCAACAGGGAGGAAACAACAGTTAAAAAAAGGAGAAAAGGGGGGCTGTGCTTGGTAGACAGTTTATGAGGAAAATAACTACAAACTCTGAATGTCCATTGCTAATCCATGCAAAAAAGTGATATTTTCCATGTAGATTAAACTCAGATAGGTCTAAATTAATGCCAAATGCTTTTGATGCAATGTTTATTTTTCAGTTTGTTTCACAGATAGATTGCTCAATATGCCAACAGTTCGTGGATATGTTGTACAAGTCCATGTCAAGCGCCTCTTTCTAGCTACTGTAAGAGTCCATTTTCTGCCTCCAACAAAAAGTAAAAAAACTCCACAAACAGCTATATGAAGTCACATAGGCTTGAGAATGGATTTTTAAAAGACTGTCATTGTTCAGTAGCAGAAGCCTAAAGTTGAAGTTGTGTCAAATGTGTGGACCTGTAATTACCTTTAACTACTTCTTCAGAAGTGCAGGATTTTTTAAAGTTATACTTCAGACAAAGTATTTTTCATGAAAATGAAACAACTCTTATGCATGTGTAAAATGGAGTTTGAGAGGACTTCAGAACAAATGAAGATCTTAAGCGTTGTGACCCATTCAGTCCTCAATAAGATGTCCTTTTTTCATGTAAGTCTACAAATATCTCTAAAAAAAAAAGACAACAGGCCTTTAAAACAGGTACCGTTTTGTTCAAACTCAACTTTTTGATGTGTCACATCAGAACCCAGAAGTTCTGGGAAATCCTGCTTCCATCGAGACATCTTACGTTTTACTTATGAGTCCACTTGCAGATATCTACATTCAAAGGGTGTGAACAATGCAATCCACACGTCAACATTAAAATAATTACTTTGAGGAGGAAGGCCTGACACATCTCTGAACAACTCCCAAGTCCAACATGGTGAGAGCTCCTTCATGCATTTCAGACGGAAAACTCATCATGATACAGAGAAAAAGAAAGATAAATCCTGAGTGAAAACTCTTTTTAAAAGCACCTTTTCCCCTCTCTGTGTTTCCTTTTGACCAACCTCTGGGCACTTGTCTCACTTTGATAACACTGGAAAGGTTTACAAAGATGGCAAAGAGGCATTGTGTAGTTATGGATTCAGTCGGGGATCCGCTCTAAATCGTTGTGTTTAAAATGCTGAGGTATACTCTGAGCCTCGGACATACAGGAAGAGCGATTGCAGCTTATCTCGCAGTGGCAGTTCATCACGTTAACCATTTCAACACCCGTTTCGGGCCGCTAATACCACAAATATATGCGGAAGTTGTAGATTAGAAAAAAAACAAGAAAAGACCCGTCCTTTTGGTATTTGGGGTTGTCCAATTTCCTGTTACAAAAAAGATAAAACAACTGAAAATGTAAAGTTGACTTACCAATTAATACTGGGCTAGCATAGGTAGATTAATGCTCTTTCTAGAGTGCAAGACTCTGGCTCCACTTGGTTTACGACGTTTTAATGACACACAGGGCTGTAGGAGCGTGTAGCTCTGCAAAAGTCTCTGAGAAGCAGATGGCTTCTGCATTCTGCACAACGCCGCCTTCCTCAACTCAGCGGCCTGTCAGTCTCCAGGTGGTTTGAAGTAGATTTGAGTTTTGAAAAACTGAACTTGAGCGCTCCTAACAGGGTTTCTGTGACAATGCTGTGTGTGGCATTTAAGGAAAAATAGACCGGGGGGTATCTCAGAGTTTACTGTTTGCAGCAACACCATTTGCAAACATAACTTTTGACATGTTGTGTGAGTCTCGGTGGTTTTTATGTAGGACTCCTTTAAGGCTGCAGACCTCCAGGTGTGAGATGTTTTCCAGCTTTACGTCCATATCACTTTAGCGGACCTGTGCAGAGTTCAGAAAACATAGAGATCCATTAAATCGGAAGCTGAAACCTGAAGGACAACAGAACTCGAATACCCGAGTTTTCCGGCCCTGACGTGGGGCAGAGCCAGGTTTTTTATCGCTTTTTTAATGTTGAATAAACTCATTCAAGCATGTTATGGTGCATACATCTTCACTTAATCTTACAATGACATTTCTACTAAAAATCCAAGTGATAGAATATTGTTTTGCTGGATTGTGGAGATGTTGTGTCTCCATTTATTTGGGCCTTAGATGACTTGGCCACTCGCAGTGAGCCACCTTGTGGATGTTGAGGAGACATGGCATCATTAAAAATGTTCTCCATGGGATTGATATCATGGATTGATGCAGAATAGAGAACGAAATACAAAAAAATAAGCACTTTATCCAAACTTTTATTAATTGACGAAAGGAACAATTTCAGAGGAAAGACAATCTGATTACTAAACCAGGCAAGGCACAGTCTGTCATTTTACAATCTTTATCAGGACTCAAGACAACATACTATGTGGCACCTTTTAATAAATCTGCACAAATTATGGCACAATTACAGGAATAAAACCGTGCAGGATTGTAACAGTGGCTTTCCAAGGCTCGAAGAGATGTCCAAAAAAACAATTTTGATGATTTTCTTCCTTTAAACCTCACAGCAGATACATAAAGTATAAGCAGCAAAGAGCTCAGGTTGTGCATAAAAACGCACCTCGGTACAGAATGGAAATAAAATAACCGGAAATATTTATAACTAACATACATTTTCATACTTGAAAAATAGTGTAAATAAATCTGTCAAATGCTAGTTTCTAAAACTCTATGAACAAGTAAGAAAGCCGCCACACCACTCAAGATCATCTAAACCAAATGGAACAGGGGTACCAGGAAGAACTTTTTTTTTCTTTGTGATACAAAATTCTTTTGGTACTTCAAAAATTTCCCTTCTTGACCGGCATCAGCGAGACGGCACACCAGATTCAGGATCACGGGTCCTATGACAGAATCGGGTGCTCGTTCTTCAATCGGTTAAATCCCAACATCCTATTCCTTTTCATTTATCGACAATCTTTTCCAGATTCTTGTTATACAAAAATATCCTCAGACGTCTCTGTCACTGTACATAATTCATCATGTGTGAAAAATCCCAATTACAAAATACACAAATGTAATTAAATACGTACAGTCTAGCAAAAAGGCCTGTGGGAAAAGTGCCGCCTGTGAATGCATGTTTAGGCTAGTTTTTTAAAGGTAAACTATAACTTTCCAGTGCATGCTGCATGAAATGTATTTATCTTGTTCATTTGACCGTTCTGAGGGAATACGTAGGCTTCTTGTGAAAAAACAAAATCCAACCACAACTTTAACGTTTAAATGTGACATTGTTTTCACCAAAGAAGCTAAATGGTCACAAATAGTGACATTCCTTTTGATTACTGCTTATATCAGACCAGAGAAACAATCATTGATCTACACTACAATCAACTACAAAGGTCCTGACCAGATATTTAAATTAAAAACTGACTTCAGTGACTGATAACTCGATTCTGGATAGAAAAACACAGCAACTAACACATTAAAGTCACAATTAATTTGGCATGTAATATTCTAACTTTTCTTCTTCAGTGTCTAAATGCTAAAAAACAGCTCCTCATCGAGTATTTTTTCATTCCATTTTCGTTGTCTACATGATGCTACAATAGTTAAGTTTAGAAAAAGAAAAGGCATTTTGTCTACAAAGACGTTAACAAATTGATTCGAGCTTTACATTTGAGGCTTTGCATTTGCAAAGTGGCCTAAAGAAAAAAAAGAAAAAAACAGACAAAAACAGACAAAAACATCTAAATGGAAATGAAATCTTTAATATCACATTATGGTTGGTTTGCAAATACTGTATGATTTTGTAACAGTCGACAGATTGTGGAAGCAGTCAAATGAAAAGTAAAACTATTTTAAATCTGAGGAAAACATAATAATAACAATAATAATAATAATACTGCTTTATAAATGCTCCTCGCAGACATTGGAGAGGCATATACGTGTTCGCTTGTGCAGACTACCATGCGACTGGGAAGCATCATGAGGAGGAGAAGCACAGTCTAAAACATTTCCAGCTTGCTATGAAGAACCGTTGCTTGCGTACAGCAGAACTATTCATTTCCAAGTTGTGCCGAATTTGGATTCAGGTCCGAGCCTTGTTCTTTTTAAAAAAAAATCATGACATAAAACTAGTAGGGGAAAAAAGAGCTCAATTTGTCACAAAAAATGAGATGTGAACCCCTTTGCTAATAAGCTACATAAACCCTCTTATCCAGAATGTACAGCCACAAAACAGTATGTCCCTTTTCAGCCGGAGACTTGCCTAAATTTAAATTTAAGAATGAACGACCACGGAAATGTCCCAGATCCCCATGTGAACAAAGAGCTGTGCTTTAGCCGCCCGTGGTGCTGCGGACCGGATATGTTTGGGTGGAGAGAGGACAGCTGGCGTGAGGCGGGACACCTCACATGCACTCAAACTCGTCGATGCGCTGTTTGGTGTTTCCTGACCGGATCTGTCGGAGGGTCTTGTACTTGTCGCGTCCCGCCCGCATGTTCTCTGCGTGGATCATGTCGTTCACCGTCTTCTTGGTCTCATCCCGAGCGTTGGCCAGCTCCGAGCTTAGAGCCTGAAAAACACAGTCAGAAATGAACATCTGAGGATAAATCCTGTCTGCCAACATGCTCTAATAAGGGTTAACGGCATCTTTCCTAACTTCTTTTCCAGTATTAAATCTCATTAAATTGAAGATATTAACAAATGTTGAGACAGGGAAATGTAACTGTTTTTGACAGATAATCGGAGTCTGGAATTTGATGCCAGAAAGAATTTTTAAGGAGTTGGGAGAGGCATGTTTACCACTGTGTTGCATCACTTTATAGTTATAGTATAGTCTGTGAGTGTTTGGGAACTTTGGAAACCCACAGGAGTTTCACAAGTAAAATACTTTCCCACTTCTTGCTTTATTTAAGATTTAAGTTAGACAATAGTTCAGGGTGAAAGTTTGGGCCTGCAGACAAGCCGGTTTAGCACCTGGATTCCTCGGATGTGGAGTCATGCTGATGAAATACAAAAGCTTGTTTTCTGAAATAAACAAAGACCTCCCAGGCTAAATATGAAAGTAATTTGAATGGAGCATATGCTGCTCCAAATCTTGTATAAATCCCTCAGCTTCAACGGGCAGTCACAGATGGTGAGCTGATGGTAAACCAGTTGTTTACTGGTTTACCAGCTGTAAACCAGTAAACCACCTGTTCCTCTCCTCCTTAAGCTGGACGGTGGGGCATCCAACATTTACTAACTGAAATACACATTCAATAACACACACAATTGTCTGCAATTCAATTCAGTTTGAGGAAAAACGGCTTCTAAACGTGGATGTGTGTGGGTGTGCCGCTCTCCGATTTAAAGCTGAGATTAACTATCCGGGGAAAAGAGGGTTAGGACTCACCAGTAGGTGTTTCTGCAGGCGCTCGTTCTTCTCGGCCTCGGTCATCCTCTCCTCCTCGCTGCGGTCCTTGTACGTGGCGGCGGAGGTGAACTCGGCGCTGGCCTCGGCGCTGTCCTCGTCGTTCTCGTCGTGCTCGTTCTCCGCGTTGAGGGGCTCCTGAACGTGGGCGGACATCACTTTGTTCTTGAGCTCCTCTTTGGTCTTCTCCAGGTCTTCCTGCACCAGCGTGGCCTAAGACAACCAGCAGGAGTGTTAACCACAGCTGTAAAAACACAGGCTCTTTAAAAGCCCATCAAATCTTTCTGTTTGTGGCTTTTTCTTTGAATGTTTTAAAAGAATAAACCTAAAACCAACGTAACATTCATGTCGTATTGTATCAACATGGTGGATGTGATTGATCGTAATCTGACTACTGCCTTCTCACTCCTCACCACTTGGTGGCAGTAAAGTATTATTTTAAGGAGGAGGAAGTAGAGCCGAGCGACTGTGTTTGAACCGAAACTTCCTGTTTTTTTCACAAGTTGACTGAATACAGGGCTTTTCTTCAGTTATAGGCTGACGTTAGAAGAATATTCATGTCAGTTCACAGTAGAAATTCAAGTAAAAGAAGTAAGAAGTAATATCATGCCTTCTCTTGCCACTGTGATGCCTCCTCCTCCTTCTTCTTCTTGGCATCTTCCAGCAGGGAAATCTTTGAAGTCAGTTCAGCCAACTCTGTAGCCTAAGAAGACAATGTTTCATTACGATTAACTTTGCTCGATATTTGCAATAAGAAACACTCTCATTTTTCAAGCATCACATCGCTGGATATTTGTTTACCGGGGCTGGAACTCACCAGGTGTTCCTGGTTCTTCATCTGACTCTCTGACTGCTGCAGCAGCGCCATCTTGGCGTCCTCAGCCCCCTTCAGCTCCGACTCCAGGCGCTGAGCCTCCTCATCAGCCCGCTTCCTCTCCAGCTCCAGCTCCAGGGCTCTTTGCGTTTGCTCCTCCAGCTCTGTGCACACACACAAACAGACACACACACACTCAGCAATTCAGACAGGTGTCCTGTGTGACTCCTTAATGCTCCATGTCAAATATTGCTCCTGCTCTGACAGGACACCCACCCTGCTGGGCTTTTTTCGTCTGCTCCTCAATCTGTTTTAATCGCTCCATTAATTCCTCCTTCTCCTTTTCGATCTTCTCCTTCTCCTTCTCGGCAACCTCTCGTTTCCTCTTTTCGTTCTCCAGCAGAGCTCTAGTGGAAACAGAATAAGGAGCGTTGCTTTAATCTTTTTCACATCGAACCGGGGGATCAAAGTAACTGATAAGTCCCATTAGAGGATGTGTTTTTGAGTTTCAGGTCACAGCACAGAGGTTGCACAAACAACCCCCCACAAATGAACCAGTTCATGAGGTATTTCAAACCACCTCCCTTTGCTCTAGACTACCATTTCACACTGTGGTTATAACATGTTTGGTAGGTTTGCAGGCAACATCCTGATCTCACGCCACCAAATGTTCTTATGGTCCACGTGTTTGATCTTTGAACATGCTTGCCTCTCCATCTTTTTGTGGTTCTTCTCCTCCCGGGCCTGGGCCTTCATCTGCTGCACCTCGATGGTGTCGGGTTTGCGGCGGCGCATGTACAGCTCGTGGTTTCCCATGCACAGGGCCAGAATGCGCTTGTTGATGCGCAGTCTCGGAGCGTAGAATACAAAGTCCTACAATTTCAGCAGCAGATCGTGTCATTGTGTTAATAACGTTGCATTCCTGAAGGTGACAAGCTATTTCTCTCTACTAAGAGTTAACGTACAGGTGCTTTCTTGTCAATTGGTTTGATAACAAACTTCTTGTCGTTAAAGGAAATGTTCCTTATTTCACTCCAAGGAAATCCGATTTTGGGCGTCATTCTGTTAGAGAAAGTGCAAAGCTGGTCAACGGGAAGTCATTGGGCAACAATCGGCCACGCTGATTTGGAATCACTTACTTATCATTCTGTTCATAAATGTTAAGACCCAAGGCATCCACCCCCAGCCACAGCTCTGTTCCTTTCTTATTCTTAATGCTGAAGTAGTTGACTCCATACATCTCCAGATCCTGAGCAATTTTCAGATATTCCATCATGGATTCCTCCCTGTGGACACACAAGAGGCGCCACTAAATTTAAGCAAAAGAACAGAGAAAACTCCAGAAACATCTTTCTATAGTGGTTCGTATTAAGTGGGAACCTAGTGACAAGTTCTATTTCTAACCATTCGTGGTGCAATGCGAATATGCCGGTGAGTATATTTAGCTTAGATTGTGAAAGACTAAACTTTCACAAAGGGAAACTCTCCCGTCTGTTTGTTAGTGTGAACGGAGGCAAACGGTGAGCTGCTACCTGATCATGCCCTTGTGCTCCTCGTGCCACACCTGGATCCTCTCCTCCCATTGCTCCTTGTTGAGCTTGTGCTGATCCAGAACTCTGCAGAGATGAAAATTCAGAGTCATTCAGAGTAACACCACTCAGCCCCCATCGGGTGGAGACGCTAAACGGTGAAGTTCAGCTGACCTCTGGGGGAGCAGGTGCTCACTGTTCAGGTATCCCGGCGTGTGGACCTCCTTGTTGTAGTCGGCGAACTTGGCCTGCACGGCGTAGGAGGCCAGCAGCACGGCGGTCTCCGGGGGGCAGTAGATGTCGTCGTTAAGGATTCCTTCCTTCACCTGCAGGAAGAACAGCCGCTGCGTGGCATCCTGGATTAACTCCTCCGAAACATCCTCGGGGAAGAACTTGGCGCGGAACTTAAACAGCAACGGGCTTTCCTTCCTCACATCCTGGGCAGTCACCTAAAGCAAAACACAGGCAGATTTTAAATCAAACGGGCTGCTCCGTCTTGACAAAGAGACAAAGAGGAGAGTAAAATGCAAAGGAGCTCGCCTTCTTGTTGAGCTTCAGCCACGTAGAGAAGCCCTTCGTATCCTGATACTGGAGCCCAAAGTACCAAACCTCTCGCAGCCCAATGGTCTTCACCACCTTTGAGACAAGAAAAGGACATTTTACTGGGATGTCTCTCATAGCTTGTTGGGGTCTGGAGTTAGCATGTTCTCCCTGAAGCTGTGGGAGATCAGCTGAACACTCCCACACACCAAAATATGCATGGAAGGGATTCTCTCACCCCACCCCCGACAGAATAATAGGAATAGAGTGGGTTGATGGATGGAAGAGCCTCCCGGTAGAGCACTGGCCTTTTTTACTGACAACATCTCAGCCCTTTTGACCTGGTATGTGCCCTCCTGACTATTGAATCCATCCAAGTGCCCCGCTGGTTACTCCCACTTTGTGAAAAGGAAAGCGGTGTACCCTTTGCTTTTAGAGCTACTCTGTACCACTTTCTGAATTTAAAATCCTTACTATGACTAAAGGTAAAATATACTAAATCACATGCTAAACAAGACAAATCGTCAATGAAACTATCAACAGCCTAATTTTAGAGTACAAAGGAGCTCACTAAACCGGTCAGAAGAGGACATTTCTCGTACCTGGTCAAAGAGCTGCTTTCCTGTTGTGTTGGGCTGAATGGCAAATTCCAGCTCAGCATCCATTGTGGTGACTCTTACACTGATCTGTGGAGGGGAAAAAAAAAATCATATGATCCCAACGAAACATAGACAAAGCTAATTCTCTTCATTTGAAAAACACAACAGAGACTGCAGATGCTTCTGGTAGGAATCACTTTAATAATCCACTAATGTTTTTAGTTCATGTAATGGAGCTGTTAAACTATTTATGTTATTAAAGGAGCTCTGTCTCATCAGAACGATCAAAAACTCTATAAACTATCATAATCATGTGGGACTTTACAAGCAAAAGCACAAAATGTGTTTTCACATCAAAATGTTGTGGGTGTTTTCACAAGTCTGCACCCACAAATAGACCATGCCAGCTCCACAATGCCGTCAGCTCTCCGGCTCAAAAGCAGCCAGTCAGACCACCGCTCTATTATTCTTTACATTTAGACACAATGCGAGCAGAATTCTCTAAAGACTTTGTCTCAGGGTATAACAAATGTGCCAATCTGGCTCTGACTCAGTATAGAACTTTATCTACAGGAAGTAACCACATCCTCTGGTGACTGGGCCTTGTGAGGCAAGGCGGCTAAACACTGATCTCTCATGAGCCTTCGACATCCTGTCATGTATAAAGAAACCTGTCTGCAGCTAGCAATGGTAAGTAGTGGTTAACACTGAGAACAGAGCAGATCGTTTTCAGCTGGCTGTAACATTTGAAACCTCTGGTTGTTTTGCTACCTTTTTGAAATGCCTTTAAATGCGCTGAGTATTACAAAAAAACGTTAAAATGCATCCATATAACCTTTGGGCCTCCCCCACAGAGGTTACCCTGTGTTAAAAATGGCTGTGCTTAGTGAGCTGACCAGGCAGGAATCTCTCACTTTCTCTCTCCTCTAAGAGATGATGAAAACAGCAGCATGCATGCCTATTGGGAAATAACTGTGCAGGCAGAGGCCCACGCCTGGCCTGAACAACAATGGTATGCATTATTTTCCTGATTAGAGTTGCGTTCTTTCCCATCCATGTCAGCAGGACCCCATTTACTGCTCAGGACACTTTCTCCTTTTGTCACTTCCTGTCATCCCCAGCAGCTAAAAGTCAGAGTGAAACCTTCAGTCTGGACCTGGCAAAGCCTCCAGCATAGCTGTGGGGAGTATTTATACACTGTAAAATTTTAACCAGCCCCTCTGAGCCAAGCCGATCTGCAGATAAGAGTTCAGCTCGTTACCCGCCCGCAGGTTTCATTTCCGGGGTCGGAGATGAGAATCTCACATGAAAGGGGAACTGAGCATCTAAATTTTCTGGCTGGTTTGGGTGTGTCTCTCATGGCCTGAACTCAAAAACACTTTGGGCGCTATTATTAGCTCATGCTGAGAAAACACCACTCTCAGACCTATGAGCCATTTTTCCATGACTCCTTCTCAACTGCTGTTAGAACCAGAATGATACTCCAGGAAAAAAGTCTTTAACTTTGATCAAACCTTTCATTAAACGTATCGTATCTATAAGATAACTTTCAGAGCACCTTTCAGTTTGTCGCTCCCGGCCTGTTTCATGTAGCTTTCTTTGTGTCTGTATCTTCGGTGCTTCCTTTGCCTCATCCATGCAGCCGTCTGCTACTGATATGACAAACTAAATGGAAACCAGACAGTCTGCGACTCTTTGGTTTATCAAACCTGCTCTTCTCACCTCAGTCAAATAAAAGAGAGCGAAGGAAAACCGCTTTTGTACCTCATTCGTAAAAAAGGGAAATGTTACCTTATCCAATCCTAGCAAGTAATATTAGAGGATAATGAAAAATGGATATCATTTCAGAATGCGATGTTAACATTTTTGTGAAGAATTTATCCTGGAAATTAAGTGGAAATGGTTGAAAATAACATTCCTGTCTGACTCATTTGAAATTCCATTTGTGGTGATAATTTCTGTAGGAATGTTAATTCATTATCCAGTTCACTCTCAGTCTGTCAAACACCATGTGGAAATATGGGTTTACTGTTTGTTTTTTTGTAAAAGCTGGGTTCAAAGATACAGAGCATGCTCAGTTTATCATCTTTTTTTATTTCATTCTGATCAAGAGCCATTTTATGCTATGTTTGTTACAGATAACTTCTTAGAGTTAAAATTCAAAGGGAGCAGTGGAAGGCATTCGTCCACACAACAGCGTTATCTCAGCGTGCGGCTCACCGCCATCTTTCTAACTCAAGCAAGGGCAGCAAAGAAGATAACGGCAAGTGGTTTTAGGAACCAGAAGGAACCAATCGGCAGGCTGACTGTGGAGAAATGTCATTCTACAGGTCGACGGAGCAGAAAGTCCCCGGCTCCGAGTATGATAAGCAAAATGTACTTAACTAGGAACAGAACACGATGTAAACAGCTGAGAAACCCGAACCTGGTCATCTATAACATTCAGACCAGGTCACGGCTTAAAACAACAACTCCTCAGTCGTCAATCATCTCCGTAACCAGGGAAACGGCCCGATATGCAGCTTATCTGACATTCAAAATGTGGAGGTCAGAGTCAGAACAGTCAGGTGAGAACAAGTTATACGAGGCCAGCCTTAAGCCGATAACACAAAAGAAACCATGGGGGAAGTTCATATCCTCTGAAGGGAAAATAACAGGTACGGCTGAAGCTGGGGAACCGTTTTCAGGTCTAAGCTGAGCATCAACATCTCCTCTGTGCTGCTCAGTTTCCACTCGAGTGTCGGTGCTTATTTGCTCTGCGATGAAGACGGCACACTGCCGAGTTCAGACCGAGTTACAGGAAGAGGGAGGGATGGGGGGGGGGTTTCTGTCACAGCAGGTGACTGTACACACAATTTCTTTTAGGGTCTTTTAGCAACAATCTCCCTAATGTAGGCATTATGAAAAGGCGAGTTTGTAGTTTATGATGAGAACAGACAATGCTGTTACAAACCTGACCCAGGTGGCACAAATCCAGCTACCACACTGTTGTTTCTATGCAGGATTTGTTTGTCATGTTACTCAAACTACAGATGTAATGTCTTTAGAAACGATCACAAAGACAGAATAACAAAGATATCTCATCTACACATCAATAGACATTTATAGAAATAGGTGTAATAATCTCTACATTGCTCAACTAATTGTTCAGTCACACAGTAAATAAATCCACTACCTCTTTCACAAGTGTGGTCTATTTGAAGATAGTTACAGATTTGATCAGGTTAGAGGGTGAGTAATAAAGCTAATTGCGATTTGAATTGTACTTGCTTTCAAAAGTTCATTGCGATGCCTTGAACTAATAGCTTCCACTTTCATGGCAACCCCTTTTATGGTGAACTAGAATCTAATAAACTTTAAAAATTATCATGAGTTTTAACTAGAAACATAACCATTAATGACCAACAACACAACCAACAACAGAGTACTTACTTTCTGAACTTTTCAGCTTTTTCTCAGTACCAAAAAATGGAAGGAAAATGGTTTATGTAAAAACACCAGAACTTCTGTTTGCAGATTGTCCACCACCTCCAGCTCCACACAACCTTAATCTGCTCTGCTATGTGCACAACGGACCCGTTTAATCTCCTGCTTGCATACCTCCAGGTCTTTCCATTTAGCATGTCGCCATAGCCACACTTGTTAAAAGGCTGGTCCTCCTAACAACACAACCAAGTCTGCCTTGATTTCTACATGTTTGGGCTAAAATGGTGAGTTATGCTCAAGTTAAGTCTGATAATAACTGGAAATTTCTGTGTTTGTTGATAGAAAAACTGACTATAAACATGCCGTTGGTCTGCTGTATCAACACCGATACGGCTCTATTGTTCAAACAGTAGATAGCAAAATGAGGACGATTTTTTTTTCAATGTTTAAGGGAGTTGAAAAAAAAACACTTCTCTCTGTGTGCTTATGTTTGAAGAAATGAAACCAAATATGGTATTTCAAAATCCTTCAATGAGAGGATAAAAAAAACATCTATTTCAATTCAAATGTAATTTGGAGTGAATTGGTGGTACTTCCTAAAAAAACAAGTAATAAGCTGTAACCAGGAAAGGGTTTTAGATTATGTACTGAAAACATGAATCTGGATGAAAATAAACAGAATACAAGAGGAATAAACAGATAAATAAACCCTGTTCTGTGCTGGCTGTGCTGCTATAATGCGATCTAAAGTGAAGCATGGCAGCTGAGGACCACGCTGGGGGAAACAGGGAGGAGTAAAGCCAGACTGTAATGTGAAAGTCCATATAAGGCTGCAGGCGAGGAAATTACCAGAAAGGAACTGATGTAACTGCAGAAACCTTGAGTCACAACAAGACTTCCTTGGGAAACTGAAGCAGAGCCAAGGAGCGGTCCAAAAAGTCCGGGTTTCTCAATAACCATTCATTTTATTAAGCATTATCTTTCTTTAATATACCACTTAAAACACTAGAAAAATAAAGAGCATTTTCATTTGAAATAAACGGAGAAATAAATCTGGAGTTAATGGGAAAGTCTCCACAAATTGTGCCTTCCCTGTTCCTGCTTGGTGTTAATTTAATTCCACCTTTCTCCGATTTCGAGCGGGTTTTGGAGCACGAGCTATATCTGAGAGTCCAAGTTCCCATTTTCATTCACCTGTTCGGCTGAATGTTGACATGGCGCCACAGCAGAGTGTTGCAATGGTAGCTCTGATTTTCAACCTTTTTTTAAAGAACTTTTTTGGGAGCACAGATTTCCTACAAATGGGACAGAATCAGTCTCAGTTCATACCACGTTTAGTGCTGGCAGCACACCGCTTATTATTAAATCCCCAAAGCCACAATCCTTTGTTTATTTTGAGAAAGTTTCGCTGCTTCCTCTTAACCATCTATTTTGTCCTAAACCGCTTTGGCCACAACATATCTGCACCTTTCTCCCTTTGAACAGATTTTTTTCGCACAGCTTCTTTTGGAGGCGTTCGAGGCCCTCGGCTGTTATTTCAGAAGCTGCAAACTGATTTAGTCGGGGTTCAGCATCCCAACTTCACTCCATAGACAGCTCTGTAAAGGACTTAAAGCTTAATACTCTCTATTTTAGGGTTATCTGATACTAATAATGTATCACAAATAGTTTCGAACATCAACAAGAGTCCTCCCTAAGTTAAATAATTTTTAAAAAGCCTATTCATTGATTAGAATCTAGTAACACACCATGGTAATATAGTGGCAAAATAAAAAATAAATAAAAAAGATTGTGTAACAACTGACATCAAAAATAGCTGCCCAAAGTTTATGTTAGGAGTAACAATGCGCAACATTTTATTCTGGGTGACAGCTGGAAAGAATGTTGAGGAAGTACCAGGAACAATACTACAGGAAAAGACCAGGTACATGACCTGGAGCCATTTGTACTTTTAAATGTTCCGTATGTTTCTGGTGAAAAACGAACCCCTGAGTGATCGGTGAAACTATTAAATTTAGAATTAGCAGCTAAACCCTTAAAATAACTGATTTTCTATTCAACTATAGGCGCCCAAAGTCTTGCCAAATCAGAAAAGCTCGATAACACGTCATCGAAAAGAGCTTTCGTTGACAAGTAGAGCAGGTTTTTGCCTCGTTTACATGTCGTCCTGTTCGTATTTGTTGTACCTTTTACTGGCATCATGTTCCTCTAAAGGCCAGATTGTGCACGTGGTTATCTCAGACTGGCAAAAAGCCAGAAAAGACGGAGACCTCTCTCATAGTCCGATAACCACGTTATCTTATTCTCAGATATCTCTCTGCAGAGCTGAGCTCTTCCAGTTCGGGGCGTTGCTTCTTCAGGGATCGGGTTTGAGACTCTGGCATCAGCTGCTGGAGGCACTTTAGGTCGAGCCTTTTTTCGGCTGTCTGCCTCACAGACTTGTCTTTGTGTGAGTCCCCCTGCCTCTCTTTGTGATGAGCCCCTCTGGTACCAGCTCAGCTCCGTGGAGCTTTTTTTCGGGGGGACTATTCCTTTCATGACCATCACATTTTTTTCCTTCTCTTTTTCTTGTGCCACCCATTTCCCCCCCTCTCCTCTCTCCTCTCCTCTCTCTCTCCCCCAGATTTGGACCACACAGCTGGCGTAATTGACAGTTCAAATTCCTCCTGGTTGGAGGTGGATGAGGAGGCCTTGAAAAGGAGGGCTAGCTCGGCTGCTACTGTAGGCCACACATCCGCTTTGAGACCCAGAAAAAGGAGTGAGATTTGGGGGTCCTGGGCGGCGTGGGGGGGACATTTACAGTCGCTATTTACGCTCAGCTTTAAGTCTGAAGGCTTGAATGAACCGTTTGATTAAAGGCGCTAATTTTGATGAACGCAGGGGCGGGAGCGCGCACGCGCACACGCTTAACGGAAAGTACAACAGAAATCCTCTTGCGACTTTAAACGGATGTAAAAGCCATTAAAACCCCATTAAGACTTACTTTATGCGTTCAGTAAAGGCACTTAAATCAAAGTACGGAGTAGCATAATGAAGCACCCCCCCCCCCCACACACACACCCCACCCCCCTTCACTTTTACATGGAAACAAAGACTGAGATAAAGACAAGAAAAGAAAAGGATAGAGAGGCTTCGTCTTACCGTTTTCGGCATCTTGGCTCTTTTCTGCGTCCGGCTCGGCTTTTTATTCTTAAATAAAGTTAATAAATCAGAGGGGTCGTTTCGGAAACCAGCGGAAAACTTTTTCCCATCAGAACAACGGCGCCAAACAAACGGCCTCCCGTCGCCAGGAAGCAAAAACGCTACTTTTTCTCTTTGACTACGGAGAGAACGTTTCCAAAAAAAAAGAGGCTGCGCTCGCGGGGGTTGTTTTTGTTTCTTTGTTTCGCCTTAAAGTAAAAAACGGACTGGGAGCTTGGTTTCCTGCTAACGGTACCCCTGCTGCAAAACCACACCCAGACCGATGACAGGACAGCCAGAGCCAGCCGGAGACGGAGGGCTCGCGCCCGCCGCTGACTCCGCCCGCGCGGGCAAAGCGTCATGGTCGCGCGCCGCTTCACGCCTCCTCCTCCGCCTAATACATACTCCTCTGGCTTTTCTTTTTTAGGCTTCCTCGCCCCCCCAAAAAACGCCGCACGACTCGGGATACTGATAAC
>CAJRST010004446.1:17101331-17121629 GCA_907169785.1 Menidia menidia | reverse complement strand
CAAAATAAAGCGACCGCTTTCCTCACAGAGCCAACAGCATCAAGCAAAAGCAAAAAACGTTATCTGGCGGATTTAGCTTTTTAGGATTTGCATTCACCGTTTAAATCACAAAGAAAATCCCGTGTTCTCGTGAATAGAATTCTTTGCATGACAACTCCTGGTTCCACAAAGCCCCCCGAGAATAACTTTGGCATGTTTCGTTAGGCAAAAAAAAAAAAAATAGATCCAAAAGTATCGAGATTCCCATTAAAATAGCATAACACGTCAATCCAGAGGGAACGGATGCACGTAACCGAGGTGCACGAGTTACTACACGCTAACTATCCAAAGTACTTAAACAACTCAAGTGTTACCGTTACGCCTCTATATGTATGTACACGCTCACACTCACACACGCAGAGGGAGGACTATGTACAAACCAACGCCTGTACCCAGTAAGAGTTAGCAGATACCAGTGGGCTACTCCCAGTGACACACAGTGTCACAAACATTATGGCATTGACCCCCCCACCCCACCCCCAGTTATTTAAATAAAACTATATCAATAATGTACATTTCATATTTTTGTTACATTCAAGGTATAGATACAATTTGTATCAACAAGCAAAAGTCAATTCTAGACATTTGTGGCTTATTTGTTTGCGGCACAAAGAAAAGAGAGGGTCGGGGGGAGCGTACCACCGTTCTGAGCTTTAGATCCACCTCCCGCTGAAACACTGGACCTGTCCACAGACGCCGTTTTCTACGAGGGAAAACGGCTTTAATTCTTTTGGGGGTGACAGAGAGAGCCGGCTTTGTCTGATGGAAGCAGCCTATTGCCCAGAGGAAATGGGGTCTTTTTCTATTTTTCTTATCTGCCTTTGAGTTAAAAACCTTTAAGAACTGCAAGCAAATCAAAAATATCCCCGCAAAGCTCCTCCCAATCTTTTAGAAATGTTTCGAAACGAATGGGAAATAACTTTCCTGTCTTAATTCCACACATTTGATGTGTCATGGATCTCGTCTGGGCCATAAAATGATTCCAGGGTTCAGATTAAAGTTGGCTCTCATCACCACAAGTCAAAACAACTCATCTCCACTCGGTTTCAAATATCATGTCAATTTTCTTCTCTTTTTTTTTTTTTTTTAAATATGTACATTTCAGCGGGGGGACGCAGCTCTGCGAACTTTCTCTCACGTTTGGGACATTTCAACCATCTCTGGGAAAAAGGGCGGCGCGCAAACTTCAAGCGAAATGCCAGAAACAACCTTGACAGCAGCCTTGCAATCTGATTGTTTCACATGAAGAAACATTTAGGCAGTTTGTTTCACCTTCTCATGAACGGACCAGCGGCCTAAAGTGGCCGTGTCCTTTTTCATGAAAAAACAAAGTCGTCAAATTTTCCCAAAATTCATTTGGGCGAAACACATTCAACTTTTTTTTCCTTTTTTTTATTTTTTTTAAATGTCTGTTCATATACCACGATTTTACCCAAACATTATAAAGAAATATAGATCATTTAAAGCACCGCCAATGAGTCAGGCTCACACAATTAGCCCTGTTAAAGAGTAATACCACTCACTTTGAAATGCTTTCATCAGGAACACAATTCAAGCGTCGCTTGATGATTTTTAACGCAATTTATGGGCCTTTTCTGGACACCATTTCCTTATTTGAACTATCAAGGCATTAAAAAAAATGCCTAGTAAAGCATTTTTTTTATGGTAATGTGGAAAAATGTGATTGTTGCA
Organism: Menidia menidia; assembly: GCA_907169785.1. Taxonomy (NCBI): domain Eukaryota; kingdom Metazoa; phylum Chordata; class Actinopteri; order Atheriniformes; family Atherinopsidae; genus Menidia; species Menidia menidia. Next base: position 17,119,898 of record CAJRST010004446.1, on the reverse strand, counting down.
ATATCAATCTTTAATGCACTTAATCAGTCCTAAAAAATAAGTGGCATTTCCCTTTAAAAGCAGTCAAAGTGTGGCCATGCTGTTGGGGAGAGCTTCTAGTGGTGCAGAGCAGAGGAAAGACGAGCTCCAGTTCTACAAACCCATCGTCCCTTTTAAATCAGATGGAGATGCAGTGCTATGAAATTGAAGGTTTCCCCCAGTTAGATGGGTTAGATGGGGGAAAAAGGACCTTTTTTCGTGGCCTCTGAGGAGCTTCAGTTTAGCTCCACTGTCAGTAATGCAGTCTCAATTATTAAATTGAGTCAAACATTGTGCAAAATCACTTTTGTATATTGATTCTTGAGCCTGTGTTGTAATATAGAATAAGTCTATTAATGAATTGATATTTAACGTCACCCTCACCAAGAGGAAAATGCAGCCAATTGGTGGTTAAATCTCACCAAAGACAATGGTTTGTATTCAACATACATCGTTTAAAAAATATGTTTTTACATATTTTCAAAAGCTTTTCCTGGACCCCAAACAGAACTTCCTCTGACTGAAACGGCACCACACAAACTCCCCCCAACAGCTCGCTGTTTAAGATCTCAAGGTGCATAAATGAGATACACACAAAAAGTACAAAGTTTTGCAATTCCATTTCCGTATAACTGTACAGAGCTAAATGTGCGGTACTACATGTTACATGTAGGACTTTCACCAAATAAACCACTACGCGATTCGGATAGGTTCCTGCCAGAAAGCACTGGGAAAATGGGAAAATGAAAGCATCCTGAGAGCACTGTGCTGAAGGCACGCTCAAACCCTGCCACCCCCCCCGTTCCCCCCATTCTACTCGTTCCCCGTCGTGTTTCTGTAAAAACGTGCACTTCAGAAGCCTCGTCTCCCACTAAAAGCCAGGCAGGGAAACTCTGGGCCTTTATCCCTAGCGTTTACTCGAGCTTTGAAACCTCTTATTCTACAAGGTGTGACGGGTTTCGACCCTCGTCAACCAAGTGCCGACTAACGGTCGTCATAGTTACGACTTTGTGCCACTTTACGCTGATGGACCGAGTCCCCATTTCCAAAGGAAACACCAAAATATGGGATTTAACCGGGTGTGTCAGTCTGACACTGAAAGGCTCGGTTTCGTGCAGAAAAAGTTCATGTGCAATAAAAAAAAAAAAACAACAAAAATAAGCCAAGAGTTGGAACAGATTAACAGCTTTTCTCCCCTCTCGAGCCACGTAAATGTGCTTACTGTTCTAAAACCAGTTGTGTACCTTACTGGTACCTGCTTCAGTCTTTAAACATCCCAGAGAAGTTTCACCACATGCACAGAAGAAACCAGCGTCAAGGGATGGAGTTAAGGCATGGAAATGAATAACTTCATTCGTTTTTCTAAAACCACATCTCACTTAACCTACATTTCAAGATATTTCTCAGTTTCAGTGAACGTTTTCTGATTTCTAAACGGTGTGAATTTACAGAAATGCCTTGCTATCGGAGTAAAGCGTGTCAGCCTGATACTTACAGAGTCTGGAAATACTGTCTTTAAGTGGTAGTGCTTTTAAAAAACAAACAAAAAAAAAAAACTACAATGCAATCAGGAATCAGGTTATTGACAAAAGTGAGTGATCAGACCTCTTAAGTGCCTGTAAAAGTGGTCTGACGCTAAACGAACCTGTTCCTGAAAAAAACTGCTCCGCTGACAACTTGAGGAAGTCCATGAGAGCTACTATTTCAAGCAAAGATACTTTGATTACTTTAACATTGAAAACAATCGGCACAATAAATCGGACAAATACACAGTATAAATAGCAAAATCCCAGATGTAGCATCGAAGAAACTCGGAAAAGTTGCTGTACATACAAAAGAAATGATCCAAATACAGATGCCACTTTATACTGTAGTCCAATTGATCCTATGAACCAAAATCTAAATATGTGTAGACACGAGAGAGCCTCTGTCTTTTTTTGGCATTATTTAGCAGCTTATAAATAACTTTGAAATAATGGCTTTTGTGTGATAATATGTACAGAAATGAGTGCACGTGTATCCAAGTCAAATCTCTTTTTTGGCTCGCTTTGTGCACTTGTCAAATCCTACCAAAATAGTAGCTTTGTTAAGTCAGACTGAGAAAATATATCTCTTTAGGTACTACGATAGTGCTTTACATTTGAAAGGTTTCAATGACGAAGACTTCCACTGAAACCAAGCAGACAACGACGAAAGCGTGAGGTCATTCAGATATAAGGCCATAAAATGTCAGAGTTCATGCTGTGAGGTATATACCTACCTCCCACTTATTTATCTTAGAATTAAATGCACTAATAAGGTTCAAAATAAAAATATCAAAAAGGGAAGAAAAAAGGAGACAAAACAAAGACAAAACAAAGAGTTTACAGCAGAGGCAGACCCCAGCCGGGTTAGTCCGAGTTCCACTACACAAGAAACACTTCAGGTTTGGCCTCCATAGCACGTCCACAGCAGCTGAGCAGGATCCTCTTAAAAGCTGTACAAACAGTGTACAAACCAATTTAGATTAATTAGGATTAGATTAAGCCTTATGTGTGTGGGGGGCTCAAATTATGAAGAATAAACATTTGACAAAAGCCAACTCTGAACCCGTATGGAGTCTGTACAGAACAAATTCAAATAAAACAAAAATTTGTGTCATGTCAGATATGTGTAATTGATCATGACAAGAAGGCATCTTCTACATAAATTTGACACCTATTCTCCGTCATGTTTCCACTAATAGTTGCTTGTTTCATTTTACCTTTCAGCTGAATGAAAGCCAGAACCAAACACAGCCACCAAAACCAAACGCTGAACACTGAACCCAACACCAGGCCTGCCTCTGAGCCAAAAAGAGACAGTTGTGTCGTTTCAGTTTCTTGTTTTGGTCCAGTTTTTTAATCAATTTTTTTTAAACGGAGGCTAACAAGCCAGTCCAAATGTTTAATTTAAAACTAATCTCAAAGCCTTCTTTTCTACGTTTATCTATAATCAATTATGTTGAACAAATGCTTGATAGTTGCTCCTGCTCAGGCAATGTGAATGTGTTATGACTCTCTCTAAAAAGTTATTACTTCACATTGGCTGCATGATTCTTCATATAAAACATCCTCGGTGCTGATTTCCTCTATAATCTTAGCAATTTAGAAATCTGATCGCCTTTATTCCGGCCCGGGAAAAAGAGACTAAATGAGAAACCCCTGAGGGCAGATGTTGCTCGTGCAGTAGCACTAAACAAATACCGGCCTTTGCGATCCACAATCCTCCTTTTTTTCCCCCCTCCCCCTCCTCAGTGGCACGACCTCAGCTTGGTGACGATGACGGCGGCGAGCTGCTGCGGGTCCGTCAGGTGGGGGTTCTTCTCCATCACCGAGTGGACTATGTAGGCGGGGAATATGTTGCAGAGGTTCCTGTAGGTCTGGTACTGGTGGTCGGGGATGACGTAGCGCTCCTGGTGCTCGGCGGCCGACAGGCTCTCCCACGGCGAGCTCCAGATCTGCTCCATTTTGTCGGGCATGCTGCGCACCATCACCCGCTCGCAGCACGGCATCAGGCTGTTGCTGAGCGGGTAGGAGTGGTACCCGTAGGACTCGTTGGCGCAGGGCAGCGGGTCCCAGCTGGCGTGCTGCTCGCGGCACAGCGGAGGGCGCCTCTGTCTCATGGGGTTGCTGTCGTACAGCCTGGAGTCCGATATGCTGTCCATGCGGGTCATGCCCAGCGAGCGCGTGGGCTGCGAGGACAGGGGCGGCAGGACGCTCTGCGCCAGCGGGTAGTCCCCGGGGCAGCTGGACCGCGCCCCCACGGCGGCGTGCTGGACGTGGGGGGCCAGGTGGGCGCCGGGCTGCTTGCGGGGCCCCTGCTTGGGCTCTTCGGGCCCGTAGCTCTGCACCCGGGAGAGGACTTCGTGGCGGAAGCCGTGGGAGAAGGCCTGCATGCGGCCCTGAGCGGCGGCCTGCTGCTGCCCCTTCAGGCTCTCCTCCAGGCTGCCGTCCACGGAGCCGGGGTACAGCTCGCCGTAGGAGGAGAAGGAGTCGCTGTTGGAGTGGCTGAGGCAGGGTTCGGGGCAGTGCCCGGGGTTCCTCTGGTACACGTGCTCGTGCTCCATGCTACAGAAGCTGTCCACGTTGTGCATGCTGCTCATGCTCATGGTGGAGAAGTCGCTGTGCAGCGAGTAGTACCCGTGGTCGCTCACCGAGTCGTACTTGGGGAACTGCTCGCCGTAGGTGACCGAGGCGCCGTGGCTGTTGGTCACCAGGATGGGCGGGTACTGCACGCTGGACATGTGCTCCAGGGAGCTGTGGGCGAACTGCAGCGAGCCGGGCACGGGGCTGCTGGCGGAGCGCGTGTTCAGGGCCCCGGCGGCGTGGCTCTTGGCGGGCTGCATGGTGGGCACGCTGAGGGCGGACACCAGGGAAGGCACTGAACTGGCCTCAGACTTCCTGGCGGCGGAGAGGGCCTCCGGAGGCTCGCAAGCCACCGCGCGGATGCTGGGGTCGGACTGGCGCTTGGGGGCCACGCGCTTGACCTCTGAGCCGCCGTCGCCCTTGGCGGCGGCCGGCCCCGTGCCGCATTTGGCCAAAGCGCCCTCGCTCATGGTCTTCACCGCGGACAGCTTGGCGAACGCTCGCAGCTCGTCGGCCACGGAGCGCAGCGGCTGGTTGACGCGCTCCGGGTGGTAATATTTGCACTTGTGTCCATACGTGCACTTTTTCCCTGGTGGGAAGAAATAGCATTTTAAGTCAAAGACCAAACAGACACAGAGATTTGTCTGAAACCAGCGGAAGGGGGACTTTACCGTAGGGGCAGGGCTGCTTTTTGTGCTCCGGAACAACGGGCCGCTTGCGGAGAAAATTTTCCAAGCTTGGCCCATGTCTTCCTAATGGATCATCGGGCGGCATAAACCTGTTATAAACAGTCATCCAAAAGCATATATTGCTGAATGTCTGATGAATTACTGCCAGAACAGTGTGTCTCTGCCACATAATGAAATAAATGTCCACCCCAATTTTCTATAACTAAGGATTATGATACATGAATGGCCATTTATGCTAAAAACAAACACTTATACAACAGTATGTTGAGCTATATAGTTTCTAATGTTATATTTCTGATATTGTGTTGTTGTTTTTTGTTAAACAGAACATTTGTGTTAAATTTATCTGTATTCTAAATGGGTAAAGCAAACAGTCCTTGAACATAGTTTCTTACTTGTCATTGACAAACGAATACATCAGGAGACGCTCTTCTATAAACTTCTTCCACTCTGGCTTCTCATTTTGTAAGTCCCTGTAGTTGTCATTTGACACAATAATTCCATCAGAATCATACGCCAGCTTCACTATGAAGCGATCATCGTAGCACACCACTCTCCTGCCTTGAACTCTCCGGGATGGGGTGAAAACCAGGATCTTCTCTTTCTCCAGCTTGCGCAATATTTCTTGATCTGAAACAGAAGTGCCCTGACAGCTCAAAAACTCCACCTTAAAGAGCCAAACTTTTCATCTGCCTCCCATCCAGTTGCACCAAAAATGTCCAAAAGGGCTTTAAGTACCTGTGATGAGCGCATCGGGCCTCGACTGCTCCTTCCTCCAGGCAGGGACGAACACTGTGATGTCTTTGTGTCCTTTCTCCAGAAACCACTCTACAGCAAGCTGGATACCGCGGCAGGAGAAGACCTCCTTGTTTCCATGGCTAAGTAAACAAGATCAACACTATAACATCCACCTGACATTGGTTGGTATAAAGGTGCGTTCTGTCTAGGGATGTCCCGATCCAGATTTTTTCACTTCAGATCCGATACCGATCCCGGCATGTATTAAACATGTATTAAAGTATAAAGTTATTAAGCCTACCTAGTTAGTTGTCAGACTCATGTTTAACAGGGATTTACTCTGATAATAACTTAATGGTTAGGACACAGACCTGTGGGTCAGGAGATGCTAATGCTCATACTAATGCTTGTGTGGGATCAGACTGAAGTCTGGATTTTCTCCTGCTGCCCGATACACATTTTTTTTGCAAATATCGGCGGCCGATTTGATCCAGATATCGGATCAGGACAAGCCTAGTTCTGTCTGAAACGGGCCTGTTGGTGTTCCTTACCTCATCGCCACATTTGAGCCATCGATGACGATGGGCCTGAGGTTGTCACAGGTGTCCACAGACTCCTCTTCCACCGAGGCCTCCGGGCTGACCGTCTCCTTGGCGCAGGGCGACCGCGGCGCGCTCGTTGCCGTGGCGCCCCCGGGCGGCCCCTCGGGCTCCGCCTTGTTCCCGAGCCGCACCAGCTCCGCCAGGACGTCGTTGATCAGCGCGGCGGCGCCCAGCTTGTGGAGCACCGTCTCCACCTGCTCCCCGGAGTAGCCCAGCTTCAGAGCGAACTCCATCTTGGTCTGGTACTCCTTCTCGCTGGCGGGTTCCTCGCGGGCGTCCTGCGCGGTGCTGCTCTGGGAGAAGCTGGGCCGGTCCAGGCAGGGCGAGCGGCAGAGCTGCCGGTGGGGCTTGGTGACGGTCAGCGGCTCCCGTCTCCTGCAGCCGCCGCCGGCCGCCTGAGGCCTCCGGGGCCGCTGCCCCTCCGATTCGCTCTCCGAGCTGCTGCCGTCCTCCGACTCGTCAGTGGCATGCTGCGCCTCGCTTGAGTCAACGTTCTCCCTGCATGGGCGTTTTTCCATTTTGAGCTTCTCCACCATGGACCATGCTGTCATCACGTTCGTCCCGACACCTCAGATTTCCACTCCATGCTTCCTCACCTCCGCCGCATCCAGGGAACCATACCGAGCGTTGGACGTTAGCACTACGGGGTCCTTTAAGTAGGGCCAAAGTCAGGGGTCTCCCGTTTATAAGCAGGCAGAAGTCTGATTAAGTAATCCTGTGAAAAAGAAAAAGAAAAACATTGGTACTGATGATGTGATGCTTTATTGAACTTTACAATGAGTTTTATCATTAATTTTAAATCATTTTCAGTCTTTTCTATAAATTTCTAATCCAAGTCCAAGTCTGCTTGTAAAATATCCTAAAATGAGAGCCCCACTTTTTAAATACAGACTTAGCACAAATGTAAAGTGTGTCAATGTTAAATTATGCTTATTCCATCGATTGCATACAAACAAAAACATAACTCTATTTCAGGCGTTTTCTTTCTTGTTTGGAACCTGTGAAAAAATACACTAGTAAAGGACCAATTTTTTTTTTTTAAAGCCATGTTTTTAGCTTACTTTTTGTGGAGAAAAAAAAGAAGACAGGAAAAAAAAAAATCACAGTTCTGGTACAAAGCGTGCTAATGCATTGCGGCACAACCCCGGCCCCTACGAGCACAAAAGCCTTCCCGGTGTCACGAGCCGCCTCTGAACCAGACACATGGAGGGAGTGCATGAGTTAGCATCCCCTGAAATTGTGTGGGTTGAACACTGTATGCCTGCACCTCAATCAGAAGTGAGCAGAGCTCCGCGGGGAGCTCGGCCGCTTTGCGGGGCTCCGGCTGGACCTGCAGCACCAGCTGAGCCACACGGCTGATTCCCCCCCACCTCACATTAAAAAAAACAATTAACTGTTTTTATAGGATGCGCACGGATAAGCGGGAAGACTGGAATACACTTTCACCTCGACTTGCAAAGAGTAGAATGCAGCGAGCTTCGAGCTTCAAGAGGCACAGCCCATGATGTGTGTTGCTTAGCAACGCAGCCTTGTCATCGGCTAACTCCTTTTACCAGTCACGACTAACACAAACAAAGCTCATCATCTCTCTTCATACAGCCAGTAAATGCAGAACACTTGCACTTACACTGCAACACTTCCCCAAAAGTCTTGAGGAGGCTTATTCTGGCGTTTGAATAAAAAAATCTGCTAAAAATCCATTAGTATCATCTCAGTACTAATCCTGTCTGTGAGAACCACTGAGAATAGGACTGCAGTGTATCTGTCTTGGATCCTGAGAGAATCTTTCTACATGCAGCGATATTTAGAGCTGGCATGTCTTTTGGGGGTCAGTCAGGGGTTTAACAGATACTCTTTTTATTCCTTTTTGTAGTTATAACGTCAGTGAAACGGCAAGTTTAGAGACAAGCTATGGCTTCAATATCTGAACTACCAGCTAAGTAGAAGGGAAATCTATGTGCTATTGTGGAACTTCAAGGATTAGCGGCAGACAAAGAGCAATGGCTCACACAGCCCACTGCCATTTAAGTCATTTCACGTTTAAAGGAGAAGAGCTCTTTCCTTCCCACCTCCAGATTCACAGGCGTCGTCTCAGCAAGGCCTCCGGACTCCGGCTGCACATGCACAGGCTCGTGTGGATCTGTTTCATAGCAACAAGTGAAGCAGGCCCATGAAGCCACATCCTCACTGGTGACCCTCCTCGGTTTCCAGAACCGAGGAGGCACACAGTCTAATTCGGCCTCGTTTGTAGATATAGCTTAAAATCTGAAAATGAACCCCCATGATAGAACCAAGGTTAGGCTGCACAGAGAACTCTGCCTCAGAGCAACCGAGTTAGAAAAACTACCTGGGATTCATCACAACGAGACAAGTTGGTGGTGCACTGGGTGTTGGTTTGCCTCCCCAACTTACTGCTTTACTACTGAACAAAAGGCATGAGGCTCATGCACTCTGAGAAACATTTTATGGTCACCTCATGAGCAACTTTTTGCAAAACTGCTCAAAATTAACATTGTGAGTACATACTTGGACAGCGGTTCCTGCAACAAATATTTAACTATTTCAATGTAAAAAAAAAGAAAGGAAAAAGAGGAAGAAAAACTCTGTATATTTGTGGTGAATTGGCTTTTTGTACAACCATAAAAGACTGCCAGAGAAATGACTACTCAAGGAAACTGTTAGCTGAGGCTCAGAGGCCCGTAAAAGCGATTCTAAGATGTTTTTTTTCATAAATCACATTAATAGTGACAAATGAAGCCTCACTACCTATACAGACACACAACTGGTTCCACTGATGCTCCACGTGCATTTTTAAACCAGTAACTAATTCACAATCTGTGAAGGCTATATGGGGTGAGAGATGGAAAAAGAGAGACATTTACCTGGCCCACAATACTTTCAATATTTTCAAGTTTTCTACAATATTTTGTGGCCACACAAAAAACAGGGACAAAATTCAGAGACGATGACACACTCACTGTGTGCTTTGACTGAGAGGCTTTCTGCAACAACTACAACATTACATTTATATAAACAATGTAAATGCAGTAAATATTGGTGCATATTATGGATAGGGCATTCAAAGTCTAGCAATAATACACCCCTTTTAGCAAAAGCAGCGGTAATTCAGTGTGGATTTTGGTCATTATGCTCCAACTAATACAGGAAAACCACTAGATTAAATTAATGTAATCCAAGTGTTGATATTTCCTTATAGTTCGATCAGATGAAAATCCATTGTCCTTATCATTTGACCCACTAGACCAGAGACATTTTTGTTTACAATATACAAAGACTGTCAGGCTAATAATTCTTCCCCAACACTTTTAATGAAAGACAGAGAATTTGTCAAACTTGAACTTTTGCAAGTCTAAAATCAGCTTGGAAATTAGAGATGGATGCTGTGTTTTATTGAAACTATAAAGCTGTTCTGCTTAAAGGGCTTATTCTGTGCCACTTAAATCCCCAAAGTGTTCATTCCATCTGACTTCATCTGATTTCTTCTGAAATGACTAGCAGCTCTCTTATCGTCCTGTTATCAGCGATTTACACTTTCCAGGGAAACTTCCTGTGGCGGTCATATCTCAATCGTTTCCAATATTCCAAGGTAGCAGGGACTTCCAAACAAACCACAACTGTGTGTCCCAGCATCAAACGCACACTTTTAAAAAAGCTGCACAATGTCAATTAATCTGTACAGGAAGAAGAAATATAGAAATATAGCTGAGGGATGCAACTTTCTTCAAACTTGAAACTCAAACATGGCTAAATGAACTACATCTTAAAAAGCATTTTGTGCTAAAAACCATACATAGTTTCACAACATTTGTGGGGTATCCTTTATCAGTTTATATGCCAGCAAAATATTTGACATTTAGAAGGAAAAGACTGATAACTACAGATCTATATGCATGATAAATAATCTGACTACATTTTGATTTAAAACCAATTCAAACCAAAACCAGAGCAAGCAGTCCCATTTAAAAAAGAGCCTTTCAGAGCAAGCAAAAAGTGGTGATAAAACTTTAAAATGTGTAACCATAATGTTTAACCGTTATTACCTATGGCTCCTCCATGCCTTAACGTTCACCCAACAAGTTGACACGTCAATCCCAAAAACTGGAGTGCTTTACATATTTAGCAACAGCATGATGAGTTCAGGAGGATGAGACGAAGGAAAGCCAGTCCACATCATTGCACATAAACCGTTTTCTCTATAAACAGTACCTAAAATGAAAAAGACAGTGCACGACGTTACCTACCAGGTTGAATTTGAGAGGACACGGACGCTTTGACACCCTTAGGCCCCGCGTTGCCGTTAGCATAAGCTAGTTAAACATTACTTAGCCAACTAAAGAGTCGAGATGTCCTACATCAAGTCGGCGGCTTAACTGAATGTGGCGTGAAAATATGGCGCTTAAAAATACACAAGATAACGGTTAACGCAAGCTACCGCTAACCTCTGAGCCTGCCAGGCTACCTGTGTCTCCATTTAGTTAACGGAATCAAAGCTAGGACCGGCTAACATCGAGCTGTATTAGCAAACTCAGTAGCATCACAGGTCGTCTCAAACAACGGTTGCTAACGTTAGTTAGCTCCAGTTGCTGCTCGCGTGCTAAGAATTTAGCCGGAATACGGTCGTAACTTCAGATAAAGTTGACGGTAAACGAGTTGCTCGGGCGACGCTTTACCGACAGCAAAGCATCACGACTCGCTCCGTCCCGTGCGCGTACATCAGTGCCATCGCCGACTTCAGACGGAGCTCGTCTCACCTTGTTGCTGTCATCCTCCTCCTCGCCGGGAACAGTTGTGTTTTGCTGCCATTGGCGCTGTCGCAGTTCGGTCGGGGTTGCCAGATCACGCGAGGGAAACAAGTAAATCAGCGCGCGGACAGGTAGCATCCCTTCGGAAACTTTGATTTCTTTCTTGCTACCAATCTCTGAATCCGACGTTTTATCGAGTATGTCACGTCAAAAAGCTTAAATTATTAGCTTAAATCATATTTGTTTGAAAGCTAAACTCCAGTTTTTATCTTAAAACTGAGACTTTATAATGTGAAACGTACGTTAAAAATAAATTATTTAAATGATAACAGCATATGGCCTCTGAACAACTCGTGTTTCCTTTTAAAATAAATAAATAAAATAAAACAAAAGATTACATTGTTAGAAGGCTGGAGTAGCGTGACTTGACAGTCCAGTCACACCTTTTTTAGAGGTTAGGTTTTCAGATTATATGCAATTTGTTTGAAAGCTAAACTCCAGTTTTTATCTTAAAACTGAGACTTTATGATGGGAAACGTATGTTAAAAATAAATTATTTAAATGAAAACAGCATATGGCCTCTGAATAACTTGTTTCCTTTTAAAATAAATAATAAAAATAAAACAAAATTTTACATTGTTAGAAGGTTGGAGTAAAGCGTGACTTGGCAGTCCAGTCCCACCTTTCTCAGAGGTTAAGTAAACAGAATATGTGCACATGACAGGTCAGTGTACTCTGAAAATTCGATGCTTGAAAGAACAGCTGTATCTCAACTTCCTGAAACACAGCCCAGCATTTAAACCGCAGAGGCAGTTTCGCGTCCACATTCGTGTGAACTTGTCGGGGCTTTTCTGAGATGTTTACTGGTGTGCGAGTAACACGTCCCTTTTTACTAGCATCCATGACAATGAGTGGCAAAAAAAGACAGGAAATGGAGAAGTATTATGTCTTTACATGTTTATTTTTGTGTAAGGCAGTGTTCTACTCTGACATACAGTAAGATTTTCAGAGGGCTAAAAAAAGAAAAAAAAATATTGACAGTATGTAACAACAGTATTTAGGCATGACAGTGAAATAGCTGAGAATATAAATACAAATTGATATATATATAAACGTGTCTCACAAAGAAGATGACTAACGGTGAAAATACTAGTGTATCTTGACATTTGATTGTAAATCCTAAACAAATGCGAGCAAATGATTGTTGTGTTTGATAAACTCGCTTACAATTTGCACTTAAGAGATGATCGAGCTCAAAGTAAACGGGACATGAAAGTAGGAGGAAAACAAAAATGAGCTCTGGTTTGTAAAGTCCAGAGGCAAACACAATAAACCTGTTCTCACTTCTGTGTTTTGTCCAACACTGTTTTCTGCAGCCAATCCATTCAAACAGCTCTGCAAGGTCTTATATAAACCATTTTGACCATTTTAGGAGACCTGTGTGTAAATGAGCCATACAGATGTGATGGTTCACCTTTTGAAGCTTTCTACCACGCGTTAATCAAATAACAAAATAAGTTAAAAAGGCAAGAACTGTTTGTCCACCTGTACGTTACTTTCAAATTTTGTTTAGGATAAAAAGAGGGGGGGGGGGATTACATCTTTGAAAAATAAGCAATACGTTTTACATACATCTGACCCTGTTCAATTATCAAGAGACAATAAATGGGAAAAAGGTTTACTCAGGAACAATGTCATCCTTTTGAAATGATACAAAAAATAATCTTGCCATGAAATTAGGCTGAACAGAAAAAACATTATAACAAAGGAAATATGTGACAGATGAGCATTCAAATATTCAAAGGCAAGCTGAGTGCAGCGGTCCTGTTTGGCAACGGGAACCGGGTCGATAAACACCGTTCCCTAAAAAGAGTTTCAATACAGTTTAGCAAAAAAAAAGAAAAAAAAAGAGAAGGCTATTCAAGAACATTCAAAATAATTCAGCAGCTTAATGAGATGAAACTGAGACCCGATTCACTGCAGAAGAAACAATGATTCCCTTAAATACTTTCAACTAACATCTACGCCACTAGAGTGCAAAGTAACGGGTACTGTGCAAATGTAGAAAAATCTGACCTCCAAGTATTGTGCTAAAAGCAACATGATGTCATGGTACAAACTCAACAAGTCGGAATAATTTCCAAGTCCAGTTCAGCTTCCTTCCTTTCACAGTGAAGAAAGACTTCTCAAAACAATCATTGTGCGAGCGAAAAAATGAACAATTACTGCTTTGGGTGAAGGGGGAAAAAAAAAGAAAAGAAAAAAGGAAAAAAAAAGAAAAATATGTGTGATCTGAATGGGGATCGGCTTATTTCAGGGCTGCCTCTGGAAGAGTGCTGCAGGCCGGGGGGCGAGCCCCGTCCCTGGACGTTCGGCCCTCCCTGAGGAGCGCCGCTCTCTCCCCCGGCACGGCGGCGGTGGGGGGGGGGCTCGCCGATTGGCCGTTCCCCGGCCGGCCGCGGGTCGGGCGGGGGAAAGGCACGCGCCTCGCCTGGGTCTGAGCGAGACTCTGCACCTTATCGGTGATTTCCCCGTCCGTCAGGGGGAGGCTCAGAGCCACGTCTGACCTCGTTTGCCACGATAAGGCCATAATGCTGTTACTGTCTCCCACCGCCGACGCAGACACGACTACATTCTTCTGGTAATATGGCGGGGATTCTCTCTCCGAGTCCTTTTCGGTCTGAGGGCGGGAAACTGTAGCCGCTCTGTTATCTCGGTACGTCTCGGGCCTCTTCAGCTCAAGGCTCTCGGTGTCCAAAGACCTGCTCCTCCTGTCCAGGGACAGCGGGTGAGGCATGGGCGGGCTGGCTTTGGTGAGGCCGAGGTGCCGTGGGAGACTGGCGACGGCCCACGTGTTGCTGATCAGGTTCTGCTCGTACAGCTCCAGCATTTGATAATCGCACTCGGCGAAGGCGTCCTTCTGCAGGTAGCTCTCCTCGAACTCCTGATAAGGCGAGGAAATGTCCTCCTCCAGCTCCATGTGGATCTGCTCGTCGTACTCGCCCTCGTTGTGCATGTCCACCACGTCGAACGTGACGATGGCGGGCAGGGCCTCCATGTTGGGGGTGAGGGCGGAGCTGGCCTCCAGGCCCAGCATCTGCTGAGTGTGTTTGGTGTAGTCCACCAGGGCCTGGGAGAAGCTCACCGCCTGCCGGTCGTCCCGGTAACCGCCGCGCTCCGGAGGCTGGGGGCCGGCGTTCCTGTAGGGCAACGCCACCGGCTTGTTCTCCTCCAGGGACTCCTCTTTGGGCTCGCAGAAGGTTTCGAAGTCCGGGTCCGACGTGCTCCCGAACGACGGGCTGCAGAGCGTCTCCGGCCTCGTTCTCCTGTCGGCGCCCTCGCCGTTTTCCTCGTAGAGATCCGCCCCATTGTTGCTCGATGGCGTCTGGGGTTTCGATATTGTGGAGCTCCGCGACAGCTCCGGAGATTTGTCGCACGACTCCAGAAAGCCTTCTCCGTACAGCTCGGCGCCGATTTGCAGGCGGCTCATTTCGGGAACGTAGGCGGAGTCTCCCGCTCCGACGGGTTCGGCGGAGAAGTCGCCGCTCGGTTTGGAACCGGGGAGCTGGGGCGTGTTTTCGTATCGGGGGCTGACGAGGCTCTCGTCGGGGGCGAAGAGCTCGTAGAGCGCGTCTCCGCTGTAGCTGTCCCTGGCCATTCGGCCGGGCCTCGGCCGCTCGCTCCTGTCCTGCCCCTCCTCCGGCCCGGGGGTGGTGGAGTCGTAGTAGCCCTCGTCGCTGTTGGGAACCGACTCCTGGTGCTCGCTCTGAGGCGTTAAAACGTCGGCGGTGGAGGACGAGTCCACACCGGCCTGCGTGCTGCTGTTGTTGAGGGTGTGGGAGCCGGTCAGCTCGGTCCGGTCCGGGTCACAGCCACAGCAAATCTCCTCCTCCTCCTCTTCATCCTCCTCCGCGTTGATTTCCCAGAAGTCCCGCAGGCAGGATTCGTCCAGGTCCTCGGGCGAGGCCATCTCCTCGCCCCCGCCCTGGTAGGTGAGGTAGCAGGAGGCCCTCTTCCCGCCGGTGCGGCTGCTGCGCTCCCCGGAGACGCTGCTCTCCGTCACGCTGTCGTCCTCCCGCTCCGCCGTCATGTCGCCGCAGCCCGTCAGCGAGTCGAAGCTCTTCAGCGACGCCACGTCCTCCAGGAGCAGGTTCAGCCGGTCGGCGGAGCCCGCGGGCGACTCGCAGGGCGGCGGTTCGGGATCGGGGTCGGGATCGGGCGCCGCCCGGGGCCTCGGGCAGAACGCGGCCTCCCGTTCACCGGAACACGCATCATTTGGCGACTCGTCCTGCTGGGAGTTCGGGCTTTCTCGCTCCACGCCGTTTTCTACAGCTATTGCACCCGCGCCGCTACATTCAAGGCCGATGGGAATTTCGCACGCAACGTCGGGAAGAAACTCAGGCACGTCGGCTTCGGGTCCCAGGCACTCAGTGGCGTTGCCCCGGGCAACAGGCACCTCTTTCCTGCAGAGGAGAGCGGACGCCGGGGCCGTCTCCGTTTTCTCCTGTCCGTCGTTTCTCTGGCTCCGGTGATGCTTAAAACTTTGGAAAAGACCCCGCAGACCCTTCCTCTGCCGGCCGAGGCTGAGCGACTTGTGGTCGGGGGCGGGGTGACTACATTCGTGGTGGCAGCCGCCGTGGAGATCTCCAGCCCTCTGGCTCCCGAACTCGAAATCTCCAGCCGAGGCGTCTCCGTCGTGGCCGACCTTACTGAGCCCGTCGTGAGTCTTGCTCTTGCCCATGCCTTTTTTCGAGGCCCACTTGCTCTGATTTTTGCTCCTCCCTCCGAAGAAGCTCGGCAATATGCAGATGCTTCGGCGGACGCCGAAAAACGTCAGGGCCGTCCTCCGGAATTTTCCCGGTTTTTGGGCTTTCACCGTCGCATTCGTGGGCTCCAGAAGAAGCTCCTCCGTGACAACATCAGGACCACATCTGGAGGGCCGATTAGCGCCTGAAGGTAAATCCCTGGCGTCGTTCGGTAGGTCCTCCACCTTGAGAGAAGCCATGGCTACCGCATCTAAAAGAGCACGCCTCTAATGCTCAGCATAATAATTTAGGTTTAAAAATTGATAGTGTGACAGAAGCAAGTTTTTCCTCCATCTGATAGGAGTCCTGTTGAAAAAAAGAACAAAAAAAGAAATAGATTAGACAATATTAAGTCATTTGTAACATCCACATTACATTTTTTAAGCATTCTGGTGTCAATTAATTAATTCTGTACAGTAATTATGGCTGATCACACTAGCATTTATGAGGGATTTAATGCGTTTACATGCATGTTTTCATTAGGATTTAGCTAAATAACTAAATGACATTGCAGATCACTTTCCATTTAGTCTGCATATTAACTTGTTTATATTTTTCAAATCAAAGCAGGTTTGGCTGATGTTGCCATGGTGTCACTATGGACAAGAATGGACTTTACGAAGTTAAACAAAAATAAACTGCAATCAAAACTATGGTTAGAAACTATCAAATCATACAGAAACTGTATGCCAAATTTAGCACTCGGACCAAATCAGCAATATGGCATTTTGGTCTAATATTACAGCATGGAAAAAATACAACCTCCTGGCTTCAAATACCAGTTTTTTATTCAAAATCTTTTTCTGAATCAATGCAAAATGCATCGGGACAAAAGACTGAATTGCAAAATTAATGCTGGGAGGCTGAGACTTCACCAGAGCTCAGCAGAAATGAATATCTACGGCTGCACTCCGAGAAATAAAAGACTGAGAACAGGTCGAGCTAAAACGAGCTCGAGCCCGAATGAGCGCGAGCGCGTTAATGGGCTCGCGAGCAGGTGAGAAAGCAACAGGTTTATTACAAAGAACTGAGGGGGGAAAAGGCTCGTTTTCTGTCTCACTTCCAGCTACAACAGCCCGCACACGGAGTCCAGGAGGAAACAAACTTACCAACCACTGTCTGGCGCTTATCGGCGGATGTTTGTTTGCTTGTTTGTTTGTGTTCTCGCACGGGGCACGTGCGTCAGTGCGCGACTTCTGCTTCATTTGCTCCCGGCCGCCGCTAGCTAGCCGCGGAGCCAGCTAGCCGTGGTGTGAGTGTCCATTTTCAGGCTGACAGCAGCTGGCCGGGGCTGGCGTTTTTTTTTTTTTTAAATAAAAATGCACGTGAGCACACCTGCCAATTTGGATCAGGCCGTTCGGCTTAGCCTCGCGCGCCGGTATCTTCTCTCATGGTCACGAGAGACACACTCGTTTGGAAACAAGGCGACTTCCTCTCCCGACTTCTGAGGTGGTTTTCCCAAATCTCCTTTCGTGGCTCTCCGCGGCGCAGGTTAGTGACGCAACACGTGTGGAACGATTACGCGTTACACACACACACACACACACACACAAACACACACACACAAACACACACACGTAAACATGTCTGACACACACACACGAGCCAGAAACGACTGGAGAACACTTAACTGCGTAGTTCATGTGTAAAATGTTATTTAGAATCCTTCATTACATCCCTAATTTCCAGTTCCAGTTTAAGCCCTGATAATTGCCATACAACCATGATGCAGTCAAATCAAAGTCATTGTATTCAAAATTGATTAAAAAAAAGCCAGTTTTAAAAAGTTGCCAATTACATCAAGAGACTGGATTAAAAAATATTTTTTCAAATGTGTATGATTGTTGTCTAATCAACTGTTTTGGTCAATGTAGTTTCATAGACAAATTGCGGAGTATAATCATGATAGAAAATATTAGTGAAAATGTTTATTTAATGAACTAAATTAAATTCATCCAAATGCAGAGTCCTGAAGAAAAATATCATTTATTTGCCTGGCCAAATCGAAATCCATCTGATAGATGTCTTTAACCAGTTTAATGATGTTTTGTTATTGGGCTGGTTATCAGATGCAGCAGCCCCATAACTGTTTAATTCTAATAATAATGGTTTTTAAAAAATGCTGTGATTGACTGTATTGAGCACTAATGACACAGAGCCAGTCGCAAGTCCACCTTTGGAGGCAAAGAGGAGATGACTGGTAAATTGCAGTTTCTGTGTTATGACACGCGCTGAATCCTGACTGAAACTCTTCAAACAGATTCATTCTGTGGAAATGATCGTAAGGTTTAGAATGGGGGTTGTGTTGTGTACTGTTTTTCTGCATGTATTTGCAATTGAAAACATTGCACTGATGAATATGGAAATACCCCTAAAAAAAATACCTCCAGAAGTTCCACGCCAGCAAAGTGCTGAACGTGGTGCTACTGTGAAATCCCCAGATATATTCAGGCAACAGAGTTTGGTAAAAGAGAAGTGCATGACTACTTCACACCCTGCCTTTCTTTCCACCAACACCAGCCTGAAGTACCTTGACACTTTCTCGGTATTATGCTAATGATTTTTTATCCAACTGTGTTATCGTTCTAATTCTAGAGAATGATGCGCCTCCCATTCTTACAGTAAGTACGAACAAAGGGTCGGAGGACTGTGGAGAAACCTTTGTGTGATTAACAAAAAGAGGAGGAAACATTCACAAAATGATGCATGGGTTGTTGGGAATGCTTTAAGTCAGTTTATGCCCACTTTGAGAAGCAAATATTCAGACTCAAGAGTTTTACATAGTATTTTTTATCCATCCATCCATCCATCCATCCATCCATCCATCCATCCATCCATCCATCCAT
>CAJRST010004446.1:17070682-17101321 GCA_907169785.1 Menidia menidia | reverse complement strand
CATCCATCCATCCATCCATCCATCCATCCATCCATCCATCCATCCATTCGTTCACTCATCCATCAGACTGGGAGGCTTTCCCAGCTCAGCATTTTTATACATAAATGTACAGCATTTTCTTTTTTCTTTGCAAAATTTGGTTGAACATTATGCTACAGTGAGAAAGGGAATCACAGTGAACAATGCATCATCAGGTAGTATTTACATTCTCCACCTACAGAATTCAATTTGTTTTAACAGTGCAAGTTTGTGTTTTCTGTACGGACGAGAGCCAACTGCTCGCAGCTCTCAGACTTTACTGTGTCTTCTTTTAGGCTTTTTAACAACAAAAGTGCTTTTATGGTTGCATTGGTCCTCTTCATATAAACAGTACGTCCACTTTGCTGCTTTTACTGTTGCTCTTCTTGAAACCATATGTTCATGATTGTCTCATCATTGTACGAGTTCCATTCATGTTTTGGACTGCCGCACATCTGACCACTCCATTTTGGTGTTTTGAAGAGCCTGTGTCTTCTTCTCGTCCACTTGGACATAGTCTACTCTGTATTCATCAGACAGAAATGGCTTCTGCTAGACGGAGAGAGGAAAAGAGCAGGAGGTGATCATCACATGAGGTAAAATGTCCACCTCAAACAATTGCTTTGCATTAAATGCTTTAAAACGGTTAATTACTACAAGTTCAGTGTTGACTTTTTTATTTCAATGTGCAACATATCGTAAATACATTTGTGTCTGTTATTTTGTCTCACATAGCACACCTTCTGCACGGGGGAGGGGGACGCAGAGTTGAAATCCAGTGACAAATAGTCCAGATTCGAGCTTCTTGCAAATGGTTGAACCGTTCCATCGGGGGTGAGACAGAATGGTTGTCTTTGATCCTGACCATGAAAAAAAAAAGAAGCATAAATGTTCCTTCTCCAAATCAAAACGATCCGAAATACTCAAGGACATACTGAGCAAAAAGTCTCCTTGAATCATATCAAACATCGAAATTACAACAAGCCCAACCAGAAATAGGAAAGTATTTTGGTGTATATGCATAGCTTACAACTCAGGGACTTAGCTTGAAACGCTAAACCAAGGGGCTCAAATACTCATGCACAAACTCATAGAGACAGCTAGCTCTGTTTTTGACCCTGTTGCTATCTGCATGAAAAGCTAAAACCAACAACTACACGTCCTTCGTGCAACACAGTAATTAAACAAGAGATTATCTTCAGTCAGAGGCTTCTTCAGCCCCACTTGGTAATTATTACTCTTTCTTTACCTTGTTATTGTCTATTCACTATCTGTACCACTACAATCAACAATCTTTTTTGTTGTCAAATAGATCAAACTCTGTTTAACTATTCAATTAAACTAAGGCATGATTTAAATGCATAGAATCCATAATTAATAGATTTTTGATCAAATGAATACATAGAATTTTTTCTTGTTTTTGTTATGGTTCTAAAAACAAAAAATACTTAGAATTGTATGCACTAAAATGCACATCAAAAGGTATCAATAGTATTTTTAACTGGGTCAGTCTGTTTGTTAGAACATTTCTTTAACCTAGATTTTACCAGTGCAGAGAAGATTGTCACTTCCTCTCTTGAACTGTCACCACTATCAAGTCCTCTGTCAACAGATAAGTTGGTCACCGAAAAGCTGCAATCACACAACAAATAAAAGGTTTTAGTTCATATAAGTAACATGCAAAAAAAAACAAATATAACCCTGTTAATGTATTATAAAGATCATAAGATCTCACCATGTCTCTGTCAGTGATCGGCTCAAATGGAGATGAGTGGGACATTCTGTGATTGTAGAAAGTCCTCTCAAGTCAAGGGGTGGGGGTCGTGCTTTGAATTGAGAAAGGTTAAAGTTAATGGCTGTAATTCGGTAACCGAGCTGGGAAAGATCTTTTCAAAGACTGCACTGATCGTGTTTCCAGTAAATTTACTTCACTTGCGTGAATAGTTGACCTACATGTTGAGGTTAAGTACATTGTATCTACAGCTCGCAAGCTTTCTAAAAAAAAAAAAAAAAAAATTGATGGTCTCAAACCAAGTGTGAAACTCGAGCTTGGGTTTACCACATTTAACATGACCCATTTAGACCCGGCATGACTCACCTCTCCTCAGGCGAGGTTTGAGGTGCCTGTGAATTGGAGGTGGTGCAAAATCTCCAGGTTGACACATTAGTGGGCTGAAAGCCGAGGAAGACTCCGCGCTGCTGTTTTTGCCGAGGAAGCTGAACGTTCCGGGGCTCATGGGGATGTAACCATCACACTCGATGGTCGTAGCCGAGGGAGACGGAGAAGCCATGGAGACATATGACTCATCCTGATAGCTTTGAACTTGTACGGTATTCAAACAAGGCTGCAAAAAGGACAAACCCACATGAGATCAGACAGTTGTGGCAATGCGTAGATAAGATAAATAAAGTTTTTGATGGGGGGGACCTTTTAATTAATAATCCCTGTCTGTGATTATAATAGTCAAAGCCAACAGTAACCTTCTAGTGATACCAAGAATTTGAAGAAAATGCAATTGCTCTTGCCTGTCTGAAGCTAGAAAAAAAAGCTTATTACCTTAGTTTAAAGCAAGAAACCATACAGGTACAGCTAGTCGGGCTTTGCTTTAGGGAAAATCATTCGGGATTTTACACACATATTTCTTGGCTGCATACATAGATTTTTTTTGTAACTCTAAGTGACTAGGAAACATATCATGCTGTATAATAAATTAAAATGTGATGAGTGGGTGATATTATCTAATTTGGACAAAGCAGGCCTTTGTGCTAAATGTAGATAATCTAAGACTTATATTCAAGCTGCCCCCTTTCTTGTAAGGATAAGAGTGTGGGGTATAGCCTATGCTCTCATCTTAACCCATGGCCATAGCGCTGAATGTCAAAACTGAAACAATGAAAACTTGTTTGCTCCTCTTACCAAGTTAACACTTTGCCTCCTGATCACCAATCTGTGGTCGGTACTTCCTACACAGAAGATTCAAATGACAAAAAAACAGTTAAAAGAAATTGCATCTGGTGTAGACCTGAATCCATTTGTGGTGATTTAATATACAAACAACATCGCATGTACGTCACATGTGTATTGACTATTTACCCATTCTGAAGTGGTCCAAGCCCGACAAAGAAGTCCTCCGGGGAAATAAGGGAGCGCTGGCGGGGAAGTGCTGTACGCTCATCGCCCTCGTACCGAGCTGCTCCGACAGGTGATTGGGCTTTGGCGGCAGCGGGGGGGGAGTCTGCGTTTCCCCCATCGCGTCGAACGAAGAGGAGGAGTAAGGCCTGTCGAACTGGAAGACGTTGGCGGCGCAGTGGAGCAGCGGGGAGGAGGAGGAGGAGGGGAGAACGGTGAAGGAGCACGGGGCGCTGAAGGGGGGGTTGGTGGGTCTCCCGTTGGGGAAGAGACGAGGACTGTGGCTTGCGTGGGAGATGGAGGACGGGGAAGATTCGGTACGGATATCCTTTACGGCATCGTCTGACGACCTCAGCTCCAGAGAAATGTCCGAGGTTGAGAAGCTGTCATTTCTAGAGATAAGTGTTGAAAAGATTTTGTTCAACATGAACGACTAGTAGAGTTCTAACTTGTCTCTAAGGCTTAACGGGTTGAACGTACCTACTGGTACTGATACTACCCGTCTCACACTGCGAAAGGAAGAGGTAGTCTTGTGGATAAGACGCATCTGGTTGGCTTGCCACAGACACCCGGTCAGATATATCCGGGGATGGCTGCATGGAGGTGGGGGTGAGGGGAAAGCCGTCCTCCGAACTCTCTGGTGAGCACAAGCAGAGAGAAACACACACAGCCCAGTTTACGAAAAATGCCAACGCCAGACGGGATCGTTGTGTGCGAGCCATGCAAACAATCATGTTTTCATTTAAGGGACACTGACAGCAGACGCACAAGTATCCCTCTTCCCTCTTTGGTTTACATATTCCGTCTCCCTTTTTTGTCTGTTTGGCCCTCTTTCAGAAATTTGTTTCATTCCATTTCACTCAAGGCCTTCGAATCAAGGCCGTCCCTGCA
Organism: Menidia menidia; assembly: GCA_907169785.1. Taxonomy (NCBI): domain Eukaryota; kingdom Metazoa; phylum Chordata; class Actinopteri; order Atheriniformes; family Atherinopsidae; genus Menidia; species Menidia menidia. The sequence continues at coordinate 17,097,282 of CAJRST010004446.1, read as the reverse complement.
GAGCCATGTGTTGCAGAAGGAAGGGGGAAAAAAAGCTCAAAGTCTTTGCATGTTCTCAGGAAACATTTGCTATCCTTAATAGATGTTTCCGTTCCCTTGTGGGGTACAAAAACAACCTTTTAGATTCTTTGAAAAAAGTCCTAAAGTGATGTCTGACACAGTTGGGAGATCTGCTGGAAGCGCCCGCCGTCCTCTCGTCAACTCGGAAAGTCACAATAAGCTACAGAACCGGTCTCTGCGTGTCATGTGGCATCGGATTTTACAAAACAACTGTCTATGCGCATCTGTTTGTGCGCGCACAGGTCATGTCGTATCAGTGGCTCTGTGCCGTTACTCTATCTCAGTCATGCAGACGACAAATTTCCAACAGACTCGACTTCAAACCTCCTCAGAAAGCATCTTTTTTTTATGCTTTCACTTGTACAGCAGCATTACCGTAACAGTATATGCTAAAACACAAGGGCTAATCTAAGAACTAAAACCAGTAAACGAAAAGAAAAGGACATTTAGATAAATCTAAACTGAATCACGCAAAGGGAAATGTCACTGAAATATCATTAATCGGCTTTAAATTTCCCGGCATATCTGCCGTTATCTCCTCAGACATTAAAGTTCATGGAGGGGGGTAGCGTGTGGAACGTTTTAACTGTTGGAAACATCTTCTTTTACAGAGGCAACTTTCGACTGCTGATAACGCATGAGGCCACGTTTAGTCTTTCAGTGATTACACCCCGCGCTCGGCTTCACTCTGAATTCTTCTCCACTCCGGAGCAAAGTGGAAAAAGCACACAACAGCCTTCAAATCCAAATACGTCATGATTATTTTTACCTTTTTGAACAAAAGGGTTAGAAAAAAAAAAAAACCTGCTGCTGCTGCTGCTGTGGAAAGATGTTCAGATAATGTGGTTTCAGCCACAATTTGATGATGTGTTGCTGTGTGAGTGGGTGTGGCATTCCAGCTACAGCAGACTTTCTGAAAGTTGCCGGGGGGGGGGGGGGGGGTTCTGTAAAAAAGTTCATCGCGGGGGCCCCGTTGGGGGGGGGGGGGAACCACAGTTTGGTAACCAAAATTTGACTCGCCTTTTGTGTTTTCACTGAAAGCTGCAGAGCACCAACCAAATAGCTCAACAAAAACTTAAAGTCTGCCACTTCCTGTGGCAGGAATGACGAATACCTCTTCTTTAAGACCAGGTTCTTATTGTCTTTTCCAACAAAGGCAGATGCTTTTTATTTAAAAACAAAATTCTCGTCAAACTTAGCTTGAACGATAACCGAATCTCACACTGAAAAGGAGCTCTATTTGTGTAACTACCTGCCTCCTCCAGGGTCCCAAAATGGCAAATCTGGCTGATGCTGCTGATCCAGCCGTTCATCTCCTCCTCCGTTTTGGCCACCAGGTAGAAGACGCGAGACGAGGTCTTCACCACGAACAGGTGCTTCCCGTGGAAGTCCCGCTTTATCCGCAGCTGCCCGTCCAGCATCTCCACCTCGCACTCCTTCAGGTCGATGGTGCGGATGGGCTTTTTGGAGTTCTTGCTCTGGTAGTATTCCAGCACGTCGGGGTTCCCGCTCATGCGACCCCGTCGGAGCACAAACCAGCGCTTCCGCCATGCCTGAAGGGGAAAGAAACACAGTTTTTGTACGCGGATTCACACAGTTTGAACTCTCATCGGATTATTGTACTGTGATTTCAGGGGAAAACTTGAAGCGGCTCCGTTTTCCTTCGAATGCCTCCATCTCACTATTCATAACCAGGCAGCAAAATGAGATCACAGCTCCACCTTCGACCAGTTCGCTTTGGCACTTTAAATACAGTTTCTTTTGCTTTTGTTTTGGTCAATAAGCGGAACCTCGACTCCAGTTTCCCAGAAGTATAGAGAAGAGGAAGTTCACTGTATTTAGCAGAAAATGTTTAACACAAAGACACAGTATTGATACTTTTTTAGTCACTGTTTTATAATTACAACTTCAGCAATCCTGAACTGGAAGTTATGCCTGTATTCTCCCTGCTTTAGGGCCTGAAGTTTACCATAACAGCATTAAGCCATGGTTTTAAAAAGCAATAGCATGATTTAATAGTTTCAAGAGAACCTGTTGTCATTTCACATTTGCATTTATGGCTTTGAGTGGATTCCAGGGGAGGAGCCTCTCTTGATCTTTATTTCCAAGATGTTTCTTTTTGCTGGATGATGATGAACCCCCTGCACCAGCATGTCAGTAATTTATGTGTTCTTATCAGGAAAAATGGTTCAACACACCACACTTGCTGCTAATAACACCGACAGGTTTAGAAGGAAACCATAACTACAGATGTCATTTGATCCAAAGCATGCAAAATTTGAGCCCTCGGTAAAAAAAGAATGTTTTTTCTATATTAAGAAACATCCGTGACAAGCAGCAAGTAAATGCAAAATCTGTGTCTCTTTCATATTTTGCTCTTGGAAAGATAAAAACAAGATTAAAATTGGTGATAACATCGAGGCTCAGGTATTCTCTTTTAAGTAAAATGGATGTGTCCGGGTTTTTAGGCAAGTTAACTGCTGACTCTGGGTTTCAAAACTGAAGTCAAACTGTCTATATTGAAAAAAATCAACGACGATGCACTCTAATGATTCCTCAAAAATATGTCTACGTTTTTTTTTTTTTTTTACAGAGCTTTAGGTCACATGTTATAGTCACTCTTATTAAGTGTCAACTGCTTTTCTTCCACCATGTGACCAAAGTTAACTCCGGTCAGATAATAATGTGCTGTCAGCGGAGGTGACAGCTGAGCTGTTTTTAACCTAGCCATTTTAGATTTCCAGAAAATTACTCACTCATGAATGGTAACACTTCTTTTTTCTGGGTTCCAATTTAACTCTTATGAATATCACAGGTATTACCAAAGCAGAGATAGAGATGCTAAATGTTTATTTCCTGTATTGTCTACTTTAATCGCCACAAAAGACATCAGACAGTCCAGTTTGCTCTGAGTTTAACAAAATATGTATTTATGCAAGGTGTTTTGAACACTTACATATTGTTTTTTTTTGGCCGTGTCAGGGCAAGTACTATCTTAACCAAGATAAATCAAATTTTCATAATGTGGGATGTCAGTATCATGTCAGTAACATTTGAATGAGGCAAACAGCGTCTCTTTCAAACCCTGAGAAAAACATAATCAGCACGATTTGCATAGCACGCCAGAATAAGTTTCTATTTCCAGCCCTAACCCCTAACCCCATCAGCCCACACATGTACACCCTTTTCCTCGCACTGCTGTTGACAAATGGCCCAAAACCTCCTTCAGTCATACAGGGGAAGTGCACACGGCTATCACAGAGCTGGACTTTTTTTCTGCTTGTCGCTTAAGTGTCTGACTCCCGCTAGCATTTACTTCCCATGTTTCACAATCCACACGCTCGCCACTCAAACACAAACACACAAAGCAGCCTTACATTATCACATGACCCCCAACAACCACCAAAAACAGTGAGAACTGGATGCCGTTCAAATAAACACAACATACATACGCTCTTGCTCCTATGGATCGTATCCAAGTCCCACCACAAATAGTTATTTCTTGACATTATTATCTAACACATTTTTTTTTTTGCTATGATTATCAAGTCCTGCCACCCAAATGAGGAACATGATATGAAGAGGATTGAATTGAGGCTCAGTTGAAAAAAAAATAAGAGCATTTACAAGTCAGTATGTCTCTAAATCCCCATTCCACATCACAAAAAAAAACAACAACACAAGGCTGAGCACCACAACCGTGCGTTCCACCTCCTGACAGAGGACAAAAGACAAGAGTGTCCGACGCGCGCTCCTATACTCACAAATCTCTTTAGTTTTTTCTCCGGGGGGGATTTAATGAGCCAGCCGGTGCAGACCACATCCCCGGCGCTCATCTCGACTGCAGAGCGTGTCGTCCTCACTCTGCCTCTGCTGCTGTTCCTCCTCCTCCTGCTGCTGCTGCTGCTGCTGTGAAACTGAGAGCACTGTGCAGCATATCCTGTGTTCTGGTATTCAGCTCAGCCACTCCAAAAAGGAGGAAGTAAAGCAACCGATCACACTGACAGCGAGACACAGAGCAGAGGAGGGGAGGAGGGGGGGGGGAAGAGAGGAAGAGACAGAGAGAGAATTATGCGTTATGTTATGCTGGATGGAGCAGATGTGTGTGGGGAAGTTAATGAAGAGGTAATTACGGCACGTAATGTGGTTCGAGAGATTTAAGGGGGGGGGAACTCACTGCCCTGGCAACGTGAAATGTGGTGGCCGTACCAGATAGCGTTATGAGGTCTAGATGCAAAAAAAAGACCCACGTCGGGTTCAGTTCTGTTGTTGACATGTTACACGGTGGTTGGATTTCATCTGGCGGTTTGTGAGCTACACAGAAATAAGAAGTGGTTTTTACTGTTCAAAACATCAACCAGCTTCTCCATTTGGCCTTAAGAGATCGGCTGAATTGATTATGAAAGTGTGGGATTTAGGATTTGTTGTTAATTGTTAATAATATATATTACATTTTTAAAAGTGGATAAATACAGATTTAAGAGTTTAATAACGACAGACAATTTTCTGGTGATTTTATCATTTCACTGTCTGTATATTTAACTGTCCAGGAAGTGTGTAGGAAGTATGGGGGCTTTGCTGCCAAGGGTTATTCTGGACAAAGGACCTGCGATGTTGAATATACCGGAGCCATTCTGTTGTCTGTGTGCAGCACCCTCTAAAGGCCCTCCTGCAACTGACCTTCTACATCCACGCGATTTGTTTCTTCAGTTCCTCCGGTAGAGAGACATCTCCTGCCTGAGCTCACAGGCAGGAGATGGCTGGTTGTCCAGCATCTGCTCGTCTGGCTGGATCTTGAAATCTCACAGGATGTCTCTGGTGTTTCTCAGAAAGATTTCTAACCCACACTCAGAACAGATGTTCCCGTACGCCAACCCAGCCACTCGAATCTGACTTTTATGGTGTGTTGTTCCAGCTCATTTCCAGATATATTTTTATACACTTTTGGGGATATCTTTGCAAAAGCTGGCACTCTGGGCCTTGTTGGTTTGCCCCCTCTTTGGATCTGTGGCTTAAGGCCTGTTCTTTTGCAGCCATGATCAGATTAGAAGAATGAATGTAATCAGTTCTTCTGTCTTTAGATGAGACATGGCGATCACCTCTGTCATCTGGAGTCTGAAGCACACTGTCTAATAACAGACTTCTCTATTTTCAGAATGACGTAGCCTGGTTCTCCATCGAATTGACCCATTTTACAGGGAGCCCAAATTTGCTGATCCGTTTTGGAGATGCATAGAAGTGATTTTAACTGAATCTTTCTCATTCCGGTATCTGTTCACATATGCAAGAGGCTTAGATTTGGTCCCAGTAGCTTAACTGGTATCCGTTTTTGTGCTTTGGGCCTGTTTGTCTGTGGTCGATCTACCACCAATGTCATCATGACTCCCTCTGGTCGTGTCATATTCAGGTTCCTCCAGTTGACTTCTCCACTGCGATCCGGTTTTCTGTAAACCAATTGTCTCTCCTTCCTCTCCATTATAAAGCCTGAATAACACCCCTGTAGTCTCTGCAGTAGAAACATGTGATTCTGACCAATGAGATGTTGCATTGCTCCGTCTTGGAACAAAGATTTGTGATGAGCTCAGTTGCTGTCCTCATGGCACTGAGTCATCGCTTATTTTGTTGTCAACGTTCAGGTTTGTTTGACTGCTCTCAGAGTCCAGGGAAGTTTCTCGTACGACCAGTAGCTGATGTCTTGATCAACTGGGGTGGTTTCTTGTGAAACTTCCTTAATAATCGAAACACATACACAGCTTGGTTACCATGTCAAGTAGCTTTTATGTTGTGGAGAGGCAGGGTAATTTAATTAAATGGTGATGCATTTTCATGAGGATCCTCCTGTGAGTGTATGTTGTTAGCCTTGTGCCATCTCTTTTCAGGTGACCTATAGTTTCTTTAGCAAGTGGAACAAGATCATCAAGTTTCTTGTAGTAATTTCCTGCGTTTGTTCCTACAGCCTCTGTTTCAGTGATGCTTACTGGTTTTCCCTTTGGAAATATTTATGTTTTACCTAAACTCTGCAAAAAAAAAAATTCTCTAATGAAAAGCAAATAGCTTTCCCCCCTGTTCTTTGACTTAAAAAAATAAACAACTAGTTTTAAACCTGCATTCTGGAGATGAATGCAGGCAACATTGTGTCTTTCCAAATGTCTCCATCAACCACCAGTGGGCGACAACGAGACCCAATTTAAATCATGACTCAGTGAAAAAGCATTTAAACATTGTGTTCAAAATTATAACACACCTACACACACTATAGACATATAAAACACCAGCCATCATCATGTACTAGTATTTGCTACTTGTATAATGGTTTAAACACTTTTAATACATTATTTATGATAATGTATTAAATATAGTTATATATATATATATATATGTGTGTGTGTGTGTGTGTGTGTGTGTGTGTGTGCACATCCATTAAGATTGACCGTTCTTCTCTTTTCATCCTCATGAATCTCCGTTATCTTCTCTAACAAGGCTTCCTGGTAAAACCGTGCATGTGAAAATGTTGCATAACAAACTGCGGGGGGCAGCAGCGCACAGCCGCAGCTTTGATGTGCACAAATGTCTAGAACAAGAAGACCTCACCAAAGAGCCTCTTAAGCAAGAGATAAACCTGACTACCAGCTGTTAGTAACGGCAAAGAAACAGGATTTGTGTCTTAAATCACTTAATGTTAATTTATTCATCCAAACGTTTGCTCTAGGTCTTTTGTGTCTGTCATAAAACAAGCAGTAATGTATAGATAATATTAAGCGGGGCTTAATTTTAACGGATTCACACGTTCGTTGCTGCTATAACCGTTAGCACCGACGCCATCTTTGATTCGAGGGCCGGTCTTCACACCGAAATACTCTCTGCAATTACCCATCAATCCCCTGCAACGTATGACCTGTCTCTGGCCTTGGCGTGTTGTGTGTGGAGCTGCTAGTTGTCAGTGGGCTGCCGGCCGGCTGTTTGAGTCGATAAACTGTAGCTTTTCTGCCCGACTTGTCGGCTCGTACTCTGGGAACTGCTGCAACAGAGCGGAGCCACAATGCTGAAATGTAGGACCGTATGGAAAAAGCTTGCACCTCTTGCTAGAGCCTCGTCAACCGTGTGCCGGCAAAATGTGAGAAGAGCAGGTAAGTTCGCGAACCAGTTACCTGTTCGGCTTCCCGCTAACTGGCCTCCACACATGCAATGTTTAAATATTTTTGTGCTTAATATGACCCTAAACCATTTGCTGCACAGTCTCGTTAGCGCGCCTCACTTGGACCAGCCCGACCTTTGCGTTCATATCGGAGGCTAACTTGCTAGTTAGCAAACGTTGACGTTGCCTAAGAGACATTTCCTTTAGGGAAATGTCTGCATCACATTTAACTGTAATGCAGGACGATGGGAATCCAAGCAGGGGTCATCTCTAATGCACACACATCTCATAAGTCAATACTGGTCTGCAGTGTGTTTGGTATTGCACCATTCCCTCTAAGACTTTCTCATATCTATTTTTTTGTATCACATATGTGACTTTTAAGGGATACATGCAGGCTCAAAATAATCCCTCTATGTACTTTGCACAATTTTATTTTATTTTTTTTACCAAAGGGGATGTGGTTCATTAAAAAGACTGTTAAGTAAAAGCATGTGTATGAGAGGGTACTATTTTTAATCATCCTCTTTAACTAGCACAGGGGCCTCTGTGGTACCAGTATGTCACTAGAGTGTGCTGTTCCCATCACTCAAATATGTTTTTCATTCAAATACTGCTCAAGACTTTAAGCAAGTCTTTCATTTGTTGTGATATTTCTAAATTTGTTACGGATGTAAACGCATATGAGTAACCTATAGCTCTGAAAAACACCCTGCGCTCAGTCTTTTCTGCACCTCTTTGTGAACAAATGGATTTATTAGTGGTTGTTGTCTGAGTAGAGTTAAGGAACATCACTGCAAATGTTGCCGCTTCAATCTGTGAATCTGTTTTTTTTTTTCCAGGGCTGAACAATGGCAGAATACCAGCGTGTGTGCCAGCGGCTCACATGTCCTCCGGGCCCGGGGGGGGCGGTGGGGACAACCTAAAGTACGCCCTCCTGGTGGGAGCTACCTGCGTCGGTGGCCTCGCATATGTGAGTAAACTCTCAGCTCCAGTTGAGATACTCTGATCAAAAGTGGTTTCATTACAGGCTCCTAAATGCCTATGTGGCTTATTCTTCGTTGCATCTGGTCACATTGCAAAATACTAACTACATGTTGGATAAAAATCTACAAAACGGTGTTAACAATGTTTTATGTTAGGTCTAATCCAAAAGGCTCCCGTTTATTCTTATCATAGCTTACATATGATGGTTAACACTGGATTTGTGTGAGCAGATTTGGTCATTTTTGTGACCTGGTAACTCCCTCTAATCTTTGTTTTGGGATTTTTACAGGGTATTTTAACTGTGAAGGGAGACCAGAAACGATTTGAAGAGCGAATTGCAGAACTTGAATCCAGACCACACAGAGCAGCTACAAAAGCTACAGCCACAGAGATTCAGTCAGAAGCCCCTGGTGAGCTCTGTTTTTTCTTTAAAATTATATCAGACCTTTTGTCTGTAAGCTGATCTCAGGTCTGCATAGGAATGTTAACATAGCCATTTATGTGTTTTTGTGTTTTAGCTGCAGAAACAGCTGAGGCTGAGGGTGAGTGATTTAATTTTTCATGGAGATTATGGAGGTGATGTTTTTTTCTAACTACAGGTCACATACCGACCATGCTTATGGGAAGTTGTTAAACTTGGTAAAAGGATTTGACAGCAACACATGGGCCTAAAACCTTGGTGCCACATGCTTTAAAGAATTAAGTATTAACACATCTTGAAAGATGTGTGTTTTCAAACCTGACTTTGAGATTATTTGGTCGGAAAACAGATTTTGAATCGGCCAAATTCATAGTCACACGGTTCATCTTCTTCCTTACTCCCATGTAAACTAAAGACTTAGTGGGTTCAGTGACCATCATTGTTGATAAGTTGGATGTCTTTTTATTTTTCTAATCCTGATCTTTGCTCTTTCAGCCGTCCCTGAGGCCACGCCTTCCCCAGAGGAGCCCAGCGCCCCCCCAGAAGCAGCAGCAGCCCCGGCCGAAACGGCAGAATCACCGCCAGGTTAGTTGCATGCATCTTTTTAAAAGAGAAATATTACTGACACATGCATGCTTTAACATGCATCCTGTACATAAGCTGTTTTCACACACAAGCTATAGAGGTTTCCTGGTGAACAGCTTGGTCTGGAGGGTTTAAAATGTGGTTGTTCACGGCTGGAGGTGTGATAGCATTGATGATAGCATTGAAAGTGCATTTTTGTTTTGGTAAGACCAGTGCACAGTGTACGTGCATCCTCTGAACATTTAGACACTCATGCATGTGTGTGAGAACAGCTTTTGTATTCGATTAAGAAACCGTCATAGCATATTAACTTCTGTCCCCTTGTCTGTGGTTTTGAAGGCAGTTTACATGTACTAAATGGAGACACCCCCCCTCTGGTAGTCAGGGGGCTACCAAAAAGGAGGGGTGGGGAGCATGGTGTAAAACAATTAAGTTAAAAAGCTCAGTTTTATGTTGATGACACGTTTATTACCCCCTGGATGTTGTAAACTTGAGTCTCGTCTGAGTTTGGTCTGGGTCCAGATTCTTCACTGCATGAACCAAAATGCTTCCTCTGCGTTTGCATGTGTTTGTTTTTCTCTTTAACACCATAAACAAACTCTTCACAGTTTCGCTGCAGCCTCTGGAAACTGACATCGACCCTTCTCTTGTCTCGTGTCTCGTAGTCTGAAGCTGTCCGTGTTTTTCCAAGTATGTCGGCTCACTTGCCGTCATATTTGTTTGAAGAAACCGAGTCTCTGACATTTTCTGGAAATGGTCATTTATCCTGTTAACAGTGTTGTTGAAGGGGGTCGACATGTTTTACGACACAGGCTTTGTTGTAGAACTGGAAGCTGCCTGTTTATGTGGAATAAAGTGATTGGAATATCTTCACAATCAGTTTTTTTGATGGATAAACGGAACAAAATCAAAACACCAGTGAACTGTAGCCACATGTTTGGCAGCTTCCAGTTGCTGTTATCTAGTTTGAATGCTCTTTGGAGAAGTTTAACGGGAGCAGCATGGATCCTGGTGATGTCCCCCTCTGTCATTTCCTCATAGAGTTTCATTTAAACTCATACTTTGGATTGCGTCAACAGCAGAGGAAGCTGTGATCGAAGCATCACCAGAAGAGGCAGCTCCCCCCGCTGCTGCTCCTGTAGTTGAGGAGGGTAAGACTGGCCGAGGGGCAGAGATTCTGTTCACCGTTCTTCCACTTTCCCATCTGAGTAGACTCAGACTATGGCTCAGCTGAAGATAAGATAAGGGCCTATTGAGATACAGAGCTTTTTATGTCAGTTTTCCACCTCGTTACCAGAACCTCCATCTCCCCCTGAGCCCCCCCCAGCAGAGCTCTCAGAGCCGGCCCCGGCTGTGGAGAGTGGTAAGCACTCGCTCAGCCCCTCCTGCATGGAAGCAGCCATGTTCCACCCGCCACATCTGAGGGCTTGTTTTGTCTTTGAGTCGTTAACGATCCGGTTATACTAACAGAACCCGCCGTGGCAGCAGAACCGCCCGCAGCAGAACCGCCCGAGCCTCAGCCCCAAGTCGAGGCTCTGAGTGGTAAGACTTCCATCCAGCCTCCGGTGGAAAGGGGGAGTGGGCAGACACCCCCTCCCGATTCTGATAATGTTAATGTCAAACACCTTCTTTCCTCTTTACAGTTGACACGTTCTCCTTACAGCCCTTCCACTGCCTGCTCGGCTCTTTTTCACATATTTTCCGGTTCTTATAATGATAGAGGTTAATCTCACCCACATAAACTTAATGTCGTTTGTTTACCAGGTCCGTTTGCTTCCAGCGTGTGTGTTTGTGTAAATCCTGGACAGGACTGAAATCAGTCACTGATTGTGTTTTTTTTTTTCTCGTCTCTCTGTACTTTGTCCTTCAAACCCCAGCGGACTCCACTCCCGCCTCCACTAAGGTGCCCACTCACGCCCCCTACCTCCTCATCGGTGGAGGTACAGCCTCTTTTGCTGCTGCCCGATCCATTCGAGCCAGAGACCCCGGTGCCAAGGTCAGCCGGAGCTCCTCATCCGTTCTCCTTCACCGTCCCTGTTGTTGGGTCTGAGTTTTTCATCTTTTCCCCCGTCAGGTACTGATTGTGACCGATGAGCCAAACCTGCCGTACATGAGGCCTCCTCTTTCCAAAGAGCTGTGGTTCTCCGATGATCACAGTGTGACGGAAACTCTGCGTTTCAAACAGTGGAATGGAAAAGAAAGGAGGTGTGTTTACAGTGTGTTTTTAGCTTATCTCAATTTTTCATTTTGGAAATACATTCTGTTCTGAACATCGCAGTGGATTTATGTCCCATTTTTGTCACTAGATGTTATCGTTCAGTGGTGGAAATCATGATGGTACTGATTTTTAGACTTTTAAAGTTCAGCAGATAGCATGGTAATGTTCTAGTGTGTAGTAGAATTTGTGTTGTATAAAGATTTGTAGTTATTTTGTACTTCTAAGACATACGGAGACCAATATATACAAGTCGAGAGGATTTTTGTTTTTTTGTTCCTTTTTTTTTTCTTTCTCTCAATAACAAGAAAACCGTTTTTCCTACAGCATCTACTTCCAGCCTCCATCATTCTATATTAATCCTGAAGATTTGGATAGTGCTGAAAATGGCGGGGTGGCTGTTCTTGCAAGCAAAAAGGTTGGTTCACTGTCCTTTCTTCATTTGTTTTTATCAGGTAATAGCGGCCTTTCAGTGGTATCTGAAAGTACCAGAATTCAGTCTTTCATTCCACATGTGACAACCTATTTGGACTGATTCATTGTTTAGACATAATTGCATATTTATTTCTCAGTAATGAAAAAAGGGTTTTACTAATCTAACCCATTTCAGGTGGTTCACATGGATGTGAGGGGGAACAAAGTAAAACTGGATGACGATACGGAGATTTCATACGACAAGTGTTTGATTGCTACCGGTAAGCAGCCCCTTATTTAGATCAAAGGGTTTGGTTACAGTCCACTGGAGTCTAATGTGGACTTTTTTTTATCCTCAGGCGGTATTCCACGAAATCTACAGGTCATCGAAAGAGCAGGAGAGGAAGTGAAGGACAGGACAACCTTGTTCCGCAAGGTCAGAGTTGAGCCACAAGGGGGCGCTAGCCCTGCTTCACTTTGGTTATGGCAGCCTTTGTAAAAAGTTAGAGCTTTATGACATTTCTAAAATCACATTTTAGAAATGTTTTTATTTAGTTAGTGCCTATTTCTAAATGTGAAGAGAGCCATTTCATATAAAAAAAGTAGAATTTGTTGTAGGAAAGATTTCAATTAGAATTATCTCACAGATTGAGGACTTCAAAGCCCTCGACAAGGTCTCAAGAAACATGAGTTCCATCACTATCGTGGGAGGTGGTTTCCTAGGCAGCGAGCTGGCCTGTGCGCTTGGAAGGAGAGGTAAAACTGCTCTCCGGGTTATTAGATTGATGGGAAGAAACACTTTGTAACAGGAGGAAGTTGTTTAAAAGCTTTCATTTCTCCTCCTCTTCCTCTTTTTAGCAACTGAGACTGGGCTGGAGGTGATCCAGATGTTCCCAGAGAAGGGAAACATGGGAAAGGTGCTGCCTGAGTATCTGAGCAACTGGACCACAGAAAAAGTCAAAAGAGGTTCAGCTTTCACTTTGTACAAACAATTAAACAGCCACAATCAAAGATATTTGATTATTTATCGCTTTATGTCTTCTTTCTTTTGTCCTGGCAGAGGGTGTAAAAGTCATCTCGGAGGCATTGGTGAAATCTGTTAGCTTCAAAGAAGATAAGCTAGAAATCCAGCTGAAGGACGGCCGATTGGTGCGTTCTAGTTTCCTCCAGTTTCAGTCTAACCCAGCGCGGGAAAGGTGCTTCCTGATATCTGGTTCTTCGTATCGCAGGTGAAAACCGATCACATTGTCGCCGCGGTTGGCCTGGAGCCGAACGTAGACCTCGCCAAGTCTGCAGGCCTGGAGGTGGACTCTGACTTCGGCGGCTATCGGGTCAACGCGGAGCTGCAAGCTCGGTCCAACATCTGGGTGGTGAGCTAACACATCTGCCTCAGGCTTCTTTAAAAGCGATTCCAAACTGTGAAAAAGAACTGAACTCAAATAAATGACAGGTTTGTTTAATGATGGGTTATGTAGGAGCTCATAATTAGCTGCTCCATTTCAGATGATAATGCATATTTTCAGCGCCCTCTTCAGGTTAAATGTAGGTTCAGACATATCACAGTACAGTCTTGTATTTAGTTCAATGATGAGTTCAAACACAGTCCAGGCCTAGTTTGAGTCCAAACCTCAATCCCCTCTTGTCTTTTTCAATCAGGCAGGAGATGCGGCGTGTTTCTACGACATCAGGCTGGGCCGCAGACGAGTGGAGCACCACGATCACGCCGTTGTCAGCGGGAGACTAGCAGGAGAGAACATGACGGGAGCCAGCAAACCCTACTGGCATCAGTCCATGTTCTGGTGCGTATTCCACCCTCTCCCCTTTGTAAGCCCAAATGTGCATTTTCTTGGATCTCTAATTCAAAAGCCTTTTCCAAATGAGACCTCAGGCTGCAAGCCACGAAAACGAGTTAGAAGTGGAAATGAGGGGGAGTATGTGGGATAGTAACATCCCGTCTGAATTGTTGATTGCTCTGGTTGCATTTGTAAGTAAGCGATGGGGCAGCATGTACAATTCAGTAAACGTCCCAGATGCAGTTCTTATACCATCCAGATGAACATGCATGATTGATTTGAAGTCTAAGATTGCATTAGATCTAAAATATTTAAAAAGCCCATAAAGGATAATAAAACCTAACAAGCAAGCAAGCAAGCAAATAAACCAGTAGAATAACAAAATCGAAGAAAAAAAAAATTAGAAGAAAATCCTAAATCCAGCCTTTTGGAATGACTAACATATCAGCTAAAACTTGATTTAATGAAGGGGAAAACCACGGCATGGTTTCTTGCTCCCACCTTCTGTGCGATTCTGTGCTCAGCCCCTTCGTCCACTTGAGCAGGCGTCCCTGGCCGGAGGAAACGTTTCCTCACGCCGCCCCGACTGACCCACATTTGTGTGTTCATGTCTTGCATCGCCCGCAGAGGAGGCAAAGGGATGTGCAGTCATAGACTTTCCACCAGCATGCCCAAAGTCATTTCTCATTCTGAGTGAGAAGTAAGCAACAAGGCGGGGGGGGTGGGGGTAGGGTTGTTTAAACTGGACCAGAGCAGCTCTGTAGGGATTTGAATGCGATCCCTGATGACAACTGCTCTGTGCCACAGCTAACCAGGTGGCAGCCTAAAGGTGGGAAACCGCATTATTGCCCCCCCACTTTGACAGTTCTGTCTGATAACATTGTGTCTTGGCCCCCATCGCTGTTGGTCTTCCTCTTCCTAAACCTGTTCCTATCACTCTGAATGCACCGAACAGCTTATCCGTGGTCAGTTTTTTCTGCTAATAGTTTTTGTGTTTTATTTTTAATTTTCTTTTTTTTTTAATTATCATTGGAAGTTTTTTTCTCAAAGATTTTCTTCTGACATGAAGTGTAATGTCAAAGGCTTGGGTTGTAGTCATAACCTGTAATTTTAGCATGCCTGCAACTGGCAAAAAGTCATTTAAAAATATTTCAAGCTCACAAAAAATTAACTTTATATATTTGTTAAAAATTAAACTACAATATGGAAAAAATGTGTTACCACTCAGATTTTAATAGATCTGAACTTCCCAACAAACCTGAACTTTCAACTTAATTTTTTATTATAGGTCTTATAATCTCTGACTTTAATACTTCAATTATTATGCATGTGTGTGTAATGTCACAATTTTTTATCTATTTAAAATATTAGTCACTATTTTATTTTGAATAAGATCAAAACTTGGAGGTTTCTTCAACATTTTCTTGCTGAAAATGCACTTTTAATTCCCCTGATCTTCAACCATAGCTGCGTTGGTACAGTCTCCAAAATCTTTGGCATTGTGTTTCTCTCCCCCTCAGCGTTGTGTTTAAAGCACTTACTGTCACTGTCCTAACCGCAGCAGACAGGAGTTAGAGGGAGCTGCTGCTCAGACGGTGGGAAACAGAAGGGGGGATGAATCCACATAAGCACAAGTCAAAGCAAAAAAAAAATCACAACCATTAAGAAGATGCTACATTTGGACTTTCTTGTGTTTTGACTTTATTCTCTTTTATTTCAAATCTCTTTAAAATCATGACTATACTTTATAATGTGTCTAACGCTCTTTTCGAAGCAAAACTTTTTTTCTTTTTTTTAAGAGAAATTCACATCTACTCAGTTTGAGTTAATATGTCATGATTTCATAAGCCGTTTCCATCGAGAAACCTGTAACCAGAAGTAACAGGTTACATTTGTACTGTGATAGTTTAGAAAAATCGCTGCTCACATAACTATAAAATTCAATATCTCAAACTCATATTCAGACATTACTAAGAGGGAAAGTAGAGGTGTTTGTCCAGGTCGAATCTATCTGTTAGATCTGGGGTGAATTCATACATTTGGTTTGGAGGTGACGGCTTTTCCTTCCTCTCAGGAGTGACCTGGGTCCTGACGTGGGCTACGAGGCCATCGGGATCGTGGACAGCAGCCTCCCGACCGTGGGCGTGTTCGCTAAAGCCACGTCCAAGGACACGCCCAAAGCTGCCACGGAGAAGTCAGGTGGGAGCCTCCACTTTCTGCCAAACAGAAGCGAACAAAGAGAGAAGGAAGCCCCCCTCCCCGTGTGTCTCTGTTTTCACAGCCAGTCGGTTTTGTGGAAGCTAAGCCGGCCGTGTGTTCATGCAGGCTAAGCAACACTCTTACATTAAACTCCCAACGGAACAGTTTGAAGAGACATACTGCTCGATTTCTAGATATAGATCATTTTTAATCTAATTACTTTAATGGCTTTTTCAGTCTGTTCACTAAGGGAAGCCCCACAGAAGGGGTTTTGAGTCACAAGTTGCCTTGGGCTCTTGGTTGTTAACGTTTAAAGTCAGATGCTCAAAAGGATCTAATCTTCCAGAATGACTAATTGTTCTTGCACTTTCTTTGATTTGAGTCACATCTGTCTAGGACTGGCATGAAAGTTGAGAAAAATGTTCATTATAAAATTGGCTACTTACACTCGAAATCATTCCTAATGCTAAGAGTGGCCTTCTTCCAGTACCCTGATGGGATTCAGGCAGGATCCCATCCCACTGTAGAATCAACACAAATGTGCCACTTCTGGTTCAGAGGCCTTTGTTTCTTGCGTGTAGCAACTCCCGGAATCATTTCTGCTCGTATTTAAAAGTTACAAAGATTAAAGTGGCACAAGCCACTTCATTGGTTATCCGCTCAAATCAAACTGTCACATCGGTTATTAAAACCGCCCCCCAGGGCAGCGGCTGACCATTAAAACGTTTCCATATGCCACTGCGTGCGCTTCCAGCTGCATACCCTCACAGACCACTGGGCAACCACTGCACAGCTAAGAGTCAACTCCACTTTAAATTCTTTACATGTTCAGTCTGCTACAGAAGCTCAGTGTTCGCTCTGACATATTAGTTCGGTTCAGTTTGTCCTGGACTTCTTCCCTCTTTTTAAAAGCATGCGAACCAGTTCTAGTAGATCTCCAAAATCTGGTTTAGAATTTTGAATGAGCGTTACGTAGACGCTTATCCTTTAAGATAGAGAGGAACTTTGAACAAAAGGCTTTTCTGGGCTTGTGTTTCAGGGACGGGAATCCGCTCGGAGAGTGAGACGGAGGACACGGCCACCAGCCCAGTGGCCTCCACAGCCCCCGCCCCCCCCACCGCCCAGCACCGGGACGACTACGGCAAAGGGGTCATCTTCTACCTGAGGGACAAAGTGGTGGTCGGTATTATCCTGTGGAACGTGTTCAACCGAATGCCCATCGCAAGAAAGGTAAGCAGTGCTACTTTACTTTGTGCATTTCAAAGGAGCAAGTTTCAAATGTGGCCTCTTAACTTTTTGTGCCGTGTTCTGCAGATAATCAAGGACGGAGAAGAACACGCAGATCTAAACGAAGTGGCCAAACTGTTTAACATCCATGAGGATTAGGATCCAGCGGAGGCTGAAGCTCAGGGGAGCGAGTTAGGCTTCGCGTGAAGACTGAACTCTGGCACTGATTGCCACATCCATTCAGAAACAAGTGCTCGTGCAAACCAAATGGGAGGTTCATTGTAAATTATGTCGCTGAAATATTTTCATATTTGTATCTGCCGCGCTGTTTGTTCTCGTTTTATTTCTTCAAAGGGTACCGTTGGACTTCCCTCCACCTGTGTGATTGTCACTCATCCCACCCCCCCTCCCCCCCCCTTCCACCAGGCTGAAACGCGTCCCTCTGTGTGATCACAGCAGCTCGTTTCAAAGAAGAGCTGCAATAAAAGATATTTTTAAATCTGAGCCAACCCTTCATTTTCGCTCCGACTCTGAGCTGGCAGCAGATAAGTTGACCCGCGTTCGGAAAAGTGATTGTTTTGATAGTTGTTAAAGACAAATGTGTGCGCCGGAGCATCTGTCCGGAGGCGTTTCAATCAGTGTGGAAGACTTACTGTGGACACACATGCAACTTCCAGCGTTTCAGCTTCAAAACTGTGAGGTAGCAGTGATCTTCTGCCAACACTTATTGGTGGTTTAAAAGGGGATGAGTGTCCATGTGAAGAGACCACCTGATAAGCGTATTTTAGAAGTGAGTAAATCCAACAGACACTCCCATAAAACATCACTGAAATGACTTTGGCCTACTTAACCCGTCGGGGGTGGGGTGGGTTAAAAAGAGCAGGGATGCAGAAGTGTTGTTTTTTTTCTTTTGTTGTCTTTTTCTTTTCCTCACTTAGGGGGCTTCTTGTTATTATGATGGCTCTCATGTCATATTTCCTCTCACGTTCCTGATCTCATTTGACACCGTGGTCTCCAGAGCAAAGTGTGGAAGAGGCTTTCAAGTGTGAGGCAAACACGTGCAGCCATAACGTCCCATCGCGTCCTCTGACATTAATTTTACATGAGTAAATGGCTGAACTGCCGCCTCCTCTGTATGGAGGAATAAACATGAGCTTTCACATTTGTATTTAAATTGGTCTGGGGATTTAAAGACACGATAATTACATCCGAAAAAATCTGACAGAAAAGCTAAAGATAAATAACTTCTAAATGGGAACTGGCACTAAAAGAGATGTTACATATGAATTTGATGTCTTTTTGGTTTGAAAATCAATTCCAACCCGGTTTTGTAGGTCTGTACATAATGAATTCTACATAAAAGGGTCAAATTAATGTCAAGATTGGTAACTTTGAGTAATGACAGTTTACTCCTCAGTTGACACTGACTCAAGTCTACAGATTTGTGTTCAAGTAAAGCGAGATCACCCAGAAATTTAAAACAGATTTTTGAACTCTTATATCTACAAAATGATTTTGAAATTTAATTAACTTTATTTATTTTAGAAGAGCAGCATCACAAACATTAAGAATCCGGTTTTCATAAAGAGCCGCGTGTGCTTCAGGGGGTGTACTGTCTCTTTAAATAGTCTTGCAGTAGTTCCTTCAGCATTCATATGCTCTAAAAAAAAAAAAAAGAAAAAAGAGATCAAGCTTGAATTCATCTACACAAACACAGACTGAAAAAAAAAAAAAAAAAGAGCCCTCCCTGGGATTGTGAATTATACAGCAGCAGCTTCCTGTATTTTACACCTGACCACAGAGAGGAAGGCTCATCTGAGCCAAGACAGCCCGAGAGCAACAAGAACTTCCCCGCTCCTCTGCTTTTTTTTTTTTTTTTAAATTAAAATTTCAGCTCATCGTCTCTCCTCATCTGCTGTGACCGCCGACTGAGAATGCTGCTGCCCGACTTGCTCTGGCTGTCTATTTCTTTAGTATTTTTTCTACAAGTCAGGTAAGAAACAACCTGAAGTTTGGAGTCTCATCCTCCACTTGAATTTAATGTAATTTGTACGATACATATTCATTCGATGCACGCTCTGTATTTAATAGGATTTGACACTTCTGGTCGTAAATAATGATGCAATAGGAGAGGAGCTGAGAGATGAGTGCTTCTCAAACTAAGAGGCTTGTCAACATCTCTGTTGTCTTATCATAAGAGGTGTCGAGAGTTAATATTTTATGAAATATGATTGAAAAAAATAACTGTCAAATCAAATATTTTGTCCTGCGCGTAAGATGATTGTAGACAAATAGAGTAGCTTCATGAGTATTTCAGTCTATCAAATGAGTCTTTTTCTTTTGTGAACAACTTTTTTTATTATTTTAAAGAGACACAGATACAGTAGTCCGATAAAGGTAAAAGGGTATATTAACAAATGAGTCTTTAATGCTTAGAAATAGTTTTATGCATCTTATTCCTGCACAGTGAAATAAGGGGAACACAGGGAAGTACAAAATGCATGAAGTCACTGTTCCGGCTGACATTTTTGGGGTGACTGTAGCAGGTGTTTGCACCTTTTTTTAAGTTAAACTGGGGATGTTACATGTTGAACGAGACAGAATAAAAAAACACTCATCAGTTGGTCTGGCAGGTCTGTGCTCTGTAAGGAGATGAAGTTCCCCAGCAGGGCCCCCAAGGCCCCCTCCCCGTCCGACTTTCTGGACAAACTGATGGGACGGACCTCTGGCTACGACGCCCGCATCCGGCCGAATTTCAAAGGTGAGCCACTTGTGGTACCTCCACTGCCTGGAGAGGTTGCGAGCATGTGCCGCCCAATTAGCATCCGAGCAGCCAAGTATCACAAATCCTTCACAGATGGGCCAGAAAAGGGGAAAAGCCGTAAGCTAAGATTTTTTCGCACACATTATTTTTATTCTTTATTCTTCTTTTTTTTGTCACGTCCTGTTCCTGTTTTTCTGTTGACCCACAGCCGTGGGTTATGATTTCATTTACTTCTCTATCAGATTTTATTCTGACTGAAATGTGCAGTCACCCTTGCATGTTACCCACAGGCCTATTTCAGTCCAATCTTGATCACCGCTTGTGAGTGAAGCCAGTAGATTCTCTCTGACACACTTCACCCTCAGCCTCTGGGGTCGCATTTCATATTTATTTCATACTTGCTCCACATCCTTGTCAGTGCATGCCGGGAAAATCCCGAGCAATTATCTAAAAATACACTAATGTGACTAAAGCAGAATCAATAAATGATTGCGTCTTGAAATGAGACAATAAAACATTTAAACCTTGTGTGGCCGACAGATGGACGCCTCTAATGGGAGCGTACTGAAAACGACAAGGCGATTTCATGCTGCTTGTCCCGAATGTGTGTGTTTGTCAGGATTTAACATGACTCCTTATGGAGGAAACAAGTAGATGTTGCTTCGTTGCAAAGCTCCGCTTCTCTCAGCACTTTGTGTTGTCTACTTAACAAAAATCACGTGTGGTATTAAAGCAACGCGTTTTACTCTGATGTCTGATGACTGTGTGCTTCTGTTAGGTCCCCCTGTCAACGTCACCTGCAACATCTTCATCAACAGCTTTGGATCCATCACCGAAACGACCATGGTGAGCAGCTTCTGTATTACTCACCCGTCTCAGAAAGTTCAGAGATAAACAACACAGATGCTGTAGATCGCTTTGAATGTGTAGACTTCAAGGGAGTGCAGACACAACCCAAAAAACAAAGATATTAGGTTCTCTATGGTAGAGTCGTGTAGATGAACGTGTTCCTCTTTGCCTACCTTGGCATTAGTAGTGTCTTTGGAATGTGGTGAAGTTTAAAATAAAATATTAGCCATTTTTCACTTAGAACAGACCAACAGAGAATGTAATCCGATGTTTTTAGTCAGTTATAACATTACCAAGTGTGGGTTTCATGTGAGAATATCTGAGGTTGGTGTTGTCAGACTCGTTTACCACTCAAAATACTCGCAATCCCCTGTAGAGCACAAACCCAACTGCTCCACTGACCCCCGTCACAAAAGAGAAGAATATTGTTTCAGCAGTGATGAAAAGATGTATTTAGATCTGAAAGACGTGTGGTGACAGTATGCCAGAAGCCCTGCCTTCAGTATTCTTCAGTAAACGAACGATGAGGCCTAACTTGTTCCCCTGAGCCTGAGTTAACGTAAAAACGAACATTAAAGTGTCCAAAATGAACATACTCAGGACTAAACTGCAGATATATGGAATTTGTTTTGCATGAAGAATCGCACTTTAATAAAAGTATGAATCAAAGTTCCAGCAATTATTTTTGGCTAATTTTTCAAAATATGTTTTTAGAAAAGCTTGTTTTTGGTATCAACTGTTTAAAATAGTAATTTGTGTCCATTCAGTTTTTATAGAGGAGGAGAAAAAAATCACGCTATATCACTGAGAAGAAATGTAGTGGAATTGTAAAGCAGAATAAATCACAAATCCTCAAATCATATTACCTCCTTCCATCTATCTTCAATTTGTACTTACTGTAATCTAATTCCGGGTCATGGAGGGGTTGGAGTTTATCCCAAGCAGAGACAAACGTAACAAACAACCGTTCACGCTCACCCACAGAGATGATTTAGTATAAATGATTAATTCCACAGCACGTGTTTGGATGGTGGAGCGAGGACAGTGTGCCAGAGTATTCTCCAAAGAACATGCAAAGGCCACATATAAATGCTGAAAACCAGTAAATCAGACGACGAATCCCCCCCGCTGTGAGGAAAACGACTAATAGTCCAACACTCTAATCTTCCATTTGCAGACATCTTTGTGATGTTGAAGTTTACAGACCTGATCCAGACCATCTATAATATAATGGTTACAATTTAATGTGATCTACACAATTTTATTTGATCATTTAAATCTGTTTAAATGGATTTTTGTCTTTACAAATGTAGTGGAAAAACAGCTTGGCTTTTGAAAAGCTGGTTCAGTTACATCATGGTGTGTTGATTCATAAGGCTATCGTACACAGACCTGATTAGGGAAATAAAAAATGCATTTTAAACTACGGCTGAGACCCGTCTGGTTTAGCTTGTTCTGCATATTTGAGTCATAACGAGGGGGTTCATGGTCCCTAATGCGATGCATCTGACTTTCTTGCATAATAAGACACATTTGCCCCCATGGAGCCTTGTCTGTGTTATCTGGACTTTCCAGGTATTTATAGCTAAACACCATCTTGTCTGGTTTAACATGGAATCCCAGTTACGATTTTTGTAGAAATAGTAGTAGTATCTAATAGTTGAAATTTGTATTGCTCAGCGTGGGAAGTCTAAAACCATCAATATTTAATTGAGGGAATTGTAAGTAGAGTTTGCGGTTGTTGAATCCTAAATACATCCCTCTAGAAAGTATGACGAATTTGTGAAAATACAAATAAATCTTTGTGGCTCCACTGTGTGTCCATGACCACAGGACTACCGGCTAAACGTGTTCCTGCGGCAGCAGTGGAACGACCCCCGCCTGGCATATAAGGAGTATCCAGACGACTCTTTGGACCTGGACCCCTCTATGCTGGACTCCATTTGGAAACCTGACCTGTTCTTCGCTAATGAAAAGGGAGCCAACTTCCACGAGGTCACAACAGACAACAAACTGCTCCGGATCTTCCAGAACGGCAACGTCCTCTACAGCATCAGGTGATTCAGTTCAGAGTGTGAATCTGGGTGAATAATTCATGCTCCTATTTCAGACATTGCAAATATTTTATCAGACCGGGCTGTGAATGGGAGAGTCCGAACCTCCGGGCGGGGTGTGCGGCCCACTACACGCTTGTCTCACTCCAGTTCAGCTCAGCTGTAATTGCGTTGTCCAGCACACGCCGCAAACATGTTAATGTTAAACCGTAACTGCGGGCTACGACAAATCAGGTCAGTAATGTGCCGCTAAAGCAGTGGTTAACCGTAGCGTGATGGTACAATTATAACGAGAGGATCAGAAACAGGAGGCAGTGTCAAAAGCTCCATTAGCACCTCTGTGTGACATATATGGACCAATCATTTGCTCTGCTGGTTTTTTAACTTTAAATGACCTCAGAGAACAAACCCAACAGCACAAACAGAATAAATTGCCATGAAAAATAATAAGGAATTACTCTGATCGTGTCTATATCTTTGCTAATTCACATATGTGAAGGCGGTATTCCTGGATTAAACCAAAAAGGATATTTTTTTCCCGTAATAGTTCAACAGCGTTAAAAGGCTTCATTTTATCCTTGATTGAATATTAAAAAGGAATTTAGTCCAAAGTCTTCATGAAGTTTGTGACAGCTATGCAAATGCAGTATCATCACGAAATGTAATATATACTAAATAGTAGAGTGGTTTTTTTTTGTCATTTTGATGGATTCTGACGTCATTTGGGATTTTTTTAACTGATGGCGGTTTGTTTTCCGTCCATCTCCCATCATACTGCATCATGAGGGATGGCATGTTGTGTGTCAGCTCTAGTCAGTCCCTGGATGGGGTGCAGTGGAACAGAAAGATGAAAAGAACGACAGGTGCCAAGATGATTTGAGCTGCTTGATGTGACTTTAGCGTAAAGAGTCTGAGTGACATCGGAGTAAGACTTTCTGCCGCAGGATTTGGAGGTGGTGGTGGGCTGAGTCCTTACACCCCTTTCGGTCCCTCCCGGGTTCGGATCTGCAACTTTTTGTCATGTACATCATTTTAACATCTCGATTACTCTGTTTTCCAGGCTGACCCTTGTCCTCTCTTGCCCCATGGACCTTAAAAACTTCCCCATGGACAGCCAGACTTGTACAATGCAACTTGAAAGTTGTGAGTTTCCCCCTTTCCAGGCACGCCATTGACATGTTCTCTGCTAGACTCGTAGCTCAGTTTACGCCTTCTCTCCGTCTCCTAGTCGGCTACACCATGAACGACCTCATTTTCGAGTGGCTGGACGTTGGAGCGGTGCAGGTGGCCGATGACCTGATGCTCCCTCAGTTTGTGCTCAAAGAGGAGAAAGGTCTTGGTTACTGCACCAAGTTCTACAACACAGGTATAATATCATGTATTTTTAATATGGGGACTGTCTGGTCTACACCTCTGTAGGCCTCATCAATCCAGTTCTTCATCTTGACCCTCTAACTTATTTTACGGTTAGGTAAATTTACCTGCATTGAGGTGAAATTCTACCTGGAGCGTCAGATGGGCTACTACCTGATCCAGATGTACATCCCCAGCCTACTCACCGTCATCCTGTCCTGGGTTTCGTTCTGGATCAACATGGACGCGGCCCCGGCCCGAGTGGGGCTGGGCATCACCACCGTGCTCACCATGACGACCCAGAGCTCCGGCTCCAGGGCCTCCCTGCCAAAGGTCAGGCGTCTGATGGGACGTTTTACAGGATTCTGACCAGTAACCATACTTTATCGTTAACTCTTTTAAAGCCATCTGACCGAATGTGTGCATCTTTACTGAAGAAGTGGAAGTGTTGGATGGTTTTTGTTCGAATTTGATTGATCTAATCGGTTTGGTTTGACTAGATAATTTTACATTTACATTTTACATTTTTACATTTACATTTCAGCCTTTAAAGGCGTGTAACTAAATTTATAATTTGGGTTCAGGCAGATCTTTTTCAACACCAATGAATCGGCTTTATACCACCCAGTGCTACTTTTTGACTAAATTTATTCTAATCTACACAAACCAAAGTGAGTGTACCATTTTGAATTTAGCTTTCACACGCTAATTGTGAATAAGGTACTTTTTTTAAAGGTGCCTTGTGGTCTTGAGAATCAATCAAATGGTAGACCTTTATGCACAGTGGTTGGTTTAAATCCCAATCTGCCTTAGTTCTGTATACACATCTCTGCTACAACACTTTCAGGCCACTGTGTACTTTTTTATAGGCCTATTTTATTTAATTCTTTGCCTGCTCTTCTGGTTCAGCTGTAATAACATGACTCCTTCAGTATTTTGGTCTCATTTCATGTCAATCTGCACTCTGTGGGGGCATCTTGAGGTGTAAACGATACACTAAACTTTAACCCTATTGCTCTGGTGTGGTAATTTGTCACATCATTTTATTTTAAATGAGATAGACGAGAAAGGGGACTAGTGAGAGTGGGGGGAGAAGTGCAGCAGGGGGCCCCGGGCTGGGACTTGAACTCCAGCCAGCTGCATCAAGGAATGATGGTCTCTGTATTTGGAGAGCCAGTTTAACCAGTTGAGCTATAAATAAAACGGCTACAGGAACAGTTAGGAACACTGCTCATCTTTTTACAATGCATGGTAGTGCTAGGAC
Organism: Menidia menidia; assembly: GCA_907169785.1. Taxonomy (NCBI): domain Eukaryota; kingdom Metazoa; phylum Chordata; class Actinopteri; order Atheriniformes; family Atherinopsidae; genus Menidia; species Menidia menidia. The sequence continues at coordinate 17,071,962 of CAJRST010004446.1, read as the reverse complement.
AAACTGAATTCTCCAACATTCACATGAATGTTCCTTTGACATGTCAAATAAAAATTAAAAAAACTGGTCAGAGAGTAGAGAGATCCCTTTTCCACAGTGGCAGCTTCCACTGGAGGAACTGGAGGGATCCTTCAATAAAAGCTTAAGAAGGGCTCAGAAAAGATAAGAGAGATGTTGAGCTGCTCTTCGATCCAGCAAACTCCCCAAATAAAGATTAAATGGAATCTGTTGGAGGCAAAACCACCACCCACAGCCCACAGAGCCCAGAAGATCTTTTACAAACGTCCTGTTGCCTGAATGATTTTGTTAGTGGAGCCCAAAGAGTTTAATAGTCATGAAATCATATGTCTGATTTTTGCATGTGTGCCTGTTTTTCCAAGTATATGATAATTATTAGTGCTTTGATCATTGGGGTATTAGCAAAAACATGCTTCTCTGGCCACAGATTCTTAAATACAATCAGAAGAAGGTGCCATTTTAACTTTGCCCCAACCAGGTTCCTCTGCTCCTGATGCTAACTGAAACATCCATTTTCCCTGGTTTGGCAGGTGTCATACGTCAAAGCCATCGACATCTGGATGGCCGTGTGTCTCCTCTTTGTGTTCGCTGCCCTGCTGGAGTACGCGGCCGTTAACTTCGTCTCCCGCCAGCACAAGGAATTCTTCCGACTGAGGAGGAAGCTCAAAGAGCAGCAGCGGCACAGAACTGTGAGTGCAGCCCGCCCACTCTGCCCCTCGGGCAGCTGTCACCTGCTATTCTCTACGCCTAGCTATGCTGGAGCCACAGTCCAGCAGCCTGCTGTCCCACTGCCAGCGAAGGCACGCAGCACTGACCTGTACTTAATTCAAGTTACCTCATTTCACCGTCCTCAGAATGTTCTCAACGTCTTGCCGCCTCACTCTGGATAAACAAAATAGGGCAAAACCATCTTTAAATAGAAATAACTTCTTAGGATAAGTGGCAAAACAGCTACATCGGGGGCTCATGATACATTTTTTAACATGTGTAACACAAAACAAAAGGCTTTTGCTTCAGACATATTTAATGCAGCACGGTCTGTCGTGAAGGATTCAGTCAGAGCCGTTTGTTTACTGATTCGGTTCATGTGTCTTTACTATCAGCAGGGAAGCAGTGATAGCAAAGGGAAAGGAAGCAGCACGCCAGGAAACAGCGCGGCGCCCGGGAACGCCGCCAGGAGGTGCAGCGCCTGCGCCCGGGTGGGTGTCTGTGTCCCAGTCTGTGTCCCAGTCTGTGTCCCAGTCTGTGTCCCAGTCTGTGTC
>CAJRST010004446.1:17028142-17070672 GCA_907169785.1 Menidia menidia | reverse complement strand
GGGCCAGCATTACTTTTTCTTTGACCAGTGTATCTGTACGCAAATACCTAGAGGTTACTGTTTGGCTAGAAACCCCTCATTTTAAAAATAAATCCTCATAAGTCATTAAATGAAGCAGTCGTATAAATATTTCATTTAAAAAGCAGCTCTCACGTGCACAGAGCTGCATACATCAGCAACAAGAGGGCGTAGGAAGCATCAGTGGCCTATTTTCCCACCAAGGAAAGAGTCCTTGACTCGACTTTTGCAGTTTGTAAACGCTTGCAAAATTTATCTTAATAATTATTTTCAAAAAGCATTTCTTTTCATGTAAAACTTCACATATGAAAGTTTTCAAACGCTTCCAAGGTGAAACTGGGGTGTGAGCTGTTAGAGATTAGTTTGCATTATGTAGCAACTTTTTTTTCTCTTCTAAATGCAATTTGACTGTTGGACAGACCTGAAATGATAAAATCTGTTTTTCTACTTATCCACAAGGGGGCGCTGTTTGCGGGATGATGTTTTAATGTGAAAAATGTGCATCCAAACTCACACACAGAAGTAGAAATGAAGCATTTTTCTTAATGTGGGGACTATTAAAATTTGGGTTGTGCAGACATCAAATAAGTACATTTATATACAAAAAATTTTAAATTATTATTGGTATGTAAGTGAAAAAATAATAGGCTTTTTCAATAAATATGAGCACCAAATTTAAAAGTGTATTTGTAAATTTATATTTGAATGTTTCTGAATGTTTTTAATATGGATTTTTCTGAGTTTTGGCCTTCATTCAGTAAGACGAGTTCTTTAAAGCAACCAAACATTGTGCTCTAAAACTTTAGTTTAAAATTAAAACTACAACTGCTCTGTGTTTTACAGTCAAATTGAGGAATAACTTTGGAGGAGGATTCGAGAACATTCACGAGCACCTGCATATAAAACAAAAACAGGTAACTCCTACATTATAAAATACTTAAAAACAAAAATAGTTTTTATTTTTATTTTAAGGTGAGGGGCTGGTTTAGTTTGGACCCTAAAAGTGTGTCCACCGGCTGGAGACGTGGCAGCGCCTCGGGTCATATGATTTTGGCTCATGTACGAACCCCACCCCGTTATTTCCCACCCTTAAAAGCAGATTTTTTGAAAAAAACGCCTCGTTGTTTTTCAAACCTGCAACCTGATAGTTATCAACAGCCTAAACACCAAACGTTTCGCAAACATATTATCCCTTATAACTCGGCACACACTCTAAACGTGGGTTTTTAGTGGCGGTGACCACCCAAAACAGAGCCATTTTTAGACATTTACTGCTGACGTTTACAGAGGCTTCAAATAGCTTCCGTTTTACTCTGGTAGTGATTGGGCTGTCCCGTGCTAGAGGGAGCTAACGCATTGGCTCACCAAGTCAGACATTCTTCATTTCAATGGAGGAACAGCCCAAAGATCGGGCACAAGACAGGCAATATCACCACCACGGGGAGGACAGGAACACCGCTCAACACGCAACTTATCTGAAACATGATCAGAGCCACTTCCAGTGCCAGCATAAGGAAACGCAGACGAAGAAAACAGGTTGGGCCATCCGGAAAAAAGTTAGCTAGCGCCTGCTAGCTTTGGTCAGCTAATGTCAACGAGCCGAGTAGCTGTTGCTAACTAACGTGAAGTACACCGTAACTGAGTGCGTAGCCCGCTAGCTACTCGTTAGCTGTTGCTCTGAGTAGTTAGAAACACCCCACAGCATTGAGCAGACCGATATTCAGCCGCTCTTAAACAACTAAATAAACTTTACGTTAGCCTGCCGGTTAGCTGACGTTGCGTGACAGTTGAGATGGTGTTAGTGGTTTGACATATCGGGGATTGACCTTGTGCGCCGGTTTCACCACCCTGTTTTCTTGCGCTTAATCGTTAAAATAACTCTTCTCCGGGCCGTTAATTGTTATTAACACACTGTGAGGTGTAATTCCGCTACTGGTCTTCCTCAGCAGGCAAAGCTAAATGTGTTTCATGTCGGCATGCCTGTGTCCAGTTAAGGAAACCGAGCCGGCTCCGCTGGAATGTTCTGTCCTGCCGTTTCCTGTCGGCCATGTTAAGACTACGACTGCGAGCTAACGCTACACTCTTTCCCGGCTAGTTTGAAAATTGTGTAAAACTCGGGACAATTCACTGTCTTGGCGTGTCTTTCTCGTTTTATCGCGACCTCGAGTTGCTGTTGTTTGGTGGAAATGTCAAAAACGGCAAGCGGTGCCGTGACGTGTTGATGGCCAACGGTTAGTTGGCGTTAGCTAGCGTTAGCTAACATCTGACAGGCCCTCTGCATGCTGGCTGCAGAACGGGAAGCAAACCCTTGATTTTTCCTCCCTTGAACGGACTAGGCTCTCTGAGCATTGGCCGCACGTTGTTTGACAACAGCTTCAGCCCTCATGTTTAGCTAAAAAAGCAACAGACGGCCTCCTTTTCCCAGAGAGGCCGGGAGGCATGCAGAACTCGTGTGTTGTGCCCACAAACATCAGGGTGGAGAGGCACCGTCAAGTCGGAAGTCCCGACGTTGACACAGCAATTCCCAGGGACCTGAGCATTTTTGCAGCCACCGTCACGGTTAATGGCAGACTTATTTTTGTTTTCCAAAAGAGGCTAAGGGATCTGCACGTTGCAACAATTGGTCCCTAACTTTAAAACGGTACTTCTGTACAGGCTACAGCTGTCATATACATCACACATGACCTGTGATATCAGCATTTATTTAATGGCATTTGTTTGACATAACACTTTAAAATGAACTACCAAGTATGTGTAACTGCTAGTTGATTATAGTTTTACTATAGGAAACTTTTTCTGGATTTCTGTTGCCTTTGTGTAAAATGTCTGCTCACTGCTCAGTGAAAGGTGGCTGTTGGGATCTGCCATCTCAGCACAAACTGATTGTTGTTTCTCCTTTCAGGCAATAAAAAAGTAATCAGTAACGAGGAGGGAGACAAGAATCCACACCTGTCTGAGGCCGCGGGCGTGTTGCTTCCCTCCAGCAGCAATGGTAACAGACACCTGAGTAACGCACATGTGAAGCCGCGGGGGGCGCAGAAGCTCTACACGCCTGTTCCCAAAGCGAGCAGCAAAGGACCGGACAACAAGAAGAACATGGACCTTAAAAATGACAAGGAAAAGGCCCTGGATTCGAGTCATCACGAGCTCCCGCCATCGGATAAGAAGGACTGCGCGCCGCTTCAGAATGGCGTTGTAAACTGTGGCCTGATTACAAACGGTTATTCTAGCAAAGACAATGACGGCAGCGGCTCTGAAGGCGGATATACTACCCCGAAGAAACGGAAGACCCGATGTAATAACGCCAAGAACACGGATATTGTGACTAAGGAAAAGGAGAAAGACTTGACGCCGGGCAACACTACGCAAGAACTGGGGGGGTCGAGTCTTGAAACGGCCGAGAAAGGAATGACCTCCAGAGCCGAGGGCCACAGATCCTCCCATAAGCCAGAAGCTCAACCGGCTGAATCCCAGAGGAAAAACTCTGACGGCAAAACGGCCGGCACCTTCGGTAAAAAATCCGAGGAGAGGCACAAAGGCAAGCTTTCCTCGCCGTCGAAAGAGGACTCGTGGACTTTGTTCAAGCCCCCTCCAGTATTTCCCGTGGACAATAGCAGTGCTAAAATCGTTCCCAAGATCAGTTATGCAAGTAAAGTTAAAGAGAACCTCAATAAAGTAGCTCAAGGCGGAGCGGAGGCCGCACCCCCCCCGGTGAGACTGTCCCAGGTTCCCATGTCTGCTATGAAAACTATCACCTCAGCTAGCTTTACTAACGGTCCTGTTTCTGGAAATGGAAACGGCTGCCCATCCGTGGGCACCTTCTTCGCTCCTGCTGCTAGTAGTATTCAATCAGCCCCGTCTGGCCCAAGTGGCGAGAATGTAGCATCTTCTTTGGAAAGTAACTGTAGCTCCACGACGAGTCCCGTAGACGGAGAGGCCTACGAGCTTAGGAAGTGTACTCTTTTAATCTACCCTTTAAATATGCAACCCGTGCTCCCTAGCGCGCGTCACCTAGACCCACCGGCGGCTCAGACAAATCAGAAAGCCCTGGGAGACATCTTCCAGAATCAGTGGGGGCTCTCCTTCATCAACGAGCCCAACCTGGGCGTGGAGGGGGGGGGCCGGACAGGCGGAGGACCGGGCCCCCCCGCCCGCCCAGCCCTGCTCTGACGTGAGCCCCACATTCTTAGAACCCGGCACTTTGTCTCAAGACCCAGAAAAAAGGACTTGTGCCCCTTGCCAAGTGTCCAATGCGTGTTCTCCTGCTTGTGTGACCAGTGAGGAGGGGTCCAAGTCGCACCCGTGCGGCCAGGAAAAGACTAAAGTTGAACCCAAGGCCGGAGGCTCCTCCCTGGTGGCCCCCGGTAGGGACGGCGGTGCTAAGCCTGCACAGGCCCAGCTCACCACGCTGTTTTTTGGCGCCTCTAAAGAACCGGCCCTCTCTAAAGACATTGGCAGGAGGTGTAGCTGGGGCCCCTCGGACATTAAAGCTGCTGTCACCTATCACACTAAAGGTAACTTTACTTTTCCTCCGCCTCTTCCAGCTATTAAGTAGTTTTCGTCTCATTTACATTCGGTTGTTTCCCAAAGTGCGTTTTAATTCTCTGGAATACCGCAAATAACACATGAGTTTACTTTCCATCTCATGCCATTAGTCCCTCACAAATTTAAACATGATCTGAGACTCTAGAAGTTAGATGTGCTGCTTATAACCTGCTCAACAAATCCATTTTCTATTTTAGGTTTTTAACCTGTTGTGTGTTAAGAGGAGTGAACCAAGTTGAGATGTTTGTGTTAAAGTAAAAGTGTAGTTAAATATCGATGAATTTAAGGACTATTTGGGCAAATATCCCTTAAAAATGAAGTTTTCAAAGATACACTAACATGTTTTTTTATTGTCCTCGACAGAAATGGAATACATTTTCAGCTTGCAAAAACAAGGTAAATGAACTTTTCTGAACCCAGTTTTTAGCCTTTTTATTTCTTTCATTTGGTTGTTTAAAAGGCACCAAAAAACCAGAGCAGAAGCACGGCTTTATCGAATGTTCTAACTCAGCCTCTTCTCTTCTTCCCCTTTTTTCTTTTGCTCTAGATCCCAAAAGAGTAGTGATTTATGACGAGACCAAGGACGGACCTGATCAGTGAGGTAGATGGCCCACAGTGCTTACCTTCTTTTCTCTGGGTGCTGCAGTTATCTACCTTGGAAAAAAAAACTAATCTCGTTGGATAGATAAAGTGACAACTGTGAAAACACTGAATAGTTAAGCTTGTTTTTTTTTCCTTTTTTTTTTTTTTTTTCTTTCTTTCTTTCTTTCCGTGGAGTCTCGGGTGTAATAACAGACTTTTCATCGGGGCATCAGACAAACAAACACACACACTCTCACACACACTGTGGATGGACATAAAGGAGCTGATCGGTGCCTCTCCAACGTGACGAATGGACTCCCGTAGTCGTTTTGTCTCATGGCTCTGAAGGGAGGACGTTCAACACAAAGCCTTGGTCCTGTTGAACTGCGTCCGCCGTCAGTCTGGGACGCCTCAGTCGTTTTTCTTCCATCACGCGTTCAGACGAGTTCATTGTAGATACGTTAGACGTCATAAACACACACACGCGTGTGTGTGTGCGTGCTCAAAGTCATCGCCCATAAAAGAAGACGCTCTAAGAATGCCTTTTTTTTCCTTTTTTTTTTTAAAGTTGTGGTAAAAAAAGGTGTTTGGAATCATGTTCTAATTGTAGTAACAGTTCAGAAGTGAGCCCCCCCCACCCCCAACACCAATCCAGAAAGGAAGAATCTTGTCTTAAATCCGTTAGGGAAGCCCAAAGCCCAAAAACAAAGTGGGATGCTGGTTCAGCTGAGCTAAAGGAGTTCTTCCTGGTTGCCGTAGGACCCCAGAGCACAGGTACTGAAGTGCCCGGGCTGAAGGAAAGCCCCCCCCCCCCCCCATTCCTCCCCCCACATGCTGAAGCTTTTCAAATCGGGTTCAAATCGCAACGTATATATATATTTTTTATCTTGAAGCGTTTCATACATTTCATGCATAAGGTCATCATGTTTTCAGAGACTGTTCTTAAATTCAGGTTCACAGACCTTCTGATATCTAAGGGGTCAGAGTTCAGAGTGGTAACAAAACTGTTAAAACAGACAGAACTTCCAGTAAGAGATCGACCTCTTTTACGCGTTATTTAGCCCGCTCACTTCCTCTCATATGACAGTCTGCAACTTTTGATTTCATGTTTTTTTTTTTTGTTTTTAAATCAGCATTTCTGTCTTTATTTTTCTGCCTTACGGCATCGTGTTTTTGCATGTTTACCGGTGGACATGGATGGGTCAAAGGTCACTCTTCATCGCCACACACACACACACACACACAACTGCAATACTAATCTGTGTATCCCCCGTTAGTTCCCAGATAGCCACTCTGTCAGACTTTATTGAAATGTGAAGATGAGTTGTACTATGATGTTTTACTGTGGATGATATTTTTACGTTTGCAAAACCAGTGTGCAATAACGCCGTGTCAAAACGGGCCGAGCTACAAAACCGTGGCCCAGGACGCTGGTGTAGCCTGCAGTTCAGCGTGTTCAAAATGTTTAAGGTGCATCCTCCTTTTGTTGCACAAATTCTTAACTGATTTTTTTTTTTTTCTTCGCGTGTGTAAAAGAGCTCATGTTGAAAGATTTAATTAAGTCGAGGGATTCAAGGGAGCCCAAATTTGCTAACTGCTAGCTGGTCGGCTGTGACATCACTTCAATCGCCATCTCCAAATCAGGATTGGTTTATTCAACAAGGAACAAGGTCCCGTTCGGGTTTCTTTTTCTCTAGAAGATATGATTTGGTTCATGTGTGGATTAATAGCACTTTATGTAAACAAATGACCTTTATCCTAAATACTAGAGAAATCTATATGTACTGACCAGAAATACTCCTTGAAAGAATGGCTCTGGGCTGTTACTTTTCAAAAAAAAAAAGAGAAAAAAAAAAGTTGCTAAATACAGAATTATTACATGTAACTCAGGTAGTGTTGATAAAGCCATGACTATGTTCGATATTGTTTTTGCCAAATGGCCCGTCATGTAACGTTCTCACCGTGGAAACGCTGAATTGGAGTAATACTACCGCTTCTTGTTGTTATGACAACGCACCAAGTCAGTCTCTTTTTGAGGAAAACTGCCTGTCATCGTTTTGGGCTTCATACAGTTTTCCCTGGTTTTACCCCCCCCACTCCCCCCTCCAATAGAGAAACCCTCTTTTCCGTGTGTTCCTGACTGTAGTCTTTGCTCCTCCGCTGGTCCTTTTTTTTACTCCTTTTTCGTGTTGATTTAGTGAAGCTTGGCATCAGGAGAACTGTAATCTGGGCTCTAAACTACACTGTGTTTTAAATGGGCTGCAAAGCTCTTTTTCTTCTCCTTTTTTTTCTGGTTTATTTTCGTCCTGTACAAGTTGTCTTGACCTTTATCCCCCCCCCCCCCCCGGCTGTTGAGTTGCCTTCTGGTTGGTCCTGTGCGCCCTGCAGCACGTCGGTGTGATCGAATGTAGTCCAGGACAGGAGAAGTCTTTAGTCCAGCAGCACGTATACGCGTCTACATGTTCAGTGTTTTGTTTTTTTGTTGTTTTCTTTATTTCCGAGGGGGGGTCCTGGAACTCCTCCCGCCCTAAAGCCCCTCTTCCTGAAGCACTTAACCCGCCCGGGCTCTGCTGGATATGCATTACGGAGACAGAACAGGTATTTAGGCGGCCTGCAAACCAAAAACAGGCTCTTGAGGCGACGTGGAGGGGATAATCAGCCACCGGGGAACAGAGAAAGAGTCTGTGTCTCCTCAGGATGTGCAATCACTCGGGGGGCGCTGATGCAGGCTGACCAGGCCGAGCGGTGGCCGGGTGCGTGCGCATGGCGAGCTCCTCTTATATGCAACTTCCTCCTACGGTTTGAAACCCCGCCCCACTTTGTTTTGTTTATTTTTTTGGTTTTGTTTCACGTTCAGGTGCCTGTGTGAGGGGAGGACAGAGAACCTTTACAGCTATTTTGATTGTTTAAAAATCTGCTTCCAGCATATATCTGTGCCATGCGTTTTGTTTTTTCAATTTTTTTAGTTTTTTTTTCCCACTTGTTAAATTTGCAATGCTGTTTTTAAATTGTTCTCACAGCTAATCCAGATTTTTCTTTCTTTAACCAACATGGACGCAGCTGAAAGCAATGAGAATCTGTTTTCTTAATGAGGTTCGGAGGGTTTTTTTTGGCTTCTGTTTAAAGCTGTGCGACTTAAAGCCAAAAAAAAAAAATCTCTTCAAACGGGACGGACAGCCGCTTGCTGGTGTATATTTGTACCAGTCCATCGTCAAGTGTATGTCTGAACATAATTAATTTCAAACTCATTTAACAGGCTGATATTTTAACATGTTTTAAAAATGTCTTTTTTTTTGTGTTATAACCTAATTTATCCATAGCTGCACAAGTAGGATGAGACTAACGAATAAATGCTAAAGAAAATTAAGATGTCTCATTTTTTAACTTTAGATATTTTAGTTGTTGATTGATTGAGGCTGATGTAGACCCCCTCCCCAACAAAACAAAACAAAAAAAAGACTAGAACCAACGTTAATATATTTGAACTTCCTTTTCCCATCAGATTTTAAGCATCTTATTTTAATGTGTGTCTTCAGATAGTTGTGGGACTGAGCATCCAAATGCATTACATCTAGAGTTCTCCTTAATATATCTTTATTTGTGGTGTTGTCGATCATATTATGGGGGGGGCTGAGGTATTAATGTACAGTTTTCCACCTCCTGGATCTGCTTTGGCCAAAGGTACACTACTCAGATAATCAGCTACTGAAGGGCACACGTCCTAACCAGCTTCCTGACATCCTGCCAAGTTTAGGAGGTTTCCTTTCCATCTTTTTAAAGCGAGGGAAAGTCGCTTCTGTAGCAGCTGAATGTCACTTTGAGCGCGTGGTCACGCCGTGTGGGAGCTGAGATTTTAAAAAAGGTAAAACAAATACCGAAAGTGCTGCTTCTTCATCCAGTTCTGGGTCATCTGTGAAGGGGAAATGCTGGACTCGGTGTTTGTGCTCCACCTAAAAAGTGTCACTCCTTCACACCATCACCGTTTTTCATAGAAACTTTTTATTTCATTTCTTGTGGGAGGGGGTGGGGTGGGGGGCTTGGGTTGGGCAGTTTGAGAGCAAATGCGTCGTGGCGAATCGTCTTTTTTCTTCGTTTGTGCGTCATCTCAGATGCCTTTTTGCTTTTGGATGATGGCTCTTCTGTTCTGTTTGCCCCCCCCTGCCCCCACTCCCCATTTCTCATGCCCCTAAAATATGAGGCAATAGCATTTTGTTTTTCAAATGTCTTAAAGGTTGGCATCCAAGTGAGCAGTCTGATTTGATTTAATTTCTGTTGAATTTAACAAGTGTCACATTACAATGTTTTTTTTTTTTTTTTTTAAAGCATGATAATAACCCTCAAATTTCAAACAATGTAATAGTCAATAAAAATAAAAAACGCAGTGTTCACTGTTTTAGTTTCCATTAAAATGTCAAATTTTCATTAAGAATGTTGTTTTGTTTTTTATTCAAACTCTCACTTTACAACTTTTTAAAAATGTATTTATATTTCTTTTTTGAAAAAGGTTATCCTCCAGATCGCAGTGATGATCACATGTACTTTTAACCACCTGATAAAATGACAACCCTCACCTAAAGAGCTTTCTTTTTACATAAAAACTTACTAAATTCAAGTTTCTGGATGCAGAAACGAGCCAAAGGGGAAGTATCCTGTGATCTAATGTGTAGCAGAGAATCAATTTAAACGAATAACTAATCAGGTTAGCTACACGAACACTTGGAGAGCGCAAAATGGAGAAAACTTGAGTGGGAAAAATGGGAGTCCTCACATTTTCAGCAGAAGTAGGGCTGCACAGACAAACGGACCCCAGCACCAGACTGAGGAACGGCCCACAGAACCAGTTCAGCCTGCTCTCCCAGTGGTTCAGGACCAGTCGCTGCTGTTGGTAAAGTTTTAATTCACATTTTCTGCTAATATTAAACTGACTTGATCGCCCAGATTTCCGTTTTTGTCCTGACTTCTTTTTGAAGGAACTGATGGAGGAGGAGCTGAAACACTGGAGCAGCCGGTTGTGACTGAAAGTTAAATTTGATCAAAGAAGAAAAACATCAACTCTCTTGAGGATCACAGCCAAAATGAGATGAGCAGGTAAAGTCTGCAAAGCTGAGGAAAAAATGGAAAACCAGTCCCCGGTTTTCCACCACATGCCCGGCTCAGAGCCTCACACCCTGGTAAGAAGAGTCTTCTGGAGGCCGGGAGGCGCCCCCTGCTGGAGGTGAGGCGCATGCGCATCCAAGTCCCTGCAAAACCTGAGCAAGCTGCACAGTTCAGCCTGTTCCAAACCTGAGGGCAAAGTGCTTTTCAAAGATCTGAAATAGACATCTGAAAAGTCAGAGAAGATGCTTAAAAAGAAAAAAAAACGCCTTTGAGATCTGAGAGCTTGTCCTCCTGATAAGCTTTGACATCACTGATATTCTGCGAGCTGGAGAACATTAAGCTGAACCACTCAATGCCTTTGAAGTGACCAATACCGCTAAACTTTCTGTCAAAAGGATCTGAACAAAATTCTGCCGCGAACTGGTTGAAATTCAAAATGCATCAATTCAAGATGCAACTTCCAAAGAGGCCTTTTGCCAAATGTTGATTGTGAGGAACGGAAGAAGACTCGGAATACATTAAATATAATACGATAAAAGCAAAGCCTTTGGAAAAGATATTATAATGTTGTTATAATAGACCTTAAAATGTGAGTAACATTTTAAGGATCCTATTTAAATAAAGTGTTGGAATTACAAATGTATTGTATGCCACTTTTCTAAAGGTTTATTCAATATTAGACAATTGTTTATTGGTTTAACCAGTTTTTGTGACTGTTTTACATTCATTTAAACGGTACGGGTCAAAATGACCTGCAACATAATTCATTTGATTTTTTTTTTCAACATAATATAAGGCTTAAAAAACAAACAGAATACCTCCCTGTTCATATTTATCTGGTCTTTGAGGATCTGAGAGCTGCTGACTGTTGGTCAAACACTCCCTCTGGTGGATAAAGGGGCCACACACACTCAGCCCCGGCAAAACACAAGGACTGATGTCATGTTCATTTGAGCAAAAGCGACAAACCAAAAACCAAAAACCCTTAATCTATATCTAAACCCTTTTCTCTGGTCCTGATCCAAAGGCTTCTGTTGAGGCCGTTTTGCTTCCTGCTGCCCAGTTAAACTCCAGAACCTTCCAGCCACTGACCCAGAATTAGCTTTCAAAAGATCCCAGCACACACACGTTTTTCCACTTTGTCAACACGCCCGCCCCGGTGGTCACCTTGATTGCTGTGTGCTTCTCAGAGGCCACATGGGGCCGGTCACTCCTGTCCAGTGTGAGTATGTGTGTGAGTGTGTGTGTGTGTGTGTGTGTGGGGGGGGGCTGGTGAGAGGTCTGATCTTTGGATCAGCAATTTGTCTGAGGAGCTTCTGAACAAGATGGAGGAGTCCTCACCTCAGAACGGCTGCAAAGAGGATTAGCACAGGGTGACCTTTTACAAACAAACAACAAAAAAAAAGAAGAACCCGAACCTGTGACGTAGCTTTTCAATAAAGTCATTAAAACCACCGGGATGGTTTTCGATAGACCGTCTTCCTGGTCAGATATCCAAGTGTCGGTCATAAACAAAAAAGGTAAATTAAATTAATCGTTTCTAATGCTGGAATCCACCATAAATAATGTGTTTGAACGGTCAGACGGTGTCCTGATAAAGAACTGTGTCCAGTTGATCATGATCAATTTTCTCTTTTCAACCGCAGGAGGAACCAGAAGTGTGTCTGAACGGGGCGTTTAAGGACGGGTCGGCTCACGGTTCTGACCGGACGCCCCCCCATGGCCGGCCTGCCTCTCATCAGAGCAGCATCCCTCAGTCCTGGCGCCGGACATTGCTCAGCCTGCAGGTCAGGGGACCTGTTCTGCTTTTATCTGCTGGAAGGCCTCACACGTTCTGACGAGTCCTTCACTTGCTGACCGGAGCAGCTCCCGCTGACCCTCAGAGGCCCGGGCTCATCGGGGGGAAACCCTAAAACACCGGATGGCAGCAGGAGAAACTCGACAAGGTTTGAAACGGATCCTCTGCTCACTCTGACTCACACAAGTGGCTCTAAGCTTTGTAAACGCGGGTCCCGGTCAGGAGGAAAGGGCTGTAGAACCCTCAGGAACGACAAACTGACCACCAATCCCACTCTGACCGTCTCCAATATGAGACATGCAGCCTAAAGGGGCTCTGCTGAGGTCAGAGGCGGCCGGACGTTCCCGGTCACACACACACACACACACACATACGTGTTTTCATCATATACAAGGACATATGACAGTAATAGGACAAATGTTTAGGTGGCTTTCCAAAAGTTCTTAGGACAATAGAGATATTTGGTATAGAGGTATTTTGGGGCTTCTAGAACACTCTAGTATGCTCAGAGAAATGAGGATATGAAAAGTCTCATATTTCTACGCGTCCTGATATTGAAGGTTTGTATTCACAAAATTGTCTGAATATATCATGAAAACAAACACACACACACATACACACACACACACACACACACACACACACACACACACACACACACAGACACACACAGACACACACACGCATAAGATAAAAAGGCTGGGAAGTGGCTCACCAATCAGACAACGGGGACTTAGAGGAGTGGGACCCGTCTGCTGAGGTGACCGCATGAAACAAGACGGCACGTCCGGCCAGATCTGACCGACAGGGTGTCCCCCCCCCCCCCGCCGTCTAATAGCCGGTCCCTAATGCTCTGTCAACAAGCCGCTGCGTATTGTGTGGCAGCGAGGGGGAATTAAGCTCTGTATGCTTGTGGGTTGGTGTAGGGGGGTATGGGAGGAGGAGGGGGGGTGGGGGGGGGTATTTTGTGTGATATGGACCATTGACTGCTTTTCCATAGTTCAGGAACAATAATGAGATTTTTTCCCCCCCCTCAGTATATCAGTGCCGCCATTCAGCGCGCTGATTGTGTTTATGAAATTGTGCATACATCTCTCAATGCCGGAGCAGGGGATGGGAAAGCTATTTTCAAAACATTAGCAAATTGTTTTCTGTTATTGTGCAGAGATTGATAAGGGTGTGTGTTGTTTAAACACACAGGGACACACACACACACACAGGCGGAGGAAATACATTTCTTTTAAAAAGGGGCCGTGGCTATGACTTGGATTCCCTGTGTAATGCATCACCATTACCTCATCCTGCTGTCCGGCAGTGAGTGGACCGCTTGTATATCGGCTCTTAATGCCGTCTGAGGAGAGTTACGGTTGTGTTTTACCTCATTCACACGTAGGCCCGATGTTTCCCAGGCGCCGCCGTGTTTTTTCTCCCCCCGGTGAGAAGTTTTTCCTAATGAGACGGGCCACCGGCTCGGGGTTTCGACCCCGTCTGATTTCTGGAGGCAGATCTTCAGGGCAAATTGCTCGAGATTCCACAAAAAATCGCCTTTATCTGATTGCAGACCTCGGCGTGACAACGGCGACCAATAAAAGTCCTCCGGCCGGCTCTCATTAGCGTTTGCAGCCACAGCAAAACTGATTTCTGCATATTTTTTTTTTTTTTCATGTGATGAAAGACCACTGAATTTGTTCTGTCTGAGCAGCAACACTTTGTGGAGCTATTTTTTGAGGACACGTGGGGGTGGGAACACACGGGCTGATTTCTGGGGATGTCAGAGGTGTTTAAGGCCATTTCTCTGGTTGGGTTTTTAAAAAAAAAATCCTTTAAATTCAGGATAATGGCTGTTAAATTAATCTATTTGTCTTCCTCTGGGAATACACAGCAATCTGCAGTCTTTGGCCAAATCTTTATCTAAACTAGAGCTTTTTGTCCCCCCCCCCCCCAAAAGAAAATAAGTACACATGTATATTCACTGAGATAAAAGGTGCAGCAGATTGTATTTTTAATGCTCTTTTGCTATAATTATACAAGATTTATCAGCTCCTCGGACCTGAGTTTTCCCACCTACACACTTATGTCTCATCAGATTGATTGTTGTTAATGGTTCTGGGATACCACCAGACAGGAAAAAAATGGACACGTCTTCAAATCTCACCGGCAATAGCGGCGATTTGGACTTTTTTTTTCTTCTTTTTTTTACCCCGACTAGAAGCCAGAAATGAGCCAAGTAATCATTAATCCTCTGATAATGATCCCATCAACACCGGTGCGTTTTTGGCCCTCCCTCGCCATCGGCTTTGTATTTCTGCTCTGTCCTCCAGTGATAATTGTCACTCCAACCTGCCTCTGCAGTCCGTCGCTCACTGGTCTGCTCCGAGGCAACTATCGATCGTGGAGCCTCATCAGATCCGTGACGACGGTAATGATGAACAATGAACAGACAGCTGCATCCTCTGTGAACTGGGCCACAACTGATGGCTTTTGTGAGCATGTAATGCTTCATTTGGAGAAAGAAGGGGACACAATATGGGGATTTTCTGAGTCAGTTAGCTCGTGGCCTTCCCTGCTTTTTCATGCCGGGTGGCTGCATGCGGCCCACAAACAAACTACACACACTATTACATCCTTGAAAACGAATTGAAACTTTTGTCTCTCTTAGAAACTGAGTCGAGCGCAGAATGTCAGAATCCAAGGGAAGATCGGAGAAAAGTTCTTCTTAAATCGTTGAATTTGAACATACAAACAAAGGCTGTGAGCGTGTTAATGAAGTGATGCCGACGCTGTCAAAGCCACAAAGAGCCCCTGTTCATCCCTAACCTCGCATTAAAGGCTGATTAGCATAGTTCATATTAGGGGAATAATGAAACATATCAAAGCAATAACGTCACACTTATCTCATCAGTCTGAGTCCTGAAAAGAAACAAATAATTGCTTTGCGAATGACATCATATTAAGTCATTTAACAAATATTGTTTTTTTATGAAATCGTGGTTTAATTACTCCTGCTATCTGCTGCCAATTAATTAAAGCCTGGGTTTATCGGCGGGGCCCCATCTGTAAACCTTTACGCTTAATGTCGTGTTCTGCAGATTTCTGAAGCACAGCGACTGTCGGGGGGGGTACGACGTGTTTATTATTTACATTGATGTAAGATACCGAGCTTTATCTAAAGCATTGTTGAGGATTATCTCTCAGATTGACGGGCTCCTCGATTGTATGCAGCACGAAGGGGGAAAAGGAGGCAAAAATCAATCAAAGACGCCGAAAAGTCTCCGTAAAAATGCAGCGCGCTCTTGTTTGTTTCTTAAAAGCTTCCGTTTGACTCGGACCAATCCGCACACACAGCGCTCTGGGCTTCAGACTGTTTGCCATTCCCAGAAGGTCATTTGGTTAATGCACATTTGAGTTTTCATGGACTCTTAACTAGCTTTTAATCAGCAATTATTAGCGAATTGGAAGGCTATGCAGGCGCACGGCTCCCTCCTGGCAGCAGAGTGCCCATCAATGTCACGTCAATTTCCATGCCAAAGGCTACATTAGGCCTGCAGGCTGGGCGGAAACAGCCACCTGAGTGCCTCATCTCCCCATCCACAGCGGTCTTCTCATCAACTATTGACTCTATTACACAGCACTGTCAAAAAGATTTTCCGCTTCAAAAGAGGAGCAACCATTACATGGGCTGTGCGGGGAGATAATTTAGTGATGCACATAAAATTAAGTGCATATCCACTGAACATTGCTCATTATTGCTCTTGAATTTCCTACAATGCCGGGCTTGTGTGGGGATCCTGGCCGCTTCCCAAACCTTTTCATTCCGCTCCCGTTTTCAAGGTATATAAACACGGCGCGATTATTTAGGCTGACGTGGTACATAAATAGCTGTCATTTCCATCTACACCCAGCCCACCTGTAATTGGCAATTAAGCATGCCAGCATTTCAGACTAGCTCTTAATTACTGTTAATAAATGCTGAGGGGCCCTGAGGTGTCCTCGCAGCCTGAGGGTGGAGGTGTGTGTGTGTGTGTGTGTGTGTGTGTGTGTGTGGGAGGGGGCTGGATCTCCTGCAGTACCACATGAATATGCATGTATCCTTCAGCTGGGCCTCTCTTTGGGGCTGAAACGCGACCACACAGGCTCAGGGAAGTTTGTAGAAATGTGGTGGAGGATGTCCGGTTAGAATTTTAGTAGTTTTTTTAATTTTTCGGGTCAAATCTCAGATTATAAATGCAGAACTATAGAAAGGGACAGAGTGATATAACGTTCTTCTTTGCGTTCTTCGATAAGGATGCTAGAGGAGAATAAAAACAGACTCTGGGTTACAATAACTGGCTTCTTTTCTCCACTGCGAGCTGACATTTGTTTTTTTCAGACTCGCACCAAAGGCCTGAGTCGCTGCGTTTGAGGGCCTGCGAGTGTGGAGCTCTCTGATCATAATGGCGCTTTTCATTAGCACTTCATTAAAACAGGTGGGCTGGAAAGGTCAAGTATGTTTAAGCTCCGAGTTAAAAACACGGTCAGCAAGAGCACAGTCGGTCCGGTCAGCCTTTCTTGACCCTCACCATCCCATTCCAGAGGTCTGACTTCAGTCCGGATTGACTGGACGCTGGTTTCTCCACCTGTGGTGAGGATCGTTACTATACTCACTACACAAAACACGAACAGAACTGCAGCCAGATCTGAAAATTGTGGAGCTGCGGGCCGTGAAAAACCCGAGCCGAGAAAAGTATTGATTTCAGTCAGATTAAATAGATCACCTTGTCCGAGTGAGTGATGAAGCTGTCAGGCTGTTGGTCTCACTTGACAAGCATCCACATTAAAAAACCCTACCCCTGAATTTCAGCGGCACCATGTAAAAACATTCGCAATTCATCATAGGGACCATACACAAAAAAGGTCTTTGAAATCTGCTGGAGAATACCCCCAGCACAAGTCTAATCTATGACACGGTCTGAGCACTCAGTCTTAGTCATGTCTGCCCTACAAAGAGCAAAAAAAAAAAAAATATATATATATATATGAGTCACTTCAGTTAGAAATGAAATCTCTTAATCAAAACTTTTAAAATCTTTTGGGAAATGGAGGAATTGCAATAAAAAAGTCACATATCAGACATCGTTTTTTTAGACTCCCCCTTATTCACCATAGAAAACGTCGCGGAATCTGATTTATGTTTTTTGGTGTCTAAAGTTAAATTCGCCATCTGAGAAAGAAGCAGAACTAAAGATGCTGTGACAAAACACATCAAAGGTGGATCTTAATGTGTGTCTCCCTACTGCTGCTAGCTCTAAACTGCCTGTCATGCGGCAAGCGGGTTTTCTCCAGAATGTCTTTAGCTGTTTACAAACCCTCCCACCATCACCCCCCAGCCCCGAGAGAAAGCTGACGAAATAGATTTCAGCCGTGGATCCCTTTCCCTGAGAGCACAGCCTGGACTGCTGGTGGGAGTGACCACTAGGGGGCAGCAGAGGCACGCAACGGTCACCCGTTCTCCACAAATAGGTTCTTAGTACTCACACTCTATTAATCCTGCTGACTTATGAGTGACCTCCAACCATCCGGGCGCCAGCATGCTGAGTGTGTGGTCATCTGGAGGCCTGAGATGAGAGACTGTAAGGACTAAAAACACAATATGCACATGCAGGTACAGAGCAGTCCCAGTTTTCCCCCGCCTGTTTGGGAATTCTGCACCAGGAAAAAAATTCGAAAAGGCAACACAACACTGAAAACAAGTAATATAACAATTCAGTTTATTTTTATTTTTATTTTCCAGACAGACACATCAATTTTTCTGGACCACAGTAGAGGATGGAAACCTTTCACAGACATTTTTTTTTTTTGTCAATATTATTATTTGAAAATACAAATATAAAATTAGACTTTCCACATTTGATATGTGAGAGACCCCCATCCATTTATTATTACCGTTACTATTTTAGTATATTTTACAATAGGGCTTGAGCAAGCCATATGATAACCTGAAAGATGCTTTCAGATGTCAGTCGTCTGTCTGTCTCTCGCCATAAAAAGTCGGTTTAACATAAAAAAAAAAAACAAAGACGGGGGCAAGTGTTAGGAATGGGCGGGCGGCAGTGGAGAGAGCTCTGTGCTCAGAAACATGGAGGCCCAGCAGAGCCCCCCACTGCCGGCCATGCAGTCTGAAGAGCGTCCAGGCTCCCCTCCAGGCCGTGCCGTCTGCTCCAAACTGGACAACACGCCACGGGGGGGGGGGGGGTTCTCCTGTCGGTGGACGTAAGCTAACGCTGACCACTGGACTACATGAGCCTTGTGTCGCTTTGTAAAGAAAAATTGTGTATACAGCTGAGGTCTCCAGTCTAATATTATTCCGGGAAGTTCAAATGAGGAAACGCTCACACACACATTTATATATATCTATATATATATCCATCTGTCTGTATATATATATAGACAGATGGATCTATATGTAGTGATGCGGATGGGTGAGGGTGAAGGGGAAATCCCCTAAAACATGCCCTTACAGGTGAACTTATGTTATTTCTGTCACCTCCAGGATTTCGGTCTACATCTGTGCACATCTGTGAGGAAAAACGAATCGCTCCTCCCGTCACAAGAGAGCGGAAACTATAAATAGCAATGCTTGCGAGTCACTTTGTGGCCTGGGAGACTAGGTTTGTGGTCACTGTGACTGTATCCAGTATCTCTCAGAGATAAGGGCACATTGTCTGGTTTGGAACCATTAGCACCACTGTGAATAAGCCTCTTTTTGGATATAAATGCTGCGCAACATTCAACGAGCCTTTCAGAATCAGTGGAGGTCAGCGGAATTAGAGCAGAGCCCCGAAAAAAAAAGTCCTCGTCTGATCTCCCGACTTCTGAGAGACATTTCATATTCGGAGAACACACACGCGTGTTCCAAGATGACAGAAATACCAGAAGTGTGTGTGGCTTCAGGGAGGGATTTTCCCAGAGCAGATGGGATATTTTGTTTGGCCATTGCCTAGCACTTGCCTCGAGATTCAAGTTTAAATGGATACGGTAGTACACTACAAATGTCAACGCCTTCCAGGTTGACTTTTTTTCTTTTTTGATTATTTTTTTTTCTTTAAACCAAGACCCCTTCCCTCTCCCCAAATGGATAAGCTAGTCTACTAAGATGTGTAACATTCATCAGCTGTAAACTGCTGTCAGTTTGAGATAAAATGAAATTACAGCAACAGAGCCATGCTACCTTAAAGTCCACGCTACAGGATCACAAAACAATAGAGGAGTCAATTTTGTTTATTGCATTGAGGGAAAACTGGCTTTTTTTTCAAAAGGAAATGCGTTAATTAGAATCTAAGAGCCACCAGGCGTTACACAGTGGAATAAAATTATATATATTTTTAATTTGTTTCGGTGTTACGCGTCTCCCAGATGAAAAGGCTACAAAACTGAAATGAACTGAGGCCCCCAAGGAGCTTTTAGGATAATTCATAATGTTTGAGTTAGAGTTTCTTATTCATTAAATAAACCAGTTCAATATGTAATGATGCAAATTAAACATGGGGGACACATTTTGAAAAAAAAGAATCCTGTCAGCAAACCAGCCTACATGCACTTGGATGATGGATATTTGGCGTATTTATTGATGTTTTACTAATGAGATATTTTGACACACTGGCACTGGTAATTAACTGGAGGACAACTGAGAAGATACAAGTTTCATCACCGTTTTTATCCCAACAAATGTGGGCAAATTGTGGGTTTTTTTAACCAGCCGGTGTCATTCTCTGACTTTAACGTGTGCAGGTTTTAACGTGTGTTTTCGTATAAAATAACAAAATGTCCGGCACACTTTCCAGATTGGTGTGAGAATAATGTTACTTTAACTGAGAAAGCTTTGTTTTGTGAGCGTAACACGACAGACTGACAGCCATAATGTTCATTTATTAACAGTAATGTAGCAGCCTTTTCTTTCCCAAACAGTGAGGCCAAATGAACTGAATAAACGCTATGAAATGTGGATTCTATTTAACCTGAATTGAAACAGGGAAACTGAACAGGCTTTGTAATTAGTTTGCATTTTGCTGCTCGTGTAAATTTTAACGGCTGAACTCTGAGCGCGCCTGATAACTTATTTGGAAGCATTGAAATTCAGGTTTCTAATATCTCTCTTTAAGCCAAGGAATTAATTACTACTTCAAGGTGGCGGTCTGACTGAGGACATCAACTTAACCATCTATTAATCAGCCTTTAACACCTGCTAATGTTCTGTGGACTGTACTAACTGTGAGCAACTCTGATAAGAGATCAAACCAAAACACGTCGCACAGAATCTAGGATAATTACAATTTTGTTTTTTCACATCTACAGATCAGAGGTACTATCTGAAAACAACCACGCCAAAGGCAGCGGGGTATTTTTTTCTCCCCCCCAAAGTGTACAAATGTTGACAGATAGCAGAGAATCTATAAAAGCTGTGACAGATTTCATGACTATCGCGGGAATCGCTGGCATGTTAAAAAAAATACGATCTTTTTCCCCCAGTGAAATCTGTGTAATTATTTCCGTTTGTGTCCCTCTCAGACAAAAGTTTTGCATATCTAGCGTTAGCATTTAAGGTAGTATGGCACACCCCTTTAAAAACATTCAAGGGTGGGGATCCAAATAATGCCTTGTGTACAATTTCATCTTTTACAGCAACTGTTTCTCCATTGTTCATCCATGAGAGCTTTGGTTAGCTGAAACCATGTTAGAGTGGCAAAACCAAACCAAGAAGAAAAAAAAAGAAAAACAAAAAAAGGTCAAACATACAGGGAATAAATTACAATGAACCTCAAACAAAAATAATTGTCTGCAAATATCAGAACAACATGATCATTGAGAGAAAGGTCTATCTTGACTGGTCCTAAATCCACTATTCACTACGAGTATTATATTAATGAGTCCTATATAACATCTACTTTGTAATTACAGGAGATAGAAAAAGAGCGCGAGAGGGAGAGGGATTAATATGAGAGAAAGGAGAGGTAGAGCAAGGGAGAACAACAAAGAGCACTACACTGGTATCAAAGACAGCACTCTGTTTACAAGTTAACTGTGATTTCTTTACACACTAATGAAATACATGGATGATCAACAAAAGATAGCAGGATCTCTGAGGATGGGGGATGGAAAGAGAGAACGTAATGGATGCACAGTACATTTTAATAGTATATTACAATTATTAATATATAAACCACAAAGTATCAATAAAACTCTGATTAAACTTGAAATCAGCAAAGAAGCATCTTTCTTTTTTTTTATAGTTTTGTATTTCTTATTTTCTTTTACATTTGAACATTACAAGGGTTTTTTTTTCTTTAAACTGTAACTCAGTCACACCTCCGTTATCGTTTTACTTTCGAAGAATCCAGCATATTTCTTTACCTGGTTGTTTGGAAATAAAAGAAACGAGACAACAAGTGCGTAAAATGAAAATAACAAATACATCTGCAACGGCTTCAGCGAATTTAAAACCCAGACTGCACTCTGGAGGATATCATTATTTTTCATTTGTATCACTATAATTGTTATCAAATCAGCGCCCGGAGTAAAATCCTTAACCACACACGCTGCGTAAAACCTGGCGCAGCCCGGGAGAGTGAATAATTCAGTGTCATCTCTTGACCCTGCATAAATATCCTCCGATGAGACGCGGGTCAAATATATAAAGAAATCCAAGTGTACACTGCAACATATCGGTTACTATTTCCCAAGCTGTTAACTCACCTCAAAACATCGAAGCGTTTGTCTAGTCGAGAACACATTAACCCCGAAATCCTTCATGCTGTCCCAAAGCACAGGGCCATTTTAAAAAAGCCAACACACACATGTGCAAACAGGAGAGTGGCCTGTACTTTACAACTCACAGTGCAATGATTACTCGCTTAATTGCCTTTCAGTGTTTTCATTTATTTTGCCACTAGAATAACTTAGATCTGCCAATGATTCAACAATAGAACTCATGAAGGCTGAGGTATGGTATCAAAACGTTTACTTTCCTAATTCATTCAAAAACAACCGATTCAGAGAACAAGCAGTATATAAAGGCTCTAGCACAGAGCCCAAGAGTCGCGTTCCGTGAAGAGAATCAGGAACGAGCAGGATGAAACGAACAGTAACACACAGCTAACAAGTTCCTCTCAAGAGTATAAAAGTGTCAGGATGCCTGGTTCAAGTTCTAACCTTCACCTCTACATACAGTGTGCTTTGGATTAAATCATCTTTTTTGTTTTTTGTCCTCTTCCTCTTTGAAATGATACTGATACCGTAACGAGTTAGACCAAAGAAACCGATCAGGCTATTCTCTTTAATCATCGTTGTTTCTCAAAACTGTGTCGACTGAACTCACCGATTGTAAATTTTGCTGGTACGACACTTGTAAAATGATTCAGCTACAGTATTTACAGAGCGAGTGTGTTTTGTTTTGTCCGTGGGGTCGTTACACCGTCTTCCAGCAGAAAAAGAAAAAGGTAGAATAATAACTGTTTACAGCTTTTTCTTCTATTCACACGCTATAACATGTTCTTTTGACACACCATCACAAAAATATGCTATTCTCTCACTGAGTTGGTTATATGCAGTGACTGGAATAATATGTACAGCTACATTTCTTTTTCTCAAGTTTGAATTCACAATGTAGTTATATGAAATTTGTTATAGCATATATATATATTTCTAAACAACAAAAACAACACTTATAAAAAAGGACCATAAAAATATTGAAGTCCTCTTTGTATTGCCCAAAAATAGGTAATTATGGTTTACAATGAGACATCACTAGAAATAAAACCGCTACTAGAATTTATTACTTAGATACCTTCTTTTGAATTTTTTTCCTCCAAGTCTTTCCACACTGAGCTTCTTTTTTCTTTTTTGCAGGAGGACTAAATGGAAACTTCCCAGCCTTTTTTCTCCTTTACACTAACCCATACGAAGGTGATGACATGACTTGCAGATATTCTTGGCTGTGACCCCCGGTACTTCAAAAACAAACAAAAAAATCCACTTACACAACACTAACTAGCTAGAAGATCAAATCAAATGAGACAAAATCAAGGTTAAATTAAAATGACACTCTAAAAACTAATCAAAACAAGAGCTAACAGAGGAAGGAAACTGGTGACTGAACTTGACGTCAAACATCATACCAAACCAGGTTGTAAAGTTATAGAAGGTTTGGATTATAGTACAGCAGTTGTTATTTTTCTGAGATGACTTAACGTTTTCTTTTCTTCTTCATATGGTTCCGACTTTCGTTCGTTTTTTGCCTGGGGTGACGCTGTAGTGCTCGAAGTTGGGTTAGCATCACCTGCACACAAAGCCAATTAGAAACTTCGTCCTGTCTGTCCTGGGCCACCAGATATACTCTGCTGGGTGATAAAGGGAAGAGAAGGAACAAGAAAAAAAAAACAGCGTTAGGAGCCACGCAATACACTGGGTCCTGCGCACGAGCAGCGTGCGCTGAGACTTCTACTGACACACAAATGTGGGACGGACGCTGTGAGTGTTTGCTGAGGTGGAATAAACGTGAAACAAATGTGGTGGGGGAAATCAGAAAAAAAGGCTTCAGGTCTAAAACTCGCTGCTGGTGCATGTAACTGCACGTAATTACAGTGGGAGTCATCCAGAGCGCATGTTCCCACGTTTTTTAATAGTCCACATGTCAGAGACCAGCCTGGACATTCATACGTCCTACAGTTCTGTAGGCACGGAGCTCAGCTGGAGATCGGCACTTCGTTTGAAATCGTTTGAAAAAAAGCGCGGATTTGATTCGTCTGGGTTTTTCTATAAGTAACAATTCTGTCGTGCACATGAGGGGCGTTGTTAGCAATGTGCAGGTGTGAGGCAGGCACAGAAAAACTGAAATATTCAGCTGCTCTTGTTAGGCCGTGTCTCAGAGAAAGCTTTGGGATTTTTAGACTTATTTTTAGTCACAGAAAACTCGATGCCAATTCCGCACGGTGGACGTCTGAAGCTCATAAGGTGAGAAACACTGTAAATGGTGAAT
This sequence comes from Menidia menidia, assembly GCA_907169785.1. Classification (NCBI taxonomy): domain Eukaryota; kingdom Metazoa; phylum Chordata; class Actinopteri; order Atheriniformes; family Atherinopsidae; genus Menidia; species Menidia menidia. The sequence goes on along the minus strand of CAJRST010004446.1, from coordinate 17,046,622 downwards.
GACACAGTATGGATGGCGAGAAAGAGACGTTTGATTTGCCCTAAAAATCATGAGGATACTCGAGGATGGAGACATTTCAAATGTTAATGAAGAAAAAGAGCTGGTAGTATGTGTGTGTGTTGCTTCAGTGCAAACTTTTCCCCTCAGCGAGTCACAACAATTGACCTGGATTTCTAGCAGCAAAAGGCGGGGCGTTTTTTATGCTTTTGACTCTTTTTTTTTTCAGGCAAACCGTCTCACCAGCAGAGGCCGAAAAAGAGGAACCTCCCGTTGCACACAACTCTACTACCAGCTCCGGCATTTCGAGAGGGGGTGAATAAACAACGAGAATGTGATGAACACAAATTAGAGATAGACTTTAGAGAAATGCACAGTAAATAAAATGCAATACCTCTGATGAGATGGCAACCGGCCACCTGTTCAATGGTATCCATTTGTAAAAGCTGTCGCAATCAACGGGCCCTAAAAGTGTACAGTTAGTGCTTTTGTCAGTATGCAATTCAAAGAGAGAAAAGTGAGTATCATATCAACTTTTTTTTTCAGCTAGCATGAATGTGAACGTTTTGATTCAGTTTTGATTCATTGTATAGTAGAAGAGCAAGAGACTATACCCAAACTGTTTTTTCTCATTCTTATAAAGGACAAACAGGAAATTACAAAGGAGGCAAAACATGTTAAAAAGATTTAGATAGGCACTATGGAGAGCACGAGTCAGACTGTGGGTAACATTAACCTCAAATCCTTTTTTTCTGTAATGATATTAAATGATCGAAATAAAAACATGTCAGAAAAGTAACAAATAGCACAATCCCCATTCATGCTAACATAAACGACTGATTTAATCGGAGAGCATGCAGAGACTGGCATCTGTAACAGTCCTCTGGAAGACCGGCGTGTTTTAGAGCCATGGAGGCTGTTTGGTTATCAGGACTCTGTGAGCTTCCCTGCTGACAGGACTGTAGAAACCCATGGATTCAAACACAACAGTGGAAAGAAAAGCACTTTCGGCTTCGACTATTTGCCTTTATCACCTCACTCAACTAATTGCGCTCTCATTGTCTTGCAGGGAAGAAAAAAAAAGAAGAAGAAGACAAAAACAGTTAGGTTCATTACCGCCTCTTCACAGTGGCTGTTTTCATACTGGCTAAAGGGATTAATAAAATCAGTGAAGCGTGAGACAGAGGGACAAATCAGTGGATCTGAAGTCATCCATGAGGTTGTGAGATATGATGATTATATGCACATTCAGTTCAACAGCATCCCCAGGAAAGAAATGAATTATAAAGCACGTTTTTAGCTCTGAATCATTTCCTATTTTAATTTTCTGAATAGAGAGATCATCTGGCTGAGAGCAGGAAGTCATAGGTCTGCTGCTTCACCTCTCTGCTTTACTGCTCCCTTTTTGAATAACCGGGTAATTTTGAAGCACCGGTTTAATACGTACTATTATTACCGACACAAACTGCTTTTCTGTAATGGAATCACAACCCTTGGCCTGAACTAAATGGGCTTAATTCAACATACTTCTGAGGGACCTGCTACATCAATGAGCTACATTTGACTATTTAAAAATCGCATTATAAAAAAGGCCCCAAAATTAAATTCATTCCAAGGCTTCCTTTTTACACTTCCCTAACTCAGCCATAAACTATGGTTACAAACTGTTGAAACAAATGGAAAATATTACAAATGGCCTCATTTCCATCTGTAAACTATCTGTGGGTAAATCTGCCTTGAAAAGGAGCCAGCTTGGTCTTTCATAACAAATATTTTGCTTCCTAAACTGAGACCAACAGATTATGGCATGTAGCCAGTGGTCCAAAAACAATTTATGAGAGAAGCTTTGCTTTGGGAGCACAAAAACACAATAATATGCATTTTTCATCAGGTTTTGGGAGGATGTCATAAATCCATTAAACAGCCGAAAAAGCTGCAGTTTTAAAACTCGCATGAGACGTTTATACACTTGCTCCTAGTGACATCAAACTATTTCTGAAAAGAATTTGTGATTCTGAACATAAAAGAAATCACAATAATGACAAAAGAAGGCGTTCAATGCCATGACGAGACGAGACCACAATTCAAAACATTACTAATTTTTGAGTGAAACACCATCTGGTTACTCTGGTAGAAAATGGATCTACTGATGTGGAGTTTGTGTCATACGGTTCAGTTCAGCCATACAAAGTGGCACAAACATGATAAAAATAACTAAATATCTGACTGACTGGTTTGTGAGGTTTCAGGTAACGCTCACACAAATGACTGACCTATATTTTGCTGAGTCTTAGCGACTAAGGTCCGAAACATAAACATGTAATCTCTGGGCAGCAAGTTAAATGAGGTTGTACGAAAATGGGCATTTTTCTCAATGTTTGATGACTTTTAAGTATACAGAGAAACTCTGGCTAAGGGTTTGTGAACGGTCACAGCTAGAAATGAAGCTGTGTTTGTTGATCTTCACTGTATTTAGAAGAACATTTAGTAAAAAAAGCAAAAGCACTGACGCCAGTAACGCGCTGAATGGAGTCTCCAATAGAGGCATGTTTGCCATCCTGTAACATCAGCCCTCCTTTAATTACATTTCTCATCTGTTTGGGAACTGGGGGCACTAATCCTCGTCTGTTTTGTGGGAAATCTGTGTCCATTCGGTTTCTCAACAGTCTGCTGTTGTCAGATGTTGTCAGATCTGAACTTCATGCAGAGTCATGCTGCTGTAAGTCAGGTCAATGAGGTCCAGCATTTGCCTTGAAAAAACAAAACAAGGACCGACTGGGAAAAAAACTTAAGTCTTAATGGTAATTTATATCTTCCAGTATACATCTGTACATCAATAGGACTTAGTAATATGTGAGTCATCCATTCCATTGCTAAAGATCTAAGTCAGGTTATTAACGTTCAAATCTTACTATTTAAGATGTCCAAACTGGCTTTAAGGAGATATTTTCTATATCTAGGCTTACAATGATATACTGGGCTGCTTCAACAGAACAATATCTATAATCAACTCAGATTTTCTGTGAGCCAGGCCAGGAGTGAAGGGAAGGCCGGATAAATAGTAGCTTTCCCCTAATGTGTCCCAGAGGAACATCTGAGTCCATCCTCAGAACCCTTAAGACACAGTCTGACTGAGGAGCTCTTTGTGATGTCATCTCTCTTTGCAGTTATAGTCGTACACCTGAGAGTTGACATGGCAACCGCAGCTAACTGACCAGCAAAAAAAAAGAAAAAAAGAAAAGACAGCCGACTGAGGAGCAGCTGACTCAGGCTCTTGGACAGATGGGCTTCTAAACGAAAATAAATTAGTTTGAGGTGGAGGTGGGGGTGATGCAGAGTTTGAGAGGAGAACGTTTGGGCAGCTAACTGTAATAAAAACTACCTTTAACTCAGATAGCTCTCAAAGCTAATGTGGTATTTATTCACATGTACAACCCTGTTTACAAAAAATATTGGAACACTTTATCTGCATAAAATAAAAATTAGTAATCGACTGCAAATAATGAATGACCTATACTTAAACAGAATAAGCTGAAAAAGCATTTTTTTAATGTGTATTCTCATTAAGCATTTGATTGAATGCTTAAATGAGCGAGGCCTTCCCTGTAGAGGATGTCTGGATGGCAGCAGATGTTGTTCCAAAACCTATATCATTCTGCGTTAATAGTGCCTTCATTCATATGCAAGTTACACGTTTTCATGTGCACGGATACAGAGACCATCGTGGATGCTAAGCTCTGCTTCTTGTGCTGATAAACTGGATGGTTCCTCTCTATTTTTTTAGCTTAGAAAGTAGCCATGATTTCCAGATCATATAAAAAAATGTTATATCGGTCGATCACATATATGTGAAATCTTAGAATATGTAGTCATTGTGCTATATATACATATTCTTATAATAGGTATTTTTCTATATTTATCAAAGATGCCCAGAGTTTTGGAAACATGGTTGTACAGTGTGCCTGTCGCAGGTGACTGAACTAAGAAAACCCTCACATCGCTTCTTCTGCTGCCCTTTCTTTGTGCCACATTTGTTTTTTAGTGCTTTCTGACACAGGCCATCAGACGAGACAGAAGGTCTGAAAATAAGTACTCACTGTGATGCTGGGGCCGAACCCAGAGCCGGGCTGAGGGCTAGCAGCGCTGATGTAGTTGCCCACGGCTGAATCTTGGCTGCTAGGCCCATACAGGTCAGCCACCGGTCCTGGACTGTTAGCGCCAGGGAAACCTCCGGGCCTTGAAGGGTTGGTGCCTGCATACAAACACAACAAGGAGCAGAACATCTCAGCAAAAGCCAGCAGTGATGTGGACCATCCTTACTAGCTATGACTCAAGTGGACATGTTTAATTCAAAAGAACACATGCCTGGATTCATGTATTTGTCTTTAAGAGCTTGTTTATACCTGTCGTTGCTGGTTAAAGATGCTGCTTATTCACTTTAACGAGAAGTTCTCTGACTAAAAAAGGCACAAGATTTAGGCCTGAAGCAATTCAAGCTCAAGGGTGAATCCAGTATGATATTCCAAAACCAGAATCTACATGCTGTTTGTCTTATGCATAGGAATAACATTCACTTTGTATAATCATGCACAAATTAAAACAGGCACTTGCTAAATATACTTCCACCATGCCAGTAAACTAGTAGGTTGCAGACTTGCCATGCATAATGTGAGGGAGTACTTGTAAAACAGCACTGGATGTAGACTAAGAAGGCTTTTTTTTTTTTTTAAATGACCATTGATTTATCTTGGGTATTTAGTGTTGAAATATTTCAAATACTATGAGCTATTTCTTTTATGTCTTCATGTGCTGAGTACTGTCGGTCTGCTGGGGTGACTTCCAAAAGAAAGCAAAAAGGTTGTCAGGCAAGAAAAAGGAGGCATAAGGGGGAAATATAAAAGCTTGACCCGAGTTCGTCCACGGGTCCAAATTCAGTGGGAGATAAAAGAGAAATACTGTACATGACTTACCACCTTTGCCCTGTGAGTAAGACCATCTCAGACTAATAAAATGCCTTTTGAAAACCTCTGTCTACAAAAAGGGCCAGTAACACTGGCAGTACAGGGAAAAAACAGGAAAGGGGAGAAAGAAAAAAACACTGAGATCTCTTCACAGCAATCTCCTTTGCTGTCAGCTTCATGTAACCCTCCGTCTCACCCTTATTCACACGGTGTAAGGAAGGGAAAGCTGTACGGCTGCATTAAAAAGAAATACCCTCCACTCCCAGGAAATGCTCCGTGTGTGTGTATGGGCTCAGAGGAGGTCTTTGTACGACATAAAAAACATGTAGTAAGATTGCAGTGCATCCAGCGCATCCGTGTAGACAAACGCGGTGAACGAGAGTTTTGTGGCTGCGTTTTTGACTGCTTCATCTATCACGGCCTTATTAGACATGTGAGCCCTGTTTAAACGCACCTCCAAACCTACTTCTGACATCCATTAGAGCACTCTGGGCGAAGGCAGCGTCTCACTATAGACACATCCAGAGGAGTTGACACTGCTGTTTGACTGCAGACTTTAAAAAGCAAAGCAGCTAGTGCTCTTATCTTGCCCGCGCAGCCCCAAGTGAGCTGGCTTATTATATAATTAAGGATTTTTCACTTGAAATGGCGGTCTTAATTTTCGTGCAGCCGCTGACTTTTATTGGAGTGTGACCCCTCACCGCCGCCGCCGCCGTGTGAAACTGCGTTCGTCGTTTTAAAGTAGGATCTGCACTAATGCATTCCGGATGAAAAGTCACAACAATGCAGCCGTGTGGGCCTCGCTGCAGTTCCCACTCCAGCCCGCTGCCTCTCAAGATTTATGCGGGTGCACTTTTTTTATAAGACTTTCTTATGCTTTTATTTAATATTGTTGTGGTACACACACATCTGGATGAAAAATCAACAACATATTCGATGCTAAAACTGACTTATGTTTGAGAAATGTCTCACTTTTCCCCAAACACTTAAATTAAATCATAAGAGTTGTCCCTTTATGCATACAGCATTTAATGGCCAAAGAATGAGATTCACCTTGTAGTCTTTTTTAGCCTTTGGAACAACCTGGGAAACATCTAAAAACAGTCAGTGATTCAAGCAGTAATACGGGCGCATAACTATTTCATGACCGATAAAAATACTTGGGGAACTTTAGGGAATTAGGTAAAGTTGATGCTGAGGGGACGACACGATTCAGACATGAGAAGCTGACAGTGCACTGCAGTCTGAGCCAAATTCATATGCGGAGGCTAGGAGTTGTTTACAAGCAGCTCCAAAGGAATATTAAATGTACTATTTAAGTACACATGTAAAAGCTGTACAAACAAAGAGCAGACTATTATTCCCATGAGCTAACTGTACAGCATCATTTATTTAGCTGAAAACTGGACCTATAATGGTGAAAAAAAAACACAATAATCAATTATGTTTCTGGAAAATGACTCCTATTTGCTTTATCTACTTGAAACATTGTACTAGACATTATAATTGTCTCTGAATTTGATATAATTAGAGTCAAGGTTGGCTGCAAAAAATAAAGTCTATTGCACAAACAACACGCACGTAAATCATTTTACAACGCAATCAAGCTATGTTGACTCACGCAGGATTTGAATGTGTCTTCTCAGGCGAGACAATCCTGCGCTTTCTCTACCAGGCAGCACCCCATGAGCATTCAGGAGCAAAAACATGCATCATCTGAGTCCAATAGTGACTCCAGTAACTGAGACCACTTTGACACAGAACCCTCTCTACTCTAACGGCAGCCACAATGCACCAGCGGTGTTACAACCAGGCCCAAAAAGCCGAGGCGATGCCATTACTGTGCGTTTGTGTTGGTGTAATGAGACATGTTAACTGAATACAATGTGACTTAATAGATTTAAACAAAGAAAAGACTGTGGTAAGAAATGTTGTTGTCTCTTTTGTATTGAAGTATAATTACTTTAATTAACATGTGTGTGTTGCCATCTTTTTTTTACAGAGCTTAAACCTGTAAACTGGGAAACGTTTTGTCCTTTGGGCCCATGCTCATGCACTTACTTTAACAAAAACTAATGCTATGGTGAAGTGCAGGCAGTGGTGTGTATTGTTGTTGTTTTTCTCCAGACAGCCATTTACATTAAGTCATATCATCCTGATCCATCAGAGTGGATTTTCTGCACTTCACAAGAAATGAGCATCATGTCACGTCACGACAAACATTTTTCATAATTGACATTAGTGTTTTTCTAATAACTCAACAAACCTTAATCTCAAAGAAAGACTTTAGGCACATCTGAATCATGTTATTCTTCGCTTTTCAAAACTAGACATACAATAGAAAAGGGAAAAAAAAGCTTCTGCTAAGCAGTTTTGACTGTAATATGCTGAAATGTTGGGCATTTTAGACACAAAAGCGATGAAGGTAATCTTTATTACACTTGGAACACTTGACTGAAAATTAACACTCACACCCACACTTACTCTCTTCCATTGCTGTTCGAAATTGATAACGGAACATTTCCAGCGTACTCTCCGACATCATCAATAGTTATTTTGTTTGCATGCAAATGAAGGAATACATTCTATGTGTAGGCCCCTTATGTGCAAGCAGGGGCCGCAAAATAACTTCACAAAGAAAAATAGAAAAGAAAAAAAAAAGCTACGATAAACTTGAAACAGGAGGAGGAACATGCAATGCTATTTTGTCATCAAGACATTTCATATTAATTATTTTCAAAGTTTTTTTTTGTCTTTTCTTAACAAAAGCAAGAGAAATGTGTTGGGGAAAAAAAAAAAAAAGAGAAAATATTTGATCATCTGTATGGAATAATGTAATGAATCAAACTGAAAAGTCCAAAACGTGGATGAGGTAGATGCTCATATACAAACCTGGGTTCTTAAACTGATCCGGGCTGTGTAGGTGCTGTAGGGGGGAGTTGCAGGCGGAGGTGGCATGCTCACTGTGCAGCATCTGAGCCGCTTGGGGCCCCAGGGAGCCATAGTCAGCAAAGGAGCAGGGCCCCCCCCCTCTGGTCACTGGGCGCAGAGTAAAACCCATAATCGGGGAGGCCTGGGAGATACAGTATAGGGTGGGGAGGGGGAGGGGGAGGGGACTCCATCATTGTGGAAATCAACTTTTTCATCGTCAAAGTCAGTGTCCAGATTGCTGAGCATAGCTTGCTGGGGTGTTACACCATATTTAGGTAACATCATTTGTGTTTAGTCTGCGTTATTTGGCCCTCCCTGCCCTCCCTCCCCAGCAGCTCCTGCCAGAACCCACCCGCCACCCCCCCTTTTGCTTTATTTACCATATTTTGTTGTGTATGCAAGCTCCACAAAGAAAAAAATTGATATAAATGTTTCTCTACAAAATGGCATCAGGAAGTTTTCTTCCTTATATACTTTGACTACAGGTGGGAGACTCTTTGCCTATCCCTGGCAATTGGTGAGGGAGTGAGATAAAACTCGAGAATCATTAAAAAAAAACAGAGGTCAATACATTCCTCATTTCAAGCCGACAAATCTTGGTTGGTGAACCTGAAGGAAGCAAACACAGTACACTAATCAATGATCACTCTGCGTCCTGCATTCAGACCAACAGAAAATGAAAAGGTTTTGTATGAGTATGATACCGTCGTGTTTATTGATGAAGAGCATTACGAAGCGCTCGACGTACTCGCAGACGGGCTTCTTTGAATGATCTTTTCTTTGACACAGATGGTGGATTATCAACAGTTTAGAAAATGTCATTCAGCAATAAGTCGTTCTGACATTTATTGCTTGCTCTCTTAATCTGAGACAAGCTGCTCATATAAAGAGTGCAATTAAAAGAAACGGCTCCTTCCCACACCCCTTTGATAACGGAGTTAATCTACTCAGGAGGGACTGAGGCTAGTGACACCGGCTTCTCCATGCTGGGTCTCCCCTTCCTGTGTGTGTATGTGTTTTTAAAATTTGGGTCCTGGAGCGAATAGCCATTCAAAACCACTTCACCTCTACCCATTCAGAGTGAGACAGTCCACTTCTGCCAAATGGAATGTAAGCACCAGCCATGTTTCTCTCCGCCAATGCTTTTTAGCACTCTGATCTCACCACTTGTGGGCTGTCTGCCCACTCATCAAATTATAGGCTCCAAATAGGGCAGGCTTCCCACGAACGTCACATAATGCCTGACACATTGAACAAAGCTCAAGAAGCAATCATTCCATTTACTTCACTTAGACAAATGTCACTGAAAATTGATTGGCCCTGCTAATGAGGAAAACTGGATCAATGGAATAATTATAATGGAGAAGAAACATTTGACAGTCGCACATACCATGTTGCCGGTAATTCATAAGGAAGCCTTTTCAAATATATCATCACTTTGGAGCAGTGTAGAAGTCTTCTTAATGTAGTCCAACTGAACACATTTGCTAAATTTCACTTATATATCTTACTAAACTGACATAAAAAGCAACTGAAAATGAGCTAAGCCGTTATCAACATCATCTTGATAAAGTCATTAAACAGGGTTAGGATGATATAAATATTCATGAGAAGACGAGTCTGATTTGCAGGATTCGTTTCTTTTATTACCAGATTAATAATACAGTTAGCAGTAAACATGAGAAGGGAGATCTTTTCAGTGGATATAACGCTGTAATTATAAGAGCCTGAGCCACTATGACCTGCTTCTTTGTTTTAAATTAATTTGCTCAGGAATGGAAACTTTGATGGTAAGTGTGCAGATCCACGCCTTTTTAGAGCTCAACCTGAATGCAAACGACTTTAAAAAAGTCCCAAAAAGTTGATTCAAACAGGAACAACTCTGTCCACAGCGATAGTTATCAAGCTCTGTCCAATTCTCTGGACGGACAAAAAGTACAAAAGCAGTGCAGAATGCCAGAAGGTAGACACAACTCTCTCCCCGCTCTGCACCAATAACTGAGTACACCGTATCGCTCAGCTACCTTTACAGCCACAGCCTGAGAAAAAGTGCCATCAATAACAAAAGAAGCTCCAGTCAGTTTGTAAGTTATCTTTTGACAGCGGCAATATAAGCAGGTGCTCTGTGGAGCTGTTTAGCCGCCTGAACTTCTGATGAGCGCCGCTAATGAAATTTGACCCCACAACCAAAACCTCAACATGCATCCGTCTACAAAAATATGACAAGAGGAACTCGGTGTCTTTTTGGAATGTGGAGGCAAATCCCCGGTTACAAGCACACAATGAAGATGGAGCTTACGCGTTTTATCGCTTAAATCTAAGCGCTGCCACACACTGGATAGGTGTAGCTGAACATCGACGTGTCCCGAGGACATGTGCGGCACACACGGCGTGTGAGAATATCTTTCTAGCAGATGACATGCCGGGAAGGATCCTCTGATTCTCGACGACACTGGATCCAATAATAAAATGTGAGAAACTGGCAAGCGCGCGTGCTGTTAACATGGTCTGTGTGGGAGTGCTCAGGTAAAAACTGGCTTTTGTTTGCTGCAAAAAAAACTGAGAGCTGGACAAGAGTGCAACTCAGACACAGTCATGCAGACACACACACTCTCAGAGCCATATATTTTCATCAGTGGCTATCTGATCTGTTATGCGGGATGAGGCTGGGCAGAGTGTGCCCACAGCTGCATTAGTATCACTGATCATATCGCTGTGCCTCAGACCGTCCCACTATTAATATTCACACAATCTATCCGGAACAATGGGCCTTTCTTGGACTCTTTTTTTTTTTTCCACCGGCCACTAATTGGATGTAATTACTCATCTACAAAACAAATGAGCGTGTTGAGGTTGCCTTGGAGACTAGATCAGGGGACCCAGCAGTGCGAATCGTTTGCAGGGCTTCATTTATACTGATAATTATCTCCCCTGCCCCCACCCTCTCTCCCTCCTGCCCTCGGTGACCAAAGCCGCCTGTGAGGCGGTGGAGAGGGGAGTGACTCGCAGTCATCTGTTACTGACATCATCGGGGTGGTTCTCTGTAAGTGGATAAATGCCCTGTTCCCGTTCCCACTTTACCAGGTGACTGCCTTTAAGGAGGAATCACAAACCTTGAAAGTAATGCTTCTCTTTTGTTTTCCCTACTTGGGAAATAAAACTCATCACGCACAATTCACCCAAAGAATATTTCCACCAATTTGTAAATATTTTTTTATCTAATAACAGGCTTGACAAACAAAGTAAAATGAGCATTTGAATTTGATCTAAATCTGAGCTTAATTCCCTTCATGAAAGTCGAAAACACTGTTCTGGAACTTTCTTTTACTCCGACTTTACTCTAAGTTTCAGCCGTCTAAGAGCAGGCCTTGTCGCTTAATTCTAATCATCGACCAAGTATTGACTTCTCTTCTGTAAGACACTTTGAATATACATGACCATACCTGTTATTTATACAGTCAACAAAAACGGGGAGCAGGGGAGTATAAAAATCTATCAGCAGAAGTTATTTTCACTTCTGCAAACAGGGATCGCTCATGCAGTCACTCCTCCCTCTCCCTGGCGGCAGCAGCCAGATTCCTCGGTGGCCATCAAACCACATCACTCTGCAGAAGATGTCAATAAACCTGACATGCTGCTCCTCAAATTAGCTTTGAATTTTAGAACTACCGTAATTAGCTTTTCCATTTTCACCAATGTCATTTAAAAATAGCGTGAAAGAAACTAACAGCTCTTTTGCTGTCTAGCCTTGCTTTCACTTTCCATTTGAAATAATCTTTTCTGAATGAATGGCTGAGTAATTAACAGCACTAGACACCCTTTTCAGAGCGCAAAGACATTTCATAAATAATACATATTTAATGTCTTGTCATTTTGTGTTCAGAGAGGCTTGGCTAATGAATTTTAACAGATGATTTCTTCTTGCATTTACTCACCCGTACTCCAGCTTCTGTTTTCTTTACTTTTCATTTTTATGCCTGCTTTTCCCTTTTCAGGCCATTTTTTTTCTGGTGGAGAACAAACTAAACAGAGCTGCTGGTTTATATTTACCTTGAACCGTTAATGGGAGATGATTATGAAAAGTTACAGTGAAGGCTGCTCGATGGTAAACAGAGCAGTGAATCCGCTCCCATGTATTCCCGAAAATAGAAAACACTAAATGATTTTAATGCAGATTTTAACCTGTGAGGGATCTGGTCTGGTTGGGACTGAGAAAGGGCACTCGGTTATCGACAGTCTGCACAGATTATCATATTGTGAGCAGACTCAGAGCTGACAGCCCTGGCCTTTTGGCTGAGCACTTTTTTTTTCTAAACAGGTCTGGTCATGCCTAAGTGGTCTGCAGAAATCCACGACTCACTACCAGGGAAATCTGAGAGTGATACTGGCTACATCTAATGGCCGTTTTCATGTCAGAGGGTGGAATATTTTGCGCTGATATTAAACATTCATGGAACCATACATCCAATTCTGTAAGTTATGAGGATGGAGAAAACAGAATAGAGCCATTCTTTATTTTGGACAGATCTGAAAATCATCAAAGCTGTTGCTAAGGTATATATTACTATTATCAATTTAATATAACTATACATGGCAAATAAAAAAATTATAAAAAAGCTACATTTCATCATAAGGATCCAACGTGCTGAATCTAATGCATGGATTATCTAGGACTGAAGACAAAACACTGGCTTTCACAGAGCCCTCCTAAGTTTCCATATGAGAGTGTGTTATGTATGAGGCCCCCGGAGAGCAGATCGGTGATGTCCCTGAAGGCCTGCGCCTGTAACCTCAGAGCATCTGCTCCCCACCGCTACGAGAGCCGCCGCTTTCTGGCGAAGGTGCAGAGGGACGCTTCGCCTTTTCCCCGATGTGTCAAATATTTCCATGAGCCTCAGACGAAAAGCGAGGCGGGCAGGACGGGCTTGGCATGCCCGCTCATGTTATTTTCCGCAAACTGCATGTGAAGTGTTCTTCTGGCCTCAGAGCCGAGCTCCGAATATTAGCATCTAGGACAAATGGACCCGAGCTCACAAAGAGGCAGACTGATTAAGTTCCGAGCACACAGCCAGTCCTACTCCCCCTTTGGGCTCAGCCCAAGATCACAGAACACGTCGGAAAGAAACAAATGAGAATCTTAATTTGAGAGCGCCTGTCGAGTGAGACTCCTTTTTTTTTGTCATTGTCGGGGAAAAAAAAAAAAGGTAGAAAAGGAGAGATGAGTAATAGAGGCGTCAGAAAAAAAAGAGCAAAGAGAGGAGAGCAATAACTATCGGAGGAGAGGACTGGGCTTTCAGTGATATGAAGACCACCCAGAGTCCCATTAACACGCGGCCCAATTAATGGCCCGCGGCCAGCTGAGTCAAGACACACGCGGCAAATTAGAGCCGTAAACACAGCCGAATGTGCTTTGTGGACATTACAGGTACAGTCGAGATCTGAGGCCGACATCTGAGCCTCTGGGAAACCTCGGAGGAACTCGGAGGAAAGCACTCAGCAAACAGAGGCCGTCAAGTCCCCGGACTGGCAGAGCCATCACTTACGTTTTTTCCCCAGTCTCCATAACTTCATGTCTTTCCAGTGAAGAGTGACCTTGTCAGCCTCTTCCATTCCCCGTGCACCACGCACATCAATAAGTAAACAGTTGTTGACGTACCAACTAAAAAACTAGAGCTCAGCTTCCGAATAACTTACCTGTCCAACAGAGGCTCTTTAGATGCATCATCCCTAAACTGCAGACGTCCAGCAGCCCCTCTAAAATTCAGCCTCTGCTCTGCCGCTTGGATTATTCATCTAAAAATGAGTGATTTTATTTTCTCCTTGTCAAACTATTCGGAAATCATGCCCTCACCGCTGACTTCAGCTGACCCTCTTCTCTGCTCGGAGCAGGTTCAAAAAACGGAAAAACAGCCGCTTAAAAGCCAAACGCTGTTTGGTACCGCTCTGCCTCCGGGCAGTAGTAAACTCCGTGCCGTTGCCTCACGCCTCTGATCTACCTGTGGCCTGCAGCTACAGTCGGGCATGTCCCCAAAAGCGCGCATCAGGGCTCATCGTGTTGTACAACATCACATTTGGCGGAGACCGCAGCGGCAGAATGCTTTTTTAAACCCTAACTGAAGTACGAGCCCGGCAACATACCGAGATCAACCTTTGATCAATTTTCTATTAAACAAAAAAGAGACCCATCCTGAACACAAGCTTGAAGTATAAACAGCTGTTGTGCTTTAAATATAAATGCTACTGGAAGTAAGAAAAGCACTTTCTTTACTATCTTCTTAGTTCAGATAAAATTCTGCTAAATCTGCATCTCTGGAGCGTTCCTGCTTTCTCCTGCCTTACAGCAGTGTGGGGTACATTGCCTGTGAGAGGTAAAACGCATTTTAAGGCATCCAAAATCCACCTTGTGATCAGCGGCGGCCTGTCACACAAGGGGAAGTCAGCATGCTGTCATTTTGTCTGTTGATTACTGAGTACGGGGAAAGTGCCCTCTGCCAGAGATGGAAGATGTCTTCCACGTTCTCGTGACAATCTCTGTGAACACCGCTGACAATCTGCAGAGGAATCCCACTCCACACAGAAAGCCTCGCGCAAAGAGTCCTTTTATTATATTTGCCTGTGTGTAGTAGTGTTCGTTAGCAAAGGTTTCTTCCACTGAACTTCTTTTAGTTCTGGGTTAATGTAGACAGATACATACAACGTGTGGTGCTCTGTGGAAACTGTAGGTGGAGTCAAAGCACAAAGAATCCACACTTGCGTCACACAAAAAGGCTTTTTTTTTTAAAGAATAAAAACCCTTGTCTGCACTAAAATTAGAGAATTTAGCAAAAACCAATGGAATTGCTATTCCTGAGCTGACATTGGGCTGACTGCTGCAAATGAAACCATAAAAGGGGACAGAGATGCAGCAACATCCCCAGACGATACACACAGAGGAAGGTCAAGCCTAAACAATCTGTGTCCTCTGTTTGGTTTGTCTCTGCGTAGAGAAGAAAGCCCCCGTTGCATGGACCTGTGATAAATATCATTAGGATCGACTCGAATGCTCAATAAACAATCAGAAAAACCATTCGTGACTCATCAAAAGTCAAAAAGCTGGAGAACTTGGATTGCATTTTGCACATCAACAGGCTGCAAAGATTAAGATTTTCTGGAGAAAAAGCTATTAAAGGCAACCAATAACCCGAATCATTCAAATCCAACTCACATCCTTGATTTTTTCAAACGATTAAAAATGTTTTTTTCTCTTTTCAGGCGGGTTCTCTCAAAATTTTGACAGAGCATTTCTTAACGAGATATTTTCTTTAAAGTCCCTGATGAGCGTTTAAGAACTAAAACGGGCCCATGATGTCACTGTTTCCCACCTCCCCTCGGCGCCTGTTCATAATCATTTACTTGTCTTCCTTCCATTTGCAGCTGTCAGAGTTAAACAGTACATAATGGCTGCCATCACGTCTCTTGGTTCCTGGCTGCTGCTAACCCCAAATCAACATTCTTGCTTCTTGGTAATGTTCCTTGCGATTGTTGGGCAAATTGTTTGTTTTGAAAATGTTAAATGAAACAGCGTGGTGTGTAAAAAAAAAGAACATCTGATTGGCTTCCAGTGTTCCCTTTGCTGATTTCAATTAAGTTCAAAAGAGGGCACGAGTGTGTATTTGCACACGTGTGTACATGCTTGGTAGTATTCAGACACTCCTGTAGTGGTCTGAGCATTCCTCTCGGTGAGTGCATTTGACACCACATCAAATGGCATTAAACAGTTGCCGGCTGAATTTTTTTTATCTGTGAGCCACCACAAAAAACAGACAAGATCTGAGGAACAATTAAACGCATTTTCTCCAGCATGCTTCTAATGGTATGCCTAGTTAGGAAAGACACTCTTCCCTTAAGCTTAGAGGCTGAGTGCTCAGTCAGGGGAAGCCTTTATTGACAGCTATTGAATGATCTACAGTTGTAAGGGGTGGAAAAAGCAGGATGTCTAAATGAAGCTGACAAGTTGATCGATACTGTTTAAGACAGAAAGAAACCAACATCCTGTTTTCGGCACAAATCTTCTGGCTTACATTTGCCTGTATGCCAGAAGCAAGATGTATGCTGTCAGCGTGTTTTATTGAGGCGCTTGTACTATAACGTGGTCATTATTTTAAACATCTGCACTTGCTTCTAAAGCAATAGGTTGAGCCAACGTTTTAGAGCTTTTGAGGTGAAACTGACCGGGTGGCGTTCAGGGTAATCGGACAAATATTTTTGGGAGAAACCAGATTGACATGAAATGTCTCTGAGATTTCTACTTCACTACAGTATGTGCTATTGTGTTTTCCTATTATAAGTTAAATTAAGACACTGGCAAGGGAAGCATTCATTTATGTTATCACGATATTTGGTCAAGATGAGGCTGCAGCACTATTATGATCATTAACAATAATTTGTTTAACCCAATCATTTCAACTAACCAAAGCTTTAAGTGCAGATATTATTATTGCAACAGTCTATTTTGTCAAGGTTCCTTTTTCACAAGCTTCATATTGATTTATTCTGTTACTGTCTTTGAGGAAAAGATGTTCAATCATTCTTAGAGTCCTATTTTTTGGGATGTTTTGGTCCATGAGTGGCTCTGTTGGGGCTGATGTTTGATGGACCCAGAGGCCCCATTAAATTGGGATTGCGGCGCCGAGCGCGTGTCAAAACTATATTTAACTACAAATCCTGACACGTGTATTTGGGGGGGGGGGGGCGGGGGGGGGGACTACGTCTATGGGGAGAAGCATAGAGCAGAAGTCGAAGAGAGCAGCAGCCACACAGAACATGGACAGAGCGTTTACCTGGCCCTGTGCTCTGTGGGTACGCCAAGTAGCCGCCTCTTCCACGGGCCCCCCTACCTGAGCCACGCGCCGCCGCTACCGCCGCCGCCGCCACCGGTCCATATGCCGTCGCTGGAAAGCCTGCGGGGCACATACACACACACACACACACACACACACACGCGCATCACTTCCTGAGCATGTGGATGAGCCTGTCCCAGAGCTACAGGAGACTGTTGATACCGGCGCTGAGCGGCGGGATAAAGCTATAGCTTCGAGGGGCGCGGGGGGCGGGGGGCTCATGTCGGGGCGGCGTATAGCGCCACACACCTACAGAGCTAGCCCTGACATTCAAAACCCCCGGTGCATTTGCTAAACATGGGAAGTTTCAACGGATCACCAACTCCGGTGGCATTCCTGCACCGCTCATGGAAAGAAATAAATATGCACAAAATATTTACATGACAATTCACGCCTTTCATAAAAAAGCACATTCATCCATTTAAACAAGAGTATTTACTGATAGTTGAACTGAAGTTTTTTTGGTTTCGCTGTTGTAAAAAACGAGGCAAACCGACATGAAGCTCCGATTGTATTTGTCGTTTATGGCTCCTGCTTGGGATAAAAGATTATAGCCACTTCTGGGCGGCATAGACATGGGCATAATAGCCCCTACCTCTGGGGACCATCCCTGCATTTTGTTCCGAGTGGTCCCAATTACTGCGAGCTTCAATGGAATCAGAATAATCCACTGTAATGCATTCCACTTTTTTCTGTTTTTTTTTTTGGTTGTTGTTGTTGTTGTTGTTGTTGTTGGACTGTTCAGGTGGAGGATATAGAGCATAAGAAAAAGATTTCCCACAATCAGATCCAGGCATCTGTTGGATGATTTGTCACTCAGGAGAGATTTCCGTCGGTGAGATTATGTGGAGACTGAACAAGTCTCTTGTGTTTGTCTTTTCCCATGTAAACATTTATAGTGCTCCGACGCTAAGATTACTGAGGCTTGAGGCTTTAAAGTGTTGTTTACATATACACTTATAAATCAGTGGAAATTGTCAGTTTGTAATACACTGTTGCAATTCAGGGCCTTAATTCCGCGGAAACATAAATCCACTTTTTAAGGGTCTGATAATTCCGACAAATATCAGCTCAATAATCAGACTGTAATTAAGCCAAAGCAGTATCTGTGAATTGTAATTACATTGTTGGCCTTAATGAACACAGCAGTTCGAGGTGGCTGAGAGGGGCTGGTCCGTGCCCAGGGCCTGCGCTCCTCGCTCAGCACAGGAATGGTGTGTCATTAGGACTGGTGATGAGATTCCTCACTCAGGGCTTAACACCGTCTACGCCTAATCAGCCTCCAAAAATTATCTCCACGGGAAATGCTCTCCTCACAAGCAAAAGAGAAAAAAAAAAAGGAAAAAGAAAAGAATCAAATAAAATTCCAAATTCCCTCGATTGGATTTTTTAAAATTCCCATCCAGACATTTTTCAGGTGGCTGTGTGTGGAGGGGTTTTTTCTACGCTTTCGGCCATATTGTGGACACTGTTGTTTAGACGTAACAAAATGGTAAAGGACACCTTAGAGGATTATTTTTTGAACGCCGTGGAGGTGAGAGGAGCACCAGCAGGTGACCTCATTTCTGAGCCAGCCTTGTTCTGCTGTTGCACGAAGAAGAGAGGCTCACACAAAAGACCGAGGAGGCGCGGGGAAGGGGGGTTGAGGGGGAGGTGAGAGGGCAGGGTCAGACGAGAGAAAAACACGTAGCTTTTCATCAGCCGGCTGAGAA